>OZ010667.1:8901329-10108185 GCA_963932185.1 Troglohyphantes excavatus
TATTTTTTGTTAATTTTTGTAATAGATTGAACTCTACATGGAATGAATATTACATAGATACCATCATGAGGTATTTGTAAAAAAAAACTAAGCTTTAATAGTAAACTTAAGACTTGCTACATGGATTTAAAGCTTTCAAATTGTTACGTCCGTAACTATGGAATTGCCAACGGAAAAGAGATAAGTTTCAACATGAACCAGACTCGTCAGAAGTAAAAACGAGAATATAGAATATTGGTAAGATATTCATTGCGATCTTCTTAATAAAATAATTTGAAAGTTTCTGATTTCTTAATTCCTGATTCCTCTTTTTTTTTAAAAATAATAATCTAAAACTGCGAGCTGTAATGTAATAATAAAGATTAAAAATGGGACTATCATTATTACATCGCTTTTGATCTAAGTGTATTTCACTCGTAGTGAACTTAATCTTCATTATTAAACATATGCATGTATTTTCACATGAATTATTCAGCACTAATATAAACAGTAGACAAAAAACATTTGAAAATTGTAGAAAAAAAAAGGAATCAGGACAAAGGATTTTTAAAAAAATCTGTTTCCTTTAAATTCTTATTTTTGCGCTTGAAATAGTAATTTTTAAATGACTGTACAAATACAACAATAGTATAAAATCGCAAATTTCTAAAACTCGGCCAAACTCCTTCGCCAAAATAGTTAGATAAGAATAGAATGCGGCTAATTTAATTAGGCAGAAATATCCGTTACAAAGGCACGGTTAATATAAATTTGAGCTCTTATAATAGGAAATAAACCGGTGATGCGTATAAAATCTTGAAATAAAGTAAAGCATATACAGGAATGGGGAAGTAGAGCAAACAGCTTGTTTATCTTCTTTCTGTTGATAAAGAATTCCAATTTCTATAATATGCTAAAATGACGTTCAAAGTAAAACTCCTCTGTCAGTATTTCTACACAACCTCACCTGCCTTTTTAATAAATATATTTATTTTGTAATGCATTATAAAATATTTAGTCATATTTACTCTGATTACAACGTATTGTAATTATTTACAATTCACAACGAGTAACATTTTTCATATTTATTTCTCCTTGTTTCAAAGTGTATTTAAACTCAACATCTACAAAGTTTATAAAGTTATATTTGCTAACACTGGCTATCCCACTTGAATGTGAGTTGATAATTGGAATGATGTGCTGTTAATTAGAGTAAGTGTTGCTGAAATAAATCAATAATATTCGTTGAAATGGCATCAACATTTACGTAAACTAAATTTATATTAAACACATACATTCTTTTTTTTTATTTGGATTTAAATTTGGAATGGCGAGAAACGTATGTTGGTACTCGAAGTAAAAAATATTAATTAAAAAAAACATTTTTCCTTTATTAATTTACAAAAATCTTACTAATAATTTTGTATTTAAAAATGTAATTAGTGTCCTTTTTGTAATCAATCAAAAACGTAGTAGTATTAAAAGCCTAACAAAGTAGTTTTCAAAGATTAGCAACATAATCTAATTTTATTTGATATTCCATTTAATGAAACAATTTTTAAGTAACAATAAAAGGTATTGAGTACCATTAAAAAAGAAATCAGCTAAGACAGTTATTGATGCCCGCCAACCCGTCGCCATAGGACAACAGCAAACACCGCCCCGCCAAAAAGAATTCGCTCGAAAACATTTCCAGGATCAGGAATTATAGGCTTCCCGTAAACATTAGGGACCGACTATGAGTTGAGAAAGTATCGTTGGTGACTGCAAGCGTTATATCCGCCAACGACTGCTTGAAAAACGCCAACTTGAGATCTGCAGGAGGTGTGGGGGAAAGAACTCAATAGCCCCTTAACTTTTTTTGGGTTATCCTTTGTCATTCCCTGAAAGTATACCAAGTGCAAAGCATTATTGCCAAATTGGTGAAAAACACCCATCTAAGCTTGGCGGAAAACCGCAAACCGTCCGAAAAACCCTCGGGCATTCGGACGAATAGGAATCGGACGAAATAAATTCGGATCAATAGGATGTAGCCGAACTGGCACCCAACGTCTTCAATAGACTTTGGGACTTTGGACCCCGATAAGATTTTTCATGCACCCGCCCCGTATATATGTCGTTAATTTTTGCGGATGTTTTGGGTGACTTTTCTAGTATTTTTAGCGAAACTAACAACCCTCCGATCACAAGATCACTACTTTTTTTTTTTCTTTGTCAAGTCCATTGCCTAGGATCGAAACAGGAATCCAAGGATTCCTAGCTCTTAAATACTACTTCGCTGCTAAAGACTACAAAAGTCGTTCACAACATCCACAAAAAATTATCGGCGTGTACACCACTGATCTCTAACTGTAACTTCTGGATAGGGCAAGACATTTTGTTGACTTGAAGCCGATATGGAGGCCGCCATGATGGGACACACTTTTCTTGATACCGCAATATTTCGTATATTTTTCATGTTAAAATACGCCGACATATATTATTTTTGGGTAAATTTTTTTTATTTTCTTTTTAAACCCATTTTAAATGTAATCTGCTATTAAAATAGGAAGTCATTTGCAAGTCAAAGTAGAAGTAGTTAAAAAGCAAGAGCAAAAACTATCTGTTTGGCAATATAAAAATTGATTCTATAAGAAGAAAATATAATATTTATATATATTTAATACTTCTACAATGCTTTGGTAATAAAAAACACCACTAAATCATTTTTTAAAAAATGTTGGGCCACCGTATGGCAGCTTTCAATTGGTTTCAACGCGCCCGTAGAGGAAACAAAGTTTGAGCCTTCCAGCAGTTACAGTTAGAGTTCAGTGGTGTACACGGAACTGGTGCTCGATAAATATAATCGGCGCTCAAAGTCCCGACGTCTATTGAATGCGTTGGGTGCCAGCTCAGTTGTTGTCCTCGTCATCTGACCAGAGTTAAAAAATACAAGGCATCGTTCCCGGGTCTTTCCCTCGAGATGGGACCCGAACCGTCGCCAGTAGCCCACTGTGCAGCTCTAGTGCGACGTTTATTAATCAAATCAAACCTGTTTACGCGCCAGTATAATTTGTTAGATATTTTTAGATACTTCCTAGTATTATAGTAGTGAAGTTTGCAACCCTCCGATCGCCAGATCACTACATTTTTACTTTCCATTGTCAAGGCCATCAGTCGGACTTGAACTCGCAATCATCTGATTACTACCCGAACGCCTTTATCCACTGGGAAACTAGGGGCCCCTCTAAACTCTATACTTTACACAGTTATAAACACGTCATTTGATTCCAAACTACAGACTGAAATTTATGAGATATAAATATAATCACAATAAAAAAAAATAGATCAGTCTACTAAACAATAAGCGACTAATAATCCATGACTGAATAGTTGAGTTTTTTTTTTTGTTTTTTTTTATCAGATAGAATCGAAAGAAACGAAAAAATGATACATCTTGATCGTTAAATCCCTAAACGAAATACTCGACAAAGGAAGATTTGAAATGGAACATTAACTTTTAAGTTATTCTTTTTACAGACACGCTATATTTCGCCATAGGCGTAAAATTTTTCTTTACAACCTATTTTACTCGACTTTATAGCAGATTCCGCGCTCTTATAAATATATAATCTGTCGTCGTTTAACTAAATAAGACGTAATCTTTACTATTATACTATTAGGACGTGGGCCAATTATATGCTTAAAAGAGTAATCTGGCGATCTTTGAGAGGGACGTGGCGCGTATGTCTTGTTGAAGCATGCCATGGATTTCTTTCTGTAAATTTGTAAGTTTAAATTTGCACATTTGTATATAGACGCCGCGCAATTATCATATAAATGGTTTAGAATATCAGCTAGTTGAATAGAATAGTAGAACGTATGACCCGTCATTTTGAACTGAAATTGTAGCGGTTAAACAAGCCAAGAAATTATACTGGCGTGTATACGGGACTGGTGCATGATAAATCTGATCTGGGTCCAATGTCCTGACGCCTATTGAGTTGCGTCAAATACCAGCTCAGTTATTGTCCTCGTCATCTGACCATGGTTCAAAAATACGAGGTAATGATTTCGGGTCTTTCCTTCGAGATAGGCCCCGAACCGTCGCCAATAGCCCAATGTGAAGGTCTATACTCGGGGACAACCTAAGTTGAACCTGAAGCGGAAGCTATGATATGTATAAATATTCAATTGCTTTAGGAAAAGTCGTCCAGAACATCTGCAAAAATTAACGGCGTGTATACGGGACTGGTGCACTATAAATCATCTGATCGGGGTCCAAAGTCCCGACGTCTATTGAAAACGTTGGGTGCCAGCTCAGGAGTTTCCTCGTCATCTGACCATGGTTCTAAAATAACGAGATGCATGTATGAATGTTTATGTGTTCCAGAGTCTTTCTTTCGAGATAGACCCCGAACCGTCACTAATAGCTCACTGTGCAGCTCTAGTTCGACGTATTTTAACCCAACCATCAATTGCCTTAGGATCAACTTAGGTTGTCCCCGAGTATAGTGCGACGTTAATTAACCGAACAAAACCAATCCTTTTATAATTATAGATAATCCAAAAGTATTCGTCATCAACAACAGAATCTCAATAGACATATATGTGATTCAAATACCTTAAGTTGGACCTCTACACCTTTTGTCTAACACAAGAATGCTCGTCAATTTGATTCATGTATTTCCTGTCAAAAAAATTCTTGTATCCTGTCGTATGATGAAAGGATTTGACGAGGTAAACGGAAAAGTCATTCTCGTTTCTTAAAACCGTTTCATTTTTTTAATTGTAAAATCGTGTCTGATGGAGTGAACAAAAAATCGGGGGTCATAAAGATCTCCTTGATCACTCGAATCCTTTCGCAAGAGGACATGAATCGAGTGTTTTCCGAAGTATTTCGATCTTACACCACCACGGCCGACCTCTGGCTTGCAGTGGGGAAATAAAAAATCGGAGATCTTATCTTGATCGGAAGATTTTTATCCGATTCGATCTTTTTAAATCCTCTTCGAAATGATGAAATTTCAGTAGATCCTTTTTTTATTTTATATGTTTATACTTACCTTCTGTTGTTCTGTAGGTAATAACTCATAGTCCTTCAAATTGATGCCAATTTAATGATTTTGTAGCCGGAGGTAGTGGTTCTATCTTTTATTGGATTTCTTTAATCGATATATTCTAGTTCATTATAACAAACTCAAGTTCAAAGTGGCCAAGAGAGCACGGTGGCCTATGTAAACTATCCGGCTAGCAGTCGGAGGATTGAGAGTTCGAATATCTGTGAACCACTGAGCTAAAATAATAATAGACGCTGAAGCAAGTACTACGAACACTTTACACCTTTTTGAACGAAGGTGATTGGTTTGGTTTGGTTTGATTAATTAACGTGCACTAGAGCTGCACAGGGGGCTATTGGCGACGGTTCGGGGTCTATCTCGAAGGAAATACCCAGGAACGATGCCTCGTTATTTTAGAACCATGGTCAGATGACGAGGAAACACCTGAACTGGCACCCAACGCCTTCAATAGACGTCGGGACTTTGGACCCCGATCAGATTTATCGTGCACCAGTCCCGTATACACGCTGTTAATATTTGCGGATGTTCTGGACGACTTTTTCTAGTATTTTGTAGCGAAGCTGGCAACCCTCAGATCACAAGTTCACTACTTTTTACTTTTCTTTGTCAAGTCCATCGCTTGGCATGGAACCGGGAACCTTCATATTCCCAGCTGACGCCTTTAACCGCTCGGCCACGGAGGCCTCTGATGACGGTTCGGGATCAATCTCGATTTTTGTTCTTTTTTTGGGGGGGGGGGTAATTTATTTCCCACTAGAGCTGCACATTGGGCTATTGGCGACAGTTCGGGGCCTATCTCAAAGGAAAGCCCCAGAAACAATACCTCGTTTTTTGTAACCATTGTCAGATGACGAATAGGTCTATCTCGAAAGAATAACCTGGGAACACTGCCTCGTAGTTTTCAGCCATGGTCAGATGAGGATTATATACTGAAATATGGCAATAGTGCAACAACTTCTACGGAATATGCTATCGCATGAGAATTGTTTTCATAGTGCATAATCGTCTCATCTCATGAATCCACATCTGAAAAATAAAAAAAAGGTGAGTAACAAAAATAAATTATCCTTATACAATTACCAAGCAATTTTCTACACATTCTACATAATGCTGATTTAACAGTAAATTACTTTTGAACACTTTTCACTCAAGGAACATGTTTAATATTTACGTTCTTTTTATGAAACAGTTCCATACTGTTCTGTTTAAAAATGTATTCTTTATCGGTTTTTTTAAACGTTTAAAGTGAATAATGATATAAATAAAAATTACGCCTGTATCTGTATATTAAGCTCATTATATCAAGCATATATTCAGTGTTTTATGATATTTGCCAAAAGTTTAAAAAATAACAGCTTTTGTGAGGAATTTCAATCTGAGGAAAGTTTTAGATCAACGTTCTTTGCACTTCTAGATGACAAAAATAGTTTCTACGAAAATTTGTGGGATATTTACTTCTTAACCCTTTGCACTCCGATGTCACCTCTCAGGCCCCAACATAACGACCCGTTCTATCGTTTCCCCGTTCTTTAAAATAAACGAAAACAACATGATCTTGTGTTTAGAACATCAATCTTTCTTTCAACTTGTTCTCTTGCAAATGCAAAACAGCTTAGGATTTTTTCCCTTTATGAGTAAAAAATAATCTGTGGAAAAGAACGTAAAGAGGAAATAACTGTTCCATAGAAAGAACACAAATCGCAAAGTGTTCTTAGAGTGCAAAGAGTTAAGACGTTATATGTCAAAATAAAGATTTTATTTTATCTGTAACATTTTTGTTTTGTGCGTTTTTGTTTAATAAACGCGGGGCCCCACCAGAAGCGTGGGGCCCTGTGCGGTGGCACTTGATATAAACCATGGAATCCTGGTGTATGCACATTCTGCATGGCCTCCTAAACTAAAAACTGATCTTGCCCTGGATTTTATCTTGATAAATTTGAATCATTTTAAAAGCAAACCAAGAATTTAAAAAAATGCACCTTTGGCGCCCATTTGTTTTACTATTATGGCAGAGAAAGGGTTAAAAAAAATATGCTTCTCTTATTATAACAACTCAACATACAACGAAATATCCCAATTTTCGATCAGGAATCTCATAAATTGGTCATTCTCTTGCAAACACTCGCTGCCAAATCAAAAGAATCCCAGCCGTCATGATTAGAGTAGTTCGAAATCCCCTCTGCTCTGGAACACCAAGAGAAGAAAATAATCAAGAAAAAGAAGAAGAAGAAAAGAAGAAAAAACGCCCATCCGGAAGAGGTAGCGCTTTGGGTTGTTCGACTTGGCCAGCTGATTGGCTCAGGTGTGCTATGAAAAGATATTATTTCCCGGGGCATTCCTTCGGTTTTTTTCCTTCTTTTGAGCGCGCGTTGGACATTAACTTCTTTCGCTAGAAGATGACAATGGTCGAAGTTGGATTCTGTCTTCTCGAGAGTTGTTTGGTGGTGTTGATGTCTCCAGTCCGTTCCCGCCACCACGTGTGATTCGAATTTTCAAACATTCTTCTGTGCTTCTGCTGCGGATTATTTTGATTCACTTCGTGCAGATTTTCCATACTTTTTAAAGAAGTTCTTCCGATCGCACATAGGAAGATTATTGGATAATTAATCTTTGATTGTGTTGGAAATCAATGGATAGTCAATGTTGAGTGTTCTGAAGAAGATATGAAATGGATCGACATTCCATGGAATTTGCGCCATTTTGTAATATGCCATCTTATTGAAACGTTTCCTGTTTGTTCTTAGGGAAGAAACCAAATTGGATGGAATTTGTGCCAATAAAAGTGTATCATAAGAATCGAGATTATTTCAGAAATCGTCTTG
Source organism: Troglohyphantes excavatus (assembly GCA_963932185.1). Taxonomy (NCBI): domain Eukaryota; kingdom Metazoa; phylum Arthropoda; class Arachnida; order Araneae; family Linyphiidae; genus Troglohyphantes; species Troglohyphantes excavatus. The sequence continues at coordinate 8,909,191 of OZ010667.1, forward strand.
ATTGAAATTAATTTGTTCTTAACGAGAAACCAAATTGAGTGAAATTAATTTGTTCTTATCGAGTAACTAAACTGAGTGAAATTAATTTGTTCTTAACGAGTAACCAAATTGATTGAAATTAATTTGTTCTTAACGAGTAACCAAATTGATTGAAATTAATTTGTTCTTAACAAGTATCCAAATTGATTGAAATTTGATCAAATTCGCATTCGTACCATCTACAATTGTGCCTTACGAATGAAACTATTCCATATAAATATATCCCATTAGGACTTATAGATCTATGGCTTTTTTTTTATCAAATTGAATTTAAATACTCTAAGTTCAATAAAACAAATGTAATGTTTCTTTACTATTGAAGAAGGCGCCATCGAAATAATGTTCAAGTCCATTATCCTCTCATCGATAAACTAAAAACTGCAGAAGAAGAAAATAAAGGGTAATTTTTCAAAGAAAAATAATAAGAACAGAAAAAAATCCTCATTGTAAACACCACTTGGGCGCACGACTCTGCACGGCATTCACCTTGCACAAATACTTGCGAACTACCCAATCGAGAAATTGACTCTCTCGCGGAAGAAATCACTGGAAAGATCCCCCTACCGATGAAAATTGCCGATAGCATACTCCCGCCCTGGAGCATTTTTCCCAATGACGTTCGCTTCAGTTTTTCTCAAACTAACCGAAACTGAATCCATTGTGAAGACTCGTCAAGCGAGAGCCGATTAAGAAGAATCTGCCCTCGTCCGAAAAGATCTCTTTTTGGGGAAAATCCTCCAGGTTAGGTGTTCCAATTCTGATTGCTGCAGGTAATTCCAAGATTCGATTCATTCATGGTTTGTATTGTGTGAGAAAATTGTGATACAAAACACCAGAACTAATATTTAGTTTGCAAAGGATTTACGGGATCCATTGATCAGCTTCGGGATAGTTCTTCTGTAGAAAAAATAATTCCTTTTAGAGGGATATTGTTTTGGAATTGCTACTTCGACGAACGTTGTTTTGATTTGAACTGTCCGAAACTGGAATCGGTATCAAAATCACCATACAGGACATGTCTACGTTCCTGGAAGACCTCGTGAACTTCAACTGGATACGACTTTAGCGGAAACTTTCGAATTCCTTAAAACAAAATCTCGGAATTTAAACCAATTTATTTTTACGACTTAATCAATGGACCGATTGCCGATGCAGACGTTTGACCAGTCCTTCCAGGAATAAGGGGAGGGGTCGAAAAAAAGACCGGTGTCGTCTTCCAGAAAACCAATTTGTTCAGACTCCTCTTCCAAAAAGAGGGATTGTCAACTTCGGGGGTGAGGAAGAACTGACCCCACTGATCCCTAGTGGTAGAAAGTGTCACAGATTCAAAGAACATTTCACGGCGTTTATCGGACAAGGTCGTGCAAACTTCTATTGTTTGGTGATTGAAGAGCTACATTTGCGACATTTTCTTTTATGCTTATAAACACGGAATTACGTGATATATGAAGACATCATGAATAATAGCATGGTAAGTGCAGATTTCAAGTTATTTATTATTGTTATCATTTTAATGATTGTATATAAACGACTGTTATTCTAATGGGATAAGAGATAATCATTTTGTGCCGTGATTTTAACGTATTTGTAATTTTTGTGCGTTACAAATTACACTCCGTTTTGAGTGTTTTTTGCTTTTGTGCATTTTATCAGTTTGATAACAAGCATTTGGATGCGACACGAGATGTATTAACAAATATTCCGAAAATTAAAGTATGCGTAAATGTTTAATTACTATATTTCCGTAATTAATTACTATATTTCCGTAATTAATTACTATATTTCCGTAATTAATTACTATATTTCCGTAATTAATTACTATATTTCCGTAATTAATTACTATATTTCCGTAATTAATTACTATATTTCCGTAATTAATTACTATATAATCGTAGTATGTTTTTTCTCTCGTTATTTGACATTTTGATTCAGTTTTCTTGTGCTAACTGAAACTTATTGTTTTGGGGGTTTGCTTGTTCATTGAAAAGTTATTTAATAATGGATGATTTTATTATGGTTACGGTAAAACTTACGGTTTATTCGAGTTGTTTTACTTTTGTTTTCAACAGTCCTCCTACTTTATAGATTGAAAGAGAAACGTCGTCTTATCCCGAGACAAAAAGTTTCGTATGCCGCGTGTATGCCTTCCGTATGCCAGCCGATTTTTCGTATGCCAGATGTATGCCACATATGCCCTCGAACTGATGACCGCGGAGGTGGTATGCCCGGTGTATGCGAACGGCATATGCTTCTTTTTTGCGATCCAGAGGCAATAATATTAATATGCCGCGTGTATGCCTTTCGTATGCCAGACTGATTTTTCTCGAGACAAAAATATTAATATGCCGCGTGTATGCCTTTCGTATGCCAGACTAATTTTTCCCGAGACAAAAATATTAATATGCCGCGTGTATGCCTTTCGTATGCCAGACTTATTATTAGTATGCGAGAAATATGCCATCGAACTGATGACCGCGGAGGCGTATGCTGTGAGTATGCCAACGGCATATGCTTCCGATTTCGGTCCAATTTATTGCGAAATTAATGTTTACAACTATATAATTGTGTGAGTTGATTTTTAAGTATATCTAGTTACATTATACTTCTTTGAAACCATTGCATTATAGTAATAGTTTGAGGACGATAAAAATCATAAAAATATTAATATGCCGCGTGTATGCACTACGTATGCCAGACCAATTGCTAGTATGCGAGAAATATGCCGAGTATGCTTTCGACCTAGCGAGCGAGGGGGAAGGGGGGGGGGGGGGGGGGAGTTGAAATAAAAGAAATTTCCCAACTTAACGTTTTGAAATTCCCAACTCAACAGTGCTGAAAATTCCCAGTTCCAACTTATCGACATTTTTCATCTTTTTTTTTTAAATATATTAGAGGTAATATTAAATAGTTCTCTCACAAGCATTCATTTGTTACACCCATATTCAAATGCAGTGTACGTTTTGAGGTCTAATTTAAATGTAATCTTACAAATTTCTAATCTTCTATAGCTTTCATTTGTTAATAATGTTAATTTCCATCAGGCATAAATTTTCCCAACTCGGGGTTTTTAGAAGTTGAAATTCCCAACTTTCAGGGTCTCCAGAAAATTGCCCCCCCCCCCCTCTCCCCCCCCCCGTGCGACGGGCCGATCCCGGGGAATGGCAGTGGCATATTCAACTAAAGGCATAGTTTTACAATGCTTACGATTTCGATCCAATTTATTGCAACATTACATGTGTGGGTGAATTATGCAATGAGAGAAGGAACGCGGAAGTAGGTAGCCATTTTGGACTTCGACTGGATTAGGCTTGGTTGACGTGCAGTGCAATGGCTAACGGATTTTTCCATAGTCGAAAACCAAGCAAAAGGATGTTGTTCCTGCTAATCTCATTACAGATGAATTAAAATTTTCCCAACTTAGAAAGTAGAAAAGTACGCGAAACCCAATGTAACGCAGTGTGCCTTCGTAACGCAGTGTGGGCTACGGTCCTACACTTTGTCCGGTTGGTCGAGTTTGGTTATACCGATCTTGCTTTCTACGTTTCATCAGGACACCCAACAAATTCTACATTGAAGGATTTACAAAATTGAAAAGGTTATTTTTGAATTTATTTTTGAACTCCAAAATTGCTACATGTTAACTTTATCTAGGATTTATAATTTTATGAAATAAATGTTTTAAATATGTATTTTATTTAAAAATAAACATTGTTCATTCCAATTTTATGTTTTTTATTTAAAAATTTTTTAAGAATAAATTTTAATTTATTATAAATCAGTATTATTTTTTTCTTCAAAAAAATTAGTTTTGAAGCTAAAATTAAAAACAAATGTGTATTATGAGTTTTATCTAAACATAACAATAAAAATGTCTTTATATTTTAAATAAATGAATTTTTATCACACATTTCATATTGTTAAAATTTGATATCTGAGAAGTAGGCCAATTTAATGTATCGTATGAAGTAAATTTTTAAATATTATTCGAATTTCTCCAAAAGCATGAGCACCATTTCAAAATAGTCCACATCAGCTACTTTAAATGTTTAAAAGATCATTTAATGCAAATTATAATAAGTACTTTAATTAATATTTAAAATTTGCAATAATTACACTTTATTGCATTAACTTTCAATAGTTTGTTTTTCTGATAAATAATACAATAACTTTCTCTCTCAAAATTATCTTTGATAAAATTTTCTAAATATTCTTTATATATTATTATGGTACTACAAAAGATTTCTAGAGTTAAAATGTAAAATAAAAATTGCCATCATCCATGAAATAATTCTTCCTGAACAAAATAAGTAACTGTCTATATTCCAAACAGATTGTCTATGTGCTTAAACAATGTTACTATAAAAGTTTTTTTTAAAGTTAATTTCATTTGTGAGCAATAACTATAAAACATTAAAAACTGTAATGTAAATAAAAGTATTCTTACTTTAAATTTATTATCAACAAGTAAGGTGTAAACTTTTCTTCTCATATACAAGTTTCTCCTCCCAAATATATACTAAATAAAATTATACAGACACAAAGTGTGTCACTTTATATAATAGAACTATAATTTATATGTTCATAGAACTAACTTCTTTACTATATCCCTGAAAACCTACTACAAGGGATAAAAAAAAACTTGATACCTCGTTGTCATATTAAAGCCTTACTTTTTGATGAGTTGAGTCAACACAAAAACACAAAAATTGTGTTCAGTCAAAATGGAATATTTATATAGTAGTGTGTTTCTTGTTAGAATCACTAAACTTTCTATTGAGTGTTATTAGCTATTATTTTGCAATTGATAGAAATGAGTTCCTTGATATCAAAATTTTAATTTATACTACGTAGAGTATTCCTAATACACATTAATTTATAACTCATGTTAAGCCCAGGTGCAGGTTTAAAATTTTAAGCAGAAAAAAAAAATATCCATATTTATTATTTTTATTTCACATTTGGTGGACAGTATAATGCTATTTTCTTCTTTTGGAAACAGTAATTACTTTATATATAAGTATTTTTAAAAAAGTTTTGTAGCATGAAATGTAATAAGAAAAAATATTGGCTAAATAAAAGTTACAAGATTTAAATAAAATCTCAATGTATGACTTTTTAATTTCATATGAATATACATAGCATAGTTTTACAATTATTAAAGTAGAAATTTGAGCTTCAAAGAAATACTTTTTAAGAAATGTCGATATTGAGTTAAAAGAGAGAAAAATTTGTTTTGCTAACTAAAAACTAACATGTCCTAATTATATTCATATGAAATTATAAAGTCATACATTGAGATTATTTTTTAAATCTCGTAAGTAACTTTTAAATCTTGTGTAACTTTTATTTAAGCAGTATTTTTTTCTTATTACATTTCATGCCACAAAACTTTTTAATAATACTTATATGTGAAATAAAAATAATAATGATATGTTTTTCAAAAGTTAATCTAAACATCGTGGAAAAAAGCCGTCATGTAACTTTTACAATGGATAATATGCGATCCGCATACATATCGCATACAGAGGTGATATGCCAGCCGCATACATGTCGCATACGGAGGTGATATGCCAGCCGTATACATGTCGCATACGGAGGTGATATGCCAGCCGCATACATGTCGCATACGGAGGTGATATGCCATCGGCATACATGTCGCATACGGAGGTGATATGCCAGCGGCATACATGTCGCATACGGAGGTGATATGCCAGCGGCATACATGTCGCATACCACCTCCGTATGCCAGAGTAATATGGGATATTCTCACAGGGCATACGAGGCATACGTATGCCACATGTATGCGGCATACTAGAGGCATACACCTTTTTTTTGTCTCGGGATGTAATTTTTGGAGAGTGAACTGCTATAGAGAAGAATTAGTTAAGAATATTAGTTAGAAGGAATAGTTAGATGGATGCAAAGTTATATTTTTTTAGGAGGGGGGGGGAAGAGGGGTTGAACTCATAACTCTACCTTTAATTCAATCAACCATATTCAATTGTTCGTTTTAATTCAACCAACCATATTAACTCCTTGATAGTATTTTCATGAATAAAATATTACTTTTTTATATACTATTCAGAATTCTAATAACCTGTTCGGATTACCTGTTCTATTCCAACTTGCTCATCCCCTATCTAATTACTCTATCTCTAACTCTATCGAGCCCATTGTCTTTTCCGTACGATCCTCTAAGGTGAGATCTATTACATTGTAAAAAAAGGTACTTAAAAATGAGTACCTGAACCTACTCTTTTTTTTTATTACAATTGTATCGTGAATGAGCGATGTCATACTCAAATTTAAGTAATCGTACTTTCTCAAAATTAAGCAGTGTGATTGATTATTGCTCATTTCAGTTTCTGTTTAAGCCATCTTAACAAAACGACCTGACAAACTTCAAATAGTTATTCATAATATGGTTTTCCACTTCATTTGATGTCGGTTGCTTAAATGGAAACTGAGTTATTATAGGTCAATTATATTACTTCCTACTCTTTTGGCACACCTTTTCAAAATTTCTTCTGGTTATAACTTTTTTAAGTCACCCTGGTAGTAGGCTCTGAACTACGATGCCTGAGGATCTGGGTTCGATTCCCGCAAGGTCTTGGTTGTAATTGTCAATATTTATTAAAAGGGATTTATGAAGGAGTCTATGTAGGTTAGCATTTGCTCTTCTTATTCGTTTTTACCTATTGTACTCATTTTTGAGTGCATGTCGTTTTCAAAATTGATACTGATGTATTCGTAACCATGATAAGCATGGAATGTACTAAAAAATTAGTACATTTGACTTATTTTTGAGTATCTAATTTTAAAAGTGAAACTTTATCATTCTCACTACAAAAAATACTAGACAGTCGTCCAGAACATCCTAGAAATTATACTGGCGTGTGTACGGAACTGGTGTACAATAAATCTGATCGAAGTGGTCCTGACCCCTATTGAGATTGCGTTGGATGCCAGCTTTCGGTGTTGTCCTCGTCATCTGACCATGGTTCAAAAATACGAGGTATTCTTCCCGGGTCTTTCCTTTGGGATAGGCCCCAAACCGTCACCAACAGCCGAATATGCAGCTCTAGTGCGACGTTAATTAATCAAAACCAAACCAAAAAAAATCATTCTCACATCAAGCCAATAACCGGAAAAAGTAACTCATTAAAACCAGTTCTGGTGTTTCCTCGTCATCTGACCATGGTTCTAAAATATGACGCATCGTTCCCGGGTCTTTCCTTCGAGGTAGGTCCAGAACCGTTGCCAATAGCTCACTATATAGCTCTAGTGCGACGTTAATTAAACAAATCATCATTCTCCCTCAGCCAATTACCGGAAAGAATGACTCATTGAAACCAGTTTACTCCCATGTTCCTGTGACTATGCGAACCGTCGCCAATAGCCCACTGTGCAGCTCTAGTGCGACGTTAATTAACAAAACCAAACCTGTGACCATGGCTCAAAACAAAACTCCCAGGCAATATTCCAGGAACTGTCCTCCGGCAAGGAACCCGAAACCGTCGCCAATAGCCCATTCTAGTCTGGCGTTAATTACTCGCTTTCTTGTGAAGGACAAGCGTTATTCGATACAGTAATTAAGCGGAAGGGCGCCAAAGGACCCCTCGCTGGTGTCTTCTTTTTGGGGGTTGGACAGGGTCGTTTATCATCGCGTTTCTTTACTGGTGAAAGGGTCTCGCTCCCCACAAAGGAAATGAGTGACCCCTAACCGTGCATGTGATCTCTACCGCTTTTTCCCTCAAAGGTCTCTTCACACTTTGTCCTTTATTAGTGTATTTCCTGCAGGATGGACGGAGTCGAAAATAGCATTCGTTTTCGTAAAAGGGTAGGTTTTTATTTTTTTTGTAATTGTCGATGAAATTAAAATCTTTTTTTTTTAATGAGAAATTGACTTTAAGAAAAATGCGCTAAAAAGAGTAAAAAAATAATGTATTATTTTATGAACGAGTTGTGAACGAACGAAAAAGTTGAATTTGTTAATAGCATTTTTATACTTATTACAAATTTTTGAAAACGGTGCAAGAATTTAGGAATGATATTTGTGAATTAACACCAACTTTAAAAAGTTGTAAAAAGTGTAAAATTGTTATTAAATAATTCAAATTTTTCAATTCGTTTATTGAAAAATATTTTTTAGTTTTTAGCAATTTTTTCTTAAAGGTAGTTTTTTTTTTTTTTTTTTAAATATTATTTTTTTTTCTTCCAATTTAGTTTTTAATTTAGCAAGGAGCTTTGCGTCCTGCTATTATTTCCCAAGAAATTCAACTTGCTCACATTTTTTTCACGTCCCGAAACCGTTTTATTTAATGCCAGGTAAAAACTATATTGTCTCAACAATGTATATTGTAAATCAATCCATATCCATGCCAATAAATGCTGGGTAAACGAAATGTCATTGTTGTAAACCTCTATCAAACAATGAAAACATTTAAAATTGGAGAAACCGTTAAAAATTAGTCCGGTTAATCAACATTTCCGGATACGTAACACCATGTTTTTGCCAAAGTCGATTTTTCTCTATCCACCAAAAAAAATTTCGAAATCGGACAATATTTGTTTTTAAACGGTCCGGTTCATTGAAAATTCAGGATAGTTAAATGCCGGATTACCGGATATGTTTTTCATAAGGTGCTCAAGTAAAACATTCCCTATCCAACCAAAAAAAATTGTTCAAATATCTGAATTAGAACAGAAATCTTGCGCGAAAATACATAAAAACAAAATAATAATAAAATACAAAACAGTCGAATTGATAACCTCTCTCCTTTTGCTGCACTTCTGAAATTGGTTGGTGCGATTTTAAGTTGGTTAAAAATGCATTTTCTCTCCTATTTTAACTAATTTTCCTTTTTCTTCAAGCATGAAGGATAGGGTCAAAGCTTGGCAGTTTTTTTTTTAAATTAATATTGATAGTTAAAATTTGTAGTTTTACTAGTTGAGGAATAACCATTAAAAACGTATTTTGTCCAAAGTTTCTAAAAATGAGATTATTACATCACTGAGTACGCCTCCGCGTTTTCTAAAACGTTAACCTATTTTATTTATCTTAAACGTATTTTTCTCTTTGAAATTAACTTGCGAAGTTTGGAAATTGTACAGGAGTCAATGCATTAAGAAGAGTTATTTGTGGTTTACCACGAATCACCCTGCACTACGTTTCGAACTTTTTCTCCTCAATTCTGATAACGAATCAAAAATATTTTATTACATAAATAGTACGTTACAAAATTTCGCATTCTCTCCGAATGTGTCTATGAGCCCCAGTTGCTCAGTGGATAAAGGCGTTCAGCTACTAATCAGAGGATTGGTGGTTCGAATCCGTGCGATGGACTTGACAAAGAAAAGTAAAAAGAGTAGTAATCTTGCGATGGGAGGGTTTCCAGCTTCGCTCCAAAAATACTAGAAAGTCGTCCAGAACATCCACCAAATTATACTGGCGTGTATACAGGACTGGTGCACGATACATCTGATCGGGGTCCAATGTCCTGACGCCTATTGAGGTTACGTCGGGTGCCAGCTCAGGTGTTGTCCTTGTCATCTGATCATGGTTCAAAAATACGAGGCATCGTTCCCGTGTCTTTCCTTCGAGATAGGACCCCGAACCGTCGCCAATAGCCCACTGTGCAGCTCTAGTGCTACGTTATTTTAACAAACCGAATGTGTCTGTGGCACGCAAAACACTACCTTCCACTGCTCGGACATGTCTGAATATTTACATTTAAATAATATTTAAGAACTTATTGTGCACTAAGGCTTCAAATTTTAAAATTCCGTTTAGTTTTCCGTTTATAATCGTTTTAGAATTTTTTTTTTAAATGGCTATTCAAAAAAATATCTACATTGTTATAAAATTGTTAGACCTTGACAGCAATGAAATGCTTTAAAATAGATTAATATATATTTATTGTTTTAAACAATTAAAATTTGGCGATGAAAATCGACTGTTTTTGCGAAATAACTCTTTCTGACAATTAGACTTCAGCGGGAAAACTAGCAGAAAAGCTAAGATTCGGATATGCACCCGGAGATGTCTGAAAAATAGACCAGTTATTTTGCCTTCCAGAAAATAAACGGGAATGAATAAATGGGGAGAACGAACGAATGTAAAATTCCGTTAAGATTTTACCAGGGTACCCACGCACCCGGAAAACAGGGGAAACCTGGAATTGTCAGGTAAAATGAAAATGACCTAAACAGTCAAGAAATTGTCAGGGAAAACGCCTTTTTTTTTTTTTGATTTTCTAAAAAAGTCAGGGAAATTTTCTAAAAATGTTAGCCTTAAGAGTCGCTCATATTCTTTTTATTGTCATTGAAGAAAATCATAAAAATAAGAATTCTAAATTTCCGATTTTGCATAGGTATAAGCGCTTTATTTTCCCCAGCTTCAAGATTAATATGTGAAAAAATATTTTAACTCTTTGTCTGGAATTTTTTGAAAATTTCTGGGATACCCGGAAAAGTTACTGAGTGTTGATCTAAATATTGAGTAGGAATCTTGTATTAACAATTTTAGAAATATTGCAGAAAGAAACACCTTTAAAAAAAATTCCAAGATGCCTTTGTAGCATAGTCGGTAGCACGCTGGACTTCGGAACAATAGACTGTGGCTTCGAGACCCGAAGACGGCCACTCAAAATTTTATAATCTTCTGGAAAACCCGGAAAAGTTAGGGAATGTTGATCTCAATATTGAGTAGGAATCTTGTATTAACAATTTTAGAAATATTGCAGAAGAAACACCTTTAAAAAAAAATTCCAAGATACCTTTGTAGCATAGTCGGTAGCACGCTGCACTTCGGAACAATAGACTGTGGCTTCGAGTCCCGACGAGGGTCATTCAAATTCTTTTAAATGTAAAAATTTATCTTCAAGAGGTTTGGTTTGGTTAATTAACGTCGCACTAGAGCTGCGCAGTGGGCTATTGGCGACGGTTCGGGGTCAATCTCGAAGGAAAGACCCGGGAACACATACACATTCACACACACATTCATATACTCACCTTGTTATTTTAGAACCATGGTCAGATGACGAGGAAACACCTGAACTGGCACCCAACGCCTTCAATAGACGTCGGGACTTTGGACCCCGATCAGATTTTATCGTGCACCAGTCCCGTATACACGCCAGTATAATTTGTTGGATATTCTGGACGACTTTCTAGTATTTTTGTAGCGAAGCTGGCAACCCTCCGATCGCAAGATCACTACTTTTTTACTTTTCTATGTCAAGTCCATTTCATGGATTCGAACCACCAATCCTCTGATTAGTAGCTGAACGCCTTACCAACTGAGCAACTGGGGCTCCTATCTTCAAGAGGAGTGTGAAAGAAAGTTCTGCGATACACCACATGTTGCGTCCTGTGCTCTTGAACCGTACCGCGTCCGCTGCCCTTGGGCCGTCTTCCGATCTAATAACCCTAACCTCTTGTTTTAATAGAATAGATGGCATTCATTTTGTCCAATCAAAGGTTAGCAACGAGGACATTCCCCGTCCTTACAAATTACTCGATCGTTTGCCCCTACGGCCGCATTCCACCCGGCATCCACGATCAGCATACAAACAACACAACTCTTCGTCGGGAATCCGACGCACCGCGGTCCGAGGTTATTTTCTACCTTCCCATTCAACTGTCAGCATCGGGATCGAGATTAACAAAGGCGGAAAGGATTGATCATTCGAATATTCAGATGGGGATTTCTTATTCCAGAACTGGAATAATCTCTTCTGTCGAGGATATAATCAATTTGGGATCTTCTTACGATTTGAATGGGACGGCTTGTCAAGGCGGTTTGGAATTTATTTTTCATATTGAGTTTTTGTTACTCTTTTTTTTTTTTTTGCGAATAAAAAGACATTTGAATGGCGTCTTTAATTTTGTAATTTTCCTATGTGGGATTTTAAGTGTGTAATAGTTTTGGTGGTTGATTTGAAATATTTACATTACGGCAATTTTGTTTGGGGAAATGTGGCATTAAATAAGCAACCCTTCAAGCACCGCATTGATTCATTGTGGTCAGTGGGGGTGCTTAAAGGGTGGGGGGGGGGCAAAAACAAAGGGGGGAGGGAAGAGTTTAAAAAAAATTGGATTCAGGTGACCTTAAAACATTTTTTTTACAAAAATTATAATTATTCCAGCAAAAAAAGTCAGCATGAAATCTTCATCAAAATTGAAGGTTTTATAAAGGATATTAAAACAAAAAAATGCAGTTTTTTTTCAAGTTTTTAATTTTCCTGCATAAAACCTTTAAAATATCTGCCTTTTCCCTTCATGATTAAAAATTGAAGATTTTTCGAAGGTTTTTATGAAGGTTTTTTGCAGTTTTTATGAAGGACATTGAAACAAAAGCCTTTAATTTTACAGATCTTCAAAAAAACTGCAGTTTTCCTGCATAAAACCTTCAATTTCCAAAAATTTATGAAGGTTTTATGCTGACTTTTATTGCTGGGATGTTCCATTTCCTATAATAGATTAATTATATTACAATATTACAATAATTATATAACAATAGCATATGTATATTAATCTAGAGAGAGAACAACTGAACCGTTTTTGTACTTCAATATTGTGAATCGGATAGCTGAAAAATTAATAAATATATGTATATGTAACAAAACGTTTTCAAAATAGGCTAAAAAATTTCGTATTTTTACTGTGTGTCAGCAACTATTTAAAGATTAGTTACAGAAACTGGGCATTTTAAATAACGGCCTTACCTTGTTTAACTACTTGCGGTGGACACATTTACTTGTTGGGTAAATGTATTCATCGTCTGTAGTAGTGGGTGGGGAGGGGGAGTTGGGTACAAAAAAATTCTTAGTTTTGGCAATGTAGTAAAACAATTTAATTAAATTTTATTTTGAAAAAGTGCTATATTAAAAAGTGAGGGGGGCAGCTTCCGAAAAAAATGATAGGGTAACATCCGAAAAAAAAGTGCGAGGGCCACTAGCGGCGATTTAGAGGGGGGAGGGATTGTTCCCGCACTTTTTTTGGATTTTGACCTCTTACTTTTTTTAATATTGCACTGCCAAACTGCATTTTACTGCATTGCCGAACCAAAAAAAAAAATTCGTACCCTTATCCGTTCCTACTCTTTGAAAATTCCTACTGCTACAGAAGATGGAAGAAAATCCATTCTCCATCTGATATTTTCCGCTTCAGGTTTTTTTTTTTAAATCAATTTTCAATTCCGCCTTTGTAACACCCCGTGGAATCATCCTATGAGAATAAATGCATACCATCATGTAAAGGAAGGTAGGCTGCATCGACAAGGTTGATTATTAACCCATTCCATCCGCTGACATTTGTACCGCATGGAAGGAAAAGTGTAGTTAAATCTCGATGATTGTGTTAAATAAGAATTTCTAGAAGGAAGCCAAACCACTTATCGTTATTTTTAACTTTAGTAAGAAAGATAACTTGTTTCAAATCAGCTTTATTGTAAAATAGCAATTAAAAAAAAATTATTAAATATTTTTTATTGTGTATTTTAAATTGTTAGACTTCATAACAAAAAGTATTGAGAATATATAAAAGTGCCATATTTATTAAATTTTTGGTTTTAAAAGTAGGAAGGGTGATCAAAATTTGTACTACCCCCTCCCCCCATACACACATTTCAGATGGTTTTCTCTTGATCTTGCCCCCTATTTTTAGCACCCAATCGCCACCACTGATTGCGGTCGATGACTTTATTGCTCGGGCGAACCAACAACCAGAGACAATTTTATTCCGCATATTTGGTGAATTTCTTGATGAGGATCAGCATTGAGAGAGACGAAATGGTTAGAGAAGGTTTTTATCTGAATGTTTTGAATGAAATGAGTTGAACACAGGAAAATATTCCTATAATACTTAACGTTAAACCTAAGTACCTTAATTATTTATTTTACTATTTTTAAGATCATTCATTTGTACATTTTACATCGATTATAAATATTTTTTTTAAGTAAATTTATATAAATATGGAGCATTTGTTATTTCAAATTAAAAAAAATACCTGTTTTTGGAGTATCTGTTATCAAAAGGATGAATTAGAGTGATCTATTTAAAAATAGCATGAACGATCCGTTTAGATCGTTTGTTAATTTACAAATTACCACAGCTAAAAGAAAAACTTGTCAAATAGATCACGTATTACGCAGGCCGTTGATGAAATTTTATTTATGTTGATCGTTGTATTATATTTACTCGATTTTATAAAACTGGTTCTAATTTTTGTAATAAATACTTCCGAGAATACATTAGAATTATCTCTATTTCCTCAAACATTCGCCAATTGGGATGGCTTACTCTGAAAATTGGCGAGTTTGACCTCGCTCCTCGAACGCCAAAAACCTGTAAAATATCTCCATAAATAGTTATTTTTCTAAGAGACGGTAAAAAGTTATTGTTTTCCCAACCTGCAGCTTAAATATTAAACGTCTTAAAGAATACGCAAACAATGAAAAAAGTATATCGGCTACTTCTATAATAAAAAGTTCTCGTATAGTTATCACATCACGAATCTTCGTGAATATTCGGCTGCATCGAGTAATGGTCTAAATAGGGTTGCCAATTCAGAAGATTGAACTCGCCAAGCCAAAGCTTTGAAATCGCCAAATTATTAAATATGGATAATTTTTTTTGTCTGTGTTGTTTAAAAAGTAGCAACAACATCGTTTCTTTGTGTGAAAAACACTGCATCTTATTAATGTACTTGTAATATGTAATGTAATTATTTTTTAAAAAAAAATAGCGTTTTGTTTGTGTTAAAAATCAGCGAACATATCGCAAAATTAATATGAAGTGAACATATCCATACACTGGTAAAAAAAATGTTCTTAAAAATGAGTACATGGACGTACTTGTTTTTCTTTGAGTACAATCGCATCGTAAATGAGCAATGACGTACTCAACTTTAAATAATCGTACTATCTCAAAGTGTGATTTAATATCGCTAATTTCAGCTTCTGTGCAAGCGATCTTAAAAAAAGTGACCTCACAAACTTTAAATAGTTGTTCAAAAGATTGTTTTCCACTTTATGTTATGTCGATTGCTTAAATGGAAACTGAGCTAATATAATTCAATTATCTTACTTCCCATTCTTTTCGCACACCTTTTTAACTTCACTTCTGTTTATAACTTCTTCACGTCGCCCTCGTAGCTTCATGGGTAAGGAACTGGTCAGCGGTGCCTGTAGATGTGGGTTCGATTCCCGGTAAGTGTTGGTTGTAATTGTCGATATTTATTGAAATTTATTTATGCAGGCAGTCTATGTAAACTATAATCTGCTCTTTTTATTCAATTTTACCTATTGTACTCATTTATTAAGTACTTGTCTTTTTTTAAATGTAAACTTATGTATTCAGAGCCATGATAAGCATCGAATGTATTCAAAGATGGGAACATTTTACTTATACTTGAATATCTATTTTTAACTTTTTAAAAACCCAAGCTAAAAGTATTTTTGTTCTTTTGTTTAACAAGGGGATAAAGGGTTAAAAAAAATGAAGTTTAGTCAATTTACTTTAAAAGCGCCAAATGAGCAATTTCCCGCCAAATCTGCAAGCATTGTCAGCCATCATTGTTCCCCCACAAAAAAAACATTTGCATTTCGAAGAATCGAAAACGCTAAAAAAGCAGAAGTAAATAGGCAATACTCCGCGCCAATAAAGCAGAAACGCGTCCACAGGAGATGAAAATGGGAGATAATAGATCAAAATATTTGAACTGGGAAATAATGGACGGTTCCGAGACGTAAATAGGATATAAGATTCTCCGAGAAACATTTCATTCGAGGCGCCAAATCACAGTCTTCACAGGTCCCTCCAATAGACTTCCCATTTAGATCTCGCTAATGGACGACCGAAGCGATTCCACTGAAAAACGCTCTTTAAGCTATCGTCTTTGTTTACATTATCGTTATGAGTGGTCATTGTTGAGAATCGTCTGATGGTGCGGGGTATTATGGGGGAGGAACTGGCACCACTGTCGATGAACTGTTAATGATAGGGGGGAAAAACTCAATAGATTTTATTTTTCTTATCGTATTTACCTGCTCTGATATTAAGCGTGGTGTGTTCCGTGAAGTAATTTGAGGACAATGGATGTTGTGTGGCTTGGCGGTGAAAATTTAAATTGATTTGTTGATGAGCCTGCGGCTGTGTGAGGTGTATGCCGATATTAAATGGTCGGTCTTTGACCTGTGTATTAAATATGTAATAGTTTTCTTTTTTTTGCTAATGGATGATTTGGTATTAGTGAATTTCGATTTAATTATTAACATAATGGAGTTCAGTTTGAGGTTTTTATTGGTGTCACTAATGATCGTGTCGGCGGCGGCCCGTGGTCGAAAATGTTAGTGCAGCCGAAATCATGTGACCCCCCCCCCCCCCCCCCCCCCATCCACTTTCCACAACCATACATGAACGGACATTCTTTATTATTTAATACTCAAATCAAAGTTTCCTTTAAATTTTTACGAAATGATAACATGCGAAAAAAAATAGAATACACTTACTTATTTTTTTAAAATTAATTTAATCCTCCTTTCTTTTAAACTTGCAAATCGGTCAATTTTAATATTAATTTAAGTAACGAAACAACAACACACGTGTAAACTTATCACGGAAACTATTTCCATTTGGAGAGATTCTTCGAAATTCTCGTTCCCCCCCATCCAGCCCGTCCCGTCGATTCACACACGAGCCAATCATTTCATCAAAATCCCAAGTACAGCAGAGTTTTAAAAAATCCTTTTGGGCTGCATATCTGACATCACATCCTCCAATTTAGCGTGTAGGGGAAGTTATACTACGTAAGGTGGTCATGGCAACGATGCAGCCGATTTCTAATTTCGCTTTTGAGCTGCAGTTTTGATTGAATGGAGTTTTTTCCCCTCCTAAATTTTGCATTACGGCAATAGGTTTGCTATTAATCGGAGATTTTTTTTACTTACCGTAGAAATTTCATCATTTCATCTTCATTTCCAATTCTCATCTTCATTTAAGAAAATGAGTAAGATGTATAATTTTAGTTTTAAAATACACTAATACAAATAAGTGCAGCCCGGCTGTACTTGTTGCAGTCCACGAGCCGCCACTGGATCGTGTTAGACCTTGACAGGCAGGTCTTGTCTGTCAAGTACAAAATGGGTCTTGACAGATCTATTTTGCATATGATAAGCCATTTTGAAAATTTTAATGCTGATTTGTCATGTGCCGTAAAAACCGGTTATTGCGATTTTCAAGGGACTGTCATAATTTGATCGTTATATCCGGAAATCGTTATATCTGAATCACAAAAAATATCGTTTAATAAGACAATATAATACTCATACATTCATGACAGTTGAATATAGATATATTTTATATACTTATTAATGATTTTATCGGCTACATATACTAGTTAGATAAAGTTAGTTATATAAACTGCTATTTTGACGAGGAATGGTCAGTCATTTTTGTTTGCTTAGATTTGACATTGTAATAGGAAATTTCATTAAAATTTCCTATTCTTGTTAACATTGTAGAAGAACCGAGGATGCCTTCGCAAATTTCGGGCATTCTTGTTCACGTTCAAGCCTGATGCTTGTTCATTGCGCAAATGGCCATCCAAGCATTGAGCAATAGGTTGCTAGTTCGTGTCCCCGCGGGAGCCTTTAATTTTTTTTTCCACAAACAGCTAGTAAACTTAATTTCCAAAGTTTTTAATTTTTAAGACCATTTTTTACCAAGAGATGGGGGGGGGGGGGGATCCTTGTACCGGCATACAAGTAGTTTAAAATATCCTAATATGCATAATCGCTTCAAAAATTATCATGACGTAACCATCACTACATTTTGCACGAAGCTATTGCAAAAGCAAGTTTCCCACAACCCAGATTCACACTATACAACAGAAGTATACGGAATCGATTTCAAAGGAAATACCACAGTCCATTTTCTATTATCTCCAACTCGATTTCTGGTCCTTTTCTTCCAAGAAACCATTCTTTGACCAGGTGTATACAAAACAAATAGTGAAAACCATTGTTTCATTACCAAAAGCAAAACTATAGTACCCCCCCCCCCCCTTTTTTTTTCGATACATTTAACCGACCCAAACCAACCCCCTCCAGGTGCAAAAGAAAAGTCGTTTGCTGTCCTCCCATCAATTGTGCCTTTTATAGCACCTCTTCAATTACCTGAGTGAGATTTCAGGCTTGGCGCCAACTTTTTCTTTAGCCCCCCCTGCGCCTTTTCTACTTACCTCGTCTGAATTGAGAAGTGGGGAAATGTAGTTTGTCTAATGATTCCGCTGTAAAAAAAGGGACGGCTTCTCAGGTAAGGGGAGAACTTTTTGATATTTGCCGTCGCCTTTTGTGCCAGGTAGGGTAGTTTGGTTGAGATGTTTTTTTGCTGATTGTAGGGGGACGGTGTGTCGAGTAATTTTTTTTATGGGTTTTTAGAGTCGAAGAGCTTTTTTGTCGTTGAAAAGGAATTAAAATATATTGGAGTGCAATTAACTGCGACTTTTTATTGACGATTTGAAGTGCTGGTTAGGTTTTTTGCTTTGGCGTTGACCGGTTTATTGCGCAACTTACTCTATTTTATTTAACACAAAGTTATTTTTACAGGTTATTTTTTAATCTGGGGATATTATTCGAGGAGCAAGCCCGTCGCACTAGGGGGGGAGTCCCCCCCCCCCCCCCCTAATAATCTGGAAACTCTGAAAGTTGAGAATTTCAACCTCTAAAAACCCCGAGTTGTGAAAATTTATGCCTGAAGAAAATTAATATTATTAACAAATAAAAGCTAGGAAAGATTAGACAGTGGCGGCTCGTCCACTACAGCAAGTACAGCCGAGCTGCACCTAAATTCAGTATTTTAAAACTAAAATAAGATATTTTACTAATTTTCTTAAATGAAGATTAGAATTGAAAATGAAATTTCTACGGTAGTAAACAAAGTCTCCGATAAATAGCAAGCCTGTTACCGTAATGTACAATTCAGGAGGGGGAAAACTCCATTCAATCAAAACTGCTGCCAAAAAGCGAAATTCGAAATCAGCTGCATCGTTGCCATGGCAACCTCTACGTAGTATGGAGATTCCTCCCCATGCTAATGCACTGCATTTGTGAGAAGGTACAGCCGAAATAAATTTTCTTGTTTCAGCTGCACTTGAGATTCGATATGCTCATTGGCTCGTCCGTGAAACGCTGGGATGAGTGGGTGAAACGATAAATTACGAGAATATCTCCAAACGGAAATGATTTTCGTGATAAATTTACTGTGTGCTGTTGTTTCAGGACATGGTCCTGCTGTTGTTTTGTTATTTAAGGTAATATTAAAATTGTCCGATTCGCATGCTTAAAAGAAAGGCGGATTGCTTTCATTTTCAAAAAATAAGTAGTGTTTTCTATTTTTTTTTTTTTTTTTTTTTGCATGTTATCATTTCATAAAAATTTAGGTAAACTTTCATTTGAGTAGTAAATAAAATAAAATAGAATTTCCATTCATGTATGGGTTGTGGAAAATAAGGAGGAGGGGGGGGGGGGGGGGAGATTCACATGATTTCGGCTGCACTAACATTTTCAACCCCGGGCCGCCACTGAGATTAGAAATTGCCCAACTCGTAAGATTACATTTAAATTAGACCTCAGAACGGACACTGCATTGGAATATGGGTGCAACAAATCAATGCTTGTAAGAGAACTGTTTAATATTACCTAAAATATATCTAAAATAAAAAGATGAAAAACGTCTATAAGTTGGAATTGGGAATTTTCAGCACTTTTGAAATGGGAATTTCGAATAGATGAGTTGAGAATTTCGAATCGTTAAGTTGGGAAATTTCTTGTTTCAACCCCGTTAAGAATTTTAGAAAATTTGAAATATTTAAGAACATTTTCATTTTATACACTATTAAAAAACCATTTTAATTTTTTAAGAAACTCTCATGATTTTTTTACGAAACATACACCTGCTAAATGATCTGATTAAATATTTCGTCTAACTGAGGAAATATTTTAAATACATATCTTATATGTATTCGTTTTGTCGTTTTATTTTAACAGTCATTTTTCGTCAAGATGAGAACGATTTAAAATAAAGTTGACTGCTCGTCTTGAGCCTGGGATCTCTTGGTCCGAAGGCACGCGCGCTATCGACTACACCAGAAAAGCTCTTCTGAATTATGGCAGTATACATATAAGAGCAAAAATTATACTCGATCTGATACTTCCGGAAAGGAAACGGAGTAAATTAATTTCGTCAAAAGTCAATGACAAAAGTACACTGTAAAAAATAAGTGCTTAAAAATGAGTACATAAACGTACTCGTTTTGCTTGGAGTACAATTACATCGTAAATGAGCGATGACGTACTCAAATTTAAGTAATAGTGCTTTCCCAAAAATGAGCAATGTGATTTAATATTGCTAATCTCAGCTTTTGTTCAAACCATCTTAACAAAGTGATCTGACACACTGAAAATAGTTGTTCAGAAGATAGTTTTCCACATTATTTGATGTCGATTGCTTTAATGGAAACTGAGTTATTACAACTAATATTACTTCCCATTCTTTTGCCACACCCTTTTAATATTACTTCTGTTTATAACATCCTCCCGTCGCTCTGGTAGCTTAACGGATAAGGCTCTGGACAGCGGTGACTGCATATCAGGGTTCGATGCCAGGTGAGTGTTGGTTGTAATTGTCGATATTTATTAAATGTGGTTTATGAAGGCAGCCTATGTAGGCTAGCATCTCCTCTTTTTATTCAATTTTGAGTACATGTCTTTTTCAAAAATGAAACTCATCTATTCGGAGCCATCATAAACATCGAATGTATTCAAAAATGAGTACATTTTTACTTATTTTTGAATACCTATTTTTAACAAGTGTAGCCTTGTCGATCGCAAAATGCTCCAAAACAAGTGTTATTTCACAGAGCTCCCGAAATTCTTTCTTCAAATCATTGTCTCTTCTTCCCATCATTTCACAATAGTTGGCCCCGTTTCTTTACACGTCTCGTTCTCTCATCACGAATTCCAGAACAGGTACCCTGAAATCCTGACTATTCACTGCACAGAAAGGGGGGGGGGGGGGGCAGAAGAAAACGGACACTTTAACCAGAACCGGTGTCTTTCAAGTGAAGTGTCCTTTCAGGGCTTCGATTTATGACCTTTTTTCTCAAGAAGCTCGGGGACGGTTCAGCGAGCCCGTGAAATCGGTGGACATCAAACACGTGCAAGTGCTTTTGACTTCTGCAAACACCTTTCTGTACCTGTCCAATAAAATGGTCCCTCCAGGTACTTTTGTACTCGAAAGTCGAATAGGGGAGTGAGATAACCAGCACCACCAAGTCTGGATTGTTGAAGTTTCTCGGGAACGAAAAACACGTTGCTGGTTTAGTTAAAATATGCTGGGCGTTTCTGTAGGACTAGGTCAGGAGCTCCTGATAATTTAAAATAGATAGATACAAGGTTAGTCCATTTTGAATAGGAAATATTATATTTATTTTTGATATTTTTATACATTTTTTTTTATTTATTGGTACTTTGTATATTTTTTTTTATTTGCAAATCTCCTCATATGCTAATGTTTCTGAGATTGATGGTTAACGTTTCGTAAACCTATGTTCTGGAGTCAGCTGTTAATATTTCAGTCTATTGCTATTTTTACGCATCTATTGCTAATCTTTTTGTATCTACTGATAATCAATGTTTCGGAGTCTAGTGCTAATGTTTAAAGTCTATGCCTATTGCTTACGTTTAAAGTCGATGCCTTTTACGAATGTTTCGTTGTCTTTTACGAATGTTTCGTTGTCTATTACTACATGGTTCGCACAGTCCTTAAAAGTCCTTAAGAACTACTTAATTTAGGTAGGTCCTTAATTAAGGGCCCTTAAAGTCCTTAATTTTCGACTAAGGTCCTTAATTTTTGTCAACATGAATTTTTTTTACTAATTCACATGGGTGGTATTTTTTTCCCGTCTAACCCGAAATTCCAAGTTTTTTAAATTTTCGGAACCCAGAATTCCGGGTGTATTAAAAATATCGGACTGTAGAATTCCGGATTTTACTTTAATAGTGTCCACACTTTTGACCGTTATACGCAAGTGTAAATCGGCAAGACGTGAATAGACGGATTTAGTGACAAAAAAAAAAGTGCAGTTTTGATCTCTTTTGTCCGATTTTTCGTCAATGGTATCTCATTTTCATACACGACACTTCATCGTTAGAAAATCTCGGCTCGTTTGTTGTTTTGTGAAGAATCGATACTCACTCTAGAAAATCAGGAATTAACAAGAATGTAGCATTTTTAACATTTCTGCGTCAGTGTTTGCCGGAAGTGGTATCCTGCGGCAACTTGCTACGAAACCGCATTTACATGCGATTCTGCAATAATTTTGCACCAAAAATTAACACTACTCCAACGGCGCTAAAAAATATAAGAGGTCCTTAAAAAATATCTAGAGATCCTTAAAAAGTCCTTAAGAACTGCTTAATTTTTACTTTTGAAAAATCTGTATGAACCATGTACTAATGTTTCGCGATCTATTGCTATTGTTCCGGAGTCTATTTCCAATTTTGTATGATCTGTTGTTATCTTGAAATCTTGTAATTTTTGCTATAATGTTTCGGAGATTTATTGATAATGTTTCGGAGATTTACCGATTATGTTTCGAAAATCTATTGCTAATGTTCTGGAGTCTATTGCTAACGTTTCAGTGCCTACTGATAATCAAATGCTTCGGAGTCGTGCTAATGTTTCGATGTCTATTGCGAATGTTTTAATGTTTGTTGTAGTGTTTCGGTTGTCTTTTGCGAATGTTTCGTTATCTATTACTAATGCTTCGTAGTCTATTTATATTGCTCTGGAGTCTATTTCAAATTTCTATGGTCTGTTGTCTTCAAATCTTGTAAATTTTTTCGGATATGTTTCGGAGATTTATCGATAATGTTTCGGAAATTTATTGATTATGTTTCGGAAATCTTGCTAATATTCTGTTGTCTATTGCTAATGTCTACTGATATGAAATGTCTATTCTAGTGTTTCGTTGTCTATTATTAATGTTTCATTATCTTTTACGAATGTTTCGCGATCTATTGCTAGCGTTTTTAAGCTTTTTCCGATTTTGTATGATCTGTTGTTAACATAAATTCTTAAAAATCTTTGTGCTTTATTGTTTTGTGCATATTAATTAAAAAATATTATCCATTTAATTCCATTTAATTAAAAAATATTATCCATTTAATTCCATTTAATTAAAAAAATATTATCCATTAAACGAAGTCATTTGAGGGAAAATATTAAGGATTTATAAATTCCTCTTCAGGTACCTTATTTTACAACATCGATATTTTCCAATGTTTCTAATTAACTTTGAAATAAGTCAATTGCAGAATTAATAGTAATCAAAACTTTACCTTGATGTTTCATTTTGTAATACCTGTAAATTTGAAACATTTCAATTAACATTTAAAAATTTACCTGTTAATTGGCAATAATAACTATTGAAGTAGTTTAAAAATAATCAGTAGTGTTTAATATCGCAATACTATTAAATTTGCAATTTTTAATAGTTTCGCATTATCTTATAATTATAATTGAAATATTAAGCTATTTTGTATAGTTAGTATTTAAAATTATAGAACTTTGGTAAATAGTTTTATTACTACAATTATTGGACAATAAAATAATATTAAAATAATAAACATAATAAATAATTTATTATTTTTATATTTTATATAAATTAAATGTTATTAATATTTTAACTGTTATTAATTATGTTATAATATAATAATTATTATTTATCTGTTATTAATTATTTTATAATATAATAATTATTTAACTGTTATTAATTATTTTATAATATAATAATTATTATTTAACTGTTATTAATTATTTTATAATATAATAATTATTTAACTGTTATTAATTATTTTATAATATAATTATTGTTTAACTGTTATTAATTAATTTATAACATAATAATAATTATTTAACTGTTATTTATTATTTAACTTATTTATTATTTAACACTTATTATTAATTATTATTTAACACTTATTATTATTTATTATTTAACACTTATTATTATTTATTATTTAACACTTATTATTATTTATTATTTAACACTTATTATTATTTATTATTTAACACTTATTATTATTTATTATTTAACACTTATTATTATTTATTATTTAACTTATTTATTATTTAACTCTTATTATAATTTATTATTTAACTTATTTATTATTTAACTTATTTATTATTTAACTCTTATTATTATTAACTGTTAGTTGTTATTATTGTTATTAATTTATTAACTATATAATTATTCATATTTACGTGTATTTTTTTAATGGAGACGAAAGAAATATAACTTTAAAAAAAAATTGATCGCCAATTTAGCGATAAAATTTCATAATGTACCATACTGGAAATATTAACCTTTCTCCCCATTGCCGCCAATTCCCTCTTTTAATGTTCTCCAATTTTACTCCCATAAAAAACACGCCGCCAATATTAAAAAAATATCTTATTTATTTTATTATCGTCATTATCATTAACTTGATAATAATGACCACACCGCCCAGTACTGATAACCATACTCTAAATACCTTAATCACGTGACCGAAGGTCAACGTATCCAGGAAAGGATCTGTCTCCAGCTACAGCATTCTAGATCGTTTTTAATGCATGTTCTAAATACGCCGCGCTTTAATCCACTAGAAAGATGCTCATTTGTAGTATTTTAATGCCATTGATGCATTTTTTTCTGTAATTCTTTCTTCAAATGCATGCCAATGCGTGACGTCGTTGTAGCGAATTCAAATGAGTGATGGAGGAGAGCGATTGCGATTATCGTAATTATCGAGAATCTGCATCTTGTGTAGTAATTTGATACGAAGTCTCTTCAATCTAGGATATGTGTTCCGAAAAAATGAAGGGAAAAAAAAACTGACCTCTGAATTAGACGGCTTGTGATTGGTTGATGAGTTGACTGGATTGTGTTACATGTATGCAAATGATCTTACTAGGAATCCGTAATCGTTTCCACCGCCTATCCTGACTCCTTCAACTATGAAATCGTGACACAGTATCTATTAAATGGGGGGAAAGGAGTTGGACAGAAAATAACAGATTAGAGATATCGATCATTGAATATTGTCAGTGATGGAATGATCCATATTTTCACTGTTGACGATCGATTTTCAAGGTGTATTTATTATAATGGAAATTGATCTCGAAGTCGGTTATGAGAAAAGTGGAATGTTTTGGTATACGTTTACCTCCTTTACGCCGCTCTAAGAACGTTTGAAATATTTTACGTTCTTTTTGCGAAACAGTTACTCCAGTTTCTGTTATTTTCCTGAAAATATTGTTCTTTTTGACAAATGAATGGACAAGTGGAAGAATGGGTTAAAAAAAAATATTTTCGGGAATAATCCAATTATCCAGATATTCAATTATCCGGATATTCAATTATCCGGATATTCAATTATCCGGATATTCAATTATCCGGATATTCAATTTATCCGGATATTCAATTTGTCCGGATATTCAATTTGTCCGGATATTCAATTGTCCGGATGTTCAATTGTCCGGATATTCAATTGTCCGATATTCAATTATCTGGATATTCATTTATCCGGATGGGATCTGGTCATAATTCATCCGGATAATTAGAGTTCTTACTGTATGATGAAAAATAAGACAGCCCATGGCAAGTTTTTAACTCACATCAGCGCAATACTCTGAATATGTGCGCTATTAAAATGAATTTCAAAAAGGAATGGCTTTACAGAGAGTATTGAGAATGATAGAAACCATTATTGTAATTTTTCCTTGTCCGAAGCGATACTATACAATACGTTTGGCGTAGTTAAAAATGATTATTTTTCTCAAAGAGCTTGATCGCCTCGTAATATTAAGAAACCGCATATACATAAATAATATAATTATTAAATTTTCTTTACTTTATACCCTACCAAAAGAAGTGCGCACCATATTCTGGGGTACAATCCAAAAGAACAACTCTTTTGTATCTTTTCTAAATCCCACAAACATTTAAATTGCCTAATATTAAAATAATTTTTTGCGCAACTAAACAGCAATCAAATCCATCATTTTTTTCAAACTAACACTTATGACTTCTTTTCCAGCTTTTAAGCCTGTAAAAGAAAATCTACCTTTTCATATGCTTCACCTTTTATTCCCATTCAGGTCATGCTTCTGTGTCCCAACAGCAGTAACTCAATCTGTTATTTTTTTTTAACAAAAGCATATTTTCTCCCCGCCCCCCCTCCCCCAAGCCAAATATGAAGCATCACAATGTATATATACGATTTAATTTAAAACGCGGCTCTCTAAGACGCAGAGTTGTTCGCACGTCTTCTATTCTGACATTAATGTCACGGACTGTATGAAAAGAGTCGAATTTTTTCTTCTTCTGACTGCTCTTTCGGAACTTCTCAAAAGAATGTTTTATGCGAATAGTTTTCGGTTGTCATGTCGTCTGGCACCGGGTCGGGAAACTTTGCTCTGGGCGCACAGAGTAAATATTTAAGTTTGTTTTAGATGGGGGAAAAAATAGACTTTGAGGTTCGTCATAACAACGTCGGAAATTTGATGGGTTGTGCCTACAGGAACAGTTATTAAATTATCGAATTGTTACTGGCGATTGAACAGCGTAGTAAATATAAAGTACATATAATGGAATTGCCTCGGTAATTGCAAATAATACATTAAATAAAATCGTATATTTTTTAGATATCTATACACAGTAAAAAAAATGTACTTAAAAATGAGTACTTGAGCATACTTGCTTTTATTTTAGCACAATTGCATCGTAAATGAGCGATGACGTACTCAAATTTAAGTAACCGTACTTTCTCAATAAATGAGCAGTATGATTTAATATTGATCTCAGCTTCTGTTCAAGCATTTTAACAAAGCGACTTTACAATGTTAACATAATTTTTCAGAAGATGATTTTCCACATTATTGGATGTCGATTGCTAAAATGGAAACTGAGTTATTACAACTCGATTATCTTGCTTCCCATTCTTTTGACACACTTTTTTAACATGTCTTCTGTGCATAAATTCTTCAAGTCGCCCTGGTTGTTTAACGGATAAGGCTTTGGACTGCGGTGCCTGAGTATCTGGGTTTGATTCTCGGCAAGTGTTAGTTGTGATTGTCGATATTTATTAAAAGTGATTTAGGAAAGCAGCCTATGTAGGCAAGCATCTATTTATTGTACTCATTTTTGAGTACATGCCTTTTTCAAAATTGAAACTTATGAATTCGTAGCCCTGATAAGCATTAAATGTATACAAAAATGAGCACTTTTTACTTATTTTTGAGTACCTATTATTAACAGTGTAGGTATTCGTTTTTTAAACAAAATTTTTTCCTAAATTGTTACAGCCAAAAAATATTTCTATACGGCCATTTCCGGATAAATCATTACATTAAACCACGGGGAAGAATGAAATTAACCTTTCGAATGCTTAAAAATGAGTATATGAGAGTACTTATTTTTTCTTTGAGTACAATTGCATCATAAATAAGCGATGGCGTACCCAAATTTAAGTAACCGTACTTTCTCAATAAATGAGCAGTATGATTTAATATTACTAATCTCAGCTTCTGTTCATGCCGTCTTAACAAAGCAACCTGACACACTTAAAGTCGTTGTTCAGGAGATGGTTTTACGCATTATTTGATATCGATTGCTTAAATGGAAACTGAGTTATTACTACTCAGTTATCTTACTTACCATTCTTTTTGGCAAACCTTTTTAACATTTCTTCTGGTTATAACTTCAAGTCAACCTGGTAGTGTAACGGATAAGGCCCTGGACTACGCTCCCTGAGGACCTGGGTACGATTCCCGGTAAGTCTTAGTTGTGATAGTCGATATTTATTGAAAGTGATTTATAAAGGCAGTCTATCTAGGCTAGTATCTACTTTTCTTATTCATTTTTACCCAATTTACTAATTTTTAAATACATGTCTTTTTCAAAATTAAAACTTATGTATTCGGAACTATGATAAGCATCGAAAGTTTTCGAAAATGGGTACATTTTACTTATTTTTTGAATACCTATTTTTAACAATGTACGCAGGATGGCTTTCGGTCATGATTGATACGATATTTTTTCCTAAGCAGTTGATGCCGCAAATATTTCAACATGGCCGTTTCCGAATAAATCATTAAATTAGGCCACAGGGAAGAATGAAATTAACCTTTCGAACGGCTCCGGAACTTAATCTCGCCAAGATCGGAACTTTACTGCAGAGGCAGGCCCAAATCGCAGCAAAAAAAAAAATCGGGGAGAAGAGGCAGTTCCGACCAATGATTAATGACCAAAAGATATTTTCGTCACGGTTATTCCTTTCACAGAACAAAGAATGAACAGGGGGGAAGGAATATCCAATACAGACACCAGTGTTAATATCCTCTTGCGACATCGGCCCGTTAATGGACGAATTAGGAATCTATAAGGCGTAAAGTGTTCTTTTGGCGAAATTAATAACTTTTTTCTGAGATAGGGGAGGACAAGATATTTATAGGGGCTAATGGTTCCGTTAGGAAATGAGAGATCGTGAGTTGTGGTTTTATCTCAACTCGCATTTTCATGGATTTCGAAAACTGAGTTAGGTCTTCTGTGATAATGGAATAGGCTTCTGGAAACCGGAGATTCAATTGGGCAAGAAGTTGGTTGGCATTATTGGCCATGGGGCTTGGCGAGTTTCGTGTGCATGGGAAAATATCAGGATTGTTCATCTTGATGGATATTTCTGAAATGTAGATTTTCAGGAACTGTTTTTTGTGTGTGTTGGGCAACTTTTCTAAAATGGTTTCACAAGTTTCGGTTCTGGGCTTCCCAATCTTAAATACTGAGAACCGCTTAGACTTAATTGTTCGTTAGATTGATTGATTGATTTTCATGGAGTCCATCCCTTCTTCTCTCGCACTGTTAAAAATAGGTACTTAAAAATAAGTAAAATGTACTCATTTTTAATTACATTCGATGCTTATCATAGCTCCGAATACGCAAGTTTCATTTTTGAAAAAGAGATGTGCTCAAAATTGAGAAAGTGAATAAAAAGAGCAGTTTACATAGGCTGCCTTCATAAGTCACTGTCAATAACTTTCACTAATTACAACAAGGACATACAGGGAATCGAACCCACTCCGTCTACTTGATGTCGTCCGCACCGAAGTCCAATATATCTGTTGTACTACCAGGGCGACATGAAAAAGTTATAAACAGAAGTAATGTTAAAAAGGCGTGGCAAAAGAATGGGAAGTAAGATAATTGAGTCGTAATAACTCAGTTCCTATTTCAGCAATCGACATCAAATAATGTGGAAAACCATCTTTTAAACAGCTGTTTTAAATTTGCCATGTCGAATTGTTAAGATGACTTGAACAGAAGCTGATATTAGCAATATTAAATTACACGGCTCATTTTAGCGAAAGTACGATTACTTAAATTTGAGTACGTCATCGTTCATTTACTATGCAATTGTACTCAAAGAGAAACGAGTGCGTCCATGTACTCATTTCCGATGACCTGTGATGCTTATCATTGCTGCGAATACACGAGTTTCAATATTGAAAAAGACATGTTCACAAAAACGAGTCAATTAGTAAATGCTTGCCGACATGCAAGGAACTTAAAAGAAACTTAAAAATGAGTACCTGAACCTCCACATTTTTCTCTGAGTACAATTGCATCGGAAATGAGTGATGACGTACTCAAATTTAAGTAACTGTATTTCTCAGAAAATGAGCAGTGTGATTTAATATTTCTAATCTCAGCTTCTGTTCAAGCCATCTTAACAAAGCGACCTGGTAAACTAAAAATGGTTGTTCAGAAGATGGTTTTTCCACATTATTTGATGTCGATTGCTTAAATAGAAACTGAGTTATTACGACTAAATTATCTTACTTCCCATTCTTTTGGTAAACCTTTTTAACATTACTTCTGTTTATAACTTCTTCACGTCGCCCTGGTAGCTTAACGGATAAGACTCTGGACAGCGGTATTTGCAGATCTGGGCTCGATTCCCGGTACGTCTTGGTTGTAATAGTCTATATTTATTGAAAGTGATTTGAGGTCAGCCTCTGTAGGCTAGAATCTGCTCTTTTTATTCATTGCCCTCTTTTTTGATTGCATGTCTTTTTCAAAATTAAAACTTGTGTAGTTGGAGCTATGATAAGCATCGAATTTACTCAAAAGTTAACCTCATTTTTTTATCTCATTTTACAAAGTTGTCATTGATATGTAATACAACATGAATCATTTTCAATTAATAGGCATAACAGGAATATCAAATGCAGCCAAGATTACAAACAAGTCTTATCGGAAATCGAACACATATCATCAGTCCAATGCCTTATCCGTTCCACAATCCGGCTTATAATCAGAAGAGATGTTTTAAAAAAAAGGTATGCTAAAAGAATG
Organism: Troglohyphantes excavatus; assembly: GCA_963932185.1. Taxonomy (NCBI): domain Eukaryota; kingdom Metazoa; phylum Arthropoda; class Arachnida; order Araneae; family Linyphiidae; genus Troglohyphantes; species Troglohyphantes excavatus. Next base: position 8,939,693 of record OZ010667.1, read on the forward strand.
GAAAGTAAGATAATTGAGTTGTAATAACACAGTTTCAATTTAAACCAATCGACATTAAATATAATTATAACCATTTTTGGAATATCTATTATAAGTTTGTCAAGTTTCATTAATATCGTTTACTTCCTGCAAAATTGTTTTCAAAAATCCATTTGCTGCAAATTTGCATCCACAAATTCCTTTGCTTCAAATTTTCATCCAAAAATCCAATTGCAGTAACTTTTCATCCAAAAATCCATTACCTGCAAATTTGCATCCAAAAATCCATTTGCTGCAAATGTGCCTGCAAAGATAATTTTGCTCCAAATTTGTATCCGAAAATCATTTTGCTCCAAATTTGATTAAAAAAAATTAATTTGCTGTAAATTTGCATGTAAAAATTCATTTGCTGCAAATTTGCATGCAAAGGTCATTTTGCTCCAAATTTGCATCCAAAAATCGTTTGGCTGCAAATTTGCATGCAAAGATCATTTCGCTCCAAATATGTATCCAAAAATCATTTTGCTCCAAATTTGCATCCAAAAATTCATTTGCTGCAAATTTGCATCCAAAAATTCATATGCTGCAAATTTGCATGCAAAGATCCTTTTGCTCCAAATTTGTATCTAAAAATTCATTTGCTACAAATTTTCACCCAAAACCCCTTTCACTGCTAATTTTCATCCAAAAAACCCTTTGCAATTTTTCGTTAAAATATTTGCACACAAAACGTATTAAAAACCAAATTAACCAAATTGTATTCAAAAATCAATTTTCTGCAAATTTTAATCCACAAATTTCTTTGCTTCAAATTTTCATCCAAAAATCCATTAGCTGTAAATTTGCATCCAAAAATCCATTTGCTGCAAATTTGCTTGCAAAGATCATTTTGCTCCAAATTTGTGTCTAAAAATCATTTTGCTTTAAATTTGTGTCCAAAAGTCATTTGCTCCAAATTTGTATCCAATAATTAATTTGCTGCAAATTTGCATGCAAAGATCATTTTGCTCTAAATTTGTATTCAAAAATCATTTTGTTTCACATTTGCGTTCAAAAAATCATTTACTGCAAATTTTCACCCAAAACCCTTTTCACATCTAATTTTCATCCAAAAAACCCTTTGCAATTTTTTAAAATATTAATACACAAAACGTATTCAAAACCAAGTTAACCAAATTATATTCGAAAATCCATTTGCCTGCAAAGATCATTTTGCTCCAAATTTGTATCCAAAAATCATTTTGCTCCAAATTTTCATCCAAAATCCATTTACTGCAAATTTTCATCCAAAAAACCCTTTGCTATTTTTCGTTAAAATATTTTACACCCAAAACGATATTTAACCAATTGCCGTATTTTTTTTCTACGTCATAAATAGTCTTTCCTTATGCAATAGTAATCCAGAGACACCGTACAAATGTCCGATAAGACTGTTGAATTAAACATCCCTCATTTCACAACAATTAAAAAACACTCTCAATCCTGCCATTCCTTTCACGGACTCCTTAAATAATCATCTAATTACATTTCCCCCTATCCCGGTCTCAAAATATCAAGACGAATTGGCGATACTAATTTCGCCATAAAAATTATAGGCACTCTGTTTTTCGCAATAGCATCGAGGATCTTCCACTTATTAATACCCCTTTGTCGAGCTCTCTTCCAGTCCCAATGACATACTCATAACTCAAAATGGACGCAACCGCAAATTATCCGTTGCGATTCTTGCTTCTAATAAGGCCCTTTCGTTCCTTTTGTGTTGGGGTAGTTTTTTGGATTGGCCACAACTGGAGTCCGTGAAGGGGATTTAAAAAAATGAAATTGGTCTTGGATGGAACAGCGTTTTTGATTTACTAAAATGGAATGCGATGTTAAGTGGTAATACACGGCAAATAGGTTAATTGTCTTTATGTCCAGTTATAATTTTTTTTTGCGAAATGTTGATTACTGTTATTGATTTTTAACACTTAATTAAGATTTAGCTAATTCTACATTTTGTATTTTCTTACCGAACTTCACAAAAGTAATTTGATATCTCTCTATTTTAAAAAAAAGTATGCCCTAAGTGGAAAAAGTAAGCACTAGGGGGAATTTTCAGTTCTTTCAATGTTATTCAGATCGTATCTCAAAATGTAAAAGTCCTAAAATTACGACGTTAAGTGAATTTGTTAAGAAATGTTTGATAAATAAGAAGAATATATTTTTGTTTCAATACTGTTATTAGTTTATAAGTTATTTAATATTAAAGTCGTCATTGATAAAATTTCGCTTACAAGTAATTTTGCCCGTCGAGTTTCTGAAACACTATTAAAAGGAGAGATCCAATTTTTTTAGGGAGTGTACAAATAGGTTTGAACTGAAAATCCAAGTAAGCATTTTTTTTAAATTCGAAGTAGTTTTGGATTTATAAATTTTTTAAACATTTAAACACGCTCCACCTTTTGAAGTTTTTTCACCCTCATTTCTGAAACGTGATTTCTAAATTGCTATAAGTCATTTAAAATTACGCATTTTATTATTCAAAAAAATATATTAATGATAGTTGAAACTTCCTCTTTCCGATGTTATAAATATTATATTTTTATCTTTACAATTAAATTAGATATGGTCAATTAAGATAGGTATAAAAATAGCGAAGAAAGATAAAAATGTCGGATATTTCGAGCAAATTTTAATTTGCGACTTTTTGTCTCATTGTTCCGCTTGCATCTCAAAAAGTAAATGTCCTACAATTATGAAATTATGCCAGTTTATTAAGAAATGTTTGGGTAATAAGATGAATATATTTTTTTTTTCAATACAATCAGTATATTAGACGTTATTTTATGATAAAGTCATGATTTTAGAAAATTTTGAAAACAATTCATACATTTTTGTATACTTGTCTTCCAATTTACAACAAAAAAATAAATACAAAATTAGGGATATAGATTAAACTATTGGCTACAAATGATCCAGAGCGTTTGTGAAATTTCAGTATATAAAGTACAGTATATAAATATAAAATTATTGGTAATCATAAAAATACCCAATGACAAGTCATGATTGCACTATTTATCCTCTGAAGGGACAAGTTCATTCGTTTATTGATGCATTTTCTTCTAAACCCTTTTCACTCCTAGAACACTTTTCGATTTTTGTTCTTTCTATGGAACAGTTATTCCTCTTTACGTTATTTTCCACATATTTTTTTTATACTCATAAAGGGAAAAAAATCCTAATATGTTTTGTATTTGCAAGATAACAAGTGGAAAAAAAATTGATGTTCTAAACACAAGATCATGCTGTTCTCGTTAATTTTAAAGAACTGGGAAACAAAAGAACGAGTCGTTATGTTGGCGCCTGAGAGGCGACATCGGAGTGCCAAGGGTTAAAATATATTTAACAAGCTGAAAACAACATTGGAACAAGAGAGCATAAATCGAGATTTTTTTTAAATGTTTACAATTTTTAGCACCTTAAATCAGGTTCCTTAGGTAAATATAGAAAAATGATGTATTCACCCGAAAAAATAGCTAAATATAATTAAAAACTCAGAATAAATTAACAGAAAATAATAATAAAAAGATATACTAACAGGTTATTAAATGTATGAGTTTTGAGTGAGGTCGTGCCAAAAATCAAAAAACGTATATTGCAAACACTTGTTGTAAGTGGGGTTCTCTAATCACTGATGCTATTTAATTCACAAATGTGTATTGAAATTACGCAATCATAAATTACATGTAACGTTTAATTTCAATACATACTTGTATGCGTAATTTCAAGCTTTTTGAATGTTATAAAATTTTGTTATGTTACCCAATGAAGACAATTTTAATTTTAGTTTTAGGTCATTTTCTCATGTATTGGTTCAATTGAACCACAATTGTATTTTTTTCCCCAACAGGTGTTTGGTCACATCTGTAACAGAATGTATTTTTTTTTTTAAATCTCGTACGTTGAAAACTGATATTTTTTTTATTGAGTTATACAATGTCTCATGTTATGAAATTCTCCAATTTTCAAATAGATTATGAAACCAAATCAGTGGGGAGACTTTATAGCACATAGGCAACAGCACTCTTGTTGCGAATTCTACAATGGTACATCAATTAAAAGTGAATGGGCTTCTTCCCCAGAGGTAAAAAAAAATAATTTTTATATATATTTTTAATATGAATTACAAAATTGAATTTTTATTCATGACACTGTGAGGCTGACTTCACGATATTTCCATGTTTCGAAGTCTTTGGCATTGCTATTCTTATAGTGAAATGTGTAGCATAAAGATACAATTGATCATGGATTTAAAGTGATACTTTGTATACTTCTATGTAGTGAAGATTGCAAACTACCTTCCGAGATGTTTACTAGTGGTCGAGACTTGGTTTGATGCGGTGACTCCCTGGCACCATTGTAAGAAATTCCCCAAATACGCGGAAAATCGTCTCAATTTTTTTCAGATTCGTCATCTTTCTTGGATTAGTCTTTACAAAATGCACTTTAAAAATTAAGGGCGGGACACGGTCCCAAATTAACTTTTTTAAATTGACATTTTGAATCAAAATTTCAATGTTTATTATATAAATATATATATATAAAAAAAAACAATATTTCACACAAAAGTTCCATAATTGTGTTTTTTCCCCCAAATTTAACTTTAAATTTTTTAAAGCTTTTGTTTTTTAAACGCTAAGGCTTTTTTAAAAAAAATATTCATATTTTTTCTCGTATGTTTTGAATTATAAATAATACATAAAAATTGGCGTTGAGATTTTGTATACCAGTTGTATTTGATCTTTATATAAATAGTTATTCATAATAACTGAAAAAATGTCCTTAAAAGTCATTTAAAAAAAATGTAGTATTATAAAAAAACTACTACTTATAGAGCTAATTCGCATGCCAATTTATAATATAGATATTACAATATGCTTAAATTATACATTTTCTAGTAATAATAATTAAAAAGCCTTAGATTTTCTGAAACTTTTAATATCAAGGAATAAACAAATGTTGAGAAAAACGGTTAAAGTTTTCGTTCCTTGCAAAACAGATACCTGTAATCTAGCATAAAATCTTAAATAACTCATTAAAAACGTAGATAGAATTTTGCTAGCACATTTAGAAGATTCCAAACTATAATTTTAGCAAATGAAAAAAAATTGTGAATATTTTTTGGCCACTTTGTCCCTTTAAACTGTTTAAAACGTTCGTTTTATTAATTTAGGAAATTAAAAACATATTTTTCCCCGTAATTCACATCATAAACAAAATCAAAGTTTGGGGCTTTTCATTCAAATATAGTACATCATTATTCCATTCTGAACAAACGAAACACTTTCTCCCAGAACGATTGAAAACGTTCTTTTTCGTGCGCCATTTTCTCCTCGCGTGAGGCAATCACGCCGAAGAATAAATGCCCGAAACAATCCATTTATCAAGGATTGTAAAACTGTATCATGTATACTGAAGCGAACATTATTGGAGTTAGAAAACCATCCATCTTGACTCCTCTACCTGAACAGGTAGCCAAAATTCTTACAGGCTAAACGGACCACCTTCGTGATGCTCCCTTCTTCTTGGGAAGTTTCATATTTATTTGCCAAATTCGTGATTGTTGCCGCCACGATTTCGAAAAAAAGGTGCCAAGTTGGCGAGAAATGTCAAATCTTATTTCTGGATTTTACCGAAAAAAGTATATTTATCCTAAAGTGTGTTATAATCGTTTCGAATTCATTCTATTTTTGAGTTTTTATTTCTATTTTCTTTAATTTTAATTGTTCAGATTTTTTTTTTACCCGGTTGGCGTAATTTTTGGGGGAAATCCCCCTACATTAATTGAAATTGTCGTTATTTAAATAATCATGATTGCTGATTTAAAAGTAAATAAATTAATAGAGACTTATTGAAGAAACTAATAATTTTTATGCATGCTCATAATAGTTTGGATTATTCAATTGGCGTTGTAAGAAAAACACTCATTTTGGCGATCTATTTCGGTGTCACATTTTTTTTATATATAGATTATTTAAGATTGATTGTGACTAAAATTCCGACTAGGCTCGTTGACAAATTTAAGTTAAATCTACGAGATTAAATTTCGATATCGTATACCAAATTAAGAACAATAATGCTTCTTAATTTGGCGATATTTTTTTCAGTTTGGCGACTTTTATTTTAGATTGATTTCAACTATTCCCACTCGGCTCGTTAGCAAGTTTAAGTTAATCTATGAGAATATATTTTAATATCATGTATCAAATTTAGAACAATAATGATTCTTAATTTGGCGATATTTTTTTCCATTTGGCGACTTCAGAATATTTTAAGCTTGGCATTCTTGTGAATCGTGATCACCATTGTACGTCGTGCCGAATACAATCGGGCGGGGGAGTGCTCGGAAGCTTTGTGGAGCGTGGATTCACGATCACTTTCAAACGTTCCGGCTGAAGTGCTTAGTACAGAAGAATGCTAAATGATTTGGCCCGCAGGAAGGTTTAATATCGCCAAAACAGTCACCATTTCTGTGATGCATGAAGCCCTCAGGCTGTGTATTCGACGTGTATCAAATTTAGAACAATAATGATTCTTAATTTGGCGATATTTTTTTCCATTTGGCGACTTCAGAATATTTTAAGCTTGGCATTCTTGTGAATCGTGATCACCATTGTACGTCGTGCCGAATACAATCGGGCGGGGGAGTGCTCGGAAGCTTTGTGGAGCGTGGATTCACGATCACTTTCAAACGTTCCGGCTGAAGTGCTTAGTACAGAAGAATGCTAAATGATTTGGCCCGCAGGAAGGTTTAATATCGCCAAAACAGTCACCATTTCTGTGATGCATGAAGCCCTCAGGCTGTGTATTCGACGTATTAAGCCTATTGGAATCGTTTTTCTAACCCGTAATGATTTCAATGGGATTACAAGTTGGAGAGACACAATAGGATATGTGATCCATGTTGGAATGGTGACAAAGTTAATTTCGTCCTTTTGCATCTTTTTCTTTTTTTTCTGTCTGGTGGCCGTTGAGACGGATTTAAATTCGACATCATTTAAGAAGATGATCGATTTTTATTTGAGAAAATGCAATGGAACGGAGATTTAAATATTTTAACCTCTTATTGTTATTATAAATTTACAGGAATTGTAAAATTGCTTAATTAAAATCAATAAATGCAAAGTACAGTTATATAACTTATTACTGACAGCTATTGTTTTGACAAGAGACATTTTTCCGAGGTTCCATTCACTAAACAACTCTTTAAATGATCAATTTTTCCTTTTTGGTTAACTTTAAAAATATTTAATAGGTCAGATATACATCTCATGCATTGTTATGAGGGTGAATGGCATGCAAAATATTTAAATGAAAACCTGTAAATAACTAAAATAAGAAACGCCAGTTTTTCATTATTCACCTATTTTGCGAGTGCCGCCATCTGGGGAAGGATATAGACAGTTTTTTTATTTGGTACTAGTGTAGTCAATTAAAACTCAAGGCAAAAGTGATAATAGAAATAGGCTGGTGCTTTGCGGGTAATTATTTACAACTAGTTTCAGCTTGCAAATAAGAAGAATTATAACAATAATGTATTAATTAGTAATATTAGAGGCACACGAACTGTCAGTTTTTATAGAAACACAGTAAAATAAACATGTATAACTTTTAGAATAAATGACTACATATTTTTAAATACGAATTTTAGATTTGAGGCTTTAGTTAAATTACTAACATGTTTCTAAATCCCAGCTGAAATACTGTCATCAGGAATATAGTGTAAGATTTACAAATCAATATATATAAAGAAAAAATATTTTCTTTTTTTATATACAAATCTACAGTTTTATCCGAGCTTGATAAAAAATTTGCAAAAATGACTTTTTACCAAAATAGCCAGATGGCGCCATGGTGAAGAAATCGGGCAACACTCTGCGTAATGCCAGTACAACGTCGTCTACTTCATATGGTGCTTTATAAAATAAGTGTACTGAGATATGCACCAATATTTGTATTTTATGTGTTAAAACAACATATGCAATAGGCCACATCGTACAAAAGCAACGAAGCACATGTACAAAACCCCTCAACCATGCAATAGCACTCGCACAGAAGATGCATCAAATATACATTGTATTTGTGTATCAACACACCTGTTGCCGTAATTGGGTATGTGAGACCGATGACACCTGGGGTATTCCGTAAATGCCCGACACACAACCGGTCACGCCGCCCCGGTGCCGGCCTTGTTGCGAGGGGGCGGGTGCAAGGACACTCGAGAATTGTCTTTTGTTGTTGGATTGAAGTATCCAACGGCCCGCTTTTGTCGCAAGAGCGATCGAGCGTGGGAGTGATTCAGATTGCTCACTTATCGGTGTATATGCTCGTATCTGACTTGGTAAGAAGGGACAATCTACATTAAATTTGAGCTTTGATCGTAACTTTTTTTCTCTCGAAATATGAAGTCCTCATGCATATGCAAAGTGGTGGGGTGCCAGTTCAGATGTTGTCCTCGTCATCTGATCGTGGTTCGAAATTACGACTATTCAAATATTTTTCCGTTTTGGTTAATTTTAAAAATCAATTTAATAGGTCAGATGTACATCTAATGGCATTGTTATGATTGTGAATGGCGTGCAAAATATTTAAATGAAAACCTGTAAATAACTAAAATAAGAAACGCCAGTTTTTCATTATCCGCCTATTTTGATAGTGCAGCAATCTGGGGAATGATGTAGACTACGATAGTTTTTTTATTGGTTACTATCAAATACTTGCTCGAGCATTTGCTTAGAGTTAGGGATAGCTTCCGAGCCGTCGTCAATAGCTCCCTCAGGGCTTGTTTACCGAATAGGCCCGTGAAGCCCAAGCTTACACTTTACATTTCTGAGGGGCCCACAAATCAGACATATTATATGAATATTTAACACCTCTAACATAGTTTGCTAATAAATTTACCTTTGCGAAATTGCATTAAAAACTTCAGTGAACAAAATTGTCACAAAAAAATCCAAACATACGTGAATATTAGGAATAGGCATTACTTATTATTATATTATTTTAATATTTCATTGTAATGCCAATAAGGGGTAAATATGTTAGGGCATGCGAAAGTTCGATTTGATGTTCCGGGGTCTGTATTATAGCAATGGGACTTAAAGTCGGGCTACAATGTCTTAATCAGGCCCTGAGCTCCCCAATGTGCAGCGCTATTTCTCAAGTACAACCTAAGTTGAACCTGAAGTGGAAGCTATGATATGTATAAATATTCAATTGCTTTATGCTCAACTTAGGTTGTCCCCGAGTATAGTGCGACGTGAATGCAACCAATCATTCAAACTATAGAATTGTTCGAGCCATTTTTATTGAACTAATAATTGAAGGGATGAGTGGAGGAAGGGGTATGTAACAAAAAGTATGTTTTGATATATTTGACCTTAAAAGTTTTTATTTGTATTGTGGTCACATACCTCCCTTATGACACTAGTATCTCCTTTAATAAGGCTTCTACTGTGCTGACGTCACAGTGTCAAAAAATAAACACATACCTGCTTTATCCATCACAATACATTACTTTTATTTAATGTTACATTCCTCCTTCGTTCTCTCAATCCTTCAAATATTTCTTAAATCTTGAAAGGCTCTGGGCGTAAGAACGTTTCTGTGTAGAGCAGGCCGGTGGATCTCTTCAGTGGCGGCGATTGGGTGGTAAAAGTGGGGGGGCAAGATCAAGACCAAACATGCGGGGGGGGGGGGGGTATAAAAATGTTGACCGCCAAAACAATAAATATTGGATATTTATATATTTACTCTATATTGAGTTATTTGAAGGAAAGGATACTAACTTAAAATAAGTGCGAGACGCCCAGGTCGATTATTAACCCATTACCGATTATTTCCCAATTTTTTTTGGAAGGAAACTGACTGTTGCAAGAATTTAATTAACATATTTATTGACCGACTTCCAAAGGGATAGGTATCTTTTCCATTTGTATCAGTATTGAAAAAGAAATGAAGGAAATTTTCCATCCTCACCCTTTCAATCCCTAGGCATCTGGCATCTATCCCCCCCTCACCTAGAGGGGGGAATCCTTAACCCCACAAAAATCAACAAACACCTCTCCCAACCCACCACCACTTTTTTTTCTTAAAAAATTATTAATTTTCGTTCACAGGAATACGTTGGCAGATAAACAACATCATCAGTTATCATTGTCATTAATTATATTTAACAATTGTCAATAACTATTTTTAAAATTAATAAATCACTCCCTAATTTGAAATAAATTTAAAGAACAAATGTAAAGTTTGAGATTCCTTGTAATATCTGTTTGGTAACGATTAAGAAATTTCCCAACTTAACGATTCAAAATTTCCGGCTTAACGCTGCCAGATGCCCAGCTCAGGTGTTGTTCTCGTTATCTGACCATTGTTCAAAAATATGAAGCATTGTTCCCGGGTTTTTCCTTCGAGATGGGCCCCGAACCCGAATCGTCGGCAAAGCCCAATATGCAGCTCTAGTGCGACGTTATTTAACCAAATCAAACTTAACGATCGAAATTCCCAACTCAACAGCGCTAAAAATTCCCAGTTTCAGCTTATCGACATTTTCAACTTTTTTATAAATTAGGTAATATTAAACAGTTCTCTCAAAAGTATTGGTTTATTGCACGGATGTTACAATGCAGTGTCCGTTCAGAGGTCTGATATAAATTTAATCTTACAAGTTGGACAATTTATAATCTTCCCTATCATTTGCTAATAATATAAATTTTCTTTAAGCATAAATTTTTCCAACTCGGGTTTGTAAAAATCTAAGCCAAAATCATATCACAAGATCTCATTGTCGAATTATTTTTACTATTCTTTTTAAATGGATATTTTGGGAAAAGCAAAAATATCTCATCCGTGTATGAATGAATCAATCTTTAAACAAAAGTTTTTTAAATATATCCATTCACGGTTAAATTAAACTGTACCCTCGTTACGCATTTGATGAAGTGCAATAATAGTCGAAATTTACGAATATCAATGATTACTGAAATTCGAATTAATTTTCCAATAATAATTTGAAATTAAATTATAAATTGAACAATTATGCTAAATTAAATTGAAGTACAATCGCATAATATGAATGATGTAAAAGATTTCGAAATATGATATATAAATGTTACAAATCAAGATAATGGTAATTTATCAAGATAATGGCTTTAAACGTATACTTGCGCGATTTTGAAAATTCCGTGGCGTAGATTGCAAACAGACAAGCTTTCTTGAATGGAAACGGTAGTGGTTGTGTTACTGCTGCTGTCATGTTCAACTTCACATTTGTTCTTTTTATTAAAGTAATTTATTTTATTAAAGTACTGAATTTTGCACAATTCGCTTCATTTCGCTAAAAAGCAGAGCAGACGAAGATCAATACAATGACATTAATGGCAAACTAATGACAACCCCTACCCACCTATCTACAGGCCTATGGATTACGCAATTGTTCGGCGCCAATATTACACAATAAACATCTCATTTAACGCATTTTATTAAGACCGAATACTATTTTAATGTATCAGATAGACATAAATAAAAGCAGGGAATTTGATCTATTTTTTGAATTGAAGGTCAAACAGTTGCATTTTCTATGTAAAGATATGCTATTTCTTTTTCCGAAAAAAAAACCAGAATGAGTAAATGTAAGGCGCCAATCAATGAATTATTGGAATACTGTCTGGAAATCTGAAAACGACGCTGCACAATTTAGATGAAGAATTTATTATAGTTTTAAAATGAGGAATTATTTTTAAAGAATAACGATACCAGATTCATTCAAAAAAAATGTTTCACTTGACTTTCAATGAAAGGGGTTTGAAACTCCTGACCCCCCTCCCCCCCCCCCCCCCCCCCACCTCCTCCTTAATGCCTGTGGTGGTGGGACGATTGGCTTCAAAAATTTTCCTTGGTTAGGCAATGCCGTAAAACAATTGACTTGTTATTTAGTTTTAAAATGTGCAGTATTAAAAAAGTGCGGGGGCAACCACCCCCCCCTTGCCCCCCCGAATCGCCGCCACTGGATCTCTTCGTGGTTTAAATGTCTTCACGTCGGTTTCGGCTCGGTTGTGTGCCAGCTCCCCATGTTGTCCACGTCACCTAACCCGTTGTTGAAAATTACATGACAGTCTTCCCTTCGGTGGAGATTCGTTGGTCAGTAACAATACGTCGTCCGAAATAACCTCCAATTTCTACGGCGCGTCACTGGACTGGAGCACGCTAAATCGGATCGATGTCCAATGTCCTGATGCCCATTGAGATTGACTCAAGTGCCAACTGAGGTGTCGTCCTCTTCGTCTGACCGAAATCTTCAAAACGTCATCTTCAAATATATGAGACATTGTTCCCGGTCTTCCTTTCGAGAAAGGCCCCGAACCGTCGCTAATATCCCAACGTGCAGCTCAAGTGCAGCGTTAATTAACCAAACCAACCTTTCCTTTGAGACTGATTCCGAAACATCGTCAATAGACCATTTTATAGCTCTGGTACGACGTTAGTTTAACACTAGCACACTAACCATATATAAATGTTACTTATTTTCCCATTGACTTTACATTCATTATAAAACCTTGTCCTTAAAAAGGCCATGGCTTAGTGTTCTATGGCTAACCAGCCAACCAATTTTAAAATCTAAAAAATGTATACGTGTGTATCAAGCAATATTGAAAAAGCTACAATATACCAAGTGACCGTAGAGCAATAACAATGAATACATTTTTCACTTAGCCAATTGGGCGTTCTAATAACATCAAGTGTTAAGTTTGTTGTACGACAGTAAAATCATATCGACGTGCCTGCGTTTAGTTGTAAAACTAATGTGACAAAAAGTATACAGTTCAGCAGATAAGGATCCTTGTCTTTAACCTTATTTCTTGAAAATAAACAATCGACAATGTGTCCCATCATCATCATTACCACCCGAATACCAAATAGTTTTTATCCTTATTTTTTTGTATAGCCGCCTTTCCGTATCCTGCATAATGGGCTGTAATAACAGGGGTTGTCGCAATCGAACATTGGCTGCGACTCCCCAAGTAGATCTGAAAGAGTATTAAAAAAAGTTTGTGTTGAACTTAGTATTCTAGTGATAATGATTCTATTGGATTATCCCAACGATGAAATTTATCTTCAGTAGATTCTTTTTAAGACTCATTGTCTGGATATATGTTCAGAGCTTAAAATTAAAATGTGCCAGACATCTGGTCGATTAGCAGAAAATAACACTAGTACCGAAAACATTTTTAATGCCATGACCAACGTATACTCAATGTTCCTGGGTTAGGAGAGTGGGGTGTCAGCTCAGGAGTTTACTTTGTTATCTGACACTGATCAAGATATGGAATTTCAGGTACTCATAATATTGTTTTAATTTACTTTGGTATTGAGTTTTAATGATTATGACGACTTATATTATATAATCAAACTTGTATGGTGTATATCAAATATGACGTATATCACAGCGTATATAGAAGAATTTCATTGAAATTGGAGGTTTTATGCAAGAAAACTGTTGGATATTTTTTAATTAAAACTTTATTTTAAAAACTGCAGCTAATGAGGGTTTTTGTTCCAAATTACTTTATAAAACCTTAAAAAAACATTCGAGCATTGAAATTCTTGGAGGGAAAATTTTTTCAAATTCACTTACAAAACTAACAACTTTAAAAAAAAAATAAAATTTTTTTTTTTTTGGCCGGGATTGATACAGCAGTTTTAGAATAAATGAAGTTTTTCCAAAAATAAATTTTAGAACCCTGTTAAAAATAGGTACTTGAAAACAAGTAAAATGTACTCATTTTTGATTACATTTGATTCTTATCATAGCTCCGAATACATAAGTTTCATTTTTGAAAAGGACATGTACTCAAAAATGAGTAAAATGAATAAAAAAAAATAGATGTTTGCCTACATAGGCTGCCATCATAAATCACTTTCAATAAATACCGACAATAACAACCAAGAATTACCGGGAATCGAACCCTGATCTTATGACATCGCAGTCCAGCGCCTTATTCGCTGTGCTACAGCAGGGCAACGTGAAGAAGTTATATAAACAGAAGAAATGTTAAAAAAGTGCGCCAAAAGAATGAAAAGGCAGATAATTGAGTTGTAATAACTCATTTTCCATTTAAGCAATCGACATCAAATAATGTGGAAAACCATCTTCTGACCAACCATTTTAAATTTGCCAGATCGCTTTGCTAAGATGGCTTGAACACAAGCTGTTATCAGCAATATTAAATCACACTGCTCATTTTTGCGAAAGTACGATTACTTAAATGTGAGTACGTCATCGCTCATTTACCATGCAATTGGTCTCAAAGAAAAACGAGTATGTTCAGTGGCTCATTATTAAGCACCTTTTTTTTTTACGATATTGATGTCGCAGTAGATGTACTGCAGAGCTTCTACATGTGAAGTACTTCTACATATAGAAGTACGTACTTCAATGAGTCTATAACTTCCACGATTTAGTTGGTAAGGCGTTCAGCTACTAATCAGAGGATTGGTGGTTCGAATCCGGGAAATGGACTTGACATAGAAAAGTAAAAAAGTAGTGATCTGGCGATCGGAGGGTTGCCAGCTTCGTTACAAAAATACTAGAAAGTCGTCCAGAATATCCAACAAATTATACTGGCGTGTATACGGGACTGGTGCACGATACATCTGATCGGGGTCCAAAGTCCCGATGTCTATTGAAGGCATTGGGTGCCAGTTCAGGTGTTTCCTCGTCATCTGACCATGGTTCTAAAATAACTAGGTGCATGTATGAATGTGTGTGTGAATGTGTATGTGTGCCTGGGTCTTTCCTTCGAGATTGACCCCGAACCGACGACAATAGCCCACTGTGCAGCTCTAGTGCGACGTTAATTAACAAAAACCAAACCAATCAACGATTTAGTTATGCGAATAGTTCGCTTCAACCCGACTAACCACGTACTTTTCTTCCTAGCACCTAACGTCAGGATATATTAGATGCAACACAACCCATGAGCCATTGCCCCCTTCGCTCACCAACAATCTTACAGAAGCATCTTAATATATTCAACAGGTTCCGCGAAAAGTGAACTTATCCAGAAGTCAACCCTTTAAAGACAGAATAAAGCGTTTGCCATTATCCAAATCCCCCCACACAGGTGCTTTTATATTCCGCGGTTTTTAACTGGAACCGCAGCTGTACTCTGACCCATGCTAAGTGCTTTGGCGAGTGATTTACTTCGCGCCGGTGTAAAATTCAGGAACTTGAACCTGCGGTACTTCCTCTAAACAGACAATCCTCTTTACATTAATGTCGCCAGTTAGAGGAAACGTACTTTTTTTTTTATTTTTGAAAAATATTTTTTTGAAGGGATATTTTGTTATTTTTTCCTCGTACGTTTAATAAAAGCATTCGTTTTTTATCTCACGCAGAATCCTTCTTGTTATTTATTACAAGCCTCCTCTCTTATCCCCCATTTCCCCCCCCCCCCCCCTTTTTTTTAAAGGAAATCCGCTCGCCAAGAGTGTCATATCTGAAAATATCAAAGTCGCCAAATTGTAGAACATACTCACCAAATTGAAATAAATGTTGCATATTTTTATTCTTTTAGCGTGTTATTATATTATATACTTTCTTAGAAAACTAACAATTTTTAATTTTAATTTGTAGACAAATGCAGAAAAATATTTGTTTAAAGCCTTTCATTTATTATGTCCCATATTCGGGTGGGGGGGGGGGGGGGGGGCGATATAGGCACGTTAGGGGCCTCAACTTTTATTCAATTGCACATAAAATTGTGTAAGAATTGCTATACTTTGAAAAATTTGTCTATTTATTATGAAAATTTTTCATACCTTCAGTAAATTTTCATTACTTTTCAGCAAGTTTTCCAAAGAGCGTCATAGTTGTTTTTTTTTGCTATGTGTAATGAAATTAATACGTATGTAGTTTTTTTCGAGGTGAAAGGGGGCCCCATCATATTTAATGCATCGTGTCTATAGCATTAAAAATCATAAATCCGTCAGAGGGGGGGGGGGGGGGGGAGGGTCTACCTACCATATATAACTGTGGTGTGACATGGAGAAAGAGGGGAGGGCTCAGTGGTTGCGTTACGCAGCAAAACTGAAATTTCTTTCACAATTTGTGATAAGTCACTTCTTATAGGATGTTTGGTTTTAATGACTGTTTTTAACTGCAAAAGAGTATCATGATGTGACGTGGGGGAAACGTAAAGCAGCTAACGTGACAGTTCGTGACAAGGGAGTACCGGAAAGGATGAAAAATAACGTGACGTAATATAGGAAGGCTCTCAAAATATTAAAAAATTTCAGCTTTGATTACAATTAGCCAAATTGGCGACTTTTCGCCAAATTTGGCAGCACTTATCTCACACGCGTTCTTGAACCTTTCAGGGTTACAATCGCGACTTAAATTTACAGTTTAAAAGAGTACCAGTTTCGAAAAAAAGAGCCAACAAAATAAAAATCATGTCTCTAAAAGCAAGCAAGTGTATCTAAGCCAAAGTAAAAAGGTTAAATGGCTACCGCCAAGACACATATACTTTGTAATCATAAATAACTTTTTATTTGGAAGTTTTTTCTCTCCCCCTCTCTTACTCCGATAGCCCTTTGGCATTGTTACATGCTTTGCAGCGTCACGTATCTTCCGTGCATTGTTTTTCGGATAGCTATTTACTTCGGAATACTTCGCATAACTTGGGATTTGAGCTCACTTTCAAGGAAAGGGCTCATTTTTTTATCTCGCCAACTGGCCAGAGAGGCATTTCAGGTATATAATGCGCTGCAAATACTTCACGATCTTAAAAGTATATGATTTATAGAAACGAAGGCAGTAAAATTTTTTTGAAATTACCCGCCATACGCAGAGGTATTCAGGAAATAACGTGCGTTCGAATCTTTTTATGGTATACAGCTACCGAGCACTAAAATGAAAAATGAAGCGTAACATTCTTTGGGGAAAAAATTTATTGTTTTGTTAACCTTTTAAATATCGGTTGTCTGATATAAGAAATTCAGGTTGCAATTGTTTTTGCGCTATAAAAATTCCAGAAAACAAATAAATCCTAGCTTAAGAGTTAACTTGTTTATATATTTTTAGTAAACTGTTAAAATCCAAAAAAATTATTTGTGTACTTAATTTTTTTTTGTTTGTTAATTCTTTTATATATAATATACGACCGTAATTATTTTATTTTAATGTAAGGCCTGTTATTTATTGTTAATATTATTACCAAACTTCTGAATGTGTGAATGGGCAGGGTTCGAAATGAGGAGATAAAAGGTAGGCGTCATTGGCACCTAGCAAGTTTGTTTTTTAGTTGCCAAAATGTTTTGCTTAGGCGTAATTTAAAAATAATTCAAATTGCTTAAGCAGAGCTTTCAAATATTAAGATATTTTTGTAAGCTTCTTTAGTATAAAATTAGATGTTTCATTTTGGCTCCTAAAAATATCGTCGCCTCGCTGACAAAATTACTGAAAAGTATAAAAGCAAGGTCGTCAAACTGAAACTTTTATAAAGAGTTAGGCGTCAAAAATGACGATTAGGTTTAAAATAAAGGTTGTCCAAATTGAAACTTTTATAAAGAGTTAGGCGTCAAAAATGACGAATAGGTTTATAATTAAGGTTGTCCAAACTGAAACTTTTATAAAGAGTTAGGCGTAAAAAAATGACGACTTGGTGTAAAATTAAGGTTGTCAAACCGAAATTTGTAGGTGCAAAATAAGATTAACGATCGCTAATCTCGATCTCTGGTATATGGTGAACAAAATATACGATTATCAAACTTGATTTGTAAAATATTGGTTAGATTTAAAATTGAATATTCGACAAAGAGTGAAATTATATATTCTTTGATTTTAAGTTTCTTAGGGAGTGTATAAAAAAGGCTTAAAAAAAACGTTTTAAATTGTTAAAAATGCATAATTTTAGTTGTTGAGATCAGAAATATATATTATGAGAAGATTGGCACATATTAGGAAAATGTACCAAAATTAGCTAACTTTTTTATTATTATTATTATTAAACCGTTTAACTAAACCACATAAATTGCCTGACAAAAAAAAAGAAAATCAAATGAAAATGTCGCAGGAAATATCGTTCAGTTGTATTGGAAGGTTGTGACTAGAGTATCGAAAAAAAACAAATTAAACGCTTCAGGTTGAGTTGCGATCAAAACCATGTAAAAGCTATGTAGGTAAAAAAAAATCTTTTCCAATTGATGAGAAAGCAAGCCATCGAGGGAATCAAATATTTATTCTGGAGATACGAGAACACTTTAAATGTTTCGTTCTATTTTAATTTTTGCTTGCTTGGATCAACGTCGCTCTAGAGCTACACAATGAGCTATTAGCGACAATTTGGGATCTATCCCGAAGAAAAGACACAGGAACGCTGCCTCGTAATTTTGATGATGAAGTTATACGATCTAAGTTGGCACTCCACCAGACATAGGCATGATTTTAAATATCTTATTTAGGTTATGTTTAATTTTAAATATCTTATTTGGATATTGATTTCTTTAAAATATTTTATTTGGGGAATGTTTCATTTTAAATATCTTATTTAGGTAATGTTACATTTTAAATATCTTATTTGGATATGATTTATTTTAAATATCGTATTTGGATATAATATCTTATTTGGATATTGGTTTATTTAAAATATCTTATTTGCATATTGGTTTCTTTAAAATATCTTATTTGGATATTGGTTTATTTAAAATATCTTATTTAGGTAATGTTTCATGAAAAATATCTATTTTGGATAATGTTCATTTAAAATATCTTATTTGAATAATGTTTCTTTTAAATATATTATTTAGGTAATGTTTCATTTAAAATGTATTATTTGGGAAATGTTTCATTTTTAATATCTTATTTAGGTAATAATTTATTTAAATTTAAAATATCTTATTTATTTCTCCAAACTTTACATAAATAGGATTTGTGTTTGTTTACCTATTTCAATTCTTCGGGACTCTGAATCAAAGATAACATTTGTGTTAACTTACGGTTATTATCTTGTATTAGCAGTAAAGCTATTTACAGTTTTGAAATATCACTGCTTATTAACATAATAATAATTTTGAATAATTAATATTAATACATTCACTGAGGCAATAGAAAAAAATGGTGCCCAAGATGCAAAATTTTTTGTATTCTTGATTTAATTTAAAACTACTCAAATTTATCAACATATGGAAATTTTAAAGGGAAAAAAAATCTAGACTTTCGTGCGTAAGTTGTATGTAACTCACGGAGTGTCGAGTCCGATATGGGCGGTGGTAGCCCAGCGGTAAAATAACCGACTCGCATACAAAAAACATACATTTCAAAGAAAAACCCTGGCTAAGATAAGTTTTTTTTAACATTATAATTGTATGGTTTATATGAAGTGTATACAATTCACTGCACGAACACCGTAGTCTGTGAAACGAGTTCTATTTAACTCGCTGAATCTTTCGGAAAAACAAGGCGCGAGTTAAATATAACTCATATGGCAGCGAATGAGTTAAGTCAACAAAATAGAGCAATATTTGATAAGCTATCTAATTTTATAATGATTTATTTAACAAACATTTAAAATTATTATTGGGCCCCTAAAAATATTTGTTTTGTTGTGACAATGATTATAATAGAACTAGAATTACTCTTGCGATAATTATCGCATGAACAACATCCCCCCCCCCCCTCTTCCCTTTACACCCACCCATGTGAGTGAAAGATATTAGCGAATCTTTCATGGCCAAAAGAAATCAACGGTCTGCTTATAGACGACGGCCTTATCAACTGCTTGTTGAAAACACCTTATTAAAATTAATTATTTTAAACGCATTTTTATTTGAAATGTTGATATTTATTATATGAAAGTAGTGATCCTTGAAATTATCTTTCTTTTGAAACTCATGCGTTAAGATTTGTTGCGTCAAAATGGTGTAAAAGGGATCTTTATAATGGCCAAAAGAAATCAACAACAAATCAATAAAATACAAATACAACGTTAAAATTCGCTATAAAAGTCCATCAAATCTGGACATGTTTCGGGAGATACATCTCCCTTCATCAACAGAAAAATTACATAATGACTGATGACTGAGAAAAATGACTTTTTTCTGCTGATGAAGGGAAGATGTATCTCCCGAAACATGTCCAGATTTGATGGACTTTTATCGCGTATTTTAACGTTGTATTTGTATTTTAATATTCTTAACGCAATGTTCTATAAGACGAGTTTTTATCTTCAAAGGGATCTTTATTTCCAAAATAATATATAAGATTGATATAACTAGACAAATTCATTGAGATATTCTAAAATTATGACCTTTTCGACATAGATTCATTCATTTGCATGCACTTAATTATACTTGTATATACATACATCCGTCATTTAATGTAAAAAGAAACAGTTCAAAACGTTCATATTTCATCTATAAATTTACTCATTTCAGCAAATAACAATGAAGACTCATAAAACTACTCTTAATACCGATTTACAAAGAGTTGCCATCCATCATAACTTAATCATTCTCAAAACGACAATACACAAAAAAAATTACGAAAAATCTTTAAACAAATATCTGGCACGTTTCGCAAGAACTGCCATCACAATACTCCATAGAATTTACATTAGGCCATGTATCTTTTGGGTTCATCTCCTTTGAAGTCAAATGATAAATCCTGCAATTAAGTATACAAATGTATATAGAGACAGTCATGTCTCATTAGCAGGTTAAAAAAAAATACCTAACCCTTTTCTATGCATACCCTCGATTAATATAGTTCGGTTCGTGTTTAACCAGTTTTTTTTTTAAATGAAAACTTTTTTATATTTCTCTTGGTTCATTAATTTGGGTAAACGAAACAATGCTGAGTATTATTATTTATGGTTTACACGGACTACCTCTCGATTGTCGTGCGTTGCGTGATGCATGTTAATTCTGCCAGGTTTGGCGAAATATCGCTGATTTTGGCGAATTTTAAAAGGGTTTTTTTTTCATCTTTTTTTGAGAATTTTTTGTACAAATATTATGTGCGGACTGCATCGGAGGTGTAGTGAACGAGAAATATTTGTTAATTGAGTCGCTTGCCAAAGAATTGTAGTTTCGGAATGGATTGTGTTTTTATCAATTTTAGCAATTTCAAATCGTGTCACGTCAAAAACCAGCATTCAATGGATATTAAAAAAAAAAAATTGGAAACAGGCTAGTTTGAGTTATTTATTGGACAGCCCAAAATGTTTCCTAAAATTCCAATGATTTAATTTGGCCTTGTAGAAAGACAGCATTTTATGAATAGTTATATTTATGAGTAGTTTGAAATTTCAATGTTTAATATTTTTCATATGGATTTTAAAAAACCACAATTTTTAGGGTGGTTAAAAATAATTTTGCTGGAAAGTAATAAGTAATTCTAAGGTTGAATCTGATGGGAAACTAATTTTTCCCCATCGTATTCAACCATAGAATCTTTCCATGAGAAAATTGTCATAATCTTTCCATATTTGACAGTACGATTGACCAGTACGAATATAGTACAATACAAGTATTATACTTTTATTTTCCCCTTTTTTTTAGAGTTCAATAACGTAATTCATAAACGAACTCTATTTTAATTACATTTCATTTACAGATTTTTAAACCACTGAAACTAGACCTGGCAACCCTAGATACCATGTCACTGAGCAGTCACGTATTATATATTGCGAAAAAAAGGAGCTTTTGTATCCCTTAATATGAAGATACATTTTTTATCGTATTTATTTTTACCATTATCGTTTCAAGAGAGAAGCGAGAGAAGAGTTCAAATCGGTCGGTGTCTCGTGTAGTAGACTTCCAACAAATTTAAGTGGCGCCATCTCTTGAGATTTTTTGTCTTTAGACAATGATCGAATTAAATAAAGTGAAAATGTCAATGCACCCGAGCATTAGGGCTTTTAAAAATAGAAATATTTTGAATATCAACTATTTAATTCTCTTTATCGAAAATTTTCGCGTTATTTTTGACGTGAATCCGTGTTTCCTGTCGATACCGTTATGTAGTTAAGGTATCAAAAGTAAAGACGAATCCCATGTGGAATCAGCCGATAAGGGATAAATGACATACCATCGTGTAGAAAAAGGAAAGACGCTTCGAATAGGCCGCTTACTAACCCATCATGCCATCAGTCATTTGTACCACGTGAGATTACAGTACTCGCTGAGGTACCAATATTCGCTTTCGCACACATAACTCAACTTACAAACATCCTATGGGGATAAAGGACATAATATCATATAGAGGAAGGTGGACCGCGTCTGCCAGGTTGCCAATTTATCGTCTGACATGTGCACCGCGTGGGGGAAAATAGTCACGAACCAAACTTTGTGATACAGTGCGTCCTGCAGCTAACCAAATTTTTTCCAGAATTTTTTTAAAATCTTGTGTAAACGTCTAGATAGTTTTGTGCGACATGCCCGATTCTTTAGATATCCTAGACCAATGAGAGGAGTTCTGATCCCCTTAACCCCACTCCTTTGCTTACGTCACCGAGCACATTCCTGCAAAATAAGTTAATTTCCAAAACAAATTTTTTAAAAATCACTTCCAAAAGTAATATTTTTTTAACGCGGTGACTATTCAAACAAACTTTCATGCAACACGTTAAATTTTCTGCGAAAACCTGGCTTTCCAGCTACACAAACAACGTCATTTACGTGTTGTTTGTCTCAGCTACAATCCTATAAATTCACCACCCTATGTGTGATTTACAACACAAGACTCCTCATCATGATCATCCCAACATGTTTACACCACCTCGATCTGCATACCTTAAATCCATTAAAAGATCGCCTTTTAGAAGACCATCGGCTACAAAGTATACATCCTATATCGCATCAAAACCATAAACCATCCTTTTTTATTACTCTTCATTGAACTCACTCTATATCCTATTTGATTACAAAAAAAATTATAAAAATAGGACTATTTAAAAGACTCTTAAACCTGGGCAGACGATTAGAAAGGGAGTAATTCACAAGGTTGAATAAATAATAATTTAATTTATACCTACTCATGTGGTGGCTGTCTCTGTGTCGCGCTTTCGGGATCGGTCCCGTCTTAGCTTTTATTTTATTAGACATTAGATTATCATTGCCAGGTTTTTTTTATGTGCTTTTTTTTCTTTACCCGTCAGAATGAGATCGTTCTGCATTCCGTCACGTGATCAAGAGGTCTCCGCCCCTTTTTTTCTAACTTCTATCGCATGGCTGCCAACATTTGAGGTATTGATATCGCCAAATGGGATGGGTGAAATCGTAAAAAACTTGTATCTAATTAAATTAGCTTTTATTAAATTATAATTTATTTAAGTCTAATTATAATTAACTTATAATTCTAATGTATTTAATTCTAATGTATTTAATTCTAATGTATTTAATTCTAATGTATTTAATTCTAATGTATTTAATTCTAATGTATTTAATTCTAATGTATTTAATTCTAATGTATTTAATTCTAATGTATTTAATTGTAATTTAATTAATTATAATCTATTTAATTAAAATTAACTTATACTTAATTTAATTATATTTAAAATTAATTTCATTATAATTAAAATTAACTTATACTTCATTTAATTATAATTAACATTAATTTCATTCTAATTATAATTTATTTCATTCTAATTATAACTTATTTCATTATAATTTATTTCATTCGAATTATAATGTATTCATTATAATTATAATTTATTTCATTCAATTTATAATTTTAGTCTTATTATAATCTAATAAATATTTTAAAATTTAATCAGGATTTATAAAAATTTGTTTTATTTATATATATATCTATTTTTAAACTCTATTGAATATAGCCTTTTGGAAGAGTTCCTTTATTACGAGTTTTCCTTTGTTATGTGATGTACATTTTTTGCAGAAAAATATATTAAAAATGTATTACGTGACGTAATTTGAATCGTTTTCAAAATTTAATTCTTTCAGAAATGGAGTCAGTATTATCAAAATGCAAATACATGGCATTTTGAATTTTTTTTTTTTAATATTTTAATAAGTATCGAAAAATTATAATTGATACACTATTGTGTAAAGGAAAATAGGCCACGTTAACCAGGTTGGACATATATCCCCTACGACCTTTGTACCCTTACGATACAGTGTGGTCCTTACCTACCCGATTTTTTTTTTGTTCCTCAAACGTTGAGTCCCCCCTCCCTCCACCATGTCACGCAAAGTAATCCCTTTCCCCCCCACCTTCTCTCTTCAAAAGATGTGTGACGTAATAACTGAAAAGCCACATTATTATCATTAATATTTTGAAATGCCATTAATATGTCTTAAACCCTTAAACATTGCCAAACTGGCAATAAACAGCCAAATTCTGGAAGAGTAGCTCCATTCCGAAAGCACAGGTGTCGTCGGATGACAAGGGATGATGGGTTGGCGGCGTTTTTTACCTACCTCATTTGGGGTCAGTGTCTCAAAAGATATTCGCATCATTATAGATGGCAGGGCCATTGTATCTCACTCGCTCACACACGCTATGTAATTGATAATCTTTTTTATTATTATACCCTTACAGAACTCGAATTTGCGAATTAAATTTTCTTTAATGCTTCCAATTTGACAAGAGGCAGTTATGTACTTCTGTTGCATCTACTTGAACATATAAATACATAATTGTTCACTAAAAAAATGGATGATTGGTAAATTTCTATCTCTTCTTAAAAAGATTTTGATTTTGAAGCCTTGACGGTTTGGGGTTCGCATTTTTATTTACCAGTAGAATTTTTTTATTTTCTGAAATTATTCCTATTTGTAGTCTAGTTTAACATAAATATTCAGTAAAAATATATATTCTGATTTATAAATTAAAATTTTAATGGTGCCACAAGGAACTGTCAAGGAAAATTAAAATGACCTAAAAAGTCAGGGAATTGTCAGAAAAAATAAGCAATTTCTCAACTTTTCTGGAAAAGTCAAGGAATTTTTAAAAAAACATTTTATATGAAGATGCCTCACCAAATTCCTTTCCTCGCCATTGATGAAATTTTCTTTCCGTTACAAAAATATAAATTTGTAAAAATAATAATTTCTCGATTTTTTTTAATACTTTGATAGGATTTTTTTATTATTTGCTAGCACTTCCATTTTTACGGTTCTCAACATTTATCTTTAAAAAAATCCGTAATTTTTTCTTGTGGAATTTTTTAAAAAACCTTCTGGAAAACCTCGAAAAGTCAGGGAATTTCAATCTTAATGTTGAGTGGCAACCCTATGGACCTACGGGAATTTATGTTTCAATTTTTTTTTAATGCAGTATTGCCATTTGGCTCCACTGGGCCAAAATTGTTATATGTGGAACATTATTTATGCTAAAACTTGACTTATTTAATAAATTATCATTTATTATGTAATCTTACCACAGTTAAAATTTTTACATGTACCTAATAAACGAAAATGTGGAATTTATAATTAAGAAAATTCTATTCAGACATACAACTTCTAATACATACATACTTTTCTAATGCATTTTCAGGCATACTTTTTTTAAAAAAGCTGCGCAATGAAAGTGTCAGAAGAATATTCATTTTCGTATTTAGATCAAGATTGCATGATTGATTGGACGATTTCTTCTAAAACAATGTCTAACCATACCAACTCTGCATTGTTCTGTCTGCGATCGCTCTATCGATCTTTAATCGTCGCTGTAATACGTGATTGTGAGACATAAATTATAGCGAGTCATCAAATTTATAAGCCATCAAAAAATACATGGGCAGTTTAAGCATGCTAATAGCTTCATTGGTATTATGGATACATCTCTATGGCTTTGAACAAGAAGAACTAGTAACAAATTAATCAAACTTTTAAAAACTATTTTCAATATATATATTTTAAACTTTAAAATAGAATAGAAACCAATGTTGTCGGGTTTCTCTAATCCTTCAAATCAAACAATTCTGTGATTTCCGTAATATTGCAATGGTTCCAAAATACGAGGCATCGTTCCCGGGTCTTTCCTTCGAAATAGGCCCCGAACCGTCGTCAATAGCCCACTGTGCAGCTCTAGTGCGACGTTAATTAAACAAACCAACCGTAATATTGCAATAAGGCTGAATCTCAAACTTTGCAAACATTTTTCTCAATTATGACCAGGGCCCATTTTCCGAAATTCTGAGTTTTATAAATTTTCGAAATCTATAATTCCGGATTTTATTTTGCCCGTGTCCGCATATTTGACTGTTATACGCGTTATTTCATTTAGTTTTTTTTTTAAATAATTTTAACATTTTAGAAATATTACGTAAAAAAAAAATCATAACTAGAACGTTCGTTGGTAGCTTAGTCGGTGGCACGCAGAGTCTTGAACAATAGGTTCTAAGTTCAAGTGATGGCGAAAGCCAATCAAAATATTTTTTAATGTACTTTATACCTTAAACCATTCTTCAGCAACGCAGAGCCTAACAGCTGGTGTTATAATTTATTTAAAAGCATACATTATACCAAATTCAATCTATTGGATTGACCAAACAAACAAACAACTGCAGAAATAAACCAACGAACTGATACCCTTCAAACACAACACCGCCGGTTCCTCTCATTCGCCATTCAATTCGAAACTTCGAAAAGTGGGCGTCGAGAAAAATTTCCTCTTTTGTTTCTAGCTCCAGATAACTCAAACAAACGTAGGAAGAAATTGGGTACGATTGCCGAGCGATCAATCAGCGTCAATACCCAGATGTGGGCGTGTCTCCCTCAACCACGCGAACATGCGCATCTCGAGTCGTCGAACGCCGGGAGGGGCGTCAAGAGGCCAATCGCTAATCACATCTGCATGAATCTGCCCCTCGATTGGTTGCGTCACGATCACGTGTTCCGAAGCAGAAACTTGTGAATGCCGACTCTCGGTTTGTTTTGTTTTTTTGCGTGTTTTGATTTGCTACCGGACAAATCCTGGAGGGTTTCCGCTTATTTTGGGCACACGGGTTGTAACATCTATTTTTAACCTAATTTTTTTTTCCCTCCTTTGGCCAGACGGAACAGAGACATCCGCCTATGGGTCAGATTACGCTGGCATTAACATGAAGCATTTTTTTTAAAGAGCTTTGTGGAACTATTTATTAGGATGTTTATTGAAGGATATTAACTATTGATTAAATGAATAGGGAAATAAATATGATTTAAAGCGGGCATGTTAATGAGCTTTCCTGATGTGAAGCGAATTTTAATTTGGTTAATTAATATTAAATTCATGCTAAATGCAACTTTAGTGACCTCATTGCGGTAAATACTATTAACATTTAGATACAATGTAACACATCTTTAATTAGTAATAAAACTTAAGCTGTTATAATTTTAAACTAATTAAAATTGTAATTATATCTTTAAAATAGCATGTATTTTCACAAAATTAGACTTAACGATATTCTAATAATTAATATAATTAATTATTAGAAATAATTATTTTTATATTGGTGATAACTTGTCACTATTGAATCCTGGTTAACTAGTAATAATGTTGCCTTAATTAAATTGGTACATTAATTTGCATAGCTTAAGAAGCTTCATTATAATTTTTGGCGGGACAAATGCCTGCGGTTTCATAATTTTATTCTTCTTCAAATACTAACACAGAACACGAGACTTTTTGTTTCAAGGTTTTTTTTTTCATCTAATTTTTCACTACACGATGGTGTGTCATTGATCTCTCTATAAGATGATTCCACGTGGTGTTATAAGGATTTGACCGTTTGTCTTTTAGAATACGACTCTGTATGTTGCCGGTTCCCCCTACTGATTTTACAGACATCCACGTCAAAAAAAATCTGGAATTTCTTTCACAAATTTTTAAAGGAATGATTTTTTCTTTATCTTTTTAACAGGATGTTTGGTAAAATACACAGAATGAAAGTTTTAATATCTGTTTTTTAACTGCAGAAAATTTTCGTGGCGTGACATAGGGGGGAATTGTACAAAATAATTTTTTTTTTTTGGTTTTTATTAATTAACGTCGCATTAGAGCTGCACAGTGGGCTATTGGCGACTGTTCGGGGCCTATCTCGAAGGAAAGACCAGGGAACAATGCCTCGTATTATTTAACCATGGTCAGATGATGAGGAGACACCTCAACTGGCACCCAATGTCTTCAATAGACGTTGGGACTTTGGGCCCCGATCAGATATATCGTGTACCAGTCCCACATACTCGCCGTTAATTTTGGCGGATGTTCTGGACGACTTTTCTAGTATTTTGAAACGAAGCTGGCAACCTTCCGATCACAACAAAAGAATGAAAAATCGCATGATGTAACATGGTTTGGAACAAAATGACCCATGTTCTTCAACGAAAATAATTCTTATTCATAATTCGCGACACTTCATTAAACGCAGTTCAGAAATTTACTCACGTTACGAGAACCAACATGTGAACAGTTACACAAATTACCCAACATGTGAACAGTTACACAAATTACCCAACATGTGAACACATAGACCCAACATGTGAACAGTTACACAAATTACCCAACATGTGAACACAAATTACCCAACATGTGAACACATAGACCCAACATGTGAACAGTTACACAAATTACCCAACATGTGAACACAAATTACCCAACATGTGAACACAAATTACCCAACATGTGAACACATAGACCCAACATGTGAACAGTTACACAAATTATCCAACATGTGAACACAAATTACCCAACATGTGAACACATAGACCCAACATGTGAACAGTTACACAAATTACCCAACATGTGAACAGTTACACAAATTACCCAACATGTGAACACATAGACCCAACATGTGAACAGTTACACAAATTACCCAACATGTGAACACATAGACCCAACATGTGAACAGTTACACAAATTTCCCAACATGTGAACACATAGACCCAACATGTGAACAGTTACACAAATTACCCAACATGTGAACAGTTACACAAATTACCCAACATGTGAACACATAGACCCAACATGTGAACAGTTACACAAATTACCCAACATGTGAACACATAGACCCAACCTGTGAACAGTTACACAAATTACCCAACATGTGAACACATAGACCCAACATGTGAACAGTTACACAAATTACCCAACATGTGAACACATAGACCCAACATGTGAACAGTTACACAAATTACCCAACATGTGAACAGTTACACAAATTACCCAACATGTGAACACATAGACCCAACATGTGAACAGTTACACAAATTACCCAACATGTGAACACATAGACCCAACATGTGAACAGTTACACAAATTACCCAACATGTGAACAGTTACACAAATTACCCAACATGTGAACACATAGACCCAACATGTGAACAGTTACACAAATTACCCAACATGTGAACAGTTACACAAATTACCCAACATGTGAACACATAGACCCAACATGTGAACAGTTACACAAATTACCCAACATGTGAACACATAGACCCAACATGTGAACAGTTACACAAATTACCCAACATGTGAACAGTTACACAAATTACCCAACATGTGAACACATAGACCCAACATGTGAACAGTTACACAAATTACCCAACATGTGAACAGTTACACAAATTACCCAACATGTGAACAGTTACACAAATTACCCAACATGTGAACAGTTACACAAATTACCCAACATGTGAACAGTTACACAAATTACCCAACATGTGAACACATAGACCCAACATGTGAACAGTTACACAAATTACCCAACATGTGAACACATAGACCCAACATGTGAACAGTTACACAAATTACCCAACATGTGAACACATAGACCCAACATGTGAACAGTTACACAAATTACCCAACATGTGAACACATAGACCCAACATGTGAACAGTTACACAAATTACCCAACATGTGAACAGTTACACAAATTACCCAACATGTGAACAGTTACACAAATTACCCAACATGTGAACAGTTACACAAATTACCCAACATGTGAACACATAGACCCAACATGTGAACAGTTACACAAATTACCCAACATGTGAACACATAGACCCAACATGTGAACAGTTACACAAATTACCCAACATGTGAACACATGGACCCAACATGTGAACAGTTACACAAATTACCCAACATGTGAACACAGTTACAATGTACGAAACCTACTGGTTCCCCCCCCCCCCCCCCCCTATAATTACCAACTTGACCGTTACTCCGCGAAAACCACGGACAGATTGCGCCATCCATGCCCATTCAATTCCAGGTAAAGAAGTCACCCGCGAACTCACCCCAAAACTCTGTTATTACCTCATTACCCCGCATGACGGTTACAATTAACTCACCCCGAAATCAGTAACCTTTTCTTGAGTTCCCGTTGTTTCACTTCCAGAAAAGTCTTTTGGAGAATCCCTCGTGACATTGAGAAATGATGATGAAGCACACACGAGCTGAGGCTCTAATTCTCCTGAGGTTTTGGTGATTTTTTTGCTTTTGTTGTTTAAAGACATAGTAATCTTATTGTCGGGCGTTCTGTGAAGACCGGATTAGAGTTTGACTGGTTATGAATAGTGGTGGATTTGAGGTGCGTGCAGTTTGAATGGGGGGGATTTGCGGTGTTTTGTTTGTAAATCGGTTTTTTTTTGGTGTGGGTTTGAAATTGTTTTTCTGTTTATTGTAAACTGTTTTATTTTTTAACTGCGTTTCTGTAACTAGGTAGATAAAGTGCCATTGCCCAAAATTAACCTATTTTGAGTAATGTATACTAAGTACTTGACATTGGCGTTTTTGGAAAAGTACTTGAGAATCGAATATTTAGGGGGATCGGATGTTTTGTCACTTTAACCCTTTGAGTAATGAATTATTTGAAGATTTTTATGCCCATGGGACAGATTTGGTGAGGTTCAATGGATCCCATTCTTGACCAACCCTACAACAAATTGTTTGCGATCAACGCCCACTGGCGGAGGGGGCGGCAAACATCGAAGCCTGCTTCTTAAATTCAGATGACGAGTCAGTCTCGTCCACCGTAACTTCGCCCAAGTAAGCAGATGACGAGTCTCACTCGTCAAATGTACCCAAAGGGTTAAGGCCCATTTTACAGGAACGAGTAAAACGCGCGTGAGCGTTTTCAGATGGTTCGGTGATTCGTGAAACCAAACCACGTGGTTTGGTTCCTCGAATCACAGAGCCAAATTCGTGCGTTCCTGTAAAATGGGCCTTAAGTTATTCCAGTAAAAGCACAAATAACTTCTGCTAAATACATTTACTCCTGTACAGATTTCAATATTTGCAAGTTAATTGTAATGGGACACAATTATTTTTTGAAAGAATAAAATAGGTTAGCTCTATAGAAAATCTGAAGGCGAATTCAGTGATGTAATAATATATATATTTTTCAGAAATTTTGGATAAAATACGTTTTTAATATCTGCACTTCCTTTATTCGGAAATATATTTAAGCACCAGGACATTTGCCTTTTATTACTCCTATAACTAAATTATTTTTCAAACTTTTATTATTTTTATTCTTATCTAGTAATTCCTGATTATAACTTAAAAGGCAATAGCCCAATTGCGGCTGAAGAGGTTTACCATATTCTCAAAGAAGAAAACAATTGTTTATCGCACAGACAAAAGGTTGCCATGGGCCGCAAGTGGAACTTTCCGACTTAAAACCGATCATTTTGGACAGTGTCCGGTTACTTTGACATTTTAACAGTAATGTACTGTTAATTTCACTAGCAAAACATCATTTTTTTTTAAACTAGAAATTCTGGGGACAGTATTCCATTCAACACCTCCCCGCCGCCGCTCAAAAAAAAAACTTTAAACACACGTCATTTTTAATGACTTAGAGTACATTCGTGCCAAAATTGAACAACGGATTTGATTTTAACTACGTAACAAGCAGATTTGCTTACAAACGAAATGCCGAAAGACTGAGTTAAAACAGGGACACCTCTGATGCTCGGTCAAAACTGAATGCAAAAAGGTGTATATTTCTATATAAACAGCATCACTAACACGCGTTAAATGGTTCCCTAGATTTTCAATATTAGCGATTGAAGTGTGTTTATAAAAGTTCCATTCAACACTTTCATTTCTACAGCCATGTAAATAGCTCCCCTCCCCCGTTTCCCTCTCCTCCCAGTAACAGAGTATCCAGTTCTAAAGAATACATCACGTAGTTTTTGAACGACCCCCCTAACACTTCCAACCGACACTTGTTTACATCCCCCGCAAGCCACAACAAAGAATACAAATCTCTACTTTTATTTTCCTTTTCTCCTCCCCTTAATCCCCCCCCCCCCCCCTCCCCAGATATCGCTTTCGCTGCATCGCAGCCAGGGGGTACATCTCGTCAACAACAAAAATGGCGGAGGCTCACCCCCAACAAAAAAAAATCGTCTGCACGCGTGCAGCCAGGTAGATGGGGGAGGGGCGCACGGCAGGTAACAGTTATTAACCTCTTGAGGGGACCCCTCTATTTGATATTTTTTTCCGAGAACCCCTCGTCCCCCTTTTCTTGCCTCCTGACCTCCAGGTAAATATCTCCCCCCCCCCCCCCCCCCTCACAAACCTCCATCGCAGTTGAGGCTCTGCCTCATTTTCAGGGTGATTTTTCCGTGTGCAAGGGAGGCCAGTGAAAGGAATTTGGGTCAGTATCTCTTTTGGTTGCTGCTTCGGCCGAGTAATTTCCACTTGATTAGACAGTGCGCAATCTTGTTATTATATTAAATATGCGGCCTGGTGATGCGCAGGCTTTACGCAGCGATTTCTTGAGGAAATTCTTTTAATTCTTCTATGAGCTGACCTTCTGGTTTTAGTAAGAAATAATTTCTGCTGAAAGGTATATTACATATATACTACTTTATTTTTATCTTAATAATAATTTACGTTATTATAGTTCACTCTTTGGTTAACTTGTAATAACGTTGCCTTAATTAGATTGTTATATTAATTTTAATAATTTAAGCAAGCATCAGTATAATTTTAGACGGTCCAAATGACACGATCTTATGTTTTTAAGATATATTTTCGATAGCTGGTAAACGGATTCGAACCAGCAATCCTCTGATTAGCTCACAGGATTGCTGGTTCGAATCCGTGCGATGGACTTGAAAAAGAAAAGTAGTGATCTTGCGTTCGGAGGGTTCCCAGCTTCGCCTCAAAAATACTAGAAAGTCGTCCAGCACATCCCACAAATTATACTGGCGTGTATACGGGACTGGTGCACAATAAATCTGATCGGGGTCCAATGTCCTGACGCCTATTGATGTTGCATCGGGTGCAAGGTTCAGGTGTTGTCCACGTTATCTGACCATGGTTCAAGTGGTGCACGATAAATCTGATCGGGGTCCAAAGTCCCGACGTCTATTGAAGGGGTCGGGTGCCAGTTCAGGTGTTTCATCGTCATCTGACCATGGTTCTAAAATAACAAGGTACATGTATGAATGTGTGTGTGAATGTATATGTGTTCCCGGGTCTTTCCTTCGAGATAGGCCACGAACCGCCACCATTTGCCCATGCTGCAGCTCTAGTGCGACTTTAATTAACCAAACCTCTCCGGTGATGAGGTCGCTACTCTTCCTACTACAAAGTCATCGCGGGCCACCAGGGAAAGGGAGATGGCTTCTTGTGGACTTTAGCGGCCTTGCTTCAAGGGCCATTCACTTTCGCCCACTCTCCTCTTCCTCTTTCGGATATCAGAACTTGGAGAGAGAGACCTCCCGCTTGCAATGAGGAAGTCCGCCCCTTCTTTCCTGCGAAAGACACCTTCTGATGGCCGGGCATCGCATCACAGGTGGACCCCGCTCGTTCAATTGGCTCTTATCTCTCTGTGACGGATGGCTTCGAAGCCCGGTTCAAATGCCAGTTGCTTCCCCATTCTTAAAACTGTTAAAAATGCATTCTCATATTTGACGAAACTTTTGGTCATTATTGGCGAAATTTTTAGGTCATTAGTGACGAAACTTTTGGTCATATTTGACGATACTTTTGGTTATATTTGGCGATACTTTTGGTCATTATTGACGAAAGTTTGGTCATTGTTGACGAAAGTTTTGGTCATATTTGACGAAAGTTTTGGTCATATTTGACGAAAGTTTTGGTCATATTTGACGAAACTTTTGGTCTCTGTTTACGAAACTTTTGGTCATTGTTTACACGAAACTTTTGGTCATTGTTGACGAAACTTTTGGTAATTGTTAACGAAACTTTTGGTAATTGTTAACGAAACTTTTGGTCAATGTTGACGAAACTTTTGGTAATTGTTGATGAAACAGACGCATGTTATTATGCTCCGATTAAATATTTCGTCAAACTGAAGAAATGTATTGTGTCGTTTTTTTTTAACGAAATTTATTTCGTCAAAATTGAGGTCGATTTTTAATAATATAATTCGTAAATAATAATTCTTTATCGAAGGGCTGACTCGAACTGCGTACTTCTCGTTACAGAGTCCAACGCTCTAACTCCCTCAGTCACGAAGACTCGAGAAAATTTGAGAATCAAACATGAGCTGATAACTCAAAAAAGGGGACTGAGTAAATGACTTTCGTGTGGGGATTCCTGTTTCGTGATTCAATGACGAAACGATTGTCAAATATGACGAAAGTAGCATTGACGATCACAGAATTCTCAAAAATGTGTGTTATTTCTTGGCGTTGCTTGGAAGTTCGTGGGGTGGGGTGCTTGCTCAGGCTTTCTCAACCTCATCTGAAAGGCACCAGAATCGAACTCGCAACCATTTTCGCTGTTCTTCCAAAACGAGGTTCGAACACATGACCATCCGATTATGGGCTCGGCACTCTTTCGACCAGGCCACCGATATCAGTTGGGCTATGAACATTTTTCAACAGGAGCAACTTTTTTTTTTTATTATTTTACGTTGGTCGGTTGAAATGAAGTCGCACAAGAGCTACACAATGGGCGAGATTGGTTTGGGTTTGGTTAAATAACGTCGCACCAGAGCTTCACAGTGGGCTATTGGCGACGGTTCGGGGTCTATCTCGAAGGAAAGATTCGGGAACACATTCACACACACATTCATACATGCACCTCGTTATTCCCGTATACAAGCCGATAATTTTTGTGGATGTTCTGGAGGACATTCCTAGTATTTTGTAGTGAAGCTGGCAACCCTCCGATCACAAGATCACTAATTTTTTTACTTTTCTTTGTGAAGTCCATCGCACGGGTTCGAACCACCAATCCTCGGATTAGTTGCTGAACGCCTTTAATCACTCAGCCACGGAGGCCTGGGCGATGTTGGGCTCGTCATCATTCCTATTTTTAACAGTGTACATACATCTCTTTTCAGAGTACAAAAAAAAATCTCATTTACACGTTTCAATATATATATTATATATAAAATGTGAGACCCATTCTACCCTCCCTAAAACGCGTGACAGCGACTAATCGGGCCCCGCAGCTACGAAAGTCGGGACTTTTTTTTCTTTTGCTGCTGTCGCGTAACGCTCGAGTAGCATGCATCCCATGGCTGGTTGATTCCGCCAAGAATGGGAGGATAACCGATCTGCTCTCCTCAGAGACGGGTTAAGTCGACTGAGTCTTCGGACAATGGGAAGCGGACCCGCGGTGTCAACTGCAGATCGGTGGGGGCGTCCAGAGGTTAAGTGCCGACGCCTGCCGCCCCTTTCATTTGGTGATTTATCCGTCTTTTTGCGATCGCATTTGTGACGTCTTGGTTACGTCGTCACCTTAAAGGTGTTGCATTGTCGTTTTTTTTTTTGGTGATTTTTTTTTATAGAGAGTAGATGAGATTGGGGGTGTAGAGTGGGTTGGTTGATTTAAGCGTTATTGAATGATTATAAAATTTAAATGGGTTGATGTTTTTTTTTATTATTATTATCTCATCGGATCGTGCTGTAAATTAATTTGTAACAAAAAATTAATTTACACAACTGTAGAATAGGCATATCAAAGCCACCTTCACACCATCGCGTGTCCATAGTATATTCAGTGGTTTGGTTTGATTTTGTTAACGTCGCACTGGAGCTGCACATTGGGCTGTTGACGACGGTTCGCGGCCTATCTCGAAGGAAAGACCCGGGAACGATGCCGCGTATTTTTGAACCATGGTCAGATGACGAGGACAACACATGAACTGGCACCAAACGCCTTCAATAGACGTCGGGACTTTGGACCCAGATCCGATTTATCGTGCACCAGTCCCTTATACACGCCGACACTTTTTGTGGATGTTCTGGACGACATTTCTAGTATTTTTTAGTGCAGCTGGCAACCCTCCGATAACCAAATTACTACTTTTTTACTTTTCTTTGTCTAGTCCGTCGCACAGTATCGAATCAGGAAACCTGTTTCCCATCTGACGCATTTATCCACTCGGCCACAGAGGCCTCGTATATTCAGTGTAAATGGAAATTAGTGAAGCAACCTCTCTTTAGTTGATGGGATATATTCTAAGAACCATAATCATAGAACCATTCATACGAACCATATTCTAAGAACTAAACCATTGTAATGTTATTTGTGCGCAACGAGGAAGAATTAAATGTTATAGTTCAATTTTTTTATATATAAAGTAAAACAGAGTTCCCACTGACCTGGAAAACAGAGAACACCTGGATTTGTCAGTGAAAATGAAAATTACCTAAAAGTCAGGAAATTGTCAGTGAAAATGAACGATTTCTCAACTTTTCTGGAAAATACGGGGAATTTTCCTAAATTTTTTTAGCTGAACGTGCCTTGCCATATTTGTTTCCTTGTATTTCAATTAAATTCTCTTTTCGTTATAAAAATGATAATTTTTTAATTTTTTTTAATACTTTGTTAGCTTATTATTTGCAGGTACTTTATTTTTATAGGTCTGTACATTAATCTTTAAAAATAACGTTAATTTTCATCGGGATTTTTTTAAAAACCCTCTGGGAAAACCAGGGAAAATCAAGAAATGGCAATGTTGTTCATGTTGAGTGGCAACCCTGGTAAAAGTTCTTCTAGATTTTGTAATTTCGGTTTTAACAAAAATTAATCTTAATGTTTTAACAAAATGACCCCCCCCCCCCCCCAAAAAAAAAATTAATGAAATATTAACATTTATAAAATTTAAACATCTATAAACTACCGCAGCTTTATTTGAAAGCGTATCTTCTGTTAAAACAGTTATAAATATTTTACTCATTAAGTCACACACAATAAAAGTGTTTTTTTGTTCTCACCGCAATAAATCTTATGGACATAGACAGAGACTGGGTAATGAAAAATCCGTAAATATAAAGACAGTTTTGAAGTTTATACTTTTTGAAAAAATTTCAACAACCCAATTTTGTAACAAATAGCTCATAGAAACCCTAAAGGAGAAATTTTATATCCAATATTTTTTTTAAAAGAAAGAAACTATTCGATCTCCCATGAAGCCTGTCTGTCAAAGTTTTTTTTTTCAAAGTTTCGACGAGGTTATTAAACTTCTTCCTTTTCCTCGTTACTACACCCCAGCTCGTTGACCCTTCGCACTAGCCCATCGTAAAATTCAAACATGCATTACAAAAAAAAAAAAAAAAAAAAAAAAAAGAGAACCAATCATCTACGAAACATTCCACACGCCAAACCAAGAAATGAAGATGTACAGCAAAGCATGTGTGGTGGTGCTGCACATACACCCTTTCCCTCACATTTCATTTCGTTATGTTTCATAACCCCTTTTTCAGAACCGTTTCGTTACGAAACAAAAACAGAATAAAAAAAAAAACCTCTTCGCAAAAGCCAAGAAAGAGAGGCGAGGGGGGAAAGACAAAGATATATATATAAAAAAACACTTTTGAAAAAGCAATCGTTTGACAAGCTTAATAATAACCCCTCTCTCTCTCTCTCTGCAAAGTAAGAAAAAATAATAAATTAAAAAATAATAACAATAAAAAAAAAGGGCCGAGTTTGAAAAAACCTCCATGCTACTTGGCAATTAGAGACCGGTCCAAGCAGACACAGTCAAAGAGCGCCGGCGGCGCCAAAGAGAAGAGGGGGGGGGGGAGGAATTACTACCTGACCAAGTACGATAGGTAAAAGTCCCCCCCCCCCCACCATTTCCCCCTCAAACTAATGCAACCCATCAATTGGCGAGTGTCTTCTTCATGCCAAACAGATCTCCACTTGCAGAATTCCCTTGCCCCCCCCTTTTTTTTATGGAGGACCCCTATATAGGTGCCCCCCCCCCCCCTTCCGATCTGCGATCATTGCAGCCCTGACAAAAGACAAAAGTTGTCCCGACAGGTATCCCCGACGTTTTCCACCTCGTAAAGGTAGAACTTCTTTACCACTAGCCCCCGTCAATCGGCAGGGTTACATTTTTTTTGTGCTTTTCTGCGTCCCTTCCCCTCCCTCTTGACTTTTCCAGCTGGTTTGCAAGCGCCAAATAGTTTTGCGGTACGCTGTGCATGCTAATTTTTACACGCGTTTCATTTTATTGAATTCTGACTCGCCAAAGCCCGCTATTTAGAATATTTAGGGGGTGGGGGTTATTTCGCAGATGAAATGGAGTAGTTGTGAGGGCACTTGCATTTAAACCAAATACACATTACACAAAATAAAAAAAAACCTATTTTACGTGATAACTTGTATGGTATTTTCACAAACGCATTATACTACAGTTAGTCTAAATAACAATTGTTGAACTTGTAGGGAATTTGTTTTTTATTATTGATATATTGGAGATTTGTGTCAATTAAACACCTACAGATGAGCTTCGATCGTTTAAAGCAATATCGAAGACTAAACTACATTTTAACATGCAACAAAAGCATTGTTACTACGAAATTAATATAGGTGTTAACATAAATTTAAATTATAAAAAAAAATATGTTAACATTTAAACCAAAGTTTTGGAGCCTTTATCACTGGGTTTGATTGTATGTCAACTGTGAGGGGTAAACCCCCTCCCATTGGTCGATACAGAAAATACATTTATTTCCATATATTCATAATAATATTTTTTTATAAGAAAGTTATGCTAAATATTTGTATGATAAATCATCTAAAAAATTTAGATACTGGGACGTAATTTCGAACTTTTACATTCACTAATATTACCTTTAATTGTCATTAAAATAAAATATGTTAATAATTCATAATATTCTGTATGTTTTGTTTTGTTTTAATATTCGAACAAATTTAACACAGGGTGTAAATTTTTTCTTCTTCTAAAGTCTGCATAATATTTTTTTTATATAGTAAATTTAGTAGCAAACTATGTTACAGGGTGTTATATACGAGAGAGGTTAGGGGGGTGTTATATAATCAGAGACTGATTTACGGGAGGGCATTCGGGGCACTTGCCCAGGGCCCCCATTTTAAAGGGCCCCCCCAAAATGATTTAATGCTAAATATATGTGAAAAAGTTAAAAATAAATTTACTAACGAATTTTTTAAAAATCAATTAAATTTATTTTAATCACAAGTAAAAAAAAAATCAATCGTTAATTGTTTTACAAAAGTTATATTATTTTACCCACTTAAATCAATTTCACTTCTCAGCACGTTCATGATTTATGTCACCTTTTGCATCGCGGTTTTCAAGGATATGCACTTTAGATCACTAGTAAAATTAAGTTAATGACCAAGGTCCAAGGCCATAAACAAGCTGTGTTTACTAATCAAACGTAGATTTGTCGTTTAGGGATACTTTTTTCCTGTACCAAATTTCCTAATATTGTAATCATTAGGGATTTGCTAGCTATAAAATGGGTAGAACATACTAATCTGGCTCAACTCAACTAAAATAAAAAAGCTAAAAAGAAAGAAAGAACCGAACTAGAAACCTATAAAAAAAACTCTGTTTTTAGCAGTTTTATTTTGCGTTACGTCGAGGGGCCCCCAAATGTTCTTTAGCCCTGGGCCCCTAAGCTTGTAAGTCGGTCCCTGTATATAATATGAGGGATTTGGATAAATGTAAAGTGTAAGCCTGGGCTTCATGGGCCTATTCGGTAATCAGACCCTGACGGCATCCCACCAACAGTTTTAACGGATTCCCCAGACACTCGGGACCGGACACCTCGTGCAAACATCAAACCCGCCGACGCACGTGCCATTCCGCACTTGCTGAACCCAATGTCCTGAAACCCCCTTCGCCAACCAGAGCGATAAACCCGCCAAACCCGGTCGCCCCCCCTTCCCTCGTTCGGACCATCTTACCTGTTGCCCGGTGGAAAGAAGCCGAAGCCGCAGAATAGGCAGACTCGGCAAAGGCCTCGCAGGCATGAGTGACGCACAACACACCTCTCAGGTGGATACATCCCAACACTCCTCCGGACGATGAGAACTGTTCCGCTAGGCCTAATCTGATGAGGATGTCTCCCAGCAGCAAACGACTTCTCCTCTAGCCCCTCAGGGAGGAGGAGGGGGGGCGTCTGCCCCATTGTTGTTGTGTCCGATCGGAGAGTAAACACGGGATCGCCTGTTGTGATTTGTCGTCCAGATGATGGCTCAGATGAGCCCCCTGTCGGTGGACAGCCCGGCGGGGGGGCAGCAGAAGCGGAAGGGCACCCCCGACGACGATGTGGGGGTGGTCGAGGTGAGCGGTCAGCTGTCCCCCGCCCATTCGGTCAAGAGCACGGACATTCAGTCGGCCTTCGCGCTCATTGATGCCGGAGAGGTCAGTTGCTTTTTTTTGTGTGTGGGGATGGGATGTCTGGGATTTTCCCTATTGTGATGCAATTTGTTGCGCGATAGCACGTGTTTTGAAAGATCGTTTGTAGTTTTGATTTATTGTCGGATGGGCTATGTCTGTACTAGGGTGGGTCGGGAAAAAAATGGATTTTAGTTTTTCCTGTGACACTTTATTGGGGGAAAATTGTTTCCTATAACAAAAAAAACCGACTTAAAAATGGTCGATATCTTCCGATTGCCCATCGCAATTAAAAGTTGGCAAAAAATTGACGAAAATGAAAAAATTTCGTCAATTTTTTTCTTTCGAAAACCATTCTTATAGACGACGACTGATGTTACAAATATTTGCGTTGGTAATATTTTTACAAAAATGTTGTAAGGTGATTATTTGTAAAATTGTTAAAACAGTAAAACTTACAATTTTTTGTAAATTCCTGTGTTTCGAACGCATTTAAAATGTTAATGATATATATTTTTAATTTTCTTAACTTTATTGTATCATAAAATAAGCATAAAAATTATAGCGTCGTGATTGCATAATCTTAAGTAATATAAAAAAAATAACGAAATATGTTAAATTTCAATAAATGTTTAGTACGATGCGCGATCGGAAAATAACAATGGATTGTTAATTCTTTTATTTCACTTTTGTTGTTATAGGAGGCTTCTTTTCCGCTCTAAAGTGTTTCGAAATACAAGAATTCGTTTTTCGATATACCCTAATCTGTACCTGGAAGGTATACGTCCATTGCTCTATGTCCATTTGTTCGATTTTCAGGTAGAAATTGCGATATGTTTTTTTTCTCTTTAAAGAAGTATAAAACACTGTCTCTTGTATAGATTACCAACTATAGAGATATTATTTTTCAATGAACTTAATAATCGCAGAAACCTACAGTCGTGTAAATAAGAAAAGTTCTCCTGCAAAAGAGTAACTGCAAATAATTTTTAGACAAGCTGTTGATAATGGTGTCATCAATGAACAGACCGTTAAACTTTTATTTTTAGTCTCTAACGAATGAGTGTGTGGGGGAGGGGGGTCATGCTGTAATTATCTCACGGGCATGGCTAATACTTGCAAAATATGGGGAAAATGAGAGATTTCTCCAATTCTTCATTGACGAAAACATCAATAGTTCAATATATTAAAATTCCTTCAAAATGCAATCGGTATCGAGGATATCCGTTACGTAATTAAACACTTTCCACATTGCCAAACACTTTCTTTGGTATTTGAAACTGATATTGGTAGATAAGTCTATGGGCCAATGATTTATGCCTCTTTTTATGGCCAGGGCGAACACAGTTTTATAAAAGATAAGTTTTATTTATAAATGAAACTAGTATACTTATATAAATTGATTTCCCATGCAAAAAGGATTTCTAAAAACTACCTGAATCTGTAAATATACCTCAATTGAAATTTACGGAAATATTGAAATAAACTTTGTTACAGCATGGTTAGCTCCCCCCTCCCCCCACATACACAGCAAATATAAAAAAGAAGGAGGCGAGGAGTTTGCCAACATCATCTGTACATTAGTTGTACTAAAATTTTATTGGCATGCATTGTCATTGCCTCGTTTATCTTGTAAGGTTAGAGCATCTTAAAATTACAGATTCTTATAAAATGGCGTTGCACAACAATGTCAGGGATTGGTAACATAATGTAATGCTCAATATAAATTGAATTTCCTCGCATGGTAGTATCCAAAAAGTAAATTTATTTTACTAGATAAGTTTTATTAGTATTTACTTAACTTCATTTATATAAAGAGCCCAAGTTGCTCAACTCGCCAATTTCATTTTCAGCACTTTAAATGATTGCATTTTAACTTTCGAAATTTTGGTTTCACTTATTTCTTCGCACTTATTCACACTTATTTTTTAAAAAAATTCCGTTTGTTCCTAGTATATGGTTAACTAGATTACTAACACGTAGTAAAATATAAAACTTTGTATTCTGAATAATTCCAATGATTAAAGGTAGGTTGAAAAAAATATCCCACTATGCATTCATTGAAAGGTAATTTATAGTTGGAACAGTCTAACGCTTAATTCTAAATAGTTAAAAGCAAATAATAGTTTATCGCTTTTCAGAATTATAAGCAGGAAAATTGTGATTTTTAACTCAAATTAAAGTGGAATTTATTTTCATGAGCTACTGCTACAACTCCAATATTTTATGTAACAAAGATAACTCCGTTTCAGTAAAAACTAACTTCCGGCATTAATTACGTAATACATTAAACTATTTAATCCGGCATTAATCACCATCGAAATGTTGTTTCTAAACAAAATCTTGCCTTTAAAATAGTAAAACAAACGCAAGTGCAATATTTAATTACCATTGTCATTGATTTGCAAATGCCATTGTATCTTGAGATTCGTTGAAACCGTTTAAATTTTGTAACATAGTATTGGATATTTACAAAACAGTGTATCCCAATGTCATTTGCACACTTAAATTTTTATTTAATTTTCAGTTCTTGAATATATACTTTAAAAGAAAGTGGAACAATCCCCCCCCCTGGTTTTATGATTCCCCCCCCCCCTTAACCCTATAGTTTGGGGGGGGGGGGGTGCACTCCACACCTAGGGACCCCTTAACTCTAAATCAAGCAGCAAGTCAAGTTAATATCATGTACTCACCTGGAAAACAGGAAAAACCTGGAATTGTCAGGGAAAATAAAAATGACGTAATGGAATAGTCAGGGAAAATAAGCGATTTCTCAACTTTCGGGAAAATTCAAGGGATTTTTCTTAAATTTTTAGCTGAAAGTGCCTTGTCATTTCCTTTCCTTGCAGTCGATTAAATTTTCTTTTCATTATCAAAATATAAATTTGTAAAATTGATAAATTTTTTTAATACTTTGATAGGTTATTATTTTCAGGCACTTTATTTTTATAGGTCCCTACATTAATCTATTTTTTTAAAAAACGTTAGTTTCCATGAATTTCCCATTCTGGATTTTAAAAAAAAAACCTGGATGGAAAAGTCAGTGAATTTTAATCTTGATGTTGAGTGAGGCAATCCTGAAATATACAAGAGCCCATCATCAGAGTTGAACAAAATAATAACCTTACGCTTTAAATCTTTTAATTATTACAACTTACACAAAGCAAAAATACCTGGCCTATTTCCTTACTTGGAAAAATAAATCGATTTTTTTTCGCGATGACCACCCCCCAACCGCCAAGGCCAATTACAACCTTTAAAAGGCCATTACATCCCTTCTCTCGAAGCATACACAACTCCTTTCCGACAATTATGGCGTATTATCACCGCGCCAAATCCCAAAGATTAAGAGTTTGATTATATCCTGGAAAATATTTGTGAGCATTGAACTGTAACGAAACAAATGGGCTTGGCAGAGAATCCTCTTGGTAGTGGATCAGCAATTGAAGTATATATTCTGTCTTGTATCGCGGATTTACATCGAGATAAACAGGAAACCAATCTGGGTTTGTGGTTGGTTGATCAGTTAAATGTTTAAATTGGGATAAGTCCATTTTAAATGTTAAGCCTTTTCAGGGTTTAAAATTCTGAAAGTATTATACGTTGTACGTATACACTGATAAAAATAGGTATTCAAAAATAAGTAAAATGTACTAATTTTTTAGTATTTTCGATGCTTGTCATATCTCTGAATACATAAGTTTCATTTTTGAAAAAGATATGTACTCAAAAATGAGTA
The DNA here is from genome assembly GCA_963932185.1 of Troglohyphantes excavatus. Taxonomy (NCBI): domain Eukaryota; kingdom Metazoa; phylum Arthropoda; class Arachnida; order Araneae; family Linyphiidae; genus Troglohyphantes; species Troglohyphantes excavatus. The sequence goes on from OZ010667.1 coordinate 8,984,006, forward strand.
CACTGAATGAAAAGAGCATATTGTTATCATAGCGTATTCTTATCACGTCCGGGTCACTAATTATTAATTTAGTTTTGTTAGAAATAGGTACTCAAAATTAATTAAAATATACTCGTTTTTGTGTACATTTGCTTATCATGTCTTTGTGATACATTAGTTTCAATTTAAAAAAAGATATGTACTCAAAAATTAGTACGATGAGTAAAAAGAACCTACATAGGCTGCCTTCATAAATAACTTTCAATAGATATCGACAATTAAAACCAAGACGTACGGGAATCGAACCCGGATATCAAGTACCGCAGTCCAGAGTGTTATCCGTTAAACTACCAGAGCGACTTAGAAAAGTCATAAACAAAAGAAACGTTAAAAACGTATGCCAAAAGCATGGGAAGTAAGATAATATATTGTAATAACTAGGTTTCCATTTAATCAATCGATTTCAAATAATCTTCAAACCATCTTCTGAACAACTATTTTAAGTTTGTCAGGCCGTTTCAGATGGTTAAGATGACTTGAACAGAAGCTGATATTAGCAATTCTAAAGCACACTGTCATTTCTGAGAAAGTACGGTTACTTAAAATTTAGTGCGTCACCGCTCATTTACATAAAGAAAAATAAGTAGTTTCAGGTACTCAGTTTTAAGTACAGTTTTTTTTACAGTGTAGTAAAATGGGTTGTACGCATTTTATTATAAGTTGGATGTAAGTAAACACGTAAATTTTAAAAATTGCCAAAATGTAATCAAATCTGAAAGAGGTATTGAATATTAATATAATAAACTTTTTAAGTTAACAAATAAAAAAATATATTCACTCCTACGATGACCAAAAAGTGTAATAAAAATGAATTGGCTTGAAACCGATTATAATGTTTTACAATAATCTTGGTTTTGATCATATTAAAAAAAAATCCCTGATATATTTAAAATATTGTATGAGTTTTAACATAAAAGTACTTGTGGTTATTTAACATCAATTTAAACATATTCAAATATTTTTGGGTTGTAATTCATTTATAATTGTAAGGATTCTTCGAAACAGAAAAATATAAGTCCCATTTCGAAATCGTTTAATTGACAGGTATACAAGTCAAAGTTTGTATGCGATTAAATTTAAAGTAATAGTCATGATATATTTTTATTTATTTATTGAAATTTTCTTCAATTTTTTTTCTATATATAAAAAAGTTGCATAAGTAAAACTTTTTAAATATTACTTTAACTAAATACCTTAAATAATCTTTAGATAGGAATAAAATACAATTTCAATGATATGAAAGAAATATCCAGTCAATATAAAATAAACGATACCACATGGAAACAACATATTTTAACTAAAATACGCTAAACTTTATAGCTTTTTTGGACAATCTATCAATACTTTAAACCAGCAATTTAAGTGAAAATTTTAGTTTATGTTTGTTTTATATATGTGTAAATCTCAACTGTTTTATATTTTCAAGTACAGAATAACCCATATTTGTTGCGATGCGAATTTCGGATACATCCATTATAGTAAATGAAGCGTATATCCCTTACATACGTTGTCCTTACTGAATACCACAAATCCGTTCGATAACTTGAATAAATACATAACAAAATTGTAGTTCTATTCCTACCAGAAATATGTTTTAGCTTCGAAGGATATTCTGTGTTTCAATCGGATTAAATATACTTATAACCGGATTAAAGACTTAAAATTTGTGTACATACACACTACAAAAAACGAAAATCGGCCCAAAATTCCAAAATATTTTTTTGATTCAATGGTATTCCCCAATTCAGTATCTTTCAGATGATACCAAATTTGAATAAATATTCCAGAAACTTTTTTATTTACAAAGAGTTATTCTATGGCCCCGTTTGCAATGGTAATACGTTTTGTAAACTTTACACTCAATTTCTGAAGAATTGTATTTTTAACATCTAGATACTTCATTCGAAACATGATAACTCAATTTGCTTAAACTTTTTGAGAAAATTATATTTTCATTCAAATTTATATTAGTTTTAAGATTTTATAACCCTTCATCATAACGATTCGTTAAAAAAAAGTTTAATAGAATTTTAAAGTTGAAAATTAGAATAAAAAATGGATTTTTTAGGGACTGTCGAGGTAAAAAATTATTTAAAACAAAACTTTAAATGCTATAAACTGTTTGGAAGGTCGTAACATTAATAAAGATACTGCGAGTAATTTCCAACAAAAATTATGCTTCTAGTTTAATTACAACTTGTGTTACAAATTTCCATGTCCCAAAGGTTGAATTAAATTTAATGTGTCGATGTTTTTTTTTAATGTGCAATCAAGTATTATTAAGGCGTACAGTAAGCGTTGTATTGCGAAGTTTTCTAAAAAGTTAGGAAAAATATACATGGTTTAAGATGTGACTTTTGAACTTTAATTCAATTAAACTTTTGTAAGGAAATATAAGTAATAAACTCGAAGTCAAACAATTTGATTATGCACTATTTCTATAATAGGGTAATAGACAAATGGAACTACTTGCCAGTGAATATTGTTAATTGTACAGGAGTGAAGGATTTTAAGAAGAAGTTAGACATTCATTGGGGATATAGTTATGAGATACTAGCTGGACCAACCTTGTTGGGCCTTGAGCCTGTTGTTGGTCATCAATATTTGTATATAATTGACGTCAATTTTTTTTTTCACAAGTTGTTATTAACATTGTGAAGTTGTTTTCCCTTCACATATTGGGTTGGTTTGGATGGTTGGTTAATTAACGTCGCACTAGAGATGCACAGTGGGCTATTGGTGACGGTTCGGGGTCTGCCTCGAAGGAAAGACCCGGGAAAGATGTGTCGTATTTTTGTACCATGGACAGATGCCGAGGACAACACCTGAGCTGGCACCCAACGCAACCTCAATAGACGTCGGGACTTTGGACCCCGATCAGATTTATCGTGCACCAGTCCCGTATACACGCCGATAATTTTTTGTGGATATTCTGGACGACATTATAGTATTTTGGTAGCGAAGTTGGCAACCCTCCGATCACAATATCACTACTTTTTTACTATTCTTTAGTCTAGTCCTCGCACAGGTTCGAACCGTGAATCCTTTGATTCCCAGCCGACACCTTTATCCACTGGGCTATCCGGCCGCCTTCACATATTAGGAGTCAAGATAACTTTTCTAATATGTTAATTAATTTAAAAAAATCATTTAAATTTTTCTTCAAAATTATATATTGAAAATATATATTTTAAAATGGAGTATATAAATTAAAAAATAAATACATTCTTTGAAAAATTAAATTCCTGGACCTGCTATCTCATTCTTTACTGTAGGTTGTTAGAATATCTCAGCTAATATTCTCCAATCAACTTAACATGGCGCATTTTCATTAGAAAAAAAAATCCACGTGTTCGAATTTCCACCGGATACCGTTTCCCGCCAACAAAAAGTTCCAAACGAACACACAGTAGTCGAAACGGAATCCTCCCTGTTACCCACCCATCAAAAGCAGTAATAAAATAGCCAAATCCGCCCGGGGATGTTTTCAAAAAGGCTTTCTCGCAGAACCGAAAAGTACTTCCCCCAAGGTCTCTCCTATTAATTGCCTTTCTTTTCGACAACTGGATTTTTCTCACACGCGGTGTCATGGCGGATCGACTGCCCCGGAGCATTGTGGGATAGCCCTCCATTAGTAACCGAGAAAGAAAAGAAAATGGAAGCCTTTGGGAGTTTCCCCGGTGCTACGGTACGACGCCGCATTTCGGTTGTTCTGGATTTTGTTGTCTTCTTGCATCGAAGTTAACTGCTGGCGGGGCGGATTTTTTTGTTTGTTTTAATTGGCGCCGATTTTCCCTTTCGGTTGTTGTTTTGGATTTCATCGCTTGATTAGTTTGATTTATTGTTTGTTTGGGTTTTTGGCAGCGCTGTGTTTACCGCGAAGGCTCCGGTGTTTGCGAATTTTCTGCATTCCCCGTGTCTTCTGCTGTAGGAACTCTGGAATTTTTAAACAATTTGAGTTCGGTGGTGTGTCGGGAACTGTCTGGAGAGTTCGTTACCGCGAGTGTTTTACGAATGAAAAATCCCTCGTAAGTTTTTAACGTGGCTGAAGTATGTTAAGCGAACGCAGGGCATATTTTAACATGGAGTTAGTGCAGAGACTGATTTAAGGGAGGGCATTTGCGGCACTTTCCCAGGACCCCCAGGACAAGCTCTAAGAGTTTAGAAAGCTTTTAGAGAGCTTTTTTAAGCTCTAAGAGTTTTAGTTCTAAGAGTTACCCCCAAAAATGCTTATAAAGCTTTTAAAAAAATGTGAAAAGATAAAAAAAATAAATTTACTAACTAATGATTTTTTTTATAATCAATATTTTTTTGTTAATTTTTTTCAAAACTCCTACTATTTTATCCAAACAAATAACTCTCATGTTTCCTGCATGTTCATGATGCATGCAATTTTTCAAATCGCTATCGTCAAAGGAATGTCTTTAGGACCACTTTCAAAATTCAATTCATGACTAAAACCATGAACAAACTTGTTTATAGTGATTACAATTGCATGTGAACTTTGTTTTTTACGGGTATATTTATCCTTTTCTAAATTTTTCTGATTTTTGTAATCATTACGGATTTGCAAGAAATAAGTGAAAAATACCCCAGGGACTCAAATAAAAGAAAGCTAAAAGGGAAGAAAGTACAGAATGAGAAACGTATGAAGAAACTCGTGTCTTGAAGTACTGAACCATCAACATCAATTTAAATTCTTAGAAAAATTATGTTCGTAGTAATTTTAAAAATATAAGTTTTCTGCAGTATTTACACTTGCATTAAAGCTGGTTGATTATTGTGTGCTTATACATAAATTTAGCAGTTTTATTTTAAGGTAAATCGAGGGCCCCCAAATGTTATTTTGCCCAGGGCCCGTAAACTTGTAAGTCGGTCACTGAGTTGGTGGGCATTTTCCCCACCAGTGCTAAGAAAAGCCCCACTACTGACGTGGATTTGATGCCCATTTTTTTCATTCGTTTCCTAAATATTTTCTAAAAGGAGAAAACCATTTGTGTTAAATTAATTTAGTTTAAAGTTGGTAAAGAAATAATTTTTAGCATTTTTCGCTCAATTTTTGATAATCTTTACGTTAGGGCTGGGAAAACATGTATCCCACAGAGTATACTGGTGAGATTTGGGACACTTTCGAACCATGGTATGAGGGAAAATTTTCTAAAATTCATGTGGTCTGAATATATGTTTGGTTTATTCATTGTTTTAGTTACGCTTTTCAGTATTTCGACACCTGAGTGGCCCTTCCCCAAATATGCGTTCTTTGAGGAAGGATTGTTAACGATCCCTCCGTCAGACAGTTACACGCATCTTATTGTAAGACAAGTCATCCTTCCACAAAAACTTTTCTATTACGGAGCCCCCGCGGAAAGGTTAACATCAATGTTCAGATATCGTATCAAGATCATCATCCTACCTTTGACCATACACTGTTGAAAATAGGTATTCAAAAATAAGTAAAATGTACTAATTTTTTATCACATTCGATGCTTATCACAGCTCCGAATACATAAGTTTCATTTTTGAAAAAAGTATTACGTCATCGCTCATTTACGATGCAATTGTACTTAAAAAAAGACAAGTACATCCATGAACTCATTTTTAAGTAATTTTTTTTATACATTGTAGAAAAGTATTTTCCCAAACCAGGGAAAATTCCTTAAAATATGCTCTGGGTAATATGCTGAGGGTTTCCGACCTGATAAGAAATTTATAATCAGTGCCAACATAAGCAGTTTTATTTTAACTACTACCCCCACTTTCTACGCCCATGAGATCTACTGCATTTTAATTTAATTCTAATTAACTTTAAAAGCCTCAATAGTTTACTGTGAACTCTTGATGTTTGTGAATTTTCTGCATTCCTCGCGAATTCGTGACTCAAGTATGTAAGGGGAATTTTTATGATAGGGAATTATCAGGGAAATACCAGGAAATTTCAAATTGTTTTCCTTCTCATTGTTTAACGCTTTGATTTGCTTAATTAACGTCGTACTAGAGCTGCACAGTGGGCTATTGGCGACGGTTCGGGCCTATCTCGAAGGAAAGACCCGGGAACGATGCCTCGTATTTTTGATTGGTTTGGTTTTTTTATTTAACGTCGCACTAGAGCTGCACGGTGGGCTATTGGCGACGGTTCAGGGCCTATCTCGAAGGAAAGACCCGGGAACGATGCCTCGTATTTTTGATTGGTTTGGTTTGTTTAATTAACGTCGCACTAGAGATGCACAGTGGGCTATTGGCGACGGTTCGGGGCCTATCTCGAAGGAAAGACCCGGGAACGATGCCTCGTATTTTTGAACCATGGTCAGATGACGAGGACAACACCTGAGCTGGCACCCGACGCAACCTCAATAGGCGTCAGGACATTGGACTCCGGTCAGATTTATAGTGCATCAGTCCCGTATACACGCCAGTATAATTTGTTGGATGTTCTGGACGACTTTCTAGTATTTTTTGTAGCGAAGCTGGCAACCCTCCGATCGCAAGATCATCACTACTTTTTTACTTTTCTTTGTCAAGTCCATCGCACGGATTCGAACCACCAATCCTCTGATTAGTACCTGAACGCCTTATCCACTGAGGAACTGGAGTTCTCCATTGTTTAACGCATCAGATCTGTTCATTCAGAGCCTTGTATAATAAAGATTCATTTGATTGTATTATTTTAAAGTACAAATAATTTAAACTTTATTTAAATAATCTATTATAATTTAAATAATCTATTATAATTTAAATAATCTATTATAATTTAAATAATCTATTATAATTTAAATAATCTATTAAAGTTATTTAAAATGCCTTACCTAACGCAAGTTCAGATTTTCTTACGTGACTCAACATGTCGCTGCTGACCCCTCACTTTCAAGCATCTTTCATGGCTTTTGTATTATTTTGCATTGCCCCATAATTAAAAGTCCATTGAGCCCCATTTCTGTTTTAAATCGAATATATTGCGAAATGCGTGAGGTCCCTTTCGGTCAAGAAGGAAAAATTGGATACAATGTTTAAAATTCCCCAAACAAAAAAAAAAAAAAAAAAAATTCTTCGTGTTCTTTTTCTAATGGAATTTCACGCTACACCGGGGAAGAGTGAGCAAAACTCGATTACCATTTTCCCAGGAAAAGAAAATGAATTTCAGAAAACAAGAAAAGAGAAACGCCTGCTTGAGAGAAGAACGACGTGAATTACGTCCTTTTTTAAAGTACATTGTTAGGATTGTGTCGTGTGTTTGCGCCAAAGTGAACTATGTCACTGAAAAAGAGAAACAATGTTTATTACTCCAAAAATTGAGTCGTAAATGGATTTTTTTTTTCTATAATTGGATTTGAGTTTTGTAATTTGCTAAAAGGTTCGAATTTGTATGTTTTAGCAAATCGAATAAACTAAAGAAGTAATTCTTAATTTATTTTTTTGATATAAAAAAATTAATTTTACACAATGTCAACTTAATTGAATGAAGATCGATTAACTTTATACAAGCCTTGATTAAAATATTTTTCTCTGGATGTGCAGCATTTTTTTTTTATTTTAATACCAATTTAAAAGATGCATTCTTTAACAGATGCATGTTGTGAAAGTACAGTATAATTCCAATTATCCGAACTCCATTTAACCGGATAAAACAAAGCGGATCGCCAATTAGAAAAAGAAAATTCGCAAAATCCACATTTTAATGGTGTTTTATCAGTGAAGGATATTTCTTTTAAGTCATTAAATTATATACTAAACCTAAAATCGTTTTTTACTAAGAAAAAAAAAAATTCGTGAATTATCTAATTATCAACTATCATAGTTCCATTAAAAAAACTTACCAATAAAAAAAACATAAACGCTGTTTAGCAGTTATGCTAATTAGCAATTAGTTATAAATTAATAGTTGTTGATTATCAATAATTTAATTACCTAGTTAATCGCATAATTGTTTTTGGAAATTAATACTTTTATTATTATGAATAAAATAAAAAAATATTTTTCATAAATTGCATGAATTTTTTTTTGTGTGTCTAAGATCTTATTTGGGGGTATTGATAGAAAAATTTGACTTGAAATCCTATCAGGGAAAGGGGGGGGGGGGTCTTACCCCCGTGAACCCCTCCCTTTCCTACGCCTTCGTTTTCGAAATGTTAACTGGCCGCTAATTCATCGAAATCGAGCGTATCTTTAACAACAAAAAAAGCCGTTGCCAATAGCCCATTAATTATGTAGCTCTCGTGCGACGTTGACTTCAACCAACCAATCAAAAAAACTAACAATTCATCCTGCGAAACAACCCTTTTTCTTTGCACATCAAAAGCCACACCGCTACCTCTCAAGCCACATGTTGGGCAACAATGTTAAAAGCCCATGAACAAAAACCCTCAGATCCTTAATTGACACAAGCTTGAACATTGTTTGACTCCCCCCTAACACACCATTACTCTTATGATTGACAAGTTTCGCGTGGGCGTCACTCCTTTTCAATGCAGCCCCTTCCTCACCTTGCCTCTTTTTTTACATATATACAGCCTCGTCTTAATGGCATGCCCTGCGGCATGCGTGGCGAGCCGGAAGAAAATGAATATATGTAAAACACTTTTTAAAGTTTTCACTTCGGTCACTATACTTCGGAGTAATGCATAGCTAAGCAGACGGGTCGAGGAGGGGTGTGCCCATCGAAAGGGTTGGAAAAAAAAGGAAAGGTGTCTGACCTTCCAGAGAGAGCCTGACATTTTCCCACAGTCTGGGTTCGAGGTTGGGCAACCCCCTTTCGAGCATCCATCGTCCGAGAGGGATGGTTCTCCGGGTCGAGGGTATCACTCGACAAGTCGAGTTTTAAATTTGGAATGGACAGTCTGTGTGTAGGCATGGTTGTCGAGGGTTTTTGTCCGTTTAGGAGGTGATGTAGTCTTATGGGGTTGAGTTATGGGGTCCTAAATATTGTTGTCCGTTTGCGTAGGCCCGACTGGCATGAGATACTCTTTAAAAAAAATCCCAATTTCGTTTGATTTGCGTATCGGTGTGATAAATAAAATGTAATCTGGTATGTGTAAATTATTCCTTAAGGTGCGAGTTTTTATCGTTTTGTTGTATATAAATTATTGTGAAGGTTGAAGCTGGTATTGCTGCAAAAAAGTAAATGCGAACAGTATAAAAAAAAGTGCTTAAAAATGAGTACATGAACGTATTCGTTTTTCTTTGAGTAAATTGCATCGTACATGAGTGTTGACGTACTCAAATTTAAGTAATCGTACTTTCTCAAAAATGAGCAGTTTATTTAATATTGCTCATCTCAGCTTCTTTTCAAGCTATCTTAACAAATCGACCTGACAAACTTAAAATCAGAAGATGGTTTTCCACATTATTTGAGGTCGATTGCTTAAACGGAAACCAAGTTTATTACAACTCAATTATTACGCACAATCATAAAAAATATCCGAAAGTATTTTATTGGTTTAAAAACATATTTAATTTTATTTTGCGTCTAACGCTATAATTACATTTCTACGTTAAGAACAACTGATATTTGTTGGCCAATCAATTTTAAGCTTTGGTGCAAGATTGCTTGAATATGTAACTTAGAACTCATTTTTCGCAGTGATGACTTTCATCATGTATCATCAAGTTTAAATTGATTCAAGTTCAGACATATTTGATGAAATGCTTGTAGTTGCTTTTGTTTTTTTTATACAAATCTGCAGTTTTATTCCTTTCTTGATGACATTTTACACACTTGACCTGCAAGGGAAGGTCACTGTCTACATCAAACTTCGAACTAACAACCCCTTTCCCCGTTTTGTCACAACTTAACTCGCTTAACCTATTTTGACTTCTTAATAATTATAATGATGCAATATTTCAATATTATAACGTATCTTATATACATAGCTATGAGGATGCATAAACGGTGCATTCGAATTGGCGGATGGGTAAATATCGCATGTACAGCCCAAATGTCGCCAAATGATTAAAACATGTTGCCAAATGAATAAATATACCGCCAACTGTACTAAAAAAGTCATGTACGCAAAATTTGCGTAATAAATTGCTTATTAATTGTCATTAAACTTCCAAGTTTCTCATCACTAAATCCCTTCTTTCTTCCCCCCCACAGGATCGTCGAGAGCTGGTGGTGAGCCACGTGGGCAACCTCACCTCCATCGCCAGCATCGTCCCAGGGGCGACAACCTTCACGACAGGGGGACGCCTCAACCACGCCACTGAGTTCCAGCCCCCGTATTTCCCCCCGCCCTACTCCAGCCTCACGCAGCCCCAGCTGGACTTCAACTCCGACCCCTACGGTCCCCCGGCCCTCACGGCACCCCAGCCCAACTACCACCCCCAGCTGCACAACCGAAATCTCTTCAAGAGGGAGGACGAGGTGCACCTGCAGACGACAAACATGTTGACGTACGCGGACTCGAACCGAGGGGCGTCGTACGCTCGAAGGCCGGACATACTTGTGCACTCGGCGCACACGCTCACCGATCAGGACATCATCAACCTACACAACGCCGGGGCACTGGCTGCACTGGATGATGGACAGGTAGGTTCATTGTAACTTGACCTCGGGATATTTAGGTCTATAGCCGAATACTATACTTTTATTTTTCAGCCAAAAAGGTAAAAACAAAGAATAAAGCAGCAATCCACCAATTTCCATAGACAAATTTCGATTGGAATGCCAAAGGTTTCCATTTCTAACACCGATATACCAATGTCAGGTAAACCAGTGGGTGGAGCAACTTGACGTAGATAAAGCCAATGAGGGATATGGCATGGAAGATATAAATGACGTCATTTTGGCGATGATTTATAACTTATATTGAACTACTATTACTAATTATACATAGTAATTACAAAATATTAATAGTAAAACTAGAGTAATAACTAATCCCAAAATGGCGAATGGAAAACTAACTAATTTGGATTCCAATTTGCGCATGCCTGTGAAACATATTACGCAAATATGCGCAAAGTTGCCAATTTAAACAGAAATCACATTTGGCGAGATTAATTTTGGCTCCTTGGCGGATTGCCCCCTTATTCTTTACTTTAACCACAAAAACAATTCCAACCTTTTGGAACTTTCCAAAAGGATATGTTTCTTTCTGTAATAGAGAGATAGGTGTTATTACTTTATTAAAGATGTACAGACAAAATTGGATAGTTTTTAAATGTGTTACCTCAACTCAAGACGTATGTTGCCGTAAAAGAATTAAATTTGTAGATTTTATCACCAGCAATTTCATCTTTCCAGAAACATCGTCCTCCATATTTCTTTTATGTAATATCTCATTCCTTCACGAGCTCAATCATCTCCAAACTAGTTTCTCTGCACGTCTCCAAATAAAACATATTCGCCAAAGAACAGGAAAGAGTTGTAACAATTTCCAAACACGGGTCGGCGCTGACTCAAACAAAAACCACATTCTGTGCAATTCTATTAGTAATTTTCGTGTAGACATGGGAGCGCATAAAGGAAAGTGGGCTTGTGCAACTTCAGGGCAACTCAATAAATGGACAGGTGAAGCAGAGTTATGATTGACCTCCGTCATTTTTATTTTTCATTATCGGTTATTATTTTATTATTTCTGTTCTTAAGTTGAGTCGGCCTTTCGTTTGGGAGCTACCTTCTTTTCCCTCAAGAGTTCTAGTAACTACTACTCTTCCCTTCATCTTGACGAGCTATTGGGATCGCATGTTTGGCGATTTATCGCCAATCGATAACTCCGCCAACCGCCGAGCCGGCATTTTTATTTTTGTGCGCGTAATTCTCTATACTCGAAGACAACCTAAGTTGAGCCTAAAGCAATTGAATATTTATACATATCATCAGGTTCAACTTAGGTTGTCCCCGAGTATAGTATATAGTATTCTCTCCCCCCCCCCCCGTTTAACTTCTAAATTTTCCTTCTAAATTTAATCATTTAATTCAGAAATCCGCTGATTGCACTTTTTCTAATTTTCGGGAAACAAAGAAAAAAAAATTCTATTTCCGATAATATATTAATATAGATTTCGACTAAAATTATTTAAATGTTGCCTGTAATTAAATTATAATATTTCTTTCTTGCTTCAAAACAGAAAAATTGCAATTGGCAGGTTTCTGCAATAAAATACGTTTTTACAGTAAGAACGGTAATTTTTAATGTTAACTTGACATTTGACTGAAGATTGTGCCCAAAAATGTGTTTTCCGTAAGTGATATATATCATGGTTCGCACAGTTCTTAAGAACTACTTAATTAAGGTAGTCATTAATTAAGAGCCCTTAAAGTACTTAATTTTTGACAAACGTGAGTTTTTTTTCACTAAATGACATGAGTGGTATTTTTCCGTGTCCAAACGGAAATTCAGAGTTTTATAAATTTTCGAACTCAGAATCCAGGTGCATTAAAAATATCGGAATGTAGAATTCATTATTTTACTTTGATCGCGTCCACTCTTTTGACCATTATACGCAAGTATAAATCGGCAAGGAGGGAATGGCGTGAATAGACGGATTTAGTGTCAGAAAAGAAAAAAAAGTGAACGTTTGATATCTTTTGTCCGATTTTTTTAGTCAACGGTATTTCATTATTATCTATTAGAAAACCTCAGTTCGTTTATTGTGTTCTGAAAAATCGATACTCATTCGAGAAAAACAGGGAAATTCATGAGAATGTAACACCATTAAGGGATGGGAATTCTGCGACAGAGTTTGCATTAAGTTGTAACCTTCGCCAATTTGCTACAAAACCACACTTACGTGCGATTCTGCACCAACAGCGCAAAAAAAATATAAGAGGTCCTTAAAAAGTTCTTAAGAATTAAGTAATTTTTACTTTTGAAAATCTGTATGAGCCATGTATATATGAAATGAACCCCAGGGTGGTACTTCACACAAAAACAAGTTCATTCACAGAGCTCAGAGCCAGGACACATCTTTACATGACGAAAGCCAAACACGAAGTGACATCATATAGGGATGATTACATGATGTGAAGAGGGAGGGAAAAAGGGAATTATCACAGTGTCGGAAACATAATCGTTGTTCGGGTGGGGCAATCCTTTAGGGAAAAAGGGTGCAGTTGAACTTAAAAGTCCCGGAGTGATGGGGAATGAGAAAATATGCGCGTGGGTAGAAAGCTTTGCAGATTCAGCAGAAATAATCAGAAAGAAGAGATTTGTTTGGGGGAAAAGGGAGTTTTAGGAAAAGAGGGGAAAAGGAGCAAATTGTACTTAAATATTTTAAGGGATAGATGTTACGGAATATTAAGAGGGGTTTTACAAAGGGGTTGGGGATTTGAAAAGAGGGTGGTTACAGAATTTTCTTTCATATATATATGATAGTTAACGGGATTGTGTACAAAATTATGTGTTTACCATATGAGATTATTATTCCGTATTAAAAATATCGGAAAAAAAATCAGTTGACGGGTTTTTGAAATAAACGATTCAATTGTCCAACGTCAGAAAACATGTAATTAGTAGTGGAATAACCTTCGTTATTAGAGACCAAACTTCAATTTATTCAAATAAAATGTAATAAACAATCATTTTCCAGTGTCTTGTATTGTAAAATAAAAAAAAGGGTAGTGTTATATTAAATAGTTTCATTTTTTAAAAAATTGATTCATGTTTTGAGCGCAATGTTTTTGAGAATAGCAGAAAAGATTATTCAGATCAGCCCTAATATCGTTCGTAAAAATAATTAGTGATATTTAGAAATAGCTAAGCCTGTGTTTTTAGTTAAACTTCAATTCTATTGTCTTGCAAATGAGGGTGTGAACAGAAAGTTGTCTCCCCTGAAATTGAAGTTAGTTATTGAATTAATTTTTAACTTTAAATCGCGTTAATACTTGAACAATGGTCCAATAACACTTACATCTTGCATAACAACCATTAGCTTCCTAAAGTAGACAAACAAACAAAGGAAGGGGTATTTCATAATACGATGTTATCACATTAAATTTGATTTATACAGATAATGTGAATGTTAATTTTTTTTAAATGATATTTTAAAATAAATTATTTTTTAATATTTTTACATGATTTTCCTTTTTTATCAATTCAAATTTTTTAATTATTATGAATAATAAAAATTTGTCTATGCATTTAATATTGACATGATCATTTACTAATTAGTTAATAAGGTTAATAACTTGCCAGTTTTCTGTAAATTGTTATAACTAAGTTCCTTTTTAATACATCAGCACAAAATGAAGTGGAAAATCTTCTAAACTACTATTTTAAGCTCGCTAAGTTTACTTCAGATTGATCCAATAGTAATCGAGATAAACGAGAACAAAATTCGATTTTTCCTTGAATTGTTTTTTAAAAAATGCGTAAGTATTTTTTATATATATATTGTTATAACTCATCTTCTAAATAAAATATTAAAATAAAACAAGTTAAAATCTTTTGCCGAGTGGAAATTGCGATTAAAAAAAATATCGTTAAAATCGTTTCATTAGTAAACAAACACAAAACCTATAACTTAATAACCACGAATATACAATTAAATTTTATTTAACGGCTAACAAATATGTAAGTAATGCAAAAGACTAAAATCATTCATCTTTAATGCATAAGACTTTTAATCAAATAAATAACCTTTTATTAGTTTTAATAATCTTCTACAATTTAAATATTTTCATAAACCTTTCAAAAAGTTTTTGATCTACATATCCAGTTTAGCCAAAATGGCCGATAAATAGCCAATATGGGAAATCACTGGCGAGCAGCGAAGACAGGTGTTCTTCTATTTCTCTCTTGCCTAATCACCCCTCAAAGCTTGGACGCAAACGGCACTACTTTTATCATGGCCGCTAATGGCACGCATTCAGAAATAAAACGTAAAAATTAATTCAATTACATTTTCAAAAAATATGATTAATTTTGGAAGCAAAAAAATTTCATTTATTCGTTTAAGATATAATTATACAATTGCACGCAGTTATTTATCTCTTTTAATTTGATTATTATTTACAGAATGGGTTATTCAACCTCTCCAAATCTTAATAAAAAAAATATTTCAAATTTTTGTGTATTTAGTTGGGTTTTCGTAGACTAAATATAGTTGCAATTTGTTTATTGTTGTCCTAGAGACATTATTTCATCTGAAATCGTTAAAAATATATATATTAAACTGGCTGGTTTAGAACCCGTTAAGGCATTAAAAAAAATTAATTGCTTCCTCGAGACTAGAATCTGTGACCAATGTTTTGAAGTCCCGCGCGCTATCAACTAAGCAACAAATGCACCTTCTACATCATAAAAGAAAATAAATTTCTTTGTGCAATATTTCTAAAATTGTTTAAGTCATAAAAAAAAATCTGGTTTGTACAGACTATAATGTACTGCAAGATTTGGTTCGCGAATACTTGTGAGCCCCACGCGGTACAAAGAACAGAGGGGTAGAGATAAAGGGTCAACCTGGTTGACGCGGCCAACATTCGATTTTTACTGTGCGACTCTGTGTAAGAATCAATGAAATTAAACACGTATTTACTTTAAAAAAACTAAACGGAATATTACAAATCCGGGACTTTGGTCCACATCTTTAGGACAAATATAACACTGTAAAAAAATGTGCTTAAAAATGAGTACATGGATGTACTCGTTTATCTTTGAGTATAATTGAATCGTAAATGAGTGATGACGTACTCAAATCTTGATTAATCTCAAAAAGGAGCAGTTATGGTTTGATATTGCTAATATCAGCTTATGCTCAAGCCATCTTAACAAAGCGACCTGGAATACTTAACCCTTTGCACTCCACGAACGAACACTTTGCGATTTGTGTTCTTTCTATGGAACAGTTATTCCTCTTTACGTTCTTTTCCACAGATTCTTTTTATACTCATAAAGGGAAAAAAATCCTAATCTATTTTGTATTTGCAAGAGAACAAGTTGCAAAAAAAGATCACAAGATCATGCTGTTCTTGTTTATTTTAACCCCTTGCACTCCAAGAACACTTTGCGATTTGTGTTCTTTCTATGGAACAGTTATTCCTCTTTACGTTCTTTTACACAGATTCTTTTTATACTCATAAAGGGAAAAAAATCCTAATCTATTTTGTATTTGCAAGAGAACAAGTTGCAAAAAAAGATCACAAGATCATGCTGTTCTTGTTTATTTTAACCCCTTGCACTCCAAGAACACTTTGCGATTTGTGTTCTTTCTATGGAACAGTTATTCCTCTTTACGTTCTTTTACACAGATTCTTTTTATACTCATAAAGGGAAAAAAATCCTAATCTATTTTGTATTTGCAAGAGAACAAGTTGCAAAAAAAGATCACAAGATCATGCTGTTCTTGTTTATTTTAACCCCTTGCACTCCAAGAACACTTTGCGATTTGTGTTCTTTCTATGGAACAGTTATTCCTCTTTATGTTCTTTTCCACAGATTTTTTTTTATACTTATCAAAGGAAAAAAAATTATAATCTATTTTGCATTTGCAAGAGAACAAGTTGCAAAAAAAGATTGATGTTCTAAACACAATATCCTCCTGTTCTCGTTTATTTAAAGAACAGCGAAACGAAAGAACTGGTCGTTATGTTGGTGCCTTCGGAGTGCAAAGGGTTAAAATATTTATTCTGAAGATGGTTTTCCACTTTATTTGAGGTCGATTGCTTAAATGGAAACTGAGTTATTACAACTAATCTTACTTCCCATTCTTTTGCCCCGCCTTTTTAACATTACTTCTGTTTATAACTTCTTCGCGAAGAAGCTCTGTTGGAAGAAGCATAAGGCCCTGGACAACATCAGGTAGACGGATTGGGTTCTAGTCCAGATAAGTCCTGGTTGTAATTGTTGAAATGATTTGAAAGTGATTTATGAAATCAACCTATGTAAAAAAAAGCAACTGCTCTTTTTATTCATTGTACTCATTTTTGAGTACATGTCTTTTCAAAAAATGAAATTTGTGTATTAGGAGATAGGATAAGCATCGAAAGTAATCACAAATGAGTACATTTTACTTATTTTTAAGTACCTATTTTTAACAGTGTACCTATATATACATTTTCAGCATTATAAACCTAGAGGAAGCGGGTGTTTTCGATCCACATACAGAAACTTTCTTTTATCATAGACACTTTCTTTTTTTATAGACAATAGACACGTGTTAAATTCTTTAAAAGTCTCATACCTATCGAGCGTCAAATTGTAAACTTTTTTTTTCTCACACCCGATTGGGCTTCCCATTTGTTTATCCAAAATAAACCAAGCACAGCATCGTCACTATCCTACAACACCAATACCGATATGCATCTCTTATATCGAATCCTTATAGTTAAAAGGTCTTTGGTCACAACTTCTGTGTAGTTGTTTAAAGATTCTATGTTTTTATGTAAAAAAAAATTTATACCCCAAACAAAAATGGCTTTTGCTAGTCTGGCATTCCCTTTTCCATTTCAAAATGCAAACTTTTATGGCATTCTAAAAATATTGGTGGGATTTCTGCTAAGCATATTTTGAACTTATTGTGACGTGTTTATTGTATTATTTCACATTTTGGTCAACTCTCAAGTGTAGAGACTTAACATTTTTCGTCAGATCTGACTATTTACTTGGATTGGAATGAAACATTTCATCACGTTGTGTTCTGGAAAATATTTTCCTTCCTTTTTCACTTTGTTTGTTTAAAAGTTGTGTTCGTTTTCATTGAATCGTTATAACTACGGATGTTGGCTTAGAAAAGATGGATTTCATATTGGGTAATATGGCAATTATCTATTGAGTTATTTAGAGCTTTAAACATTCTTGAAGAATTACCTTTAAAAAATATTCAATTAACTTATTTAACATTGAAAATAAGTTATCTAAGCTATCTGTAAGTGGCCTGATAAACTTAAAATAGTGGTAAGAAGATGGTTTTCCACATTATTTGATGTCGATTGCTTCAAATGAAACTGAGTAATTATAACTCAATTGCATTCTTTTGGTGTACTTTTTTAACATTTCTTCTGTTTATAACTTCTTCACGACGCCTTGCTAAAATAAAATTAAAGTATAAAAAATATTAAAAGTTTTTTCACCATTTATGGTATTATTATCCACGTTTTCTTTTTAAAACCATACCCAAAAACATGAAATATTCAAATTGTCTATTAGTGTACCTCCAATATTTACAGATCTTGTGATCAGAGGGTTACCAGCTTCGCTACAAAATACTAGAAAAGTCCTCCAGTACATCCGCAAAAATTAACGGCGTGTATACGGGACTGGTGCACGATAAATATGATCGGGATCCAAAGTCCCGACATCTATTGAAGGCATTGGGTGCCAGTTCAGGTGTTTCCTCGTCATCTGACTTTAGGTTCTAACATAACGAGGCGCATGTATGACGAGTATGTAACGAGACGTATGTGTTCCCGGGTCTTTCCTTCGAGATAGACCCCGAACCGTCGCTAATAGCCCACTGTGCAGCTCTAGTGCGACGTTAATTAAAACAAACCAATATTTACACTAAATTAATTATCCTATAAATATTTTCTCATTTTTAAGAGAAAAATTATAAGGATATTTTATTATTTTTTAATGTAATATTAATGATATTTTAAATGTATGAATGTGTATGTGTTCCCGGGTCTTTCCTTCGAGATAGACCCCAAACCGTCACTAATAGCCCACTGTGCAGCTCTAGTGCGACGTTAATTAAAACAAACCAAACCAATATTACACTAAATTAATTTATCCTATAAATATTTTCTCATAATAATGATATTTTATTATTTTCGACAATTTTTTTTAATTATATTTTATTTTAGCTAAACTCAGTATTCTTAATTTTAGCCAAATAGAATTTATTTTAGTATTTTGGCAACAAAATTTTTTTTTAATTATATTTTATTTTAGCTAAACTCAGTATTCTTAATTTTAGCCAAATAGAATTTATTTTAGTATTTTGGCAACAAAAAAAAACTTTCCCAACTTAAAAAAAAAAAATGTTAGAAACTAAATTGCGTTAAAGTTAAGGTAAATCTCACAAAATATTCATAGACGAAATCTTAAATTCATTCTGAAATCCTATTTTTTTTTCTACGGATTATGCATAGCCAAACGTTATTAACCGTGTAATCCCTTATGATGTATACAGCCCAAGAAGATACTCTAGCAAGACTTCCTCGTGGTTTTCGCTGACCTCTTCTGCCTATTTTTGCCTTTGAATTCTTTGAAGGCTTAAATCTGGGTGTGAGAATATTCTCTCGTCTTGTTTCCCGAAAAACATCGGCATAAAAGACGGGGAAGATTCCGTTTAAGCGTCCGAAGGTTTTAATAATGACATGATATATGAAAGAGTTCTTTGTTTTGGGGTGGATGTTTTGGAAATGGACCCGGACATGCATGTTTTGGGTTAAGAAAGTGTTTTTCATGGGTTAAATTTAACTAATTTTAGTTAATTTTTAAAAATTCACAAACAGGGGTGGATCCGGTAAATGTTATATATGAAACTTGGGATCTTTGCGAACTTTATTTTTAAATAGACTTTTTTTTTTTTTTTAATCCTTTGCACTCCGTTAACGCGCTCAGGCGATAACATAACGACTCGTTCTTTTGCTTCCCTGTTCTTTAAAATAAACGAGAACAGCATGATCTTGTGTTTAAAAAACATCGATATTCTCGTTCTTTTGCAGATCCAAAAGAGATTAGGTTTCTTTTTTCTATAAGCATAACAAATTTTAAAGAAAAGAACATAATGATGAATAACTGTTCCGTAGAAAGAACGGAAAACGCAAACAGTTCTTGGAGTGCAAAGGGTTAAATATCCACCTTAGCCTTTGCTGTTGAGGAACTAGTTTGATATTTAGGTTCTTCTTATGGAACAGTTATTCTTTGTTCCTGTTCTTTTTCCCATTCAATTCCCTGATCTCTGCCCAAGTAATGTCATACTTATAAATGGAGTTGGGTAAAGAACCAGCTAACGAAAGAAAAGCGTTATTTATGTTCAAGAATATTCAATTCCCGTTCATTTTAAAGTAAGGGAGTAAAAGAACGGGTCGTTATTTTGGTGACTTAGTCACCTTTTGACCGGAAAGGGTTAATTTTTGGATTATAAACTTTCACATGAACTCTTAGGGGGCCGTTTTTTTTATTGCGTCACGAACCCTTGGGTGTAAGGGGGTCTGCTATGCGTGATTTCGGTTTGATATGGAAGGGGAAGGGTCTCGGTGACTACGTGACATAGAAAAAGTTTGTGAAAGGAATTGCTGAAATTTCTTTAACAAACTTTGATATAAGTCACTTTATAAAGAACGCTATCTTTCTAATGGGATATTTAGTAAAATGCAAATAATGGAATTTTTAAACGACATTGTTTCAACTGCGAAACTTATCTTGGCGTAACATGGGGGAAGGAGGTATATAAATGGATGAAAAATAGCGTGACGTAATAAATGAACGCTACCTTAGACGAAACAGTGACGGATTAAAAAAAATGCTATTTTAATTTTTATACAACCGATGGAGCAATGGGTTCAATAACTCAGGCAGGTTAATTTTATTAATGTTTCAAAGATATGTTGGTTTGGTTAATTAACATCGCATTAGAGCTGCACATTTAGCTGTTACCGACGGTTCAGGGCCTATATCGAAGGAAAGACCCTAGAACAAGTCATCGTATTTTTTAACCATGGTCAGATGACTACGACAGCACCTCAATAGGCGTCAGGACATTGGACCCGGTCAGATTTAACGTGCACCAGTCCCGTATATACGCCGTAGAAATTGTAGGATAAGTTCAGATGAAGTATTGTTACTTCGCAGCGAATATGGCAACCCTCCGACCACAAATTCTGCATTTTAACATTTTGTCTCTTGGTATCAGGCGTAATCGAACTCGCAACCCTCTGGTTACTAGCCCACGACGGATTCTCGGGACTACGACCCCTTCAAATATAGGACTCGTTCATTGGTTAAGTTAAATTACTAATTTTTATTGTGGTAGATCAGAAACGTAAAATATAATAATTACTACTTCTGGCCACACTGCACAGCTGTGAATGTTAAGTCACATGCTGTTTACAAAATTGTGGAAACTGCATAAAAAAATATAAAAATGAAATAAACCTGTGCTATAAATTTTAATAGTTTTGAAAGGAAATATATCAGTTTCTAGTTAAACGTTTATAAACACCCTCTTCAGAAGTTGTATATGATTTAGACTAAAAAAAATCAGTCAACAGTTTTTATTAAACATTGTTATATAAAAATATGGTGTTATTATTTTAAAGTAGCTTTGTTAGTAGACCCGAAATGCTCGTTTTCCAGATTGTTTCCGTGAAACTGCAGTTAATACAATTTTCCAGTAATGCACAATGTTCTTTTCCCAAGAAATATTTTATGCCAAATTTCGCTATAATTTCAGTGCATTGCAGTGGTTAGAAATTTCCCGTCTTATTTCCTAGAAAGTGGTTAGCTTATTTAATAAAACCTTCGGAAAAGCATTTCAAAATAATTTTAGTTAAGATAAATAGTTAGTCATCAAATTCCACTAAGTGCGTTAAATAAAGCTTTGACAAAAAATGCATCCCATCCAGTTTTTAATGACTATCATAATATATTAAAAATATTGGCTACAATATTGACGCTTTTTTTTATGTCTATATGTTCACTTAGGTATTTATTAAAAATAATTGTTTCTAGACATTCATCAATATATAAAGAAGTTTCTGTGAGTTTGTTTTTTATACAAATACTAAAGTTTTAATCCAAGCTTGATCAAATTTGGCATAATTGACCTTCAAAACAAGGGGCAGGTTACTGTCTACATGAGATTTTGAAAGCCACCATATAGCTCTTCCCACCCGTTAAAGTAGCAATGACTTCTCACTAAAACCAGCAGATGGCGTAACGGTGAAAAATTCTGCCGTAAAACTCGGACATTTTTGATTGACTGCTCATTTTTGATTACATTCGATTCTTATCATATCTCTGAATGCAGTTTCATTTTTGAAAAAAGCATGTACTCAAAAATGAGTAAAATAAATGAAAAGAGCAGTTGCTTGCCTTCATAGGCTGCCTTTATAAATCCCTTTCAATAAATATCAACAATTTCAACCAGGGTTTACCGGCAATCGAACCCAATTTGTCTACCAGATGTCGTCCGCACCGAAGTCCAGGGCCCTATCCGTTTACTACCAGAACGACGTGAAGAAGTTTTAAGCAGGCGTAATGTTAAAAAGGCGTGGCAAATAAGTGGGAAGTAAGATAATTGAGCCGTAATAACTCAGTTTCCATTTAAGCAATCGACATCAAATAATGTGGAAAACCATCTCCTGAACACCTTAAGTTTGGCAGGTTGTTTTGTTAAGACGGCTTGAACAGCAGCTGATATAAGCAATATTAAACCACACTGCTCATTTTAGCGAAAGTACGATTACTTAAATTTGAGTACGTCATTTACGATACAATTGTACTTTTAAAAAAAAACACGTCCATGTACTTATTTTAAGCACATTTTTTTTACAGTGCACTTTACATCCAAACAATGTGTTCTAAAAAAAAAATTCCAGAAGCATCAAAAAGAGCGTGCATTTTTAACAGTGCCCCTAAACGTGTCCATCCCTTTTAGCTATAACTGTAACTACTTTTATTAAATACCATCCCACGACGGTCCGTCGTTTGGCGAGTGTCGGTTGGCGTGCGTGTCGGCTGAAGATGCCCCGGCACCCCCCCCCCCCCCCCCCTCGCAGAATTCCAGAGCCGGCGAGTTTTCCTTCAGGGTTGATGACCCTTTTCTCTCTCTCTCTCCCTGCTTGTGTACCTGCCTCAGACGCATTCCTCTGCGCACACACCTGACTCTTTTTTTTTTATCTTTTTTATCTTCTTCTTTCCGTGGACCGTCTTCTCTCTCTGTCTTACTCTGCCCATGATGAATATTAGGTTGGCGTAGTGGAACCGAACGTACCGATTCGGTTGTAAATTTTCGCCAAATGCAAAATATACATGTTTATCCAAAGGTTTTAACTTTAAATATTATTTACTACACTGTTAAATATTTCAGTTAAGAAAATTGCACCATGTTTTGTTGCTCTGCAGCAACTTTCACCATATTATGGTGCAATCTAATTTGAAACAGAAATCCTTGATCGAGAATCGCGCAGCTTTTACCAAAAAATGGTGCAATCTCCTGAACTTCAGCCGAAACCTTCGCTGAATCTACAAACCGGGGAATCCTCTCAATCCTTTTGCATTAGGGGTCCAGGTGCCCAGTGGATAAAAGCGTTCAGCTAGTAAACAGAGGTTTTCAGCTAGTAATCATAGCTAAAATGAGTTTTGGTGAAACGTTTAACCACTAAATGGTATCCGTGGTAGCAACATAAAATGGTGAAACTAAGGACCAAATAATGGTTGCAGCTAAATGGGTACCAAATTTTGGTGCAAGGTCGTATTAAATTTTTAGCTGTGAAGCTATTTAGACCCGCGTTGCTGATGAACGCTTTAAAGCATATTCATTAAAAAAAATTGACTGTCCCCGTTGGGACTCGAACCCACATGCCCACGACTTAAATTGATCCGAAATCAAGCGCGCTACCGACCTCGCTACAAATGCACGTTCAAGCAAGATCTTGGATATTTCTTTATGTAACAGTTTTTTAAACATGTTTTATAAACAAATTGTTAATATTTATGAGATGAATGTACGATACGTCAATGATCCGGGAAATTCTCTTTCTTTTGACACTAAATTTGCCTATATTCGTCGCATGTAAGAGGCATGACAGGGATATTCTACAAATAACGTAGATGATGGTTAAACTCTGCATTGTTAAAAATGAGTACTCAAATTTGGTGTCGTTCACTTTTATTCGCCCTTACACCTTTACAGATATCAAATAATATAAACCTAGTTTTCCCTTAAACCATTGTAGATAACAATTAATATAAACCTTGTTCTCCCTTACACCATTGCAGCTATCATAATATAAACCCTATTCTATCTTACAACATGGCAGATATCAAAAAATATATAAACCTTGTTTTCTCTTACATCATGACAGATATCAAATAATATAAACCTTGTTTTCTTTTACACCATGGCAGATATCAAATAATATAAACCTTGTTCTCCCTTACACCATTACATCTATCAAGTAATATAAACCCTGTTTTCTCTTACACCATGGCATATATCAAGTAATATAAACCCTGTTTTCTCTTACACCATGGAAGATATCAAATATTATAAACCTTGTTCTATCTTTCAATATGGCAGCTATCAAATAATATAAACCCTGTTCTTTCTTACACCATGGCAGATATCAAATAATATAAACCTAGTTTCCCTCAAACCATTGCGGATATCAAATAATGTAAACCTTGTTCTCCCTTACACCATAACACATATAATAAAAACCTTGTTTTATCTTGCACAATTGCAGATACCAAATAATATAAATCTTGTTGGATACCAAATAGTATAAATTTTGTCCTCCATTACACAATGGCAGATATCAAATAATATAAACCTTGTTCTCTCAAACCATTACACCATTAGATACCAAATAATGTAAACAGTGTAAGATACCAAATAATATAACTTTTGTTCTCCCTTACGCCATGGCGGAACTACTGCTTATAATTTTTACACGTAAAAAAGAAAACTTTTCCTACTTTCATAAAACTCGTTCTGTGCAAAAAGACTCGCTTTTTCGAAATAAACACAAACTAAAATTCATTATATATTAGTATATTATTTTATTACTTATAAAATGGATTTGATAGAACACAGATTTGATAGATAAAATAGAACTTACAAAATATTAATTGATATATACATTTTATTAGTTAAAAATCGCCTGTTACCCAATAACTGGGTTTTACGTGCTTTTGAAATTATTCTGTACAGAGTAAAAGGAATTTGTATACAAAAAAGATAGAGATACTGGTATGTAAAAGATTGTCGCAAAAGATTGCGTTAAAAGATTGTGCTTTGTTGTCGCAATCAAATAAAAGAGATATCGTAAAATATTATCTATTCTCAACTATACTCGATTCTATTATAAATCTAAACATTCATTTTAATATCGAATATTCAATTATATTTTTTAACATTAGAATTATTATATATCAATTTAAAATGGCATATAAATGCTTTTGAATTTAAATAATTTAATAAGAAAACTTAAAATTCTGTTTTTTGGGATAATATTGGCAACATTGGAAGATGAACGACCCAACATCAAAGATTTAAAAGAACTCTTGATTGTTTACAAATTAAAATATCGAATATTCAATTATATTTTTTAACATTATAATTTTTAAATATCAATTTAAAGTGGCATATAAATGCTTTTGAATTTAAATAATTTAATAAGGAAACTTAAAATTCTGTTTTTGGAATAATATTGGCAACATTGGAAGATAAAAGAACGCCACGCGAAAGATTTATAAAAGAACTCCTAATTGTTTACAAATCCCATAAATAAATAAAAGGCAGAAAAATCTTTATTGCAAACGATATGTCTATTATTCTCCAAAATTAATATAATTCTTCTTGGCATCGGAGAATAATGGCCCAAAACTCTTTTCATATAAGATAATAACAAAAATACAAAGACAACTAGCTACAAGAACGAATCGCCATTAAAACGAAAGAAACAATAAAAGATTAAATGAACTGAAAGTGTCTCATTATAGAGTGGTAATTGCCATCCGATTCGAATGGCGATCGGAACAGTATGGGAACCACAATCTCGTTTTTCCCGCGCTTTTCCAGCCTTCATTGTTGTAGGGAATCTAATTTATACCGCCGCAGAAACTACAATAGTGTGTCAGTCGTGAATTGGACGCCTACGTCTACGTACATTCTTGCTCTTGAATGGGAGCTTCCCCAATTCAGTCTTTGTTAGACGACTTTTTTTTTCTTCTTTTTTTTTTTAAAGAGTGATTTTGTGTCTTTTCTTTTTGTGATTTCTTTTCTTTTTTTTGGCACTTTTTGTTTTTTTTCTGCCCGTGTGGGAATAAATGGACTTGTTGCTTCTTTTAATTAAATTTCGAGTCGTTGTGTTTTTTGAAGTGGCGGTTGAAAATAGGAAGTTTTCGAGTTACGTCATGGATCGTTGCGCGAATTTTAATTCTCTTGATCCAGAGCAATAAATATAGGCGGTTATCTAAATCGCTAAATTTTTCGGTATTGCCTTTTAACTGTTAAAAATAGGTACTCAAAAATAAGTAAAATGTACTTATTTTTAAGTACATTCGACGCTTATCCATAAGTTTCAGTTTTGAAAGAGACATGTATTAAAAAATGAGTACAATGAGTAAAAAGGAATAAAGAGTAGTTGTTTACCTACACAGGTTGCTTTCATAAATCAATTTCAATAAATTACAACCAAAACTTTAAAGGGAATCGAACCCAGATCCTCAGGAACCGTAGGCCGGTGCCGTTGTACTACCAGGCCGAAGTGAAGAAGTTATAAACAGAATAAATGTTGAAAAGGTGTGCCAAAAGAATGGGAAGTAAGATAATTGAGTCGTAATAACTCATTTTCTATTTAAGCCATCGACATAAAATAATGTGGAAAATCATCTTCTGAACAAATATTTCAAGTGTGTCAGGTCGCTTTGTTAAGATGGTTTGATCAGAAGCTGAGGTTAGCAATATTAAATCACACTACTCATTTTTGAGAAAGTGCGATTACATAAATTTGAGTACGTCATCGCTCATTTACGATGCAATGATACAAAGAAAAACGAGTGTTCAGGTGCTCATTTTTAAGTACCTTTTTTTTCACAGTGCAAAACAAAAAAGTTAATGACGTTTTTTTTAACTGCAAAATTTTATCGTGACGTTGTAGAGAAGGAAGCTAAGACTAACATAACAATACAGGACATGGGAAGGGGTGAGAAAAATAGCATGACGTAATAAATGAACATTCCCAACTCTTGGCATGTTAAATATTTCTGAATAATTAAAAGTCTATATAAAATATCATCTTTCAATTAAAAAGTATTTTTTAATTACATAACTCTAAACGGAATTACATTTAATAAAACAACTAAATAAAGTTTGAAGAACAAATGCTCCCATTGATAAAGCACTAGACCGATCAGTTCTTTATACTTGTTGAAAAGCCTCCTTTCCAATACACACCTAACAGGCAATTTGCAATGGCATAACGTTTTCAGAAGTCAATTCCTTAGTTATTTAGTGCCCATTGTGATGACGCAAGACCCGAGAAACGGTGCATTGAAATAGGTGAGCGGTTTTATTGTAGCGGAGATCTCTGCAACGCCTGGCCGCACCCATTGTTGTCTTGGTTGCTGAAGCGACGGCAACTCCCGCTACATGCAACCGGGTCCTCAAACAAAGGGAAACGGACTTCACTAAAGAGGAACATTTAAAGAAACATAATTTTACGATATCTTTAACTGACGAAATCTCCGATTTTTTATCTCATCCTGTTGAAAAATGGGTCGTAGTAAAAGGGGTCGTTACACTAAAAACAAAAATACGCTTAAAAAAGAGTACATGAACGTACTCGTTTTTCTTTGAGTACAATTGCATCGTAAATGAGCGATGACCTACTCAAATTTAAGTAATCGTAATTTCGCGAAAATGATAAGCGTGATTTAATATTGATAATCTCAGATTATCTTCAAGTCATCTTAACAAAACGACCTGGTTAACTTAAAATAGTTGTTCAGAAGATGGTTTTCCACATTATTTGATGTCGATTTCTTCAATAGAAACTGAGTTATTGCAATTCAATTATCTTACTTCCCATTCTTTTATCATTCCTTTTTAACATTACTTATGTTTATAACTTTTTCACGCGCTCTGATAGTACAACGGATAACGTCCTGGATTTCGATGCGGACGACATCAGGTAGACGGATTGGGTTCGATTCCCGGTAAGTCCTTGTTGAAATTTATTGAATGGGATTTATGAAGGCAGCCTATGTAGGTTAAGAATCTGCTCTTTTTATTCGTTGTTAAGTACGTCTTTTTCAAAAAACATGTGTTCGGAGCCACAATGAGCATTGAATGTATTCAAAAATGTGCCCATTTTACTTATTTTTTAATACCTATTTTAAACAGTGCATAAGTCTCAAAAATGAGTATGGGGTACTTTGCTGCACGAAGTCGCATACTAAACACCTGACAAATACTTATAACTCCACGTGGTATCTTCCTATTGGGAATAAATGACATACCATCGTGTAATGAAAAATAAGATGTTTCAAACAGGCCGATTGTTAACCCATTCCGCCCTCTGACATTTGTACTGCGTGGGGACGGGGGGAGTGTCGCTTTTAACTGCAGTATACGCTTCTGTTGCATAACTCCACGTGGAATCGTCTTATGGGGATAAATGCCACTCCATCGTGTAGAGTAAGGTAGACCGCATCCACCAGATCGATTATTAACCCATTACGTTTCAGTTAGAAGTTTTCCAAATTCTTTTGCGTCGATATATAAGAGAGAACTGTGTTATTACAACTTGCTTATTTGAGTTCCCATTGTTTGTCGAAACATAACTTCTTACAGTATAGACCTGTTTTGATATATATTTTTTTAATGATAGAGGGAGACCCCATAGTAATTTTAAATAAGCAGTAAACAATAATTTAGTCCTCCATGCCCCTGTGTAAATTAAAGTTAAAATATTATAAATTAATAAACGTTCCGCAGTTTATCGCTTAGAGAAAAATTCTGGCTTTTCGAGAATATGTAGGCTATAATTTTCCCATTAGCCTACATTTTCCATGGTTAGCACAGTCCTTAAGAACTACTTAATTTAGTTAAGTCCTAAATTAAAGGCCCTTAAAGTCCTTAATTTTCAGCGAAGGTCCTTTAAATGTTGTCAAACATGAGGGTTTTTTTTACTAATTCACATGGATGTTTTTTTCCGTGTCTAACCTGAAATTCCAAGTTTTTTAATTTTTGGAATCTAGAATTCCGGATTTTACTTTTATTGTGTCCACACTTTTGACCATTATGCGCGAGGGTAAATCGGCAAGGAGAGAAAGACGTGAATAGACGGATTTAGCGTCGGAAAAAAAGGGAATTTTTTATCTTTTGTCCGATTTTTTAATCAATGGTATTTCATCATCATACACGGCACTTCGTCGTTATAAAATCTCGGTTTATTTGTTGTCAACAATCGATACTCATTCTATAAAATCAGGGAAATTCACAAGAATGTAGCATCTTTAACATTTATAGGGATGGGAATTTTGCGCCAACTTGCCATATTTACGTATGATGCTGCGCCAATTTTGCACCAAAATAATGACCAACGGTATTATAAAAATATGAGGTCCTTAAAAAGTGCTTAAGAACTACTTAATTTTTACTTTTGAAAATCTGTATGAACCATGTTTTCATTAGTATGAATATTCAAACATTATTATGAATATTTACAGTGATTATCTATTTATATTGGTAATCAGTGTTATATATTTGATAAAACATTTATTTTACCTTGTTACCCATTGTAGATTCTTATATATGAGTCTCCCGAAACGTCTCCTGGTCATCATGTAAAACTCACGGTAAATGAAATTTTTTTCGTATAAAATTTTATTTATACACCTAAAATTTAGCATTTATTTGAGCCTTATAAGTAGTAGATCCTATTTTACCGGTCAGTTGGTTGAAAACTTTCATTTTATTTGTGTTATGTGTTACATTGACCTTCGTTCGCTGTTTAAAAAAAAAGCAAAAGTAAATAGTGGTTTATAAATAAACAAAATTTTTCTCCAATAATAAAAACCCAGATGTTATGCCAATGTTGTGACATAAATAACATCCTATTTATTGTTTCACAAAGAAATGTTTAAGATTATGACATGAAATATGACATCTGTGTATGACTTGGAGTGCAATTGTGTGCGACAACTTTAAAAAATATTGGACTTTTATTTATTTTGTTACGAGAACCGCTTCACCTTAGAATTTTGCATTGAAGTTTGAGGAAAATTCTATTTCATGGTGAACTTTATTTTGCTACGAAGTTCAGGATAAAATTACGTAAATTAACATTACGGAAGTATAATCTTATTACAAGGCGACCCGTTTCTTTTATAGATGCATTAAATATATTTAAATATACACTTCTTAAAGGAATGGTATAACATTAGATTAAAAGCACTTTATTTTTTAATAGATTTTACGCATAATATTTAAAATATTTACTTTTCTGAACTAATGGTATTTTGCTTTTATTCAATAAATATACAATGCTTATATATAATTAAGTTTTACAAAATTATTCTACAATGGTTCTAAATACTTCCATCTTTGGAAAACGAGCTTAATTTATTTGCATTTATACATTCTTACAATATAGTCTATAGAAAAAAAAATTCCAGTGAATCGATATTTTCAAATAAACAAAAGCCGGATAATCTTTTTTTTTTGTATTTTTTTATTAACTAAGTGGATTTTTCTCTAACAAAAAAAGATTTTTCGAAATCGGACAATTTTTTTTTCGAACGTTCCGGTAAATGGCGAATTCCGGTTAGTTAAATGCCGGGTAATACCGAATATGTTTTTACAAAAGTTACAAAAATGACATATCATCTATCCAACAAAAAAATAATTTTCAAAATATCTAAATTAACACAGAAATCTCGCGCGAACATGCATTAAAAAAAAATACATAACCGGTCTTCTTTAGCGCGCTTTGGCACTTGATTGCACGTTTTAAATCGGTTAAAAAGGACATCTATTAGACAACATGTTATTGTTCTATATGTTTCTGTAAATATATATTTTTCGATAATAAGTCACATAAAATTCTAATTTACTTACTTATTACTATTACTTTCTACTACTGTACTTTTTACTATTGTACTTTATTACTTAAAGTCTCAGTGAATGACGTTCAATTCTTCAATACGACAACTTTTTTCAATGATACTTGTAAAATTACACTTCCACCTCTGTTGGAAAAATTGTTCTGCATATAGAAAATTGGCTGGCATAAAGAAATTTATAGGAAGCTGTGTATTTACTAATTTCAAAGTATTCCCTTGAATGCAAGTTTTGACTCGCTCCTTTTGCTTTCCGAAATACATTGTCAAACATTTCGTCCCTAGTACCCTAAAAACTGTTTTCCTGCTACGTTAATGCTACTGCGGTGAAGGATCTGATATATATAACGATTTCTTGTATGTAGTCAAGAAATTGTAGTCGTGAAATATTTTGAAAAACAACAAATTTCCATAAACGAAATTTATCTTAACCAATTTATATGCTCTAAAACGTTGCAATTTTTGTCAATTATTTTCCTGTAAAATATTTTTTTTAAAATTTCAAATAATATTTAGCCACATCAAATATTTGTTGTTGATAAAAACAATCCGATTGGCTTTTCAAAAATCTGAAAACTTATTCATAAGTTTCATTCTAACTTATTCATAAGTTTCATTCTAACTTATTCATAAGTTTCATTCTAACTTATTCATAAGTTTCATTCTAACTTATTCATAAGTTTCATTCTAACTTATTCATAAGTTTCATTCTAACTTATTCATAAGTTTCATTCTAACTTATTCATAAGTTTCATTCTAACTTATTCATAAGTTTCATTCTAACTTATTCATAAGTTTCATTCTAACTTATTCATAAGTTTCATTCTAACTTATTCATTACATTAGCTTACTTAATCATTCGTAACGATGACGTACTCAAATTTAAGTAATCGTACTGTCGCAAAAATGAGCAGAAAGGTTTAATATTGCTAATATCAGCTTCTAATGCAGCCATCTTGACAAAGCGACCTAGCAAACTTAAAATATTTGTTCAGAAGATGGTTTTTCACATGATTTGATGTTAATTGCTTTAATAGAAACTGAGTTATTACGACTCAATTACCTTACTTCCCATTCTTTTGCCACGACTTTTTAACATTACTTCTGTTTATAACAACTTCTGTTTATAGTACAACGGATAAGGTCCTGGACTTCGGTGCGGACTGGTTGTAATTGTTGAAATTTATTGAAAGGGATTTATGGATTCAGCCTATGTAGGCAAGCAACTGCTCTTTTTATTCATTTTACTCATTTTTGGTGTGCGTGCCTTGTTCAAAAATGAACCTTATGTATTCGGAGCCATGATAAGCATCGAATGTAATTAAAAATGAGAACATTTTAGTTATTTTAAAGTACCTATTTTTAACAATGCGGCTTCTACATTTTTATTTATCTCGTAAAATAGAAATTGCTGTTTATTTTATAATAAAATCAGACTCTCCCCCCCCCCCCTCTTTCTCTGGAGGTTGACACCCCCAATACACGTTTTCCCGCGCTTTTCGCTCAATAAATGTCTCATGATGTGGGTGGTTACGCTATATCCCGTATGAATGAGCCAAGCGAAACATCGCCTCAGGGTGATAATGCGCCAAATGATCCGTCCCCTCCTCGTAGTAAGAAAAATTAGTAACCACGAAAACCAGTGCCGCAAGAATTTGACCTTGCTTTCGTTGATAAGGGGAAGCGAAGAAAAAAGAATATTTAAAAAAAAAAAAATTGGAAGTAAAGAAAAAGAAGAATCCGCTCGTCACAACCACGTGATAGTCCCTTCAAGAAAACCCAAACGATAAGAATCGTTGGGGTCAAGTCCGTAAAGATACGGGGTTCTCTGATTGGTCAGTCCGATTAACATGACATATTTAGTGGTGCCAGTTTTGGGGACAAATAGCCAATTTGGCGGATTTTATGAGTTGTGTAAGTGTTGATTGGTGGGGTATAAATCAAAATAAACTTGTTAATATTTTTTCGTTTAATTTTACCAAGTTCAACATGTGACCGGCAAATTTACGAAATCGTAAACTTGTTTTCCCTGTAAAAGAATTAAGTTATATTTTCAATAAATTTATTAAATTTTTTAAACGACATCTTGTTGAGATTTTATAAAGGCAGCTTTTAATTTATACAAAAATAACTATATTTGAAAATTATCGAAAAATAAAGTATAATTATGGATTTAAACATTTGCATTGCTGCAAAAAATGCTTAAGATCCCATAACAGAAAATTCCGGAACAGCCAACATAAAGAATTCGTTTTGGTACTTGATTTGATTGGTTGAATAATTTTTCCCATTTGATATAACTTTTTAAACCACCCAAATTTGCACAATTTGGGAATTTTTTCTTTAAAAAATTGTGAGTAAAATTGTTTTTTAAAATAAAAGCCAGATTAAGATTTTGAAGAAAAGATAGTCCGCTGTCATACGAAGTTACTATATATATATAAATATATTGGTAAGGTAACAAAACTGATTTATTTAGTAAGTCGACTGCATTTTGATCATCGAAATGCCTAATTATATCGTAAATGTTTTATGCAAAAACCATTTTATCCAAAAGCGTTCGATTTTCGTCAAATACAGCATCATGAGTGTTTTGGGGGAAGGCGCCTCATTTTGTCGCCAAAAGTAGCCAAGCCGGCTGATTAGTATGCATGGCATAGGACTCACTGCGCCTATACCTACCTCTTCTTCATTTAACAGGCTGAAACAATTAAATCAAGCTTGCCTGGCAGTTCTTTTTTTTTTTATTATTATTTCTACGGCCTCTTTTTTTATTATTATTATTATTCTTTTTCCCGCCCCGTAGATGTTTTTAGATTGGGGTTATGACTTTGAATTTTTTTTTCTTACAAAGCAGCTTCTGCAAAGTGGGAAAAGTATTAAATTTCTTTTGTTTTTTAATTCTTTTTTTGTTTAGTAAAATGGACTGGTGTTATCTTCGTGTTTAAGCTGCCCCATCGCGAAAAAGGGTAATGCTGACTGATGAGTGTTTACCTGTGGAAGGTTATTAAACGACGTTGTGTTTTTAATTATAAAAATGGCCCGTGAATGTAATGGATTTTTAATGATATTTTTCCTGTTAACGCAATTTTGAAGTATTAAAAAAAAAATCAACAATTGGTTTAACTAACAAAAATACTAGTTTCAAAAGGAAATAAAGTTATAGCTGCTATTGACTCTCTTTCAATTTTTGCACTCGCCCAGTATTCAATGTCGTAACTTTTAATTCTTTTTTGTTATATTTGCAACGCTTTTTCAAAAGCTGCAAAGAGATTAATAACTTTAAGGTGGAAAATAATTACTAAAATGCAAATGACTTTTTGCAATAAATGTGTAGTAACTTCAACAAACATTTTCGGAAATAAAATAAAAATCCTTTACAACTTAAAACGCAACTAATTCACAACTTGGCTATATAATCAAATGTTAAAAATTAGATTTATTTTATTTATTGCTTTTATACTATATTCAAATATACTTTTTATAAGCACACTAAATAAATATAGGTATACATTTTAAAATATGGAAAAATTAAATATGGCTGTGATTATTTAAAATATTTCAATTTATTCAATCGGTAAATATATTTTCGCTTTTAGATGCAAACATTTATATTTGAAATAATAACATTAAGTATAATATTAAACATTGGCATCTCTAGCATCAGTATGTCTGACAGCCGTGCACATTTTGATAACGTCTTCTTGTGTTCTTTAATTTTTGACAAGCTTGTAATTTTGGCTTCTTTTTTGTTTGTATTCCTGACTATATATTTAGATAAGAGAAAAGTACCTTTAATTTCGAACTTACAATCCCATATGTATGTGATTTCAGAAATTGTATCTATTCTGAGCCATAATTGTGAGGTATTTAGCAAATTTCTTTATAAAAACGATACTGATGATAAATTGCGTTGCATGCTGATTTTTAAGTGACTAACAAATTTGAAGTAAGACATTTTTATACGGTTGATCATATTGTAAATTAGACATCTTAAATTATCTATCGCGTTGTCTAATTATACCATTAACTTGCGGGGGTGTACTCCACGCCTTAAATAGCAACTATGCACTCTCTTCCATCGGCGATCGTTTTGGCCGAGATGGCAAAGGCACTTTGCTGTGGATCATGAGGTAGCTAGTTCGGGTCCAGCTCGAAGCGTGACACCTCAACCTCTATTTATTTGCATGTTGTACTTTACTTTTTTTATATATTACGTGTTATATGAGCTTATAACCAAAATGAGTCGCTAATATTTCAAACTTGTCATGGGAGTTTTTCAGTTAGGGAGGTATTTTACAAATCAAATTCAAATCGAATATAAAAGAATATAGAACTCAAAAATAATATCCTTAAGAATAAATAACTGAGCCGAACGAATTTTGCTGCAAAACAAATATTATTTTTATTAACTATTTTATTCTGGGTACCAGAAACACGACATTTAAAGCCCATTATACATGAACGAGTAAAACGCGAGCGAGCTTCTCGCTCGGTGATTCGAGAATTCAAACCACGTGGTATGAATTCTCCAATAGTTGAGCCAGAATCTATAGCATAGGCATTAACCCTCTAGTGCATAGTATAGTATATATGCTACACAACTTTAAAATGACGCTAGTTGCATCTATTGATTTTTATGTTAACTTATAGTATTGTCACGTAGTTAACCATGTGACTAGTTCTTATAACTGCCGCAAGGTCAATTTCCTTGAAAATGATTGATGATAAAGGCAATCTGTTGTTTCGAGGTCTGTTCTGAAACTGGCTCGTTTTCGAAAATTGTTTTATTGCTTATTAAGTATAATTTGGCTCTACAAAACATTCTAGCTAATACCAGAGGAATGTAAATTGTATTTAACTACATTTTCATACTTTTATGAAAATTATATTAGTAATTACACATGATGTTGCATATACGCTATACAGCGGTTTTAATAATTATTTAATTAAATAGACACTTAGGATTTTTTTTAAATATTTTGTCAGTGGTCCAGTGGCAAAAAGAAAACGAAAAAAAAATTATTTAATTAAAAAGAAAAAAATCGTGCACTAGAGGGTTAATATCACTCTCTCTTACAAACAACCTAATACGAAAAGTATTATTAAATTATTAATACGAAATATATTTATTATAAATTATTTTATTAAAGAAGAAAAAATCAAGCACTAGAGGGTTAATATTACTCTCTCTTACAAACAACCTAATACGAAATGTATTATTTAATTATTAATATGAAATTTATTTATTATAAATTATTTTATTAAAGAAGAAAATCCAGCACTAGAGGGTTAATATCACTCTCTCTCTTACAAACAACCTAATACGAAATGTATTATTTAATGATTAATACGAAATGTATTATTTAATTATTAATACGAAATGTATTTATTATAAATTATTTTATTAAAGAAGAAAAAATCAAGCACTAGAGGGTTAATATCACTCTCTCTTACAAACTAATACGAAATGTATTATTTAAGTATTAATGCGAAATGTATTTATTATAAATTATTTTATTAAAGAAGAAAAAATCAAGCACTAGAGGGTTAATATCACTCTCTCTTACAAACAACCTAATACGAAATGTATTATTTAATTATTAATACGAAATGTATTTATTATAAATTATTTTATTAAAGAAGAAAAAATCAAGCACTAGAGGGTTAATATCACTCTCTCTTACAAACAACCTAATACGAAATGTATTATTTAATTATTAATACTAAATGTATTTATTATAAATTATTTTATTAAAGAAGAAAAAATCCAGCACTAGAGGGTTAATATCACTCTCTCCTAATACGAAATGTATAATTTATCCGCAGAAAACAACAGAAATCTCCGACTGCAATCTCGGCACAAAGCGTTCCGATCTGCCGACTCACTGACCAACTTTTCGGCGGAGAGAACTCGATTCCTTCCCATTAATCGGCAGACTCCCAGTCACCTCTGTATCTGGCATTTCCATCGGCGTTCGCTGTTTTTTTTTTTTACTCTCCCAAAAAACAAACACCTTCCTCTCGTAGTAAAAAAGTACCCCGGGGCTTGGAAGGGAGAAGTTTCTCTCATGGAACTTTCGCTTTTCGATGAATGAATGAGGATTTTGACACGCGCTTCGCCCAATGAAATCGCTCTTTGCCCCGAACGTCATGGAGAGAGAGAGATTGTGCTCCAAAGACTTGGTTTGGTTGGGTCGGTGACGTCACTGCTATAAGCTTATATGATTTATATTGTTTTTTTTCACCTGTCGATGGAAATTATTTTTATAAAGATGAACACATGCCGGACCTGGTGTCGAGATCAGTGGTGGCGCTAGGAATTGCCCGACGGGGGGGCTAGAATTCCCCGACAGGGGGGCTAATATCCCCGACGTAAAATGTGCATATAAGAGTATAAAATATTCACAAATAACGAAATAAATTTGTTGAGATAAATATTTGAAAAAAAAGGCTTATAATATTTATATATTAATTATTAAATAATTGTAGTGTTCTGAATATTCTGGGTTGCAGTCACGGAGAAAAGATAAGTGCCAAAAAAAAGACCTGTACAAATCGTACTCAAAATGTTTTCAAAACCTTTATAAATGTAACCATTTGAAGAGGTAGGTTTGTTCAAAGAAGGGACGGCGAGAAGGCAACAAATAAAATAAATATAAAGTAAGTATAGTGAAGGTAAAACGAAATGTGGTAAATCACTATATTATGCAAGTAGTTTTTGTAAAATCCCCATGCTTTTACGAAATTAATTTATTTTTTGTTGATAGCAATGCAACGTAAAACGGTACTATGTTTTAGCGCTTTTTTTCTGTCATCTAATTTAGTGGTTTTTTTTAAATCTATAAACAGTGAGAACGCTTTTAAATACTTATAAAAGGCTGTATCTCTAGCAATGAAATTGAGACTATTCCTATGAAATAATTTTTCTATTGAGAGCCATTTCCTATAAAATTCTTTTCAGAGAATAGAGCTGCAGCAGTAGTTATATGTATTGGAGAACTTCATGACGTAAAAAGTCTGCAGTATTTTATTTTTATTTATACTCCTAATTTCTTATCAAACGAGATAAAAATTGTCATTTACAACGGAGTTATGTCGGAATCAATCCTCTTAAAAGCATACTATGGTGTTCCTATCCTGTTACCTTATTTTATAGACGTTTAGCTAGTAGGATTAATTGACAATTTAATGGATTTACGATTGCCCATTTTTAATTTAGTGCATCGTTAGAATATGACCTGATTTCTTTTGAATTGATTTTTTTATATATAACAATATACGAAAAAAAATTTAATGATAAAAAAAGGTTTCCCATAATTATATTTTATTTTTAAATTCCAAATAGTATGAAATTGCACAAAATTTGTGGCAACAAAAATTTAAATAAACGTCATTTCTAAACTTAGCTCATACGACAAAACAATTTATTGGTTAAATAAATCTTCTTTACTTAAATAGTAATGACAAAACTAGCTTGGTTCTTCTAAATACGGAAAACATAAAAATAAATAAACGGTAGGACTTCTTTTTGAACGAAATAAATGTAATATTAAGTAGCCACAGGCACAAATAAAATTTTTATAAGAAATTTTTTCACTTGAATTATTAAGACATCTCACCTTTCCGAATTAGTACAGTTGAAATTTTAATGCAATGTTGACACTCTACAATTTTCCTCTTTAAAAAAACGGTTTGCCTTTCACCAACGACAAAATAGAACTGGACCATAATCTTACTTCTACAAGTAGGGCCCGTCTCGATATCCTTCACGCACGACACTTTTTACTCTCGAGAGTCGAGACGGCCCTGTAGCTGACCATTCACTGCCATCTCTTTTTTTAGGGGAGATAGCGGCGCTATACATATATACCTCCCCCCTCTTCGAAAAACACTCCAACACCCCCAAAGGCGATTTTGTCTTTTGTCTACCCAAATCTTGTAGCTGACCCCCTCAAGGTTAAACTTTTACAACGAGGGATGCTTTGTCCCCAGGACCATAGACCAACTCTTTGCATATACCGGCTTTGGATAGCTGGGAGATTATAGGGAACAAACAATCAGGCTTGCGGCAATGCGCGTATGGCTACTGCCGTCTGAATAGGCCTTCGTTTGTGGTTCCACGTCTGAGCTGTGGCTCTGCTCTTTGCTCAAAACAAAATGACTCGTGTCTCATACGCAGGGACTAATTTGGGTGCCCGGCGAATACATGACAAAATTGTTATTATTATTAATGCAATGTTCAGCAATTTATCCAAAAAAGTGAGAATTAAGTCGTATTTTAAATGAATAATAAACTTATTTTGCGATATTTTTTATTTTTCGA
Source organism: Troglohyphantes excavatus (assembly GCA_963932185.1). Classification (NCBI taxonomy): domain Eukaryota; kingdom Metazoa; phylum Arthropoda; class Arachnida; order Araneae; family Linyphiidae; genus Troglohyphantes; species Troglohyphantes excavatus. Next base: position 9,023,102 of record OZ010667.1, read on the forward strand.
GACTATTTTTACGAGAGGGTCCTTTTTAGTGATGTAGGGCCTATGCCTATAGTACTGAACTTTCTAAATCATATCCTGCTCATACGCTTAAAATAAATGCAACAGTAGAAAAAAAAATATGGCATGTGAAATAAGCACTGTTAAGATTTATGTTGTGTCTTAAAAGAACATTTTTAAAAAAAGAACTTTAATTTTTTACATTTTAACATGAAATCTTTTACTTTAAATTAAATTTTTAATCGTGTTCTTCAATTTTTGAACGATCACAAAATATTTTCGTTAATGCACATTTTCGACACGCATGCTAACTTTTTGAAGTTTTCCTTTTATAAAATAAATTCATTAATGATATAAATTGACAAATTCATTTTAACCACTTTACTTCCTAAAACTTTTAAAGTATATTTTTCCTCAAGTCCTTATTTTTTTTTCTGACTGATACTTGCAGGGGCCCAAATGGCATTGTCTAATTGTATATTTATCGTTCTTTAAATCCGCCACTGAGTATTAGCAATAGTTTCATTGAAATTATTATTGATGGCCGACTTAATAAAAGTTTTTAAAAATACTTTCGCCGCATGGTTTTAATAAATCGCGATTGTTTTTTGGCACAAAATCAATGATATGCGGGATAAAATATCGTGTGCATGATGGTATGATGTTTTAATTATATGATCATATATTTCTTTAGATTATTATTTGGAATAATATTAAATTTTTTAATGGTGATATTTTGAAACATGGGTTTTAGTTTGAAATTTTGGGGTTGCTTTTTATTGTAAAATATGTAGCAAATAATGTAATTGAAACTATGATAACAATAAGTTTAGTATACGTGAAACCCTACTTAACCTTACATAACCTTGAATAAAAAACTGTGAAATAATAAAAATACTGATAATTTTATCTAAAATAATAAATATTGGTTTATAGAATTTGTTTATATAGGATAACAATATTGCCGAGAAATTAGTTTGTTAGAATAGGTTGGTTGAATTAACATTGAACTAGAGCTGCACAGTGGGGGGTTATTGGCGAAGGATCAGGGTTTATATGGAAGAAAAGACCCGAGAACACTGTCTGATCGTATTTTGAACCACGGTCGGTTAGATGACGAGATCAAATCATCCGGTGCAACCTACCTCAATAAACATCAAGACATCGGACCACAATCAGATTAACCCGAGTGCACTAGTCCCTTATACGCGGTGGATATTTTTTTGGTGTCGAAAGGAACGGATTTGACAACTATCCGATTACTGAATCGCTACACACAAGCTAGAGATAGAAAATTGTGCTTATCGAGTGCTTGTCCGAACTCCGAACCATTCGGCCACCACAGGCTGTCGGGATTTCGGTCTGTCGGAATTATAGTTTTGTCGGGATTGTGACCTGCTTGTCGGAATTAGCTCTGTCGGGTTTATGACCTAGATTCATTTCATTAAAAAAGCAAATTCGACTCAACTTTTCATTAAAATTTGGTTTTAATAATTAAAATAACGCTTTTCCCCGACAAACTTCAGAATTTTGCCCGATGGGGGGGCTTGGCTTGCCCGACGGGGGGGCTACAGCCCCCCCAGCCCCCCTAGTGGCGCCACCTCTGGTCGAGATTGCCCGTGATGACATTTTGAGGTAGGAGTGCACGGTGTCCACCAACAGGGAAAAATCAGGGAATTTGACCAATCTGGGAAAATCAGGGGATTTGACTATTCTGGAAATATCGGGGGATTTGACCATTTTGGAAATATCAGAGAATTTGTGATTTTTTTTGAAAAAATCAGGGAATTTTACCATTCTGGAAATATCAGGTGATTTGATCAGGAAAAATTAGGGAATTTGTGATTTTTTTACCACTAGGATTAGAACCAGGTAATTTAACCATTCTGGAAAAATTAAAAAATTGGTATTTTTTTTATTTTTTTTAAAAATCAGGGAATTTGACAAAAAAAAAATATTTTTAAGTTGATTTCTGGCTGTGGAACATTGTTGATTGGTTGCAAATATTTAAATACTTTCAAAATGCAATATGTTTTAATTACGTTTGAATATAAATATGAAGGGAATAAAAAACTTATATTAATTTTTTAATTTTACCAAACTTTTATTAAAATATGGACACAATTTTTTTTTCTTTCAGAAATGTCGCCAAAGGTGACCGTTCAATACATTTTAGCCATTTTTTCCCCCTTTGTGACTCCGCGGACCCCCTAAAATCATCCATTAATCACCTTTTGGGAAACACTAGATTGGACTATATAATTCTAATGCAAATTCCACTTTTAAATGTATATTTTCAATTACTACAAGTAATATGCTAATCACTCAATGGATTGTTCTAAAAATTTAAGAAATATGAATCTAAGATATCTTGTTTATACTCCAAAAATTCATGCAATATCCAATCTTTAAAAATACGTCGAGAAGAATGCAATTCATGAATATTCCGTCCCCATTATACATCCATCAAAGCTACATGTTTTTGTGCCATCGGTCTTCAAATGCAAATTTAAGGTTATACAAAGCGGAGTCTTGAGAGCCCGTAAAACAATGGGGATTCGTTTTTTTCATGCAAATTCGAATCCAGCAGGCTATAAAAAAAATTAAAAATATCTGCTTAGAAAGGAAGATCAATCCAAATTCAAATGGAAGAGGACCACGTAATTCATTTTCACGTGCCTTCGCGAATATTCCGGGGTTTGATGGATTACTCAAGCGGTCGAATGGACCCTTTTCGGCATGAGCTCCTCTGTCATTTCGGTAATCACCATTCGTCGGAGGACAAAGGAAACCGAAAATGGTAATGAAAACAATTCAATAAGAAGATGAGAGTTCGTTGTCGTTATTAACCCTTTGCACTCCACTGTCTCCTCACAAGCGACGATATAACGACCAGTTCTTTTGGTTACCTGTTCTTTTGGTTACATGTTCTTTTGGTTATCTGTTCTTTTGGTTACTTTTTCTTTTAACTCTTTGCACTCCGCTGTCTACTCTCATGCGACGATATAACGACCAGTTCTTTTTGTTACCTGTTCTTTTCGTTATCTCTTCTTTTGGTTACTTGTTCTTTGAACTCTTTGCGCTCCGCTGTCTCCTCTCAGGCGACGAAATAATGACCAGTTTTTTTTGTTACTTTTTCTTTTAACTCTTTGCACTCCGCTGTCTCCTCTCAGGCGACGATATAACGACCAGTTCTTTTGGTTACCTGGTCTTTTGTTTACCTGTTATTTTAACTCTTTGCACTCCGCTGGCTCCTTACAGGCGACAATATAACGACCAGTTCTTTTTGTTACCTGTTCTTTTCGTTATCTCTTCTTTTGGTTACTTGTTCTTTGAACTCTTTGCACTCCGCTGTCTGCTCTCTGGCGACAATATAACGACCAGTTATTTTGGTTCCCTCTTTTATTAACTATTTGACACTCCGCTGTCTCCTCACAGGTGACGATATAACGACCAGTTATTTTGGTTATCTGTTCGTTTGGTTACCTGTTCTTTTGTTTACTTGTTCTTTTGTTTACCTGTTATTTTAACTCTTTGGCACTCCGCTGTCTGCTCTCAGGCGATAACAGAACGACTTGTGCTTTTGGTTCCCTGTTCTTTAAAATAAACGAGAAGGACATGATTTTGTTATTTGAACATCGATATTTTCTTTTAACATGTTTCTTCGCTGGATCGAAAATATATGGCTATTTTTGACTTCTATGAGTATAACAATTCTGGGGAAGAAAACGATTAATAACTGTTCCGTAGAAAGAACTGAAAGGGCAAAGAAGTTCTTGGAATGCAAAGGGAACGAGAACAGCATGATCTTGTGTTTACAAAACATCGATTTTTTTATCAACATGTTCTCTTGAAGGATCCAAAACAGATTACTATTTTTCACTTCTATGAGCATAACAATTCTGGGGAAAAAAACAATTAATAACTGTTCCGTAGAAAGAACTCAAATGGCAAAGATGTTCTTGGAGTACAAAGGGTTGAAATAAACGAGAACAGCATGATCTTGTGTTTGCAAAACATCGATCTTTTTTATCAACATGTTCTCTGGTCGGATTCAAAACAGATTACTATTTTTGACTTCTATGGGCATAACATTTCTGGTAAAAAAACGACAGAGGAATAACTGTTTCATAAAAAGAACGCAAATGGCAAAGATGATCTTGGAGTGCTAAGGGTTAAAATAAACGAGAACAGCATGTGATCTAGTGTTTACAAAACATCGATCTTTTTATCAACATGTTCTCTTGAAGGATCCAAAACAGATTATGATTTTTTTTCCCTCCATGAGCACAAGCCATTCTGGGGAGCAGAAGATGAATAACTGTTACGTAGGAAGAACGAAAATGTCAAAGATGATCTTGGAGTGCAAATGTTAAATTACACTTGGTCGGTGAGGGTTGAAGTGAGATTATGTAAAAATTAAGTGATTTTTTTATATGTATGCGTGAAATGTCTAATTGAAAGGTGCTGTTTTTCAGGGAAGTAGTTTTAAACCTTTGCACTTCAAGAACTCTGTGACATTTCTGTGCTTTCTATGGAACAGTTATTCCTCTTTCTGTTCTTTTCCCCAGGATTTTCATAGAGGAAATCTGTTTTGGATCTGCAAGAGAACAATTTGAAATAAAAAAGATCGATGTCTTTTAAACTCAAAATCATACTGTTCTGGCTTATTTTAAAGAATATGGAACCAAAAGAACTGGTTATGTTATCGATTGAGAAGAGATAAGCGGAGCACAAAGGCTAAAATTTTCGATTTAACTACATGAAAGATTTTGTCATTTAATGAAAGCCAGATCCACATATGATGATGCAATCTAAATAATGAGTTTTGTTTAAACTTAGAACGTACAATTGGCCTTCCTGAAGGACGGTATGTACTGCCGATAGAATTCACATTTATGATTACAAAAACACATAAAGTTTTTTTTTTCCTTCCTGTATAAAAAAAAATGAAATTTCTGATTTGGCACAAAAAAAAAAGTTTAAAATTCCAATTTTAAAATTTTTACGTACAACAGTGCTTCTAGCAGGACTACCACCTATACGCTCAGAGGTTATCTCCATAGGAATTTTATTCTTGTAATTTTAAACCATTAAAAATAACGGAAATATCGACACATTTGAATATTAATAGCCATACTTTTCTACATGTGTTTTTTTTTTTTATCTCGCTATGTATAACAAAAGTTCAATGTTTCTGTTTAACAAAATTATAATATTGATTTTATATAACTTGCGTACATGATACTATGGGTTATGTGATTTTGCAAAGTGTTATATATAAATTAATTTAAAATCCTCTATACAAAATACTTATATATATAAATTATACATTTAAACCTAAAAACCTTTTTTTACCTTAAAAATTTAATTTAATCTTTAACGATAAAAAATTGTAACACATCACACTCAATTTAATATTCACTTCACAATGTAGGAAACTAGTATTTTATATTTTCTTTCAATAATTCCTTAGGAAAACATTTTTTTGCCTATAGTCATTATTTTTATTTTATTAAGTTGCATTCTCACAGTATTTTCTTTTTCAGACGACGACTGTTGACGAGTCCAGTTTATTCGGGTCAGAACATAACAGTGTTATAAGAAAAGGTAAGCATGCAAATTTTTATATAATACAAAACATACTACTACAGTTGAACTTCAATTATCCGAACACCAGTTATCCGGATCAAATAAAGCGGATCGTCAATTATCCGAATCGGTTTGAGGAAAAAGAAATCAGCAAAATCTACATTTTAAAAGTTTCTTATCGGAGAATGATATATTTTTTTAATAGTCATTAACTTACATTACACCTACTAAAGCAATTTTCTTTTACTAAAAAATAAACTTTTTTTTTTCGTGAATTCTCACAATCCGGATAACAGTAGTTCTACTGTACTACTAACAAAATTAATAGTTACGTATTTTAATTTTCCAGTTTATTGTTGACGTCACAGATAAAAACTTATAACATTTTATTCAGGTCAGACGATAACAAATATTCGAATAGAAATAAATTTTGTTCTTTTCGATATTTCTGATTGGCAATTTTCTGATTACATCTATTGAAACTTTCTTTTGAAATATCAATGCGAGTTTATTTATCGCCATATATATCCAATTTGAAATAAATAAGTTTGCAGCAAGTCAAAAATACCTGGGTAGGTAAATTATCTTTTATTTACATGCCATTTTTGTCTCTATAAACAAGAAGTTAAGAACTCCTTAAAATTTGGCGACTTTTTGTTGCAAATGATCCATGACAATTGATCCGAAAAAAACATAGCTCTTGTCTTTTTAAACACCTAATGTTTTATTGTAATAGTTAGACTTACGAGTTTGATAATAATATTTCAACTTGGGCATTGTAGAATGTGTGATATTTATGTTATTTTTAACCCTTTGCACTCCGATGTCGCCTCTCAGGCGCCAAAATAACGACCAGTTCTTTTGTTTCCCTGTTCTTTAAATTAAACCAGAACAGCATGATCTTGTGTTTAGAACATCAATCTTTTTTTCAACTTGTTCTCTTGCGAAACAGATAAGGATTTTTTTTCCCTTTATGAGTATAAGAAAAATCTGTGGAAAAAAACGTAAAGAGGAATAACTGTTCCATAGAAAGAACACAAATCGCAAAGTGTTCTTGGAGTGCAAAGAGTGAGAATATCTTTGACATTTACGTTTTTTCTACGGAACAGTTATTTCTCTTTACGGTCTTTTCCCCCAAAATGTTCATAGAGGACAAAAATAGTAATCACTCTTGGATCTAGAAAAAGAACAAGTTAAAAAATATTTCGATATTTTTTAAACACAAAAGCATAATGTTCTCGTTTATTCTAAAGAACTTGTAAAAAACAGATAACAAAAGAACATACCGTTATTTTGCCATATTTATTCGCTATGATTAAACTGTTGTCAGAAGGTTGAATAAATCTTGTGAGGCAATGTATCAATTCTAAATAAATATTTAATGTAAGTTTCAAAGTAATAGCAAGTTGATGGATGACATTTTTATGCTAGTAACATTTAAATATAGAATTCATTTCGTTTGCTTTTGGTGTATCACACTGACATTAATACGACATACTTTATATCAAGAACAACAGGAACTTAATTGCTTAATATTTTAATGTTTTGGCACATCTGCAGTTAATTTCCTTTCGAATTTCACAACTTGATCATAAAAATTGATTATATAGTTGAGGAGGAGCGACTGTCACAAAATAACGGCTCGCCAATTAAATATATAGATACTTGACTTAGCACACGTCATATAATTTTTTGTTCTTGTTGTTGTAATTTTTAAATATTACCAATAATGATATTAATAATCTCTCACTACAGCCACCTTTTCCAAAGAATAGTTAAATGTTGTTATGGTCATTTCTTGTCGTGTATTGTATATCTGATCCATTTCACAGGCATGAAGCGGTCGAATAATGAGAACAACCACAAGGACATCCTGATGACGGGTCTCACCTCCACGCAGGAGGTGTTCTGTTCCGTGCCCGGCCGCCTCTCTCTTCTCAGCTCCACCTCCAAGTACAAGGTGACGGTGGGGGAGGTGCAGAGGAGGTTGTCGCCTCCGGAGTGCCTCAACGCCTCACTGCTCGGTGGGGTCCTCAGGAGGTGAGTGTCCATTGTTGAGTCAAAGTACAAATAAGCTTACAAAACTGTATTTAAAACGTTTTATACACTCTTGTTTTTGACGTGAATACGTCTATAAAATCAGTATGTTTAAATGACACACCATCGCGTTGAGAAACATAGGACGCTTCGTACAGGCTGATTATTGACTCGTTCCTCCCTCTGACATTTGTACTGCGTAGGGCCTAAAACTATTAACGAGCCAAATATTTTGGTACAGTGCTGCCTGTACCAACCCGATTTTTTTTTAAATTTTATATTTGGATTATTGCAATGACTTTTTTAAGTGTATTATTTATCTAAAAAACAATTAAATTATATAATAGTTTGGGAAAAATTGCCTATAAATTAGAAATTTTTTTCTACTATTCCTGTAATGAAAAAATTGTCAAAGTATAAACAACATTTCTGCAATTAAAATAAAAATTGGACCCCCAAACCAGGCCCGGACCTAACGGGCTTCATGGTAAATCAGGCCGGCATGGTAAATCAAGCGGTTAAAAAAACTGGCATTAAAACTTCCATTCAGTGTATTTTGTCAAATTTTTTTTTAAATAATAGTAATTTCTCTTTAAAAAAAATATTTATATAAAAGTTTGTGGATGAAATTTCCCTATTTTTTCCCCCTACGATGTTTTGCTGCGTCACGCAACCACTGCACCCCTTCCTCTCTGAATTGTAATGCATATACTAAGGATTTGTCTTTACTAAAAAAAATATTTTACTAATATACCATACTGAATGTGTCTCAAATCTAAGCATATAATACGTAAAATTATTTTTTTTAATATTTCATTGAAAATGTGGTTTATTTGTTATTTTACATTGAGGTTAGGTATAAATAAAAAGGAAAACAAAATTTAACTTATTTTAGTTTCGTTAACGAAATTTAAAAAAATAATAATTATAACCGATTGCGTATACGTTATTTTAAATAGGAAATATTTTGAAAAAAAGAGCACCAAAAAACGACTTGAAGCCAAAATATTCAGAGATTTCATCATAACATCAATGCTACTACACATTTATAAAGGTTAACGCTCATACATGCGATTTTTACTTAATAATACTCAATCGAAAAATAATATTGTTACGAATTTCTGACAATTAACCTCCTTTAAACACACTAGGTATTAATAAATTCCTTTGAGCCCAATAGCTTGCGACTCGAAGGCTTTCTCAGAGAGAACATTCAGTCACAGTCCACTTGCTTGGGCAGTGACAGTTCAGAGATCCCTGTGTTACTCCATTTCCTAGGTGGGGCTGTAGCAGATGAAAACGTCAAGACGTCGAAATTAATGGTCTTTTGGCCTTTAAAACGTGTGATCCTTTTAATTTCTTCTTCTTTCTCTCTCTTTTTTGCGTGGGATTGACCGAAGATTACCGTAGCTACGGTGGCGGTCTTCATCAGGAGATGTGAGAAATAGTCGAGTGTGTTGCAACAATGATTAAGTTGCTGTGTTGACTGAATATTTTTTTTTTTTTTTTTTTTTTTTTTTTTTTTTTAGATCCGTTATAAGTTTGATGTTGAGTAGTGGTAAGGTAATTAGGGAACAAAAAGCAGGGTTCCCACTGGTCCTTAAGAACTCATTATTTTTGGTTTGCGTTATTAAGAGCCCTTTAAAGTCCTTAATTTTGACCAAGAGTGCTTAGAAACTCTTTATTTTTTCTCCTGCAAAAGAAACATTAATTTTTTTAGTAGTTCTTTTAAAATATCTTGCTCTCAGTTTATTTCACTTACATTGCCAATCTATTACTTGTGGCTGTTTTTTACATGAGATGCTCGATTGCTATTTATTTTCTCGCTTCAATAATAAGTTAGTGCATTGCATTTATTATTTTTTGCAAATGCATATTTAACAGTTGGTGAAGAAATCAAAGAAGATTATGAACGAAATAAAAAAGTAATAACTTGAAGTCAAAGAATGAGGTTCTGTTAAGATGCCTGTTAAACATAGCATTTAAAAAGTAATTTTTTAAGTTAATATAAAAGTTGATTGTTGTCATAATTTGTTTAATTTTTCTTACTTCAGAAGCAGCGCGATAAAAAAGGGTCCTTAAAAACTTGTTTTTGTCCTTAGAAAGACCTTAAAAGCTCCTTATTTTTTATTTTTAAAAATGAGTGGGAACCCTGCAAAGGTAATGTGATTACGTCATGAATATGATATGTCATTGGCGCCATCTATTATTCTATTTAAAAGAATAGAAAATCAATGTTTTTCTTTTCATTTTTCTTGCCATTACTTTGGTGTCAGATAACGCTTTTTTCACATGCACACTGTAAAAAATGTATTTAAAAATGAGTATCTGAACGTAATAGTTTTTCCTTTGAGTACAATTGCATCGTAAATGAGCGATGACGAACTCAAATTTAAGTAACCGTACTTTCCCAAAAACGAGCAGTGTGATTTAATATTGCTAATCGCAGCTTCTGTTCAAGCTATCTTAACAAAGCGACCTCACAAACTTAAAAATAGTTTTTCAGAAGATGGTTTTTCCACATTATTTGGTGTCGATTGTTTAAATGGAAACTGAGTTATTACGACTCAATTATCTTACTTCCCATTCTTTTGGTACACCTTTTTAACATGTCTTCTATTTGTAACTTCTTCGCGTCGCTCTTGTAGTACAACGGATAAGGCACTGGGCTGTGGTGTCTTAGGATACGGGTTCGATTCTCGGTAAGTCTTGGTTGTAATTGTCGATATTTATTGAAAGTGATTTATGAAGTCAGTCTATGTAGTGAAGCAACTGATCTTTTTAAGATAAAAACTCGTCTTATAGAACATTGCTTTAAGAATTTTAAATACAAATTCAACGTTAAAATACGAAATAAAAATCCATCAAATCTGGACATGTTCTGTGAGATACATCTCCCTTCATCAGCAGAAAAAACAAAGTTGCACACAGACTTTTCATTTTTCTGCTGATGAAGGGAGACTTATTTCCCGAAACATGTCCAGATTTGATAGATTTTTATTGCGTATTTTAACGTTGTATTTGTATTTTAAAACTGATCTTTTTATTCATTTTTACTCCCTGCACTCATTTTTGAATAAATGTTTTAAAAAAATTAAACCTATGTATTCAAAGCCATGATAAGCATCGATTCTACAAAAAATGAGTACATTTTACTTATTTTTAAGTACCTATTTTTAACAGTGTGAGAAATCAAAATCAACTACGAATTTAATAACAATGTTGATACGTCATCGAATCCAACCAGTCTAGAAATTCGTGAGCGACCACTCCATTCTTTTGTGAAGTCACCTTTCGTATTTTTAGGTTACTTCTGAAATCACCTTTTCGATGGATCCAACGATCGGGCCACCTGCTCAGGTTGTCAGGCAAACATCTGGGTTGTCGTTTCCTTGAAAGTTTTTTTAAGCTATAATTGGCCACTGTTCCTGTTCTTTTTTTGATGTTGCGCAACTGCTGGGTTGAAAGGCGGACTGTATACAAAACTCGTATCATTGTAGTTTGAGTTTTGGGGTGAGTTCTAAAGGTGTGGAGATGTCAATCTCCCTTTCTTAGATAATGAATGAGCTTTGCGCTGAGCAGTGATAGTTGGGTGAAAAAATTGTAAAAATTGCTTTGTCTTGCATACACTGTTAAAAATAGGGGCTTCAAAATAAGTGAAATGTACTCATTTTTGGGTACATTTGATTCTTATCATAACTCCGAATACATGTTTCACTTTTGAAAAAAAACATGTATTCAAAAATGTGTAAAATGAATAAAAAAAGCAGTTGCTTGCCTACTTAAGCTTCCTTCATAAATCCATTTCATTATATTACAACCAGCACTTACGGGGAATCGATAGGGTTAAAAAATACACTGAAGAAGAAAAGGTACTTAAAAATGAGTAGTGAACGTACTCTGTTTCTTTTTAGTACAAGTGCATCGTAAATGATCGATAACGTATTCAAATTTAAGTAATCGTATTTTCTCAAAAATGAGCAGTGTGGTTTAATATTGCTAATCTCAGCTTCTGTTCAAGTCACCTTAACAAACGACATGACAAACTTAAAATATTTTTTCAGAAGATGGTTTTCTACATTATTTGATGTCGATTGCTTAAATGGAAACTGAGTTATCACAATTCAATTATCTTACTTTCCATTTTTTTGGAAGACCTTTTTAACATTACTACTGTTTATAACTTCTTCACGTCGCTTTGGTAGTACAGCGGATAAGGCACTGAACTGCGGTGCCTGAGGATATGGGTTCGATTCCCGGTAAGTCTTGATTGTAATTGTCGATATTTATTCAAAGTGATTTATGAAGGCAGCTTATGTAGGCTAGCGTCAGCTCTTTTTATTCAGTAGTTTTACCCATACTCATTTTTGAGTACGTGTCTTTTTCTTTCGAAAATGAAACTTTTGCATTCGGAGCCATGATAAGCATCGAATGTACTCAAATATGAGTACTTTTTACTAATTTTCTAAGCATCGAATGTACTCGAAGATAAGTACATTACTTATTTTTCAGTACCTATTTTTAACAGTGTGCAGAAAATATAAGTCTGTAGACCTTGAAATCGGAATCGCCAAAATTGAAATTATAATAAAGAGAACATCAAAATCTCTTACAAATACAAATATTGACGACCAACAACAGGCTCAAAGCCCAACAAGGTTGGTCCATCTAGTACCTCTTAACTATCCCCCAATGCATATCTAACTTCTTCTTAAAATCCGTTACTCCTTTACAATTAACAATATTCACTGGTAAGTTGTTCCATTTGTCTATTACCCTACTATAGAAATAGTGTTTTCTCCCTTCCCGATTAAAATGGGATTTGTTTAACTTAAACCCATGACCTCTCGTTCTATCACTCGTATTAAAATCTAAACCCTCCACATCTCCTTGTTTGATAAATTTGAATAGTCGAATCAAATCTCCCCTAACCCTTCTCTCTTCTTTCCAGAGTATACATATTCAAATTTCTTAATCTATCTTCATAATTCATGCCTGAAAACCCTTGAACCATTTTAGTAGCCCTGTGCTGAATTTTCTCTCCAATCTCAAAAAAAACATTAGCCAACAGTCCCTTTCTCAAACAACAACTCTCTACCCCCCCCCCCCCCCCCCCAACACCTCAGTTCAATATCACAAAATTTTCCTACTCGCGATACCAAACAAAACAGGTTATGATTTTTTTCTTCTTTTCAGACCCCCCCCCCCCCCCCCATACAATCCCCAATCCGGATACGATCGTCTATCTGCTGCAGAAGCCGTTTCTTTTATTTTTTTTTCTGGGTCCAGTTCGTGCTGAGAATGGCCGGGGGGCAGGCCATGCGCGCCTACCCCCACAGGCAAGGCCACGGCTCCGGGGCCCTTTGTCTAGCGGCCGACCGCCTCAAGGCTCTTCTCTGTAATTACGGTTTGCTTTTGGTCCCTGCTATTCAAGAGACATCAGCTTTTCCATTGTATGCTTTTTTTTTTTTTTTAAATATCTGCTGCCTTGGAGCGATGAAAAACCGTTAATTTTAAAACAATCTTGCAGCTGTGTTGAGGATTCTGTTTTTTTTTTTTTTTCAAAGAATTGTTTGTGTGGATCGGATGTTTAGGGTTGGAGATTTTTGGGTTGCGAAAAGTCTTATCGGTTGTTTGTGAAAAAAATTCGAGTTATTTTGTGTAATCTAAAATTTTCTATCCCCTAAAAATGCTGTTGCAAGGGTGTTCACCGTCCAAAAAAAACCGGGAAATCAGTAGCTTTCCTACATAGTCTACCTTCATAAATCACTTTCAATAAATATCGACAATGACAACCAAGGCTTACCGGAAATCGAACCCAGATCCTCAGGCACTGCAGTCCAGTGCCTTATCCGTTGTACTACAAGGGCGAAGTGAAGTAGTAATAATCAGAAGAAACGTTAAAAGGGAAATAACCCAATTGCAAACGAAGGGAGCCGGGCTTACCATATTCTCAAAGAAGAAAACAATTGTTTATCGCCCGGACAAAAGGTTGCCACGGGCCGCAATTGGAACTTTCCGGTTAAAAATGTGTGCCAAAAGAATGGAAAGTACGATAAATGATTTGTAATAACTCAGTTTCCATTTAAGCAATCGACATCACATAATGTTTAAAACTATCTTCTGAACATCTATTTTAAATTTGTCAGGTCGCTTTGTTAAAATGGCTTGAACAGAAGCTGAGATTAGCAATATTAAACCACACTGCTCATTTTTGAGAAAGTACGATTACTTAAATTTGAGTTCGTCATCGATCATTTACGATGAAATCGTACTCAAAGAAAACGAGTATGTTCAGGTACTCATTTTTAAGTACTGTTTTTTACAGTGTACCGTAATGGGTTCCCCCGCAACTCTGGGCCACACATGTCGATTCAAACTGTCTTATATCAATAATTTTTCAAAATTGCGATGGTGACGCTGTATTCAGAATGGAAAAATACTTCGTTTTGCATCAAAATAGACTTATAAATATCGGACTAAAACTCGCAATTTCTGTTATAGTATTAGGAGAAATAACATCCTTTAAGATTCAACAATTATCTAGCATTCGGGTTAACTCTCTTTAAAAATAATTTTTGAATACATTTGTGAATCGAGTATTTTTGTTGACCCACAGTCTCAATGACATTTTGTTGTAATATATTTTTTGTCTCCCAATAAAAAGTTTGTCTCTGTAAAGAAAATATATTTAAAAAATATATATTCATGTATAAAGTTTCAAAATACTGCGGATTGTTTGATTTGATTTTGAAAGTTCGAGGTTCATTTTGCACTTTAAATTCCGAGACAATTTTTTTATTCACGGTATAAATTTTTAAAATATTGTAAACTATTTTCCCTACTATAAAAAAATAACATTTAGACATATAATAACTGTCATCGTTTATCTAAAATTGGCTTTTCACCCTCGAAAGTCCCCCCCCCCCACACACACACTAATCGGAATTATAAACGCGACCATTGACCCTCGTCTTTACCTTCATCAGTAAGTGTCAGTCACAATACTTGACGCTGCATGTTTAAACTTAAATCCTCTACTCTTATCCATAAGATAGACAATCAACCACTAAATATTTTACTGATTTTTTTTTTAAAAGAAAAAATTTCTGACGTAACCTTTTTTAAATATTGATACATCTCTCTTTGCTGAACTTTTTCTATTACAGAAATGCAAAGTTATAAAATTAAAATGTAAAATATAAAACAACTCATCCTAAAATAAAATGTGTCTACGACCCCTGACATTAATCCTAATATTAAACACAGAAGGAATTCCCCCCCCCCTCCCCCCATAATCTTCTTTTAGTCCCCCTCTATAGTATCCACCTGTTTAATTCTACCTGAAGTATAAGAAAATAAAAAGAAGAGGGAGTAAAGATGTTTTTTTATCACTCTGCCCACCTGCCGTTTTGCCACTTTTTGGCCAACTTAAACGCGCCAACCAAACGCGCCAAGGAGGAGGTTATCATACTGTAATAACAGGTACTGCAAATGAGAACCTACTCGCTTTTCTTTAAATATAATTGCATCGTAAACGGGCGTATGGTGTACTCAAATACAAGTAACCTTACTTTCTCAAAAAACAGCAATGTGATTTAATATTGCTAATCTCTGCTTCTGTTCAAGTCATCGTAATGAAACTCGAAAAACTTTAAAATATTAATCCAGAAAATGGTTTTCCACATTATTATCCTGCTTCCCATTCTTTTGGTACGTCTTTTTTTAAAAAAAAATTCTGTTTATAACTTCTTAATGTTGCCCTGATAGTTTAGCGGATGATCCATTGGACTGAGGATCTGTGTTCGGTTCCCAACAAGACTTGACTGTAATTGTCTGTATTTATTGGAAGTGATTTACCTGTATGAAGTCAAACTATGTAGGCAAGCATCTAACACAAATTGTTAAATTTTTTTACTATTAAGAGGACTTGGTACCCCTAAATCGATGAAAATGTCAAATAAATAAATATGAAATAAGTAAATATATATATATATATGAATAATGTGTCTTCCCAAAGTTTTTAAACGATTGGATAAATATTTGTTATGTTAAAAACTTTTCGTCTACTCCTTATCATATGTGCGACTTTGAATACTGAAAACTTTAATCTATGTATTAATTTCAGCTTGCAGTTTTTATGAACATACACCTACTTAAAAAGCTAAAACTTAACACACATTTATGAATCGACATGAAATTTGAATTTTACATGAACATTAAATCCTCAATCCTCAATAAAAAATTAAGGGTGGAAATGGAAAGAAAAAAAATCGTTTTGAAAATTAAAATGTTTTAAGAATTATTATTTTTATTATTTAAATATTGCTGAGTTTTTGTTAATCATTTTTTTTTCTTAAACATAACCACTTTTAAAAATCCTATCCCTAAAGTTATTAAGCATAAATCAACTCTGCTTAAAAAAAATTCGAGGGAAAAAATAAAATCTGAAAAAGAAGCGTTTTGAAAACTGCCCTTAAATCTTCAAAAAATATTATTATTATTTTTTTTTTTTCAAAGTTTAAATACAATTGACAATGTTTTTCTCATAAATGTTCTTTCCTGTATAATTTACATCTAACCACGAAAATAATATTTATATTTATCTCAAATTATAGAAAATAATTTTTGAGGTAACCTGAACAAGATATGGATTTAACGACTGCCCTTTTCAAATATACGACAGGGCAATTGAATCGCGATTGCCACTTAGATCAGTCGACCCTGTTTCAAAAGATGTTAAAGGCTTCATCTTTTTAATTGTTATTTTTATATCTTCTACCCCGTTAACCAACGATCAAACAACGTCGAGCAAAATTACCTCACTTGCTGTCGCTAACAAACCAAACTCCTCAACTAACATTTATTGGCTGTCCTCTGCGTTGGCAGACCCAATTTAGGGCAGGGCTGTTTTTCTGGACCGGCCATATCGAGTTGCCAGTGATGATTTTTATTATTTGAGGATGCTCTCATGTACCCTTTCCACTTGACACACATTAAATGTGGAATAATTACAGTGGCTTCGCGGTTCCTGTCGTCGATTGGCCTTGATTCCCGCTGCCCGTATTGATTAGAGGTGATGTCCGAACCGTCTGAACTGGTTGTCCGTATCAATTACACGCATTCTTTGGTGGTTCGCTCTGTGGTCCGGTTCAGTGGTCCGGTCAATTGGCTGGCAATGAGGTTGTCGGGCGGGGAACGCGGATGCCGGTGGGCTGCGGGGACAGATGCGCTTTGGACCACGTTCGATTTCGAATATGTTTCTGGCTGATAATGATCAGCATCTTGGTAATGATTTCAGGAAAGTTCACTCCCTTTTTGGAAGTTTTATTGGCCTGTTCGTTGTGGGTCATCATCCAGGTGTCTTTTTACTATGCGGTAATGATTTAAACTTGTTGCCATGGTAATTCGTGATCGAGTGCGTCAATTGAATTTCACTCCTAGATGAATAAAGGCGTGGTAAACTTACAATTAAATCGCTTATTTCAGAAACCAGTAACAGATTTTTTTTTTTTACGGAATCGGAATTTTACCTTTTATTTAAAAAATATTTAATTACAATAAATAAATATTTTTTATTAAAAAAAAACTGTACGGTTTTTCTTTGAAAACGCATTTCAGAAAATTAACAAGTGTCTTTAGTTTACACCGAAAAATTTCAAGTCTGTATCTGTAGCTCATTCTGAGAAAAGGTACGCCTAAAAATGTCCATTTAACATTGACGGTATGTCAATACGGATGATATGGTTCCAAACTCCTTTTTCAATGCTTAATAAGTTTTAGCGATTTTTTTAACCAATTATCGTGACGGGAGATGTACTATTGGATATTAAAAAATAATTAAACTGTACTTATTTTGAGTACATTCGATGCTTAGTTTCGAATACATAAGTTTCAATTTTGAAAAGACATGTACTTAAAAATGAGTTTAATAAATAAAAAGAGCAGATGCAAGCCTATGTGGGCTGCCTTCATAAATCACTTTCAATAAATATCGACAATTTTAATGATCGTACCCAGTTCCTCAGGCACCGCAGTCCAGTGCCTTATCCGTTAAACTACTAGGTCGACTTGAAGAAGTTCTAAACGGAAGAAATGTTAAAAAGGTATGCCAAAAGAATGAGAAGTAAGATAACCAAGTTGTAATAACTCAGTTTCCATTTAAGCAATCGACATCAAATAATATGGAAAACCATCTTCTGAGCAACTATTTTAAGTTTGTCAGTTCGCTTCGTAAAGATGGCTTAAGCAGAATCTGAAATTAGCAATATTAAATCACAAGGCTCATTTTTGAGAAAGTACTGTTACTTAAACTTGATAAATTATAATGCAATTGTACTCAAATAAAAACGAGTAGGTTCAGGTACTCATTTTTAAGTATATTTTTTTTACAATGTCGGCACAGGGGAAAAACCAACGTGGCAGTTCGTGAAATTGGGGATTCGATAAATTATGATGCAATTGTACTCAAATAAAATCGTATAGTATCCGGTACTCATTTTTTAAGTACATTTTTTTATAATGTCGGAAGAGGGGAAAAACCAACGTGACAGTTCGGGGAAGGGCGAAGAAGGATCAGGATTGAAAAACAGCGTGACTTAATAAATAAACGCTTTCTTGAAGAATGCGACCTGTATTCATTTGAGCTAAACACTTAATATTTCTCGAAAAATTCCATTTACGGAATCGGACAACATTTCCTACCACGATTCTTCCTTTTATACCATACAAAACCATCCCAAAAAATAAAAATCACCCAAGTTCATTTACACCTGGAACTTGTCCTACGAGTGCCAAAACCGGCGTGAGAAGTCCCGACACTTCACATTACGAAGCATTTCCCCCCCCCCCCCCCTCGAAATATAAGTGGTCTCGTCGCACAAACCGAAGAATATCTCAATTGCGGTTTAGGGCCAATTAAAAAAAGACTTCAAATTTCGCGTGCACAGACATTCATTCCCGAGAAGAATAAAAAGGACTTTCATGCGGTTACGCAGTGACCTTCAATTCAGATTCTTGCACTTACTCTTGACGCGAAAACGTTTGGTGCACACTCTCTCCTTTTTCTCGGGTCTTTTCATACTCTTGTGTTGACGTTCTGGTGGAAGCCAAGGGCAGAGTCATTTTCCGGCGACCTGCATCTCTTTGGACGACGTCATGAAGGATGATTGATATCTCTCTAATCGCCCGAGATAAATAAATATATCAATGGGGGAAAATGGGTCTTTTTGTCGTTGGTCACAGGTGGAATTGCTTTGTATGTCTGCAATTGAAATGTTATATTTAATTAGCGTGTTTTTAAAGCTAATGGCTGGCTTTTGCGTGACAGTGCGTGGTGTGGAATTCGGCATCCCATTATAGCTCGTTTTTTTTAAATTGAGAAGTTATTTCTATTGATAAACACTGAATTGCGATATTATTTCTGGTTTTTATTTTGATTTAGAAGAAGGCTTTGCAAACTTTAAAGTATCAATTATAAATTCGATGTGGGTACGCCGTCTGTCTACTTTATTATTTTTATTTTCTGCATTAATTTTTAAACTGATGATTAAAAAAATACTAATTCAAAGAAACGCGTAATGAAGTATGAACATTTCGATTTAACGAATAAGCGCAGATAATTTTCCTATTGTAAAATATTGGCAGCGACATTCAATTATGAAGATACTTAAGGGGAAGTTAATAAATAATGTAAATTTTTTTGATAGAATTAATTAAAAATTTATATATTCTTCCAATTTGGATACCGATTTCAAAGCACAACGCCCAATTTGGGTACAAATTTCGAAACAGAACGCCCAATTGGTGTACAAATTTCGAAGGGCAATGTTCATTTTGTGTACCAATTTCATAGCACAACGTTCATTTTGTGTATAAATTTCGAATGGCAACGTTCATTTTGGATACCAATTTCGAAGGCCATCGATCATTTTGGGTACCAATTTCGAAGCACAAATTCCAATAGGGCATGTAATAAATAAATTGTAAATTTAAATTTCTACATAATAATGACTTTTTATTAAGAATTTATTTGTAAACAAAGTTCATTCATGACCAAATTTAAATTGGAAGCATTTCTAAAGGCAGTCCAACAAGAAAGAAAAAAGAATTAGCATAGAACCATTTTCAGTGAAATTGAATGTTTCACAAGGGAAATTGAAAAAAAAAATCTTAATATTCCTTCACATAAGTTACACAAAATCTCCATTTTCCCTTCAATTATTCCAATTATTCCAGATTGAAGGTTTTCGCAGTTTTTTTTAAAGAGGTTTTTTGAAGGATATTAACATATTAAATTGCTCTTTAAAAAAAAAGTTTTTCAGTACAAAATCATCTATTTTATAATTTTGATGAAGATTTCAAGCTAATTTTTTTGCTGAGTGCTAACCAATTCAAAAGCACACCCACCCACAAGAATCTGATTTCAAATCCAACTCGACATCCCCCTTCGACACAAACGCCGCCAAAGCCACTCGCACACATTATATCAAAATCTCCCCCCCCCCCCCCCCCAAACACGGAGTCCTTCACTCAGAAAAAGGCCAATTACGTTACATTACCCGCCGCGCTATGCCCCAGTGATTTCGCACAGTGATAAGAATGCCTCATTAGCTCCGTCAAAAGAGAGGTTTCCAGCACAGAATACAAAAAAAAAAAACGCAAGTCGGAACCATGGGCGGACAGTTGCAATGTCCTCTTCTTAAAATCTAACTCACACCTCTGGCCCATCAATCCAGCCCATCAGAGTGAGAGTAAAAGCAATACTTTTTATTCCATTTCCTGAAGTATTTAGGGGGCAGCCATTTTTTTTCTTCTCCGTTTCGGTTGTCCTTTTCCATTATAAGAACGCATCTGCGTTTTCTTGGCGTCACATGTAGACCGGAAAATTGGTCCATTGTCGCCAAATGCCGTCTTGGTTCCGGTAGAAGGGGGGGGGGGGGGGGGGATATATAAATGAAGGGCAGCAAACCCGATTTTAGTTGAGATATCTCCTTTTTATGTTGGTGTAGGTAACTATTATTTTCTCGTGGAATATTTTTATCATTAGAATTTGAATGCAGAGAATGGTTCTATTTAAATTTGATTATAGTGATGACACATGTGAAGAATGATTGAACTCGTATTTTGGGGGGTTATTTATCGGATGTGTAAACATGGAATTCATGTATCCAGTGACGTCGGAACTTATTTTTTCTGGAGATCAAAGATTGCCGTTTTTCCCCTTTTACACTGTAAAAAAAAAATGTGCTTAAAAATGAGCACATGAACGTAATTGTTTTTGTTTGAGTACATTTGAATCGAAAATGAGCGATGACGTACTCAAATTTCAGTAATCTTACTTTCGTAAAAATGAGCAGTGTGACTTAATATTGCTAATATCAGCTTCTGTTCAAGCCATCTTAACAAAGCGATCTGGTAAACTTAAAATATTTGTTCAGAATATGGTTTTCCACATTATTTAATGTCGATTGCTTAAATGGAAACTGAATTATTACGACTCAATTACCTTACTTCCCATTCTTTTGCTACGTCTTTTTCTGGAAACAATATTATGGAAACCCTGAAAGTCGGGAATTTCAACTTCTAAAAATCCCGAGTTGGTAAAATTTATGCCGGAAGAAAATTAATATTATTAGCAAATGAAAGCGAACGAAAATTAGAAATCGCCCAACTTGGAAGATTACATTTAAATTAGACCTCGGACGGACACTGCATTGGAATATGAGTGCAACAAATCAATGCTTGTGAGAGAACTGTATAATATTACATAAAATATATATACAAAAAGATGAAAAATGTCGAAAAGGTGGAACTGGGAATTTTCAGCACTGTTGAGTTGGGAATTTCGAATAGTTGATTTGAGAATTTTGAATCGTTAAGTTGGGAATTTTGTTTAACCTCCCCCCCCCCCCCAGGTAGGAATTTTCGTATTAAAAAAAGAAAATAACTCGTATATATGCACCTATGTAGTTTACTATAGATGTTGAGTACAAAAGGCAGCAACTGTATGCACAAACAGCTATATATTTCCCCCGACGATAATGAATAATTATCATAATGAAATGAAAATGAAGAAATGAATGATAATGAAAGATAATGAAGAAATGAATGATAATGAAATTATCATATAATAATTTCGGGGTAAAGAAGCACCCATTTTCACCCAGAAAGTTTTTTTTTAAAAATAATTTTATTAGATTTATTCATCTTGCACATTAATTTTTTCATATTTACTATATTTACGCGTTTTCATACTATTATTTTTGGCAAACTGTTTCTATCATTCGTGTCTGATTGATGAAACACTGGGATGGTTTCGTGAAGAACAAACTTATCCCACCTAAATGTAAAAAAAAAATGAAATGTTGATGTGAGGATGGAGACTAATGCAAGTGGTGTTGTTGTTGTTGCAGGGCCAAGTCGAAGAACGGGGGCCGGTCCCTGAGGGAGAAGCTGGACAAGATCGGCCTCAACCTCCCAGCGGGAAGGCGGAAAGCGGCCAACGTCACGCTGCTTACGTCACTGGTCGAAGGTAAGACACCCCCACCCCACCCCCATCAATGTAATAGAATAGTCAAAGTAACCGTTAATAACATTCTTCATCGGTTTCTATGACACTAAACATTCAAAATGGACTTTTTCATGCAAAGCTCACATATTTTTTCCTTTTTAGTAAACAAGTACTTCAGTTTTTAGTTTTTTAAAATTAAATGTTCCCATTTTTTTTTATTTTTTACCTTTTTAAATATATTTTTTTTACATTGTATTTTTTTTTACGTTTAATATATATATATTTTTTACATTGTATTTTTTTACGTTTAATATATATATATATATATATTTACATTGTATTTTTTTTACGTTTTATATATTTTTTTGAAAATTAATATCATAAATTCATTTGTTTCATATAAAATAATTACATTAGAAAAATTCCATTAACTGATATATTTTTTAGATTTTTATGAAATTTGAAGCGTCATTTTTATTTCATTTGTAACTGCAAAATGTTAAAAAAATGCACCGAGATTTTTTTTAAATTATATGAAATGTGAAATAAAGTATACATGAACAATTTACGAATATAAATAAAAGGTCACAAAATAATTACAATTAATGTCAAAAAGTCTGAAACATTCCTTATTGGTACTTTCTAAAAAGGGTTAAACGCTAGTCAGACAACACAAAGCAAAGGAGCTCATAGATATTCATTTAAATAATGGACACTAAAATTTGGTTTCAAAAATAAAAAAAATATTAAAAGTTTACATGGTACCGTGTCTTTTTAAAAACTTATTACAAATTGCGGAGTCCTTAAAAGATAATTATTCACCCCAAAGTCAGAAGCATTCCTTATTGGCACATGTTAAAAAGGGTTAGGCGCTTGTCAGACAATACAAAGCGAAGGAGCTTATATACATACATATAAATAATACACTGAAATTTTGCTTAAAAATATAAATAATAAAAGTTTAGGCGGCATCGTTTCTCTTTAAAAATGATTTCAACTTATTACAAAGTCCGAAGTCCTTGAAAGATAATTATTCACCCCAAAATCTGAAACATTCCTTATTGGCACTTGCTAAAAAGGGTTAGGCGCTGGTCAGACAACTTAAAGCAAAGGATGTTATAAATGTTTACCTATAAATAATATACACTAAAATTGTGCTTAAAAAATAAAAATAATAAAAGTTTAGATGGTACTGTATCAGCTTAAAAACTTATTACAACTTCCTAAGTCCTTGAAAGATAATTATTCACCCCAAAGTCTGAAACTGTCTTTATTGGCACTTGCTAAAAAGGGTTTCACGCTGGTCAGACAACACAAAGCAAATTAGCTTAAATGTGAGCTAATGTATATATAAATAATATACACTAAAATTTGGCTCCAAAAATAAAAAATATTAAAAGTTTAGATGGTACTGTGTCTCCTTAAAAACTTATTACAAATTCCGGAGTCCTTGAAAGATGATTATTCACCCCAAAGTCTAAAACATTCCTTATTGGCACTTGCTAAAAAGGGTTAGGCGCTGGTCAGACAACACAAAGCAAAGGAGCTTAAATGGCTCTTATCTCCCAATGCTTCGCTTTTGACCCCACTCTTGATGTTGAGGATGCTTTCGGTAAACAAGCCTTTATGCGAGATAATATCATAAACGACTCCCTAATTCCGTCGTTTATCATCTGTCAAACGCTCGCCAAGCATTGTCCCAAACATCCACTGGTTGTGGTATCATCGCTCAATAATCTCCCCTAATTTGTTTGCGTTGTTGAGCACTCATGTGCCAATCTCACGGGCGTGGTGCCCCGTACCATATTTTTTCTTGTTCGAAACTGCAAAATGAAGAGACTTAATGGAGGGTCTTATCACTTCGTAAGAGGGTGTTTCATCCCTGTTATTGGGTATTTAGGGTCTTGTACTGTTGTTCAATGGCAGTCTCGTTGTGAAGGGGAGGGGGGGGGGGATAATGCATTTTAATGGTTTCTTGGGTATTCACTGTTGAAATTGTGTTACTACAGTGTGGGGAAAGGCTTCTGAAATGGGGTCTAGTTTAACTGTTCGTAAAAATGAAACCGTAAAAATAAGAAAATTTTGTTTAGTTAAGAGTGGCATGGAACAACAATAACCCTCCACTGTTTAGTGAGTGGGTTGGGCACTGTAAAAAAAAGGTATCTAGAAATGAGTACCTGAACATACTCGTTTTTCTTTGAGTACAATTAAATCGTAAATGAGCGATGTCGTACTCAAATTTAAGTAATTGTATTTTCTCAAAAATGAGCAGTGTGGTTTAATATTAAATTAAAGAATAATAAAGGAGAAAATAAAATATAATATTTTAAAAAAAGAACCAACTTTAAGTAAAAAATTGCTGAAATTTTTTTTAATTTTTTGTAAGACTGTGTTTCATTCCTGTTATTGGGTATTTAGGGTTTTGTACTTTTGTGCCTATTATTAACAATGTCGAATCATCAAACTAGAAAATGCCATAATAAAGAATAACAAAGGAGAAAATAAAAGTAACATTTAAAAAAAAAAAAGAACCAACTTTAAGTAAAATATTGCTAATTTTTTTTTTAAATAATTTTTCATTTTAGGATTAAATGGGAAAAAAATTAACTATTTAATATTAGTTTTAAACTTATTACAACTTTAAGTCGATGTCAATTTACAAACACCTGTGTCAAACGGTGTAATAAATATAAAATTAATACAAAATATTTAAATTTTTTCCACTTGATCCTAAAATTAAAAATTAATATTTGATGTTTAAAAAAATCATTGAAGTATTTCTTCTGACGTAAAATTAAATAGTTGAATATATTTTAGTAAATTTCCGTCAAAATTGACTAATCCTTTCTTTTAAAGCTGGTGAGATCCACAAATTCATACGCATTCTTTTAAGAGTATTAACTGAAAATATATATTGACTATTTTTTTTATATTTTAAATTCCTGGATTCGTGATAAATTTCGATGGCCATGCCTTTTATAGCCTTTAGCTTGATGCTTGATTAAGCATGTAAAATGCTTGATTTTGCATATAACTGCTTGATTAAGCATGTAAAAAAAACGATAACGAAATATTTTTAATTCCAAGTAGTTTTAAAATTCTTTTGGTACAGTTAGGGAAAAACATTACTACTACATTTTGCAGTGATTCTTCAATTCTATACAATTCTTTGAATCACGGAACAAATGTTTGAAATCGCTGTTTCTTGACGATTACTTGAAAGAATTTCAAAATATTGAGGTCAATTGATCTTATGATTTAAATATTTTATTTATAGCAAAACAATTTGTTTTCGCTTAAAGTGAATAATGCGATTGAAATGTACATTTAAAATTTTAAAATTGGGTTAACCGTTTATAAACCGTTAACCGTTAATAACCGTTAACCGTTTATAATTTTTATAAACCGTTTGATATATGACAATTTTCACGTCTTTCAGTTTGGTTAATAGGGTGTAACTTGCTAAGGCCACATGTAACGGAAGGAAGTATATCGTGTGCTTTCGCCGATGGTACCGTTTTCGCGCCAAGCATACCAAGCTAAATTTTGTTGGAATAATTTGTAATCAAATATCAACCCTTTTCTCCTCTAAATTCCGTTCTGGTTAGTTTATTCTTCTAAAAGTAATTGTTCTAATGATGTTTACTTTCATGTTAAACCTTTGTATGTCCTGCACAGTAATCCACGCATAATTATCCCAAGATCCTCTCTGGTTGGTTTGTGCAAACCACGTGATTTGAATGCTTCAATAGCAGAAGTTTCTGCAAAATGCAACGTGCGTTAATCACTTCATTGTGTAATGAGCTTTACTATTGATAATAAAGTCAATTATGCAAAAGCATGGAGCAAAAGTGACCAATATTTTTTAACACCAATTAAATTTTTTATTTTAAATTCATAATAAAATTTCAATGTTGGAAAAATACTAGCCAAATAAAAAAAAATGTAAGCATATAGCAAAGACACATTCTCATTAAAATAATTGCTTATATTTTAAACGTCCATGTGATTTCTTTATAAAATTAATATCTTACCCATCAAAGGGATAAAAAAAAAGACTATGCAAATATTTTGACGAGTTCCGACGCAGGAATGCAGAATATAATTCAGAAATAATACTCTCACCAACAGAGAAATTATTATTTCCAGAAGAAGAAAAAATATATACTTCCACATCCACACAAAAGACCCGCGAAACAACAAAAGCTCTTCCGCGTACGTCCCATTGAGAAAGGCGCATTGTGGCGCGCATATCTGCTGAAATGCGCGAAAAAGATGATGAAGCTGATTTCTCACAGACAACTTCTCCATTCACTTATGTAAACAGCGCATCCAAAATCCATTTAAATGGTTGAAAAGGCAAGAATCAACACTTGCGAAGCGCAAGTGTTGACTCTGCAACCATAAAATGCCGTGTTTTAGATTCTTTCACCCCTTTTGGATCTCGATTTTTCTTTTTATGTGTGTGGCGAATAATTTTATAACCATGGCCCTCACAATGGTCTCTGAGACCCAGGATTAGAACTTTAGAAGTCAAGGTTCAGGTGATGTTGAAAAGTTCCTCGCGCATACAAATCTTTCCATTAGCTTTTTGTGCTCGGAAGAATGTTATTCTCTTCGTCTGTTGGCGAGATTCTTCAAACAGGAAGCGTCGGAGAAGACGAAAATGCGTGGAACACCTGTATTTTTGGCTTTTTTTCTTGTTCCGTTTTGGCATTGTAAAATTTTATTACTCAATTACACTTGCCAAGGGGGGGGGGGGGGGGATGAAGCTGTTATGCGGATATTTCGTATGGAGTTGCAAGTCCAGTTAAATGCCTGGACTTTTTTTTTGTATAAGAATGCAGTTTATTTTACATAACTGTTTTGTCTGTTACGAATCGGAGATATTCAGTTTGATAATTGTGTACTTTGAATTTGTGTATCGAAGGAAATATCCTTTCGAATTTATAAATGTATTCTTAGTAAACTGAAATACAATGAATACTTTTGGCTTCGTTAAATGCAAAATTAACTTTATATCCATTTTTCGATGCCGGTAGAATTGGATTGTTACTAAAGTATTTAAAAATTCGTTATTCCGTATCGCTATTGTAAACAATTGTAAGGGAAAGCTTGGATTTATAAAATCTTCAAATGCTAGTTCGATTATTAAAAAAATAAAGCATGTTTAAGATTGTAAAGTTGATTGAGGATTTGGAAATACGTGAACTTTTTATATGGCGTCTGAATTTAGCGACGAAGCTTATGGCTTTTGGGGCTTATGATGTCATTACCAATCGTTTTGCACTAATTTTTATTTAAAAAAAACTCGCATATTAAGTTATATAAAATTCGAAAATAAAATATAAACAAAAGTGGGCACGTCCCCTTTTTGAAGCAGTCACTATTTGGAAATTTCAAAATTTAATTGTTTAAAAAAAGACAATATTTTGTCCACTTACTGATCTTAAAATAGTTGAAAAATATTTGCATGGGAAGACCAAAATATCAATTTAAAATTACCAATGATTTTATGTTTGAGAGTTTTTCCAAGAAATTATTTTTTTATCTTTTGGTAGACTTTTCTCAAAAAATACATTCCCAATCAAAACAAATTTTTATGAACCATTAGTTTAGTGTAAAAGCTACATGTTAAACCTAAATTTTAGTTGTTTTACTGGAAAAAAAATATGCTAGAAGAAAATATTAGTCAAAAAATAAACAAAAATTTACTATTTAAAAAAAAATGGTATATTTTTCTCTAATCCAAAACCAAAATTAAAATTACGTTCAGTTGTTTAATTATAATGTATTCTACACCCCCTAAAATAACTTTAGAAAAGTACAAAACACTAAGCCCGTCCCCTTCCCCTTAAAAAAACCTTTGAAATTATGGCTAAAAAAGTTGATATAAAAAAGAAGAAGAAGCCAATTGCAATAGGAGGATAAACCCTGTACACCATATCGTTAGCCTTCTCCCGGAATACAGCCGCGCTTTCTTTTCTTAGCTCGGTTAAAAATTTATATGCGTATAAAATTTTGGGGTGGGTGCTCAGGTGTTGTCCTTGTCATTTAACCATGGTTCAAAAATACGAGGCATCGTTCCTGGGTCTTTCTTTCGAGGTAGGCCCCGAACCGTTGCCAATCTGCAGCTCTAGTGCGACGTTATTTAACCAAACCAAACTTTAATGATTGTTCAGAAAGATATGTTCTAATAAAACATAACAAACAAAATTATGCATTCATTAATAAAAAAAAATTAGGATTTGGGGCTCGAGTCTCTCTTAAGGCCATTAATCGCAGAGAACCCCGAAATATCTCTCTATGTGTATGAAAATACAAATTTGTTTCTAGATGTCGTCGCAGCAACGACAGCGGAGTTACCACATTATATTACAATGCCGTATCGTGATAAACAAACGATCCCTATGTTCCTTTCATCAGTTTGAATCCCGCACTAGATTGTTGTATTGTAAAACGAAGTGAAAATTCAACGACGCGATTTCTACTACAGAAATCCGTCTCATTCATATTCTGACACCGTGACGTGTTTGGTATTCTCTGCGGACATCTTCGGTGTAACAAGCAAAGAGATCTTTGGTATAAACAAAAAGAAAGAAAGAAAAGTGGAAGAAGAAAAAAAAAAGAAGGATAAGGATTAGAGAGCATTGCATGCTGCGAAGGAAAGAAGAGATTATAATGGAAATATAGGGGTTGAAAAGCGCGATAGAATTGGAGAGAGATAATAAACGTACGATATTGTTGTGGAAAGCAGGGCTACAAATTCCCAAATAGTCGCCAAAACGAGTAAATAGTCGACTAATAAACGAGTGTTAGCAAAACTAAAGATAAATTTTAAAAAATATCATAAATGCAAATCGATATTTTACAAAAAATGTATAAACTTTTACACCTTCACATTTTATTTTGATATTTGGCAGCGTTCGTTTATTACGTCACGCTATTTTCCATCCTTTTGTATACCCTCTTCCCCCATATCATGTCATGATACATTTTTGCACGGTTTTTGATATTGTGGGGAGCACGACCCTCCAATAACCCGTAAACCCTAAAAGTGGGAATTTCAAACTTTAAAAATCCCCGAGTTGAGAAAATTTATGCCTGAAGAAAATTAATATTATTAGCAAATGAAAGCGAGGTAAGATTAGAAATTCCTCAACTTGTAAGATTACATTTGAATTAGACCTCAGAAAGAACACTGCATTGGAACAAGCGTGCAGCAAATCAATACTTTCGAGAGAACTGTTTAATATTACCTATAGAAAAAGTAGATAAATGTCGATAAGTTGGAACTGGGAATTTTTAGTACTATTGAGTTGGGAATTTCGAATCGTTAAGTTGGAAAATTTCTTGCCATCGCCAACCGGGCGCCAATTCGCCAAACCTGGCGTAATTCTTGGCGATAAATGCGATGACTTACGCCATGACAGTTTGTGTCTAGCTTGAGAAATGTCTTGTTGACGTTTTTCACGGTCGCTTTGCTTGCCGTACCCCATACCTCAGCCCTGTTTTTTACCCTTTTTGACTTTCATCTCGTAAATAAGAATGCCGTAAAAGGTCAGGGTCGACCTTTGGCGAGTCTTGTTCGGTTTTTATCTTTTTTCGGCAATTCTCACGCCGTTCTGGTATATATCGTTGTTTTCAAAGTTAGAATCCATCACTCGCGATTACTGTCAGAGAAGGATTAAAACATCCTGTGAATTGTGCCATAAAGTTGGCTGCGAAGATCAATGTCTGGAATAGTAATTGCAACAATGTAGAGGGTTTATAGTTAGGTTTCAACTAACTAGTTCATAAACTTGAATGCCATGTTTTTATTACTAGTATGGTGCATTTACATATGCGCTACTATTGGATGATGGCTCTATTCTTACGGTTCGTTAGTCCCAAAGAATTAATATTCTGTCTCGTGAATCAGTTGAGTTGTTTTTATGCTTGTGTTTTGAGATTTCAGATTGGTTTTGAAAATTCCTCGTTCTTGAAAATTCGTCTATTTTCATGGACAAATATAAATAAACTTCTCAGACGTATCACATAAAACATTCATAACTCGGGAATGCAGTTACACATAGTGAGGCATCTGAGTTGTCTGAGGTTTTTCACCTTGTGGTTAGGTAAAAACAAGTTATTCCTAGAATTATATTTGCAGATGATTAGATTTAGTTTTAACACCTTAAACAGTGTTCACTCTAGGCGTTTTTTGAAGGGCGGTCCGCCCTGCCTGCCCTTTTTTCTTCTTGATAGCGCCCTCATGCCCCTTTTTTAAAAAATTCCGCCCTTCTTGCCCTTTTCAGTCAAGCACAAGCGCCCTTGCTTCCCTAGATGTCTATAAAAAAAGGCATCGATTAAAAACATGTTTGTGTAAATTGGAATTAAGTGAATTATGACAGTAGAAAAACAAACTCCTTTTAACTACGCGTGTTGTACAATCGCGATGATTCCGTGGTTATTTCGAGCACGGGGCATTCCACGAATCCTATTGGTTGCCTGTACCAGGATATAAAATGTTATGTTTTTTTAAGGGAAGTTGGTTTGGTTACAAAATTAGGCCTTTAATTACCAAATTTTATATTTAAGTAGCCTTTTCATCAGTTTTGTAAGGGGTCCTATTAGGGCTACTTACAGATTTGGTTTTTAGCGAAAACATTAATTTTTAAGTGTCAAATTTTGGATTTTAAGTAGTATCTTCATAGAGAGATTTCAATTTTGAACGGGTCTTTTTTTCAAAATAAGTCCCGAATCGTCACCAATAGTCCAATGTGCAGCTCTAGCGCAATACCAATCAACAAATCGGAACTTTTTTTGTTTGGTCACGGGTCCGATATATTAACGGGTGGCCACGCCCATCTCAAACTTTTTTTTAAAAAAGTGCCCTTTTAAAAACAAGAAGTGCCTTTTCAAAAACGGGGTGCCCTTTTACAGCCAACAGCGCCCTGCCCTTTTTTATTTCTAGAGTGAACACTGCCTTAAAAAAGTCAATCTCTCAACTCGCCTCTAATGAGATTAGCAGGAAAAACAATTTTTTCCCTTAGTCTTCGACCATATAACCAACGCAAATAACAGTATTGGCATGCTATTAGTACAATCAGTTTGAAAAACGGTTGGCTACACTTCGCTTCACCAACACCCTCCAACAAGTCAAGTCTATAGAGTAATAATAAGATCGTAGGAATCAAAATGCAGATGCAGTGTGCGTTTGTAATCCTCCCGAGCATGCGCCCAACTCGTGAGCTTTCAACAACTTATAAAGTGGAAGTGGAACTAAGATACTTAAAAATCAATTAACACAATTACATAATTGTAAACGTCCAATAAATGTCGCAATAAATTGAATCGAAATCGGAAGCATTGTAAACACTGTGTCTGTAGTTACATATGCGGTTGACATACTCCGGGCATACAGGAGGTCATCAGTTCGAAGGCATATTACTCGCATACCAACATCTGAAGTAGTTAGTTCATACACGTGGCATCTGAATATTTTTATCTCTAGTATCTAAACCCAATGTAAATTGGATAAAATATTCATTATAATATAATCTTACATAACGACTTTTAATAATCAATTGTTTATATTAAGAACCCTCTAACGTTACGTAGAGAACCAATAAGAAAACTATTCATTGAGGGTTTTTTCGGTAAAACTGCAATTTCAGGGAGTTAAGAGTTTTTAGAATAGTGACTTCATATCTGTTGTGATTATCATGGCTATTCTAAAGGTCCTAATCGTTTCTTTTGTCGTCTGCTCTCTCAGGGGAAGCCATCCACTTGGCGAGAGATTTCGGGTACGTGTGTGACACGGAATTCCCTTCGAGGCAAGTGGCGGAATTTCTGTCCAGAAACTACACAGACCCCGCCATCATTTACAAGAGGAAACAGGAGCTTCAGGACACCAGGTAAATACTATTAACCCTGTAATCTTTATATATAATTCTCTTACGCGGTGATTGAAAAACGCTGTTTTTCTCTACGCGGAATGACAACAATTAGATTGTTTACAAAATTCTCCTAGTGTTTCTTAAAACTATAATGCAATGCGTCCATAGCCCTACACTGTAAAAAAAATATGCTAAAAAATGAGTACATGGATGTACTCGTTTTTCTTTGAGTACAATTGCATCGTCAATGAGCAATGACCTGCTCAAATTTAAGTAATCGTACTTTCGTAAAAATGAGCTGTGTGGTTTAATATTGCTAATATCAGCTTCTGTTCAAGCCATCTTAACAAAGAAACCTGGCAAACTTAAAATATTTGTTCAGAAGATAATTTTCCACATTATTTGATGTCGAATGCTTAAATGGAAACTGAGTTATTACGAATCATTTACTTTACTTCCCATTCTTTTGCCACGCTTTTTTAACATTACTTCTGTTTATAACATCTTCACACCCTCTGGTGGTACAACGGATATATCCCTGGACATCGATGCAGATAACATCAGGTAGACTGATTGGGTTCAATTCCCTGTAAGTCCTGGTTGTAATTGTTGAAAATTATTAAAAGGGATTTATGAAGGCAGCCTATGTAGGCAAGCATCTGCTCTTTTTTTATTCATCTTACTCATTTTTGAGTGCATGTCTTTGTCAGAAATGAAACTTATGCATTCCGATCTATGATAAGAATCGAATGTAATCAAAAATGTGTACATTTTACTTATTTTTATATACCTATTTTTACCAAGATTCTTACAGTATCTTCAGGGGTACGGGACATAACTAGACACTTCAGATAGGGTCAGCGCCAGGGCTTTTAAGGGGGAGGAGGGAAGCCTTAAAATTGCCAAGTCAAACATGGGTTTATACATACTTTTTTTTTATTGTCTTTCTAACTGGCCTGTTTTTTCCCGCTTGGATGTGAAAAATTAATTTAAGATGGGAAATTGACAACCCGACCAGAAGTAAAATGTATTAAAATATTGCGGTTTTTTCCAATGATTTCCCCAACATTTTTAATGTCTATACGTGGGCCGTAAGAATGTTGGCAAATTCCTACTGTTGACTTGGAAAAATCACATACCCAGTTGACAACCTTGTGAATCATTTGGCTTTTTTTTTATAAATTGAAACTTCATCGTTTTGTTTTTAAAAAGAAGCGAAATGTTTCACAAATGTGCCAATTACGTGTTTGTGATTTTGCCAAGTCTACAGGAATTTACCAACATTGTAAGTCTTTAAATAAATGAATGGCGTTAAGAGTTTGAAGAGTCGCACCATTGTGGGGACCGTTCTTCAAAATTAAGAAGCTGTGTAAGGCCTGTTATGCTACCCCGTTAAATCTACTGTGTTATATGAAAATGCGTTTTTTTTTCTCTCGGCAAAATCCACAATGAGGTGCCAACTAACTATGGCTAAAACGTTATCGTTCAAAATCGGATGTAGGTGAAAAACGGTTTCAAATTTAGTCTGTATGCTCTAAAATTTATCGAAGTGGACTTTACAGGGTTTAGCATAACATGCCACATGTATCTGACTCTTTAAAAATGGATTCTGAGAAGCGAACAAAACAACCAATTTCGTTATAAAACAAATCAAAATTATATTTGGCTTAAAATTAAGAAACAAGTTCCTGATGCTCGAAATAGTCCAAGTACCGTTCACTTAAGATAATCCAATTAGAATCCAAATGAATAGAAATTGAGCTCATTTGTAATTCTATATTTGATTGAACTACGACTTCCTTTTACCACGATTTTAAAACAAATCCCTTTCAAAACATTTAACTAAATCTTAGCATCCATTATAGAGGTATTTCTAAAATCGAATTTATATATATAAAAAAAATCAGTCATACATCTTGTATATCCTGTCCAGTTATATTTTTTCTAACTCGATGGCGTTGATATCACTTGGGGGAAATCGGAAAGCCACTTGGAAAGCTTTATATTTTTTTCGAGGACATTCTGTTCGAAATCGAATCTAGCTTCTTCAATTCCCGGAAATAACCAATGCACGCCATTTCCTAATCAATGATTCAAAATCGCCATAGATGTCCCCTTGGTTGGACAGACCTCAATACATCCATTTCCCAATCCTTTTATTTTTTTCTTCACTTCAAAGAAGTATTATATGTTATTACAGCTTGTTAAATGACCTGTGATGCAAATAAACCCAAATTACGTCCAACAAAACGGAGTTTTTTCCACAAGGACGTGTTATGCATTTTCATTTCCAGCTTAATTGCTAGTTACCAGATTTAGATTTTGCGCTGAATGGGCCTGGTTCTTAAAATATAAGGATTGGTTTATAAAATGAAAAAAAAATTCTTGGAATTTTTTTTCTCACTACTAGGAATTATTTAGAAATTTATTATTGCAAATAAGAGCGTTAACCTTTCGCTTGCTATATAGAATTTTTATAAATTTTTACAGTCATTACATTTCGGATTTGTATTTATCTTGTGCAAGTGTTCTGTTATTATTTTCGTATAAGAAAAACAAAACGAGATGGGAACTAAAATACATAATATCCATTTCCTTTAGTCTATTAAATAGATGAATTTTTAGTGCATAGTGTTTCTCTCTTCCTGTTTGTTAAAAGCAGTTTTAATCTCGCATTCATGTTTTTGGATTCGTGCCAATTTTACTAATAAATGGACATGAACAGAACCTTTTTGCAAATGCCACTAGAATAAAGATTTATATGTATTTTTTTAACAAATATATTTTTTAACAAACCATAGAATTAAAAAATCTATTTCCAGTTTATGGGAATTGATGTAGAAATTGTACGTAGAATTGATGCGAGCGAAAGGATAATTTGTTCGATAGTTCCATTCCAGATAATTGCTGACAGAGCTGAAGTAAATTCGGTTTTTCAATTACGTGCAACTAAGCAGTTTAGTTGCATGTCCGATAGTTGCTGAGTGAGCGGATACAATTTTATTTTTTCAATTACGTGCAACTAAATAGTTCAGTTGCATGTCCGATAGTTGCTGAGTGAGCGGATACAATTTGAATTTTTAAATTCCATGCAACTAAACAGTTCAGTTGCATGCCCGAGAGTTGCTGCGAAGTTTTTCAATGCAACTAAACAGTTCAGTTCCATGTCCGATAGTTGCTGAGTAAGCGGATACAATTTGAAATTTTCAATCCTATGCAACTAAATAGCTCAGTTGCTTGGCCGATAGTTGCTGAGTGAGCGGATACAATTCGAATTTTTCAACTCCATGCAACTAAATAATTCAGTTGCATGTCCGATAGTTGCTGAGTGAGCGGATACAATTTGAATTTTTAAATTCCATGCAACTAAACAGTTCAGTTGCATGCCCGAGAGTTGCTGCGAAGTTTTTCAATGCAACTAAACAGTTCAGTTCCATGTCCGATAGTTGCTGAGTAAGCGGATACAATTTGAAATTTTCAATCCTATGCAACTAAATAGCTCAGTTGCTTGGCCGATAGTTGCTGAGTGAGCGGATACAATTCGAATTTTTCAACTCCATGCAACTAAATAATTCAGTTGCATGTCCGATAGTTGCCAGTGCGCGACTAGCCCAAACTGCACTCACTCAAATTTCAAATCGTTAATTTTTTGTTGTTGTTAATGATTCACAGAAAGCGTTAATTATTTATAGCAGCGAATTACTTGAAAATAGAGATTAAAATCCTGCATAAACTTCTAGGCAGGGTGGGAAATCCTTTCACGAACCCTACACAGAAAGTGCTTAACCACTAAACGACTGTCATTAAGAAATAAAATATTGTTTACATCAAGCATCATTTAGAGGATCTTTCAACACAAGGACCTTATCCCCAAACAGATCACACCACGGACCTTGTTTACAAACCAAACATCATCTGAGATTCTGTTCCACCCCATCATGGCCTTTATCAGATTCAGCGATGAGATTCTGTCTCCCCATCACATAACCAGCAGCGGGGCGACAGCCAACCCATTGGAAATCAAATCAAACCGCACTCCAGTTCCCAGAGGTTTTAACACACAAGAAATCACTTGGAAGATATCGGGGAGGTCAACTGACGGCAATGTGCTGGGCCCCTGCGTATCTTCGTGGGACAGAAGCGATGCTGGGCCTTTGCTGGATGATTTATGGCGACGTGCAGGTAGGCGCGCAAGAAGAGGGTTCGGCCCGAGATAAACTCCACCCTGTCATTACAGAGTCCTCTTCGAAGATCCGGCTCGGATCCGCGACAAGAGATTGGGGCGAGGTCGAATAATTAATTGGGGGGACTGTATCTAGATAGATGCATAGGGGTAATAGTGATGTGGAGCATAGGCCTTCTCTGATCAAGGTAGAGGGTCAATTAAGTTTTTAGTTTTCATGGGTACATTGAGACTAAAAATAGGGTTTGATAAAAAAAATATTGTTTTTTTTTTCTTCACAAAAAAAAGGTTGGTTGTATTTAACCCTCACACTAATACTATAGGTCTGTGAGATCTAGAAAAGGTCCTTCCTACTCGTCCTACAACCCCTTATGGTGGACGATAAATCTGATCGGGGTCCAAAGTCCCTACGTCTATTGAAGGCGTTGGGTGCCAGTTCAGGTGTTTCCTCGTCATCTGACCATGGTTCTAAAATAACGAGGTGCATGTATGAATGTGTATGTGTTCCCGGGTCTTTCCTTCGCGATAGACCCCGAACCGTCGCCAATAGTCCACTGCGCAGCTGTAGTGCGACGTTAATTAATCAACCCAACCAACCTCCAACCCCTTAATATTCAACCTCAATTGAAAACATAGTCTCAAGAACAAGACAGTTTAACTTTTTTTTCTGGTTTATACTTTTCGCTTCTTTTCATATAAAAATGTCCTCTATCGATTAGCGCAAGAACAAGACAGCTCGAAGCAATGACTATAGAGATATAAAGAGAAAGGAGATGTACTTTTATGCTGTACAATGCAAGAAACTTGTTCTTCATCAGGGGCGTGCCGGCCCACAGAGATACCAGGGCATGCCCCGGTGCGCCCTCATCTCGTGGCGCCCCTCGCCTTCCTGGATGTAAAATTTTGTAGCAGTTATTTGAACTAGAAAAATAAGTCTAAACGTCAAGCAGAAATATTAAAAAAATTATCGTTCGAACAAGACAGTTTTACTTTGCAGACAGTGACACTATAATTGTCAAGTTGAGTCCATCTTACTCTGAAATGAGGTGATTGCTTAGTGATTAATCACTTGGGTTTTCTTTACTTTTATAATTACATGGTTCGCACGGTCCTTAAGAACTACTTAATTTAGGTAGGTCCTGAATTAAGGGTCATGAAAGTCCTTAATTTTTCTCAAACATGAGGGTTATTTTTACTAATTCACATGGTCGGTATTTTTTTGGTTAGTCAATTATATTTCATTATCATAAACGACACTTTATCGTTAGAAAATCTCCATTCATTTGTTTTGCGAAAAATCGATTCACATTCTAAAAAAAACGGGGAGATTTACAAGAATGTAGAATCTTCAACGTTTACAGTGATGGGAATTCTGCGCCAGTGTTTGCCGGCAGTGGTATCCTGCGCCAACTTGCTTCAAAACCGCATTTACATGCGATTCTGCGCCAATTTTACGCCAAAAAAGTGTGATTATCCGCCAAAGGTGCTAAAAAATATAAGAGGCCATTAAAAAGTCCTTAAGAACTACTTAATTTTTACTTTTGAAAATCTGTTTGAACCTGGAATTACCATTTGCTAACTTTTGACAAGTAGATGATATATTTTTCAGCATATCAAAATATCTTGTTTATATCACACGATATTAAATAAACATGCATATTGTAATGTATATTAAAGCAACGAAATCCTTGCTACTAATTATTTGCTTTATCGTAATTTTTATTTATAGCCATTTTTAAAAAATACATAATTTTAGATTATATTGCATAAGGTTTGGTAACCAAAGCCCCTGATATTTGGCGCCCTTGTACCGGTCTCTCCACCGCCGCCTTGGGGGATCCAGCACGCCCCTGTCCTTTTTAAACGATTTTGAAATCTGGAGCTGCCTTGTTCTTCCACCCACGTTTTCATTTGTTCCGGTATTCATCAACGGTCTAGTCTTGAGTTCAACGCGCATATATTGAACTAACCGCTTCCCTTAACAATTAACCCTCGATGTCTCTCAGGCGCCAACATAACGACTAGTTCTTTTGTTTCCCTGTTCTTTAAAATAAACGAGAACAGCATGATCTTGTGTTTAGAACATCAATCTTTTTTTCAACTCGTTCTCTTGCAAATACAAAACATATAATAATTTTTTTCCCTTTATGAGTATAAAAAAAATCTGTGGAAAAGAACGTAAAGAGAGGAATAACTGTTCCATAGAAAGAACACAAACCGTAATGTGTTCTTGGAGTGCAAGGGGTTAAAATAAACGAGAACAGCATGATCTTGTGTTTAGACCATCAAACTTTTTTTCAACTTGTTCTCTTGCAAATAAAAAACAGAGTAGGATTTTTTCCCCTTTATGAGTATAAAAAAATCTGTGGAAAATAACGTAAAGAGGAATAACTGTTCCATAAAAAGAACACAAATCGTAAAGTGTTCTTGGAGTGCAAAGGGTTAACTTAGGATAACATGTATTTGCCATAGAAACCAACGGGATTATCTCGGTTTAGTCAGTTAAGCGGTTAAGAAAAACTTTAAACAGATGCATAGGCGTAAACTTGTATTGGGCCCGACTGCATTTATGTCCATTCTTCCCCCAACGAGTAAAACGCGCGTGGTATGAATTGCCGAATCACTGAGAAGCCCACGCGCGTTTTACACGTTCTTGTCGAATGGGCCTAAAAAGTAATAAATCTGTCTTATTGATAATGCTTCTTTCATATTTTAAATAAAAAGTAGAACTTTTGTTTGGTCCAGAAATGCGAAAATTTACGCTAGATATTTAACAATCTACAGTTAAAAATAACATTAAATAATGAAAATACCTATTCCGTAAACCATTTAAAGATATTTTTCCCCCAAGCCACTCTTAACTCCTTCAGTTATTTAAAAATCAGTTACATGCATAAGGCATTTCAATTGCGACTCGACGAACGTGTACTCTTAACAAGTCCGGTTCGAAAGACCCTAATCAATAAAGGAACCCGAAAAAGAAAACAACAATGCTACGCGCAGACGACTTCCACTCAATGCTGTGACCTCTCAACACCTGTCAATTCACATTCTCATTTCTAGAAATCAATTTAAAACTGCCAAAATCTATTTCGGGAGGCCTATTATGAGTTATTCACTTCGTGGGAAAGCTGCACTATGAAGCTCCTGTCACGAATTAGATTAAGTTTTTTTGCTGCTGCTGTTCGCAGTGTGTGTATTTCGTAAAAATACTATTCACTTTTAAATTAAATCTTTGTTGTGAGTGTGGGGTAATTTGCATTTAGGGATTTCTGTGTCATGTAGGGAAATTATGCGTTAAGGAATTTCGCACTTATTTTATTTTCCCTTGTTATTTTGGTTGTTGGTGCGTTGTTGAAATACGTTAATACTTGAATATCTCAATTGGAATTTTTCAATAATTTGGGTTTCTGATTTTACATGTCAAAAGCAGGGACTATTCTAATGGATAGTCGCTAAAGAGAAATAGGCAGTCGTAACGGACCGTCGTGAAAGAAAAATGGGCAGGCGTAAATTTAAAATAGGCAGTCGTAAATTTAATACAGATAGTCTTAAATTTAAAACGAGCTGTCGTAAATTTAAAATGGGCAGTGGTAAAATAAAAATGGACAAGAGCAAGTTTAAAATAGACAGCCGTAAATTTAAAACAGACTTAAATTTAAAATAGGCAGGGGTAAATTTAAAATGGACAGTCGTAAATTTAAAATGGGCAGTGTAAATTTAAAAAAGACAGTCGTAAACTTAAAATAGGCCGTATCAAAATAAAAATGTACATTTTAGTAAGTTTAAAATAGGCAGCCGTAAATTTAAAAAGGGCAGTCGTAAATTTAAAATGGGCAGTTGTAAATTTAAAAAAAAAAAAAAAATATTGCTTGACATTTGTTGGTGAATTTTAAAAATTTAGCTTGTATTAAGATTTATTTTTATTTTAAACATTTATGTGTGTTCGCACAACTTGAAATTCGAAATCAACAAAATTCAACTCGAATTACGAAATTCGAAATCAACATCATTCTTTCACTCTTCGGAAATTGATTGCTTGTTCCTAATAAACGAAACAGAAACTTCAGAGGTTCGATAAAATGATTTCTGACGTACTTTTGTGACGTCACAGGTGCACCTGCGCTATATTTTATCCTTTTTTCCTCCCTATAATCATTAATATTCAGAAAGCAGCCTGAACTTTTAAACAACTATGCGTGATGCATGACTTTGATCCAGAATCCG
The DNA here is from genome assembly GCA_963932185.1 of Troglohyphantes excavatus. Lineage (NCBI taxonomy): Eukaryota > Metazoa > Arthropoda > Arachnida > Araneae > Linyphiidae > Troglohyphantes > Troglohyphantes excavatus. The sequence goes on from OZ010667.1 coordinate 9,063,531, forward strand.
TCCGAACCATTTTGCTTCAAATAAATGATCAAAAGCTTTTCGTCTGATTTGAACACACACGCGTAGTACTACGCTACATTTTTTTCTATGAGCACGCCGATTAGTGTTCGAAATTATAAACAGCGACTTCTGTTCCAAGTTTTAACAACATGCTCAGTTAAATTCTTACGATCTTCTTATTTTTTTTTAATGTTCCGCACCCTCGGGCGAAGTGAAGCGAGCTGAAAGAAGTTCTTAGAACCACGTGACTTTTCTCGAAGGTTCCGGGTCACGGTCAATGACGTTGGAGCTGCTGCCATCTATCGGTGACAAGGGGAATTTTAATTAAATCCTAAAATAAAAATTCTTTCGTAATTAGAATTATGAATGAGAATTGCATCCTTCTTTTTTTATTTACTGTCTGTTAATTTGTTTCGATGACCTAATAGGATTTGATAGCTATTCGTTTGTTAAAGTAAAAAAATATTTTGTTTGTTATGCTTATGTCTTTTGACATTTGTATTTATTTACAACAGGATTATTAAGAACAAAATATTTCAATGTCCGCGTCTTTCAAAATATAAACTGGTTATTTTAACTGTTATAATTTATCGAATAATTTTCGAAAATATTATTATTCTATTTTAAGCTTAATAGGATATTTGAAGGATTCTCTTCATCTAGTTTTAAATACATAATTAAATGTTTAATACTTTCTAGATTGATATTGTTGGTAGAAGACAAGGGCATGGCAATTCAAACATTTTGAGGGGATTCAAATAGTTCCATTCCCAGAATATTTACCAATATAGAAAAAAATAAACGCTAATTAGCAATTCTGCTAATTATATATTAATAATCAGCAATTAGTTGTTAATTATTAATATTTTTTTAGTTTTTGAGGAATTTGCATAATTTTTTAAAGGATTTAACAATTTTTGGTAGGGAATTTTAATTGGTGTGGGAGAGACTTTAGTTAGCCACACTAGAAAAAAAAAACTATTACCCGCGATTTTTTTTTAATCTATTGGTATTTGAAGTTCTCTATAGGTCCTCTTCGTAATATCAAAAATACCCTTAACTTAATTACCCTTAATAAATCCCAAGCAACGCCAGGCCAAACAACTAGTTTAAAATATTTTGAAACAGAAATGAACATTTCTGTCTGTAAAATAACATAAAACCCTTGCCTGTGTCATCCGAGTCCAGTTCGTAGAACTCGTACGTGTTGTATTTGCCATGTCCGAAGTCAGTTCGGGAAGAAGACCAATAACATGAATTGAGTTCGTTTATGAAACCCCCGAATTGAGTTCGAAGATATGTCTTAAATCTCCATTCTTTCACTACGTTATGACCTATGACAGCATTCAAATCATAAAAATGTATCTGCATTATTTTGTGAACAGTGAAGAAGTTAGTAAAACTTAATGCAATTTGATCGATTTTTCAGCTTATCAACAAAACATTTTATTCAGCCTATCTTTATACAATATGCATTCCAAATCGCGATGTCACTGTAAATGAAAGTGTGATGCTGGGCAGATGGGATGCATCAATTACATATCACTAAAAAGATCTCGCTTTGGTATCAAAACATTTATGTTATGCGAGAGTAAAACTAACTATATCTTTTCAACAGTAATTTTATCGATATATGAAAGAGCACAAATCTTTATCAGTGATTTATACACATCTTGGAATGTCTAGTCGGGTAGTTATGTCGTTGGTGAAACCACTGCTAGGCAGAAGACATTCGTTATTCCCCCACAGACGATTTTTACACTTCCCCACAGTTGGCTGATGTACTGGTGCAACAATGTACTTCCCCACAGTTGGCTGATGAACTGGTGCAACAATGTACTTCCTCACAGTTGGCTGATGTACTGGTGCAACAATGTACTTCCCCGCAGTTGGCTGATGTACTGGTGCAACAATGTACTTCTCCACAGTTGGCTGATGTACTGGTGCAACAATGTACTTCTCCACAGTTGGCTGATGTACTGGTGCAACAATGTACTTCTCCACAGTTGGCTGATGCACTGGTGCAACAATGTACTTCCCCATAGTTGACTGACGTACTGGTGCAACAATGTATTTCTCCCTAGTTGGCTGATGTACTGGTGCAACAATGTATTTCTCCCTAGTTGGCTGATGTACTGGTGCAACAATGAACTTCCCCACAGTTTTTCTGACGTACTGGTATAACAATGTACTTCCCCACAGTTAGCTGATATACTGGTTTTACTGACCTCACTGAGCTAAAAAAATATGGACACTGGAGAGAGAGTGAGAGGCGAGAACTAAAAGTGCCCAACCACTTTAGCATCTTTTTGATCGAAGATAGAAACAATTGAGCCAACTTAAAAAGAATAAACCTTTGGCATAGGGTTGGCGTAGATTTACAAACACATTTCTGGCTTTCGAAAATACGTTAAATGTTTTGACATACTTACTTTCTCACTTACAAGAATATGAAGACACAAATATTAATTATTTAATCAACTATCCAAGACCGACGCAATACGACTAACTGTGCAATTGCCATGGTAGAATGTGTTCTCCATCTTTCTTCCGAATAGTCTGCATCTGCACGGTTAAGAACAGTATTGTCGCCCAATCTAAGTTCTCACTCCAGTACTTATACTATTTTTTTAGCTCAGTGACTGATTTGTGCAGCACAGTAAGTGTAATTAGGAAGGAGTTGCCGCCTGATTTAATATTTTAGGTGTATGTCAAAACAGTAAATGTGCATTTTTTTACTTTTATGTTGATATAAACAATTATCTTTATTAAATATTTTTCTTTCTCTCTGAACAGGGAGATCATCAAGGAGTTCGCCGAGTTCCTCGGACAGGACCGCTCCCCCCTCTGCAACACCAAGATGAACCCCATCTTGCCCCAGCAGATCCAGCGCCACCTCACGCACTTCTCTCTCATCACCCACGGGTTCGGGTCCCACGCCATCGTCTCGGCCCTGTCCGCAGCCCAGAACTACATCAACGAGTCCATCAAGTACCTCGACAAGCAGCTGTCCAACTTCCAGCAGGTGTCCGCGGCCGACGTCAACAACCTCATGGAGTCCAACAAGAAGGACGACAAGTAGCATTCCATCCGTGGACTTCAGAGAGATTGCTCAAGTGTTGAACTTTGGGTTGGCGATGCGAGGACTGTCTAGAAGGAATCGGCAGTGTGGATGTTGTTACCGTGGTATGTTTGGTTTGAACCATCTGGAACGCGGATGTTCTGTTTCAGAACGACCTAAAGGATTCGTTTTGCTCAAGAACTGGACAATTGAACTTGCTGTTTGATTTGCAGTGCAAAATCTGTCCAGAATGAAAGCAATATGGATGTGTTTCTTTACCATGGTAAATTGCAATCATTGATGCATCAATGGATTACATGGAACCTAGATGTTTTATGTCAGAAATATCTAAATGATTTGTTTATATTTCAATACTGTGGACGTTCTTTTTTTATTGCCTCAAATAATGTTCTGAATCGCGAAATTCCACTCCAGATTTTGCCATAACGAATCTTCTATAGAAAATGACGTGGATGTTGTGTATGAAACAACAAGTTTGTTCCCTGTTGTCCAAGGAATATTCAAAAAGCTTCCAAAACCAATTGTGTATTTGCCGCTATGTGAATTTTTTTTGAAAAAGTCTATCACGAACGTTCCTCTATTGCAATATGAAATGTTCTTAAACGCAATATTCCATAAAAGAATTGCCAAAAGGAATTCTTTAAAAGTGTGTGTTCTAGTTCTGACATAGAACGTCCTTTCCATGTATCCAGCTGAAGTGAAAATCTAGATTAGTTTCACGAAGTGTAACTACATTCACAAACTGCTCAACTTTTCGTTGCCAGCCTCGATTGTGTACCCCATTGCAAGATATTTATTTTCATTTTCACTAGTAAGCGTTCTGAAGACGCACAAAGTTTTTTTTTTATTGCCAAACTTCCATTGTAGACATGTTTAGCTAAACGCGCGAACTGTTTTTTTATAAAGATATTTTTTTTTAAAGTAAAGCTTCATGATGACGTTGCCTCTGACGAATATTTGCTCAATTGTTATATTTTCAGGTATGGGGCTTATATCTTGAGCTGCCCAAAAGTAGGCGGAAATTTAACAAGAGATTATTTTATTGACAGTATTTGTTTTGTCGTATTTTTTTTTTTTGAGAAAGCTTTGACTCTGAACATTCCATTTATAAGTTTTAAAAAAAAAGAAAAAGTGTTTGTTTTCCCCAAGTATGATCGAGTTTCACGTGACGTATGAAGAGGGAAACTTTTACTGGTAGTTACGATTTCTTCTCTATAGCAACTGTTCTCTTGTTCGTTTGGTCACTACGCTCGCTATTAAGGGACAGTTTGTTTACAATATATAATTTTTTTTTCCAAATAAGTAATATTTTTATTCTAAATATGAATAAATTTAAATACAGAAATACTTATATTTTATCTGTTTATAAGTTATCTAAAAATACTTTTATTTAAACACGAAAATGCCTCATATGCTATGTGAATAATCTATCTAATTTGTATGAAGTAGATATTTAAATATTTCACACATTATTTAATGACATTTTTTTAAAATTATAAATACAGGAGCTGAAGTTACATGCAAACCCTACGCCACTTTCTCGGCGTCTCGGATATTTCTCCATAATCAGTGTCAACAGCGGTCTTCTTCTTCTCGGCGTGAAAGTCCTCCATTCTATTGAAATTTCTAAAAAATACTTTTATAAGCTACAGAGTGCCCCTAAAATTTAAATATTAGGCTGCTTTGCACTAAGAACACTGGTAAAGGTAACACTAAACAAATAATTATAGCAAAAATGTCAAAATTGTTTCTAAAAATAGAGAAATTTATCTGAAACATATCTAAAATCTTTTTATGAAATTACGCACTATAAGTTCACAGTTTAAGTAACCTATTAGTTCCTGTTCTTTGTATATTCCAGATTTTTATATATGAATATATAATTACCTGAAATTAATGAATTTTAATGACTGTGTGTGACAATGAAAATTTATTAACACAATTATTTTTCTTGAAGATTTTTAAGTATTTTATATTATATAATTTTAACATTTTCTTTGATAGTGTTTTTTAACAAGTCTTCCACAACAGATTTGGGCGGCTTATTTGTAAAAGGACTATTCGATAGATGTGACCTTGAAAGGGGAAATCCGTGTAACGTGTCTTGAGGAAATTCATTAAACGCTCGGAGAGTTGCTTCGGATAAGATTCAAACAGCAATACTTTTAGCATGTTTACGGGCAAATTCAATCAAAATCCATTTTAATAACATGTTTACGGGCAAATCAATCAAAATCCATTTTAAAGAATGTTTACGAGCAAATCAATCAAAATCCATTTAATAACATGTTTACGGGCAAATCAATCAAAATCCATTTTAAAAAAATGCTTAAGGTTAACGAAGAATATTAAAGAATTAAGATTAACGTTATTCTCGCAATACCAAACAGACTTGCATCCAATTATAAGACAATTTATATACATGTCTTAGTCGGGATTCGGACCTGGGTTCTTTATTTAGAAATAAAGAATAAGTTTTTTTTTTAAATCAAAACTTCTGTAAAAGTCAAAATGTTTAAATTAGATCAAACTCTACTATTGAGGTCTCAATATAAGAAAATGTCCAATCAGTTTTGGACAAAGCTTAGAAAAATGAAATTTGTCTGCGGATCGCTGTTAATTTACTGTAAAAACGTGCTAAATATTTACCATAATTTAATCATAATTTACAAAATAAATACAATATAAATCTGAGGACCTGTAAGAAATCTGATACTTACGACCACTAAGCTAATATAAGAACTGGAGAGTAGACTAAGCGTGCGCTTTTACCCCTTGGCTCAAAAGGACAAGGTGGTAAAAATAAGGTTCGGAAAGATTTGTACCACTGTGAGTCTTCCCTCTCCAGTTCTTATTTAGCTCAAGCGTCGCTTCTTTTTTCCTACTAGGGATGGGGTTTACAGATTGAACCACACACAGAAAACAAAAATCGGAATTTAGAATAAATATTGGAAGTTATTTTATTTGTATGTATGATTTGTGAAACATATACGGAGTATTTCTGTATAGCTAGAAGTAAGTTGCAAAGCTGTGCTGTTTGCCAAACTGTACTCGATTGCCATAAACTTTTTTTATTTTCTGTACAAAAAAAAAAGAAATGTCGGTCATTTTCTCTGTTCCGAAATGTGCGGCATTATTTTCGACAGAGTAGGATAATCTGTAAAAAAGAAAGAAAGAAATTATATTTTTTATATAAACATTTTCGTGTTCATTTGTGAGATTTGTTATAAGGTTAGGGTATTTAAATGTGTAATTTCATATCGTGTGTAGGGACATTGCAATCGATAGATTTCGAATGTTTTGATTCGATACCAAGGGTATCGGTATCGACCCCGATAATTCGATTATTCGTGTTGTAGGGAAAAAAATCGCATCGATGAATAGAATATTTTGGAATTTATGATTCCTAAAACGATTCTAAATTATCATTTGAAAAAATCTTATAAAAACTTCTAGAGGATTGAATGCGCCGGAAAATCAAGCTTAATTTTAATGCACATTTTAAAAGTTAATAATAAAAGTCATATTTGACACAGTAAAACATGATTTTTATATGGGAATATAATGTCATACTGTAAATATTACTTCCTTTGTTTTCGATATTAAAGAAAAATATACTAACCCTTTGTACTGCAAGAACGTCTTTTACGTTTGTGTTCTTTTCAAAGAACAGTTATCCCCGATTTTGTTCTTTTCACCTAACATCTTTGTTGTTCAAGATGATAAAATTTGTTTTGAGTATAAGAGAACAAGTTAATGAAAGAACTTTTTTAACCATTTGCACTCCGTTGGCGCCGCTCAGGCGACAACATAACGACTCGTTCTTTTGGTTCCCTGTTCTTTAAAATAAACTCGAAAAGTTTCTTGTATGTAAAACACATCAATCCGGTTTTTTTCAACTTGTTCTCTTGCAGATCCGAAACCGACTATGATGTTTTCCCTTTCTATGAGCATAAAAAATTCTAAGGAGAAAACATAAAGAGAAATAACTGTTCTTTAGAAAGAACGCAAATGTAAAAATGTTCTTGGAGTGTAAAGGGTTAAAATAAACGAGAACAGCATTATCTTGTGTTTAAAAAACAACACGATATTTTTATCAACTCGTTCTTTTGCAGATCCTAAACAGAATGTTTTTTATCTCTATAAGCATTACAAATTCTAAGGCAAAGAACCTAAAGATGAATAACTGTTCTGTAGAAAGAACGGAAAACGCAAAGAGTTCTTGGAGTGCAAAGGGTTAAAAAAAAAAACTAACAATACTAGGAGGGACAAAACTAACTGTTGCCATTCCGCGTAGAGAAAAACAGCGTTTTTCAATCACCGCGTAAGAAAATTATATATAAAGATGTTCTAGTTTATATTGTATTTTGAAGAACAGGTGAATAAAATAACTGTTCGTTATTTTGATACCTCGTTGATGCGAGTGAAATGCGAATCGTTAATATGCATACCGATATCCGCAAATGGTATCGAATCGAGTATTGCAATGTCCCAAGTCGTGTGCAATGTTTTGTATCTGTAAAAATAACAATGAATTCGTCCTGCCCTTAAGGGCTCTTAATATGAGATTGAAGATAGAATATTTAAGCAAGGAGTGTTTTATGTGTATGTTGTCTTTGAGATGTACGAGTATTTTTCGATGTATTTTGTGAAATACAAGCCTTCTGCGAAAATCAAAATTGTATTTTTTTTATTGTGTGTTAAGATCTGCTTTTGTGTGTATTTATTCATATCAAATTTAGAATTTCAGTTATACATGTCGTCTTCGCTCATGAAATCATTTTTTTTTTCTTAAATCAAAAGAATTTGTTTTAATTACATTAATCTGGTTTATAACTTAGATTCCTTGATATGTATTATACTAATACAAATATCACTTTAATGGAAACAATATACATAATCCTTAAATTTTACTAACTTTGTAGTTTTGTTATTCTTAAAACTCTTTAAATTTATTTAAACTCCTTATATTTGTTCAATTTTGGAACAATTTAAACTTTTTTTATTAAAGTTTTATATATGACACCATTTTTAATGCTCGATTTCACAAAGTCTCTAACTTTATCATTTGTTCTCGTTTTCTTAAATTACGAAAATTAGATTAAAAATATAATTTTTTTAATCGAATTTTATTCTCTGAATTCTATACGAAAACCTGGTTGTTACTGATTGCGATTCTTATATAGGTTAAGTCGCCAATAGCCCATTTTCCAGCTTTAGTGACGACGTTAATTCAACCTACCTTATCGGTTAAAATAAGCTTAAATTACTTGTATTATCTTAGATGGTGCTATTTGTCGATGGAAAAAAAATAAAGTAAAAGTTGTCTTCCGTATGCATATAATTTGGAATTCGTATATTTATTTTTGCATACTTTAAATTTTTTTTTTACTAACAAAATTATCATTTGATAAATAATAAAATGCGGTGATATCCTGTATTTTGCATCGATTTTGAAAAATTATCACCAAGAAACGGTTTTGGAATTTAATTTTATACTTTATTTTATAGTTAAATATCAAATATAGTCAACAGAAATATAATTTACAAATATTAAATACATCATGTCCCTTTCACTTTTTACCAAATCTTTTACTAAAGCAGTATAATTTGTAACTATTGTTGTATTTAAAACACTTAAAATGCCATGCACTTCAAAGAATCTTGAAATATAAATATTAACTACGTTTCCCTTTGTATAGAAACACTTGAAACTATAAGGTCAATAAACCAATAAAATATATTTTTAATAAGTTTAAATTCTTTGATGATATGCATATAAGCTGAAATTTAAATTTCTGATAGAAGAATACACGAAGCAGACTTGCCGGTTACGCAACGACATTTGTATTTAAGCACGAATCAAATGTTTTGTATGCAATTATTGTGAATATTTGTTTTCATCTTGTATACATTGTTCATAAATATTCGGAAAAGTTACTCGTGTTTTTAAGTTTTTAATTATGTTCATTATCGACATGAAATGTTTAATTTATGGAAATCTAATTTAAAGGAATAAATGTTCACTTATTTTTAGTTACTGTGTCATTTCTTACTGCATGCAACACGTACGACATTGCAATGGGTACTCTATAAGTAAGGTATCTACATCTGTTTGAGTGGTGGTCAACAGGTGATTCTAATGCACCCTTTGGTTTGATGCATCAACATGAGTCGCATCTGATGTTGATGCACAGAGGTGACTTAGGCAACTCCTTGGTTTGATGCACTAACATAAGTGACTCTTGGGCATCATTTAGTTCGATGCGTCAACACGAGTCACATCTAATGTTGATGCACTGAGATGACTTAGGCACTTGGTTTAATGCATCACCATTTGGTTCGATGCGTCAACATGAGTCGCATCTAATGTTGATGTACAGAGGTGACTAAGGCACTTCTTGGTTTGATGCACCAACATGAGAGGTGACTCTTGGGCATCATTTAGTTCGATGCGTCAACACGAGTCGCATCTAATGTTGATGCACTGAGATGACTCGGGCACTTCTTGGTTTAATGCATCACCATTTGGTTCGATGCGTCAACATGAGTCACATCTAATGTTGATGTACAGAGGTGACTAAGGCACTTCTTGGTTTGATGCACCAACATGAGAGGTGACTCTTGGGCATCATTTAGTTCGATGCGTCAACACGAGTCGCATCTAATGTTGATGCACTGAGATGACTCGGGCACTTCTTGGTTTAATGCATCACCATTTGGTTCGATGCGTCAACATGAGTCACATCTAATGTTGATGTACAGAGGTGACTAAGGCACTTCTTGGTTTGATGCACCAACATGAGAGGTGACTCTTGGGCATCATTTAGTTCGATGCGTCAACACGAGTCGCATCTAATGTTGATGCACTGAGATGACTCGGGCACTTCTTGGTTTAATGCATCACCATTTGGTTCGATGCGTCAACATGAGTCACATCTAATGTTGATGTACAGAGGTGACTAAGGCACTTCTTGGTTTGATGCACCAACATGAGAGGTGACTCTTGGGCATCATTTAGTTCGATGCGTCAACACGAGTCTCATCTAATGTTGATGCACTGAGATGACTCAGGCACTTCTTGGTTTAATGCATCAACGTTAGATGCGACTCCCACGTACCACTTGGTTTGATGCGTCAACATGAAAGATGACTCTCGGGGTCCACTGTAAGAAATTCATTAAATATGCAAAACATCGTCGCAAGTTGTCTAACTAAATTTTTTTAAAGAAACGACATATGTCACTGCTTAAGAAGTGATATCACGTAAGTTAAAAATAAAAAAAATTCCGGAAAACAAAAAAAAACTTTCTATGATCGCATTGTAACTGCAATTAGATTTGTATATCGAAGAACATAAATTTAAACATCTTTATGATACAATCACAACAAACAAGTTTGTTATCTGAACAAAATGCTGCAGCGGTACAAAGTTCAGAGAGAGAGGGGAAGCGGATTAATGGCAGACAGGGTCGACGCGGCCCACGTTCCTCTACCTGCGAGATGAACATTGGATCGTTTCGAAAATATAGCGGTTCGTAATTTATAAATGGATTAATTGTTATACTATTCAAAAATAAGATTTAGAATGAATTTGGACGAATTTAAATATAAATTTGGAGGTTTTATAAGGCAGGGTAGGCTATCAAAGCAATTAAGGCCATGCTAGGTTTCGATTTATTTTATTATCGATTTTTGACTTATACTTTTTCATTTAATTGAAAAACTTTTTATTTTATAGATAAATTCAAATGAAATACAAAAGAAAATCTTTCTACATGTTTTAGAATGAACAAGTAGCTATTAGTTATGTCGTTAAAGTCTATTTCTGTAACAATTCGCTCTCAATGCTTATAAGACATAAAAGGTTCATGCGGAATTGCTTCCGTAAATTTTGCAGTAGGTTTTGAAGAAAACTTTTGTCCAATGCATTCATTGAATTGAGTAGCATTCTTAACCCAGTGGCGGCGCGTGGACTACAGCAAGTACAGCCGGGCTGAACCTAATTTTATTAGTGTATTTTAAAACTAAAATCAGGTATTTTACTAATTTTCTTAAATGAAGATTAGAATTGGAAATGAAGACGAAATTTCTACTGTAAGTAAAAAAAATCTCCGATAAATAGCAAACCTGTTCCCGTAATGCACAATTCAGGAGGGGAAAAAACTCCATTCAATCAAAACTGCAGCCAAACAGCGAAGTTCGAAATCGGCTGCATCATTTCCATGAACTCCTTACGTAACATGACTTCCCCTACACGCTAAAATAGAGGTTGTGACGAAACAAATGCAGCCCAAAAGATTTTTTTTCAAATCTATTGTACTTGGGACTACGATGAATTGATTGGCACGTGCGTGAATCGGCGGAGCGGGCTGGGGGGTGGGGGGGGGTGGGGGGTGGGGGGGGGGGGGGAAACTGAGAATTTTCAAGAATCTCTTCAAACGGAAATAGATTTCCCGATAAGTTAAGATTGTATTAAGATTGACCGATTCGCAAGTTTAAAAGAAAGAAGGATTAATTTAATTTTCAAAAAATAAGTAAATGTCTTCTATTTTTTTCGCATGTTATCATTTCATAAATATTGAAAGGAAACTTTGATTTGAGTAATAATTATTAAAGAATTTTCGTTTATGTATGGCTGTGGAAAGTGGGGGGGGGGGGGGGGGGGGTCATGATTTCGGCTGCACTAACATTTTCGACTACGGGCCGCCACTGTCTTAATCCTCAAACAAAAGGGGAAAAAAAGTTAAAACTTTTGGCGTATTTATCTTTTAATAAAAAACTGGCATTTATAGAGAATATATTTGTTATAAAAATATATATTTGCTAATTTTTTTTATCCTTTTGAAGAGATACAGTTTATTTTAAAGAATGAAATTGACAACCACAAATTTTGTTTAAGTTTTTTAACAAATATTTTACATCTTCTTCTACTTTGATATTACACTGATTATGAATATAGACTTGTCATTATAAAATAGACAGTTATCATTTGATTAAAATTAATTCATTATTATAACCATAGTCTAATAAAATTCTATTGAAATGTAAAAGTGTTTCAGAATATATCCGATAGATGGCGACACGAAACTGTGCATCTTGTCAAAAATTCTTCTTTTAAAATATTTTCAATATTTTTTTTTTTTTTTTTTTTTTAATTAATGAATTCAATTTCAGTATTCAAATATCAGATTTGCAATTTTACAAATTTTTTTTGCTATCTATTTTTACTTTTGATTAAAGATTTTTACTTTTCTTAAACCTTCAATTTCAACATTTCTCTGAAATAATTGCTTCTATTTACTCAAACCTGGTATTTACGGTGATTTTCGCATTGTGCATGGGGGGAAAAAATCTGTCCTTTGATACCTTTTAGACAACTTCTATTAAAATTTAACCTGATAATGTGTAAAATGTGTATAATGTATACTCGGGGTGGTAAGGGGCAGCGGTTGCCAAACCGAAAAAACAAATTTCTTACTCTTACCCCTTCCCACTACTAAAGACGATGGAAGCAAACCCATTTTACCACATCGGGAATTTTTGGGGTCAGTTTTCAATCCTGCCTCAATAACTCCACTTGAAATCATCCTATGAGGATAAATGCACGGAGTAAAGAAAAAGGTGGAGATGATTTGTCGAGTTTTCATGAGACGTAAGTTAGCAACCCCAAACTAGGCACAAACAAACCTAGTTTGCAGTGATTTTTCTACGAGGGATGCATTATTTTCAAATTAAGAAAACGCATGCTAAAACTTAAAAAATGACTGTTTGTGCAGTTGGGGGATGCAGTACAAGTTCCAAATCGATAAAGGAAGCTATTATTTCCAATTCATAGGTAAATTAAATTATAAAATAAATTATCGCCAAGTACTGGTACAAAGTAGTGCTTTAGAATAGCGCCAAATACTTCGCCAGTTCCTACTTTTTAAGCGATTGCTTACTTCACATTGCAAACCGGTTTTTAGACTTGATCGCACCTCCACCTTCTTCTTTACTCCGTGGAGGATAAGTGTAGATAAATCTCGATGATTGTTGTTAAAGAATTTTCTAGAAGGAATATGAGGCCAATATATTTATAGTTATTTTTAACTTTAATAAGGAAGATAACTTGCTTCAAATCAGCTTTATTGTAAAATAATAATAATTAAAAATATATATATTAAATATTTTTTGTTGTGTATTTCAAGGTGTTATACTTCAAGTAACAAAAAGTAGTAAGTATATAAAAAGCGCAATATTTATTATAATTTTTATATTAACAGTAGAAAGGGTGGTCAAAATTTTTCCTACCCCCCCCCCCTACACACACTCCAGGTAGCACCCAATCGCCGTCACTGGCTATGAGATATTTTATAAAGCAGGTTATCTCCAATCGTGCTTTATCTCTATAAAGCAGGTTATCTCCAATCGTGCTTTATCTCTATAAAGCAGGTTATCTCCAATCGTGCTTTATCTCTATAAAGCAGGTTATCTCCAATCGTGCTTTATCTCTATAAAGCAGGTTATCTCCAATCGTGCTTTATCTCTATAAAGCAGGTTATCTCCAATCGTGCTTTATCTCTATAAAGCAGGTTATTCACAATCGTGCTTTATCTCTATAAAGCAGGTTATCTCCAATCGTGCTTTATCTCTATAAAGCAGGTTATCTCCAATCGTGCTTTATCTCTATAAAGCAGGTTATCTCCAATCGTGCTTTATCTCTATAAAGCAGGTTATTCACAATCGTGCTTTATCTCTATAAAGCAGGTTATCTCCAATCGTGCTTTATCTCTATAAAGCAGGTTATCTCCAATCGTGCTTTATCTCTATAAAGCAGGTTATCTCCAATCGTGCTTTATCTCTATAAAGCAGGTTATTCACAATCGTGCTTTATCTCTATAAAGCAGGTTATCTCCAATCGTGCTTTATCTCTATAAAGCAGGTTATCTCCAATCGTGCTTTATCTCTATAAAGCAGGTTATCTCCAATCGTGCTTTATCTCTATAAAGCAGGTAATTCACAATCGTGCTTTATCTCTATAAAGCAGGTTATCTCCAATCGTGCTTTATCTCTATAAATCAGGTTATCTCCAATCGTGCTTTATCTCTATAAAGCAGGTTATCTCCAATCGTGCTTTATCTCTATAAAGCAGGTTATTCACAATCGTGCTTTATCTCTATAAAGCAGGTTATCTCCAATCGTGCTTTATCTCTATAAAGCAGGTTATCTCCAATCGTGCTTTATCTCTATAAAGCAGGTTATCTCCAATCGTGCTTTATCTCTATAAAGCAGGTTATCTCCAATCGTGCTTTATCTCTATAAAGCAGGTTATCTCCAATCGTGCTTTATCTCTATAAAGCAGGTTATTCACAATCGTGCTTTATCTCTATAAAGCAGGTTATCTCCAATCGTGCTTTATCTCTATAAAGCAGGTTATCTCCAATCGTGCTTTATCTCTATAAAGCAGGTTATCTCCAATCGTGCTTTATCTCTATAAAGCAGGTTATCTCCAATCGTGCTTTATCTCTATAAAGCAGGTTATTCACAATCGTGCTTTATCTCTATAAAGCAGGTTATCTCCAATCGTGCTATATCTCTATAAAGCAGGTTATCTCCAATCGTGATTTATCTCTATAAAGCAGGTTATCTCCAATCGTGCTTTATCTCTATAAAGCAGGTTATTCACAATCGTGCTTTATCTCTATAAAGCAGGTTATCTCCAATCGTGCTTTATCTCTATAAAGCAGGTTATCTCCAATCGTGCTTTATCTCTATAAAGCAGGTTATCTCCAATCGTGCTTTATTTCTATAAAGCAGGTTATCTCCAATCGTGCTTTATCTCTATAAAGCAGGTTATCTCCAATCGTGCTTTATCTCTATAAAGCAGGTTATCTCCAATCGTGCTTTATCTCTATAAAGCAGGTTATTCACAATCGTGCTTTATCTCTATAAAGCAGGTTATCTCCAATCGTGCTTTATCTCTATAAAGCAGGTTATCTCCAATCGTGCTTTATCTCTATAAAGCAGGTTATCTCCAATCGTGCTTTATCTCTATAAAGCAGGTAATTCACAATCGTGCTTTATCTCTATAAAGCAGGTTATCTCCAATCGTGCTTTATCTCTATAAAGCAGGTTATCTCCAATCGTGCTTTATCTCTATAAAGCAGGTTATCTCCAATCGTGCTTTATCTCTATAAAGCAGGTTATCTCCAATCGTGCTTTATCTCTATAAAGCAGGTTATCTCCAATCGTGCTTTATCTCTATAAAGCAGGTTATCTCCAATCGTGCTTTATCTCTATAAAGCAGGTTATCTCCAATCGTGCTTTATCTCTATAAAGCAGGTTATCTCCAATCGTGCTTTATCTCTATAAAGCAGGTTATTCACAATCGTGCTTTATCTCTATAAAGCAGGTTATCTCCAATCGTGCTTTATCTCTATAAAGCAGGTTATCTCCAATCGTGCTTTATCTCTATAAAGCAGGTTATCTCCAATCGTGCTTTATCTCTATAAAGCAGGTTATTCACAATCGTGCTTTATCTCTATAAAGCAGGTTATCTCCAATCGTGCTTTATCTCTATAAAGCAGGTTATCTCCAATCGTGCTTTATCTCTATAAAGCAGGTTATCTCCAATCGTGCTTTATCTCTATAAAGCAGGTTATCTCCAATCGTGCTTTATCTCTATAAAGCAGGTTATTCACAATCGTGCTTTATCTCTATAAAGCAGGTTATCTCCAATCGTGCTTTATCTCTATAAAGCAGGTTATCTCCAATCGTGCTTTATCTCTATAAAGCAGGTTATCTCCAATCGTGCTTTATCTCTATAAAGCAGGTTATCTCCAATCGTGCTTTATCTCTATAAAGCAGGTTATTCACAATCGTGCTTTATCTCTATAAAGCAGGTTATCTCCAATCGTGCTATATCTCTATAAAGCAGGTTATCTCCAATCGTGATTTATCTCTATAAAGCAGGTTATCTCCAATCGTGCTTTATCTCTATAAAGCAGGTTATTCACAATCGTGCTTTATCTCTATAAAGCAGGTTATCTCCAATCGTGCTTTATCTCTATAAAGCAGGTTATCTCCAATCGTGCTTTATCTCTATAAAGCAGGTTATCTCCAATCGTGCTTTATTTCTATAAAGCAGGTTATCTCCAATCGTGCTTTATCTCTATAAAGCAGGTTATCTCCAATCGTGCTTTATCTCTATAAAGCAGGTTATCTCCAATCGTGCTTTATCTCTATAAAGCAGGTTATTCACAATCGTGCTTTATCTCTATAAAGCAGGTTATCTCCAATCGTGCTTTATCTCTATAAAGCAGGTTATCTCCAATCGTGCTTTATCTCTATAAAGCAGGTTATCTCCAATCGTGCTTTATCTCTATAAAGCAGGTAATTCACAATCGTGCTTTATCTCTATAAAGCAGGTTATCTCCAATCGTGCTTTATCTCTATAAATCAGGTTATCTCCAATCGTGCTTTATCTCTATAAAGCAGGTTATCTCCAATCGTGCTTTATCTCTATAAAGCAGGTTATTCACAATCGTGCTTTATCTCTATAAAGCAGGTTATCTCCAATCGTGCTTTATCTCTATAAAGCAGGTTATCTCCAATCGTGCTTTATCTCTATAAAGCAGGTTATCTCCAATCGTGCTTTATCTCTATAAAGCAGGTTATCTCCAATCGTGCTTTATCTCTATAAAGCAGGTTATCTCCAATCGTGCTTTATCTCTATAAAGCAGGTTATTCACAATCGTGCTTTATCTCTATAAAGCAGGTTATCTCCAATCGTGCTTTATCTCTATAAAGCAGGTTATCTCCAATCGTGCTTTATCTCTATAAAGCAGGTTATCTCCAATCGTGCTTTATCTCTATAAAGTAGGTTATTCACAATCGGGATTATTCACAATAGGTTATTCACCAAAAGGGAATGCAATCACTTCAAAAATTGTGTCGTAAGTGTGAAAACTTTCCTAGGTTTACCAAATCAAAATGGCGAAATATAGCCAAACTCATGAAAATTGAGGCCAAACTACAACGTCATAATGAAAAAAAAACGTGTTTTTGCAATATTTTACGATTTTTTTTTTTTTTTTTAAATCCCAGCAGAATTAAAATTTTGCGCATTTCATTTTCATTTGTTGCAAATGTAACCCCAAATATTGATTTTTGAAAATTACATTTAACTGTCCGTATTCGTTATTAAGAGGATTGTATCAAAAATAAATCCTTCCACTGATCTTTAAAATTCTAAGTCATGTAAAAAAAAATTGAGAATTTTAGAATAAAGCTAAATTTATTTTAAGACTAAACGTTATGTTAACTGCTTCTAAATAACGCCAAACTAGTCAAATGTGGCTTTAAATAGTCCAATCTAACAACCCTGATACAGTGATATAATTAAAATCTTGCGCTTTTCATTTTCATTTGTTCCCTTTGTAACCCCAAAATATGGATTTTTTAAAATTATTTTTTAATATGCGTATATTCGTTATTAAAAGATTATATATAAAAAAAATTGTTTCCACTCTTATAACAATTTTGAAAACACCAAGTCATGTAAAAAAATGCGAAATTTTGGAATATATGTAGCTAAATTTATTTAAGGCCAAACATTATTTTCAATGCTTCTAAATAATGCCAAACTAGTAAAATGTGGCATTAAATAGTCCAATCTGACAACCCTGATATAGTGATTGAATTAAAATCTTGCGCATTTAATTTTCATTTGTTCAACATGGATATTTAAAAATTATTTTTCACTGTCCGTATTCATTAAGAGGATTGTATAAAAAAAATACTTCCACCCATATGACCATTTTGGAAACGCTAAGTAATGTAAAAAAATGGGAAATTTTTGGAATAAAGCTAAATTTATTTTAACATTACTAAAAAATTACTCTTACGGGTTCTAAATGATGTTAAACTAGCTAAATCGGCATTAAATAGTCCAATCTGACAACCCTGACACAGCGCTGCCGATATATCCAACCCAGGTGGAATTTCATCGTTCCGTTCCATGACGCCATCACGCCGCGCCCCTGTGCTGGCGAATGGGAAATCCCATTCGGTAGTTCGAGACAAATGGCGCGCTCGTCGTACTGTGCAAGTAGCTGTTGAACATCGGTCAAATAGCGACGCTTTTGACTGTTGTAAATGTACTATCAGATTTGTGAATGTCAGTTAAATTGTTTCTACCGGATTGCGCTATAATGTCCTACAACCGCGAGTTTTTTGTTCAGCTGATAAAAATGTACAAAGAACACACGTGCTTGTGGAAGGCCTCGGACCCGGACTACCGCAGCAAGAATAAAAGAAACGAAGCCTGCGAACGTATTCTTCAACTGTTCAAGACCAAAGATCCGAATGCCACGAGCGAACTAGTTTCGAAAAAAATAAACTCGATGCGAGGTTCCTTCCGAAAAGAACTTAATAAGGTAAATAATAGAGATTGTTTGTTAATTATTATTAAGCGCGCCAATAAAAACCGCCAAACGCGCCAAAATAGGAAGTTATCAATTCGACTGTTATGTATTATTTATTTTTAAATGTATGTTCGTGCATGATTATTTTTGTTCGAATTTAGATATTCAGATTTTTTTTTCCAATGGAAGATGTTCCATTTTGGCAACTTTTGCAACAAATATCCGGTTATCCGTCATTTTCTAACTATCCGGAATTCTTTTCTTTGAAAATTGTGTGTGTGTGGGGGGGGGATTTCACTTTAGTAAAAAGAACTTAGATATCCGGCTTTTATTTTTCTGGAAATATCAATTAACCGGACTTTAAAAAAAAAAAATTCGTTTAAAAATATTTTTATTGTTAGATAGAGATTGTTCAACTTGAAGTACAAACTAATTTTTCATTTTAAGAACTCAAAATTAAATATGTTATATTTATTTTATACTTATTGCCAATTTTGGGGGGGCTTCGTCCCCTGCTAAATTAAAAACACCGGATAACCAGGGGCGTGTTGCTTCGCCCCATGGATTTATTCACTAGAAAACTTAAGTTGTTTATTTTTTCCACCCCCCGGATAATACATTTTGAGATATTATCGGATTTAATAAATACCGAAAGTTTTATATGTTTGGACAATCTCTATCTAACAATGAAAATGTTTTGAAATCAGAAATTTTTTTTTAAAAAAAAGTCAAGTTTCCGGATAAATAAAAGCCAGAAAATCATTTTTTTTACCAGTGTGGATTTTTCTCTATCCAACAAAAAATAATTTTTGGAATCGGAAAATATTCTTTTTCAAACGGTCCGGTTAATTGAAAATTTCGGATATTTAAATGCCGGATATTTTTTGCAAAAGGTGCCTAAATGAGATGTCTCCAATCCAACAAAAAACATATCCATATATCTGAATTAGAACAGAAGTTTTTACAGTCGAATTGATAACCTCTTCCTTGGCGCGCTTTCTGGCATTGGTTGGTGCACTTAAGTTGGTTAAAAAAGAAAAACTAACACAAACAAAATACTAAAAAGTACAGAAATAATTTTTAATTTTACGAAAAAATTGAAAAAATTTAAATATTTACTACGGAAATTTGAAGTAATTATGAAATTAATATTAAATATTAAACTTTTTTCGATTTGTTCGCAAAATTAAAAAATATTTTTTAGTTTTCAGCGATTTTTTTCTTTTTTTTTCTCAAAAAGATCGTTTAATTTTTTGCATGTTTTTCGTACGTGGGTCATTCTAAATTTCCACTCAGATTTGATGTCCTGAAAAAAAAATTCCTGACAGCCTTTACTTACTTTTACCTGGTCATTTTTACTTTAAAAATAACTTATTTACTCATGAGATAGGTATTAGATTTGTTTAAAACCTTTTATAAATATGAATATACAGGTATATATATATATATATATATATATATATATATATATATATATATATAACACATCCCTGATGGATTTGGTATTACTATCAAGGAATGTCACAAAAAGCTTATTCCATAGATCTGGTTTTTTTAGGAGTAACAAAGGTTACATACTGAATGCAACCTATGTTACTTCCAACCAGTGTCGTTACACAAAATATATATTTTGGGGTGCTGAAACAAGAAATTTCCCAACTTAAAGATTCGATGTTCCCAACTCAACAGTGCTGATTTTTAATTTTTCTGTGTGTGTGTGTGTGTACGTGCGTATATGATATTATTATTAGGTAATATTAAACAGTTCTCTCACAAGCATTGATTTGTTGCACCCCTATTCCAATGCAGTGTCCGTTCTGAGGTCTAACTTAATTGTAACCTTACAAGTTGGGCGATTTTTAATCTTTCCTAGCTTTCATTTGTTATTAATAATATTTTTCTTCCGGCATAAATTTCCCCAACTTGGGGTTTTTAGAAGTAGAAATTCCCAACTTTCAGGGTTTCCAGATTACCCCTTTCCCCCCAAACCCTCCCGGTGCGATGGGCCTACTTCTAACCTGTGTTACCATTTACAAGTAACAGACGTTACAAAACAGTGACGTAATGCTAAGGCTATTTTACCACAACTGTTACCATAACTGTAATCAATTCAGAAAAAGTGAGTATCTGCAAGTAAATTTAGAATGACCCCCCCATGTAACTAAAGCTTATGTGTTTATTGTTTTTATATAGGTCAGGTCATCAGAAATGTCCGGAGCTCTTGGCGACGAAGTCCACGTCCCAAAACTTTGGTACTTTGACCTGCTCTATTTTTTAAAGGACCAGGACCACGAGATTCCAAGAGTTTCCACGAGTGAAGTATCAATTATTGATGACATCCCTTTTGGTTATGATGCGGTGAGGACAATTTATAATATTAAAAAAAAGTGGTTTAATGCATGCATTGAACGAAAAATTTTTGTTTACATTGTAATCCGTTTTGAACTCCTTTTATTTAAAATAATAACACTTATTTTCTTCCAAATTTCAACTAAAATCATCAAAAATAGTAAAATTACGAACGCCAGATGTGTCCTAGGACTAACGTGGCGACGTTGTTGCTCATTACCGGACGACCTTGTGTTGCCAAATCACGAAGCGAAGTACAGCGTTTTTTGATAACCGCGTAAGAGAATTATATCTAAATTTTGGGTTTATTTTACGTTAATAAACATATAATAAAAACAAAACGTTGCGGTTGGTTTGGTTAATACACGTCGCACTAGAGCTGCACAGTGGGCTATTGGCGACGGTTCGATGTCTATCTCGAAGGAAAGACCCACAAAACATTGCGGAGGGTGACACGAAACGAACAAATACTGTGGAATAGCCCTGAATAGTCTACATTGACATTATTTTATTTTGAGTGGCCATTAAAAAAATAACTTCTAAAACATTATAAAATCAAAACTAAACAGAATTGTAAAATATCAAGCCTTTGATGCACAATTGAAGATGTGGGTGGAAGAACCAGGCAGCTCCAGTTTTCAAAATCGTTCAGGAAGGACGAAAAACACGTTTTTCGCATCGTACAATACAAAAGTATATCTCATTTTCCTTTATATCTTTATAGCCATTGCTTAGAGCTGCCTGGTTCTTCCACCAATTGTTAGAGGATTTCCTTCTTTACAGGAATAAGTGTAAATTATAAAAAAAGTGGAGATGTCTGGTTCTTTCACCCATCTCTTCAATTCAAAGTCGAATAATGTCTATATATATAAATTTTCAAACATATCCGAGCTGTGGAAGATAGTGTTTTGTGCGCCACAAAGACTTATTATACATGAACTACAATAATGTAATTATAATTTATATTGGAGTAATTGACTTGACATATTATATTTTCAGGGTGACATTTATGATCCAGTAGAAACCGATTCTCATGCCTCGTCTTGTTCCACTCCCAGAACTCCTACACCTCAGGGAAGTTTGAAACGACCACGATCCAAATCGGACCAGGTTTTGGATAAAATTGCGAAACGCATAGACCGGCCCTCTAAAGAACAATTTGCGTCGTTTGGAGAACACGTGACGGAAAAACTGCGTTACATGCCCCCCGAAATGGTGCCCTTTTGTCAGAAACTAATCGGTGACGTGATTTTCTATGGCGAGACGAAAAACCTGAACATGACTTCACGTATTGTGACAGAATACGCCATGCCCGGCTCACCATTCCCGCAATTGCATTCTGTGGCACCGCAAAACACTTCTGTTTCTTCGGAATTAAGAAAGAAACTAACTCAATCAAGCTAGTATCGATATGGTTTCATTGTTTGTTTCCTATTTTTATTTTATGAACATTTGTAAATAAAAACATAATCATGAAAAGTGTTGTTTTTACACAGCTTACATTTATTCTGGGCATGGCCGGATTAAGGCACAGACCGCAGCCTAGGGGCCCGCACGCATATTACCTTCCTTTACCTAATTGGTAGTATGTATATTAATCGAGAACCGTCATTGGTTTATGCTATCACATGATCAGTGACGTCGATTTTTCAGATGAAGATTGCTCTGTTTATTAGAGATGTGTTTTTTTTAAAAATATTTTGTTGAAAATTAAGCAAGAAAACCTTCCCTTTTGAAAATACGCTCTTTATAAGTGCTTTCCTTACTGTAATACATTTACAACTAGGAAGTCAACATTAAGGCAACGGATTTCCACCCCCCCCCCCCCCCCCTTTTCTTTCTGAAAGTCTTGTAATAGTATAAAGTTTCATCCAATAAGAAATCATCTCATACTATAAAAACAATGTATTTTATTATTGTTCAATGATGCTCAATGTAAGATAGTCACTGACCTTTAAACAAACTGGACTTCGCTTGTCCACTTTCCAAAAAGAGTACGCCTACGTAATTTGTAATCCGTTATTCGAATCCTAAGATATAGAATTTGTAATGCTATGCTGCGTTGCTATTTTGAGGTGATAAAATTTAAAATTGAACATAATTTTTCCAAAATGCTACAGTAGAACTCCGATTATCCGGATCAATTGGGACCGGATCTCATCCGGATAATCAATTTACCGGATAATTGGATACTTCAACAACTAAAAAAAGGTTACTTCTTAGTAAAAAAATTAATTTTGCTGTAGTATATAATGTAATTTAATTACTATTTAAAAAAATACCATTCATCGATAAATTGTTTGTAAATGTGGAATTTAATGATTTCTTTTTATTTCTTCCTCAAAGCGATCCGGATCCGGATAATTGGCGATCCGTTTGTTTGATCCGGATTTTGCTTTAGTATCTAATGTAATTTAATAACTAATAAAAATAATATCATTCTCCAATAATTTATTTTTAAATGTGGATTTTAATGATTTCTTTTCTTAAAGCGATCTTGATCCGCTTTGTTCGATCCGGATAACTGGAGTTCGGATAATCGGAGTTTTACTGTATAAAAAATAATTATTTTTATGCGAATCTGATTTCATTTAAGAAATTGTTCACTCTTTTAGAAGTTTAAACCAAAGCCAACACATAACACTTATCGTTCTTAAAAAGGCTTTTGGGGTATCTATTAAGCCGCTCAATTTGAGTAACAGTGAAGCTAGCTACGCGCACTGAATACTAACTGTAACTCCTGGAAAGCTCAGGCCTTGTTTCCTCTATGGGCGCGTTGAAGTCAATTGAAAGCAGCCATGCGGCCCCCCCCCCCCCCCCCCCCCCCCCCAATATTTTTTTTAAAAGTGATTTAGTGGTGTTTTTTATTACCATAGCATTGTAGAAATATTAAATGTATATAAATATTATATTTTCTTGTAGAATTAATATTTATATTGCCAAACAAATAATTTTTGCTCTTGCTTTATACCTACTTCAACTTTGACTTGCAAATGACTTTCTATTTTAATAGCAGATTGCATTTAAAATGGATTTAAAAAGAAAATAGAAAAAACTCAGCAAAAACCAATACACGTCGGCTTATTTTAACATGAAAAATATAAGAAATATTGCGGTAGCAAAGAAAGTGGAACACATCACGACTGCCTCTACATCGGCTTCAATCCAACAAAATGTCTTTCAATATCCAGAAGTTACAGTTAGAGATCAGTGAGTCCAGTTAGTCAACACGTCTAGTTATGATAGCAAGGGTAATAGAGAATGTTTAAAGGTGTCTGTTTTAAACAAATATGAGTCAACCTTCACGACAGAGTTCCGTGGATCACTGAAACAGTAGGTGCAGCAAGGAAGTCAGTAAGAGGGTAACGACGGAGATGCAGGCGACGTAGGAGTGTCCCCGCATGGTCTCCGCGCTGTCCGAGTAGTAGGGGCCGTCTGCTTGTGTCCTCAGCATGGGCTCCACGTGTTCCCAGGTGCCGTTGTTGGGGGCGGGGTCTATCCTGAGGACGTGGCACATCACGTTGTACAGGTCGATGATGTCGAAAGCCTTCACTTGGACACCACTTTTGAAATCTGATGAATTGGAAAAATCAAATGAGAGAAATTAAGAAACTTCGCATTGCCATCCATTAAAATCTACGTGGCAACAATATATATATATATATATATATATATATATATATATATATATATATATATATATATATATATATATATATATATATATATATATATATATATATATATATATATATATATATATATATATATATATATATATATATATATATATATATATATATATATATATATATATATATATATATATATATATATATATATATATATATATATATATATATATATATATATATATATATATATATATATATATATATATATATATATATATATATATATATATATATATATATATATATATATATATATATATATATATATATATATATATATATATATATATATATATATATATATATATATATATATATATATATATATATATATATATATATAGAACATTTTACCTGTGCTTTGTTACCAGGGCCCGGTTAAGACATTGAAACAAGGGAAGCCCGCCTCTAACTGGGAACCCCATTGCTCCCATGCAAACCCTAAAACATTAAATCAAGCTTTTACATGCACTAAAATCCTGGCCCCTGGATGGGGCAACGAAGCACGTTATAAATAATATTTAATAAACATTAATAAGTAATGAAAATATTCCTAATATTCTTTATGTTTTTGATTATTTTCCCAATATTTGAACACATTTGACGCAAGTGATACCTTTTTTGTGTGTTAAAGTGAGTAATGCCACTTTTTTAAGGTAAATTTAGTGGCAAAGTATGTTAGAATTGTTAAATATTTATATACCATGTGTGATTTGGGGGCCCCTCAAAAATATAAATTGTAAGCCTGGGCTTCCTGGGCCTATTCGGTAATCCGGCCCTGGTTGTTACACTGTAGAAAAAAAGTAACTTAAAAATGAGTACCTGAACCTGCTTGTTTGACTTTGAGTACAATTGCATCGTAAATCTGCGATGACGTACTCAAATTTAAGTAACCGTACTTTATCAAAAATGAGCAGTGTGAATTAATATTGTTATTCTCAACTTCTGTTCAAGCGATTTTAATAAAGAGACCTGACAAACTTAAAATAGTTGTTCAGAAGATGTTTTCTTTTTACATTATTTGATGTCGATCGCTTAAATATAAACTGAGTTATTACAACTCAATTATCTTACCTCCCATTCTTTTGGCACACCACTTTAAATTTTTTCTGTTTATAACTTCTGCAAGCCGCCCTGGTAGTTTAACGGATAAGGTTCTGGACTGAGGTGCCTGAAGATCTGGGTACGATTCCCGGTAAGTCTTGGTTGTAATTGTCGATATTTATTGAAAGAGATTTTTTTATATATTTATAAAGGCAACTTATGTAGGTTCTTTTTGCTCAACGTACTAATTTTTGAATACATGTCTTTTTCGAAATTGAAACTAATGTATTCAGAGCCATGATAAGGATCGAATGTACTCAAAAACGAGTATATTTTAATTATTTTTGAGAGCCAATTTTTAACAGAGCTAAATCAATAATTGGTGACCCGGACGTGAAATCAGCTAAGGATCCTTCCTACCTGGACCAATGGCCACGAACGTAGCTCTCATGTCCTCGTTTTCCTGGGGCGCGTATCCATGTTCTCCATAATAATCATAATAGGCAATGTCCCCAACTCTTTTTGAAGTGTTAGTCAACTGTGAGAAGATATAAAATGGGGAAACAATGTAACTGCCAAACACGTCACAAATGAAAAGTACATAAAGCCAAACATATGCATTATTTATTGGTCGCTATCATACATTCAGATGATAAATGAGCAGCAAACATTCGTAACGTATTATGTTCGAATTTTCTAAAAATTTGGTTATTGTATCGCTGAATTCGTCTTCGAATTTTCTATTGAACTTACCTATTTTATTCGTCCTGAACAAATTTTGTCCCATTAAAATTAACTTGCAAAGATCGGGATTTGTGTACGAATCAATTCATTTCCAAAAAGTTAATTTGCATTTTCCTACGCAAATAACTTTTAAAAATAACTTTTAACTTGCGTTTTCCCATTAGTTATTTGCGTTTTACCGAAGAAGTCTTCCAACTTTCTATAAAACGTTTGCTTCTTGCTAAGCAACTAACTGTTAACTTGCATTTTCTTTTTGGTTATTTGCGTTAACTCTAATTAAAGTTAATACTGTATTGCAAACTGCACTACTCGGAAGCATGTAGCCAACTGTGTTATAAATGTAAAGTTTGGCAAAATAGGCAAAAAAAAACTTTAGTTTTCCCATTTCTTATTTGCATTTTCCTACGGAAATAAATGTTAACTTGCGTTTTCGCATTTGTTATTTGCGTTAACTCTAATTGAAGTTAACTCTGTATTACAAACTGCACTACTCGGAAGCGTATAGCCAACTGTGTTATCAATGTAAGATTTGGCAAAACAGGCAAAAAAAACTTTTAAAATTGCGTTTTCCCATTTCTTATTTGCATTTTCCTACGCAAATAAATGTTAACTTGCGTTTTCCCATTTGTTATTTGCGTTAACTCTAATTGAAGGCAACTCTGTATTGCAAACTACACTGCTCGGAAGCTTGTAGTCAACTCTGTTATCAATGTAAAGTTTGTCAAAGTAGAGTAAAGTTACTAAAAATCAACTCCTACATTCAGAAATTAGATTGCTTGCTTCTCCTCACAATACGTAAAAGCGTTAAAACTTTAAAAACAAAATCCTCAATATAATTATTTTATTTGCTAATTTGCTTTATTTTGATGAAGGAATACGGTATGAGTCACTGTAACTTCTGGAAGGTTCAGAACTTGTTTCCTCTATGGGCGCATTGAAGCCAATGTGGAAGCAGCTATACTGTACTACAACATTTAAAAAAAAGTTATTTAGTGGTGTTTTTAAATACAGTAACATTGTAGAAATATTAAATGTATATAAATATAGTTTCTTCTTATAGAATTAACTTTTATATTGCCAAACAAATAGTGTTTGTTCTTGCTTTTTAACCACGTCGACTTTCGCTTGCAAATGACTTTCTATTTTAATATCAGATTGCATTTAAAATGGGCTTCAAAGTAAAATAAAAAATACTCAATCAAAATCAATACATGTCGGCTTAATTTAACATGAAAAATATACGAAATATTGCGATAGCGATGAAGGGGTACAGTTGTTACACCTTCAATTGGCATCAAGTCAACAAAATGTCTTGCACAATCCAGAGGTTACAATTAAAGATCAGCGATTAGAGTTAGTGGTATTGTTTTTGGAACCACCCTGAGTAAACTTCACCTAAATAGATATAGCAATCTCAGCAGAACATTAATTGCCGAGAGAATAAAAGGATTGTACTACAAGAAAATCACATAGAAAAAAGTCCATTGAATCAAGGTTGAGTTACCGCTTTGACGAAATAGGCCTGGTCACATTCCAGAACGATTGGCCCGAGTCTTTTAGCATTCCTCGTGTGAAGCCATTCCGGAATTTCGAATTTTCTATACACATGAAGGCCACTGATTTCGTCATTCTTTATGGCTTCGTGCAGCTGGAAAATTGTAAATAACATTATTAAGGAGAATTGCTTAAACTGCATAAAAGATATGCTCTAACCTCTTGTATATCCATTTTTAATTCACCACCTTCTTTTATAACCAGTCTATTTTATTTCTTTAAATTCTATATCCACTGTCAATTCACACCTATATAAATTTCACTGCAATTTATATTCCGTTCCTTGGAACTGAGATTTCCTAACCGCCAAAAGCTTCCACTCTCCAATTCACGATTTCACATGACTTCATTCCATTTCACAACCCGTTCCCATACAGTTTCTGATGACCACAGCTAATCCCTAAATTTCCCTTGTTTAAATATAATTTTTTCCCCATCCAGATGCCAATCCCTTTTTTATTTTTTGTAATGTCAACTCACGTCACTCAGACGTGACTCACATTTGACCTTCACAACAAGAGGAACATTACTGTTTATACGCGAGATTTCGCAAAAACACCCTCATCAATTTTCTACAGCCCTTAAAGGAATAATTACTTCTTACTAAACCCGCCAGATGGCGACACGTTAAATAAATCTGTAAATACTCTCCCTGGCAATGCCGGGCCATATAGCTAGTTATGTATAAAGATGCCATCACAAATTAATCAATTTGTTATAACAAATCCCTTGTTTATTCAGTACTCACCGCTTCTTCTTGTCCGTCTTCTGGTACTAATGAGGATATAGGCCCAGAGTTGACCTGGTACTTGATCAGATCGTCGAACTTATCCAGACTGATGAACTTGGAGTTTCTGACATCGGCCATTCCGTGGTCGGAAACGACCATGATGTTCACCTGAGATTCACGAAAATACATTTTGAAATGGACTGACTAAGACAAAGAAGTGACTTTAGACAAAGAAGTGACTTTAGACAAAGAAGTGACTTTAGACAAAGAAGTGACTTTAGACAAAGAAGTGTTTAAATCCATGCAAACACTTGTTATAGAAATGATTAACTCTGCAGAAATCGCGCTTCTCAATGCAAGGTGAATCAAATTGGAGGCAAAGATAATGGAGGGCGAAAGATAGGCCATATTGTATGCAACAGTAGCGCCCAAAAGAAGCCGTCAACGCAGTGCATTTTGGGATACTAGCATCAGTTTCGTTATGCGTAGAACTTGAAAAAAGGTCGGAGCGCATAAAAGAACTCATCGGCGCAATGCATCTTGGGATATAGATTGCTGCGCAGAACCGGTCGTCTAAACTTTATATTCTGACACTGTTATGGCTTCTGTTCCTCCCTCTCAGATCCCTGATTGGAGGTAAGGCACATAATATTTTCACCAAAAAATAAGAATACCCTGTTTAATTGTTGACGGATTTCAACACCACTTGCCGAAAATTGGCACAAGAGGACATGCTTTATTCTCTGTAAGTATTGTAATACGAGGCATCTTGCCAACATTTTTAAGCGAACGCACGCAAGCGCCTTACGTCGATTTTTGGCTAAGGGAAATTGTGGTCTCCGGTCTGCGACTACTCAGGATAGCAGCTGGTACCCCCTTTGAGAAGTCAATCATGGTTCTTACAGGCAAATCTTCGAGTAATCGATTACGGCACCTCGCACTCAAACGCTTTGTCTTGTAAAGATCAATATTTACGCACGTAAGAGTAATTATTAGTTTTTTCTTTTTCTTACTTAAGTTGAGTTTTAGGTTAAATTACGTTTGTGCAAAAACGACCTATAAACAACATAAATCCATGCTGTTAATATTTTTTTACCCACAGACAGACGTTTGTTTTATTATTCTAGATTAATAGATTAGTCATTGAACAGGTGTTTTACGGGAGTGGATTAGGACGTGTACTTTCACAACACGTTGCGATTATCGATGTACTCTCCGAACAAGTACTCTTCGAACAAGTACTCTTCGTGCACGACAACGTAGTACTCACTCACGTTATTTACTTGGTCAAAAAAAAAAGTGACTGTTTGACTCGCTTGTGGTTTCCTTCAAAATATTTCCAGTTCGTCGTATATCCACGTCATACTGTGTGTTTATACTGCGCTATTTTTGAAACTATATAAAACTTTACGATTAGATTCCAGGACGGTTTATTTCACTGCCAACGAAGATATAAATCCTATTTATACTACGGGTCAGATGTGATTTCAAGTAAATATCTTCACAATCAAAACGTGGAAAAAAAATAATATACCTTTTTACATTTGCTTTTGGGGAAATAAAAACTGTTTCTTGAGCAAAATGGAGCAGCCGATATGCAAAACAAGTTATATACAAAATTCCGAAAAAAAGGTATTTTGGTATAATAGGGAAAAAAAGGATCCACTGCTCATAATTCGGACATTATTTATCGTAGGACTAAAGTAAGGAATAAAGTCTTCTACAGATTGATTATAAATAATTTGCATAGGTGACTTACTTTATTTAAAATGCGCGTCAACATTAAAATTTCCAATAGCAACACATACATGTACTTTTGATAACGCAGAACTGTTCTTCACCCTCAAAATAACCTAGATATTAATTTTCTAGAGTTATATACGGAGATATTAGTTAATTCGAATTCCTCGTATTTGATGGGATATTTTGGGGCGCATTTTAATATGAAGTCAATCCTTTCTGATTGGCTGGATTATGGATAAAGGGGATTTTGCTTCTTGAAAACAAGATGGCCACGCAAACATTTGCAAATACAGTTTAAAGCCTTCACCCAGTTGGAAAAAAAATTTCGTGAAAATTTAACTTTATAGTATTACTTATCCACTAATCTGAGAACATACCCATTTTAGTGAAAAATTGTTGTATTTCTTATTCATTTTTACAAATAAAAAATTATTATTGAATTAACAACCGTTAAGTTTTGACAGTTTTTTACGATTTACGCAAAAAATTTAAAAGTGCATGAAAGGGGGAATTACTGTAACCTCCCTCTTTTCAAACCCCGAACCCCTTTTTTTAAACCCCTTTTAAAATTCCTTAACACCCATTCCTTTAAAACACTAACTACAATTTGCGCCTTTTCCTTCTAGGTCCTAGCACTCTCTTTTCCCCAAAACAAATCGCTTGGTCCCCATGATTTATGCTGACTCTACAAAGTTCTTAACTACCCACACGAATTCCCTTACATTCCTGTCACTCAGGGACTTCTTAAGTACAAATGCACCTATTTTCCCTCGAGGATTCCCTCGACTGAACAACGACTGTGTTTCATTATCCCTATTTTCCCTCTGCTTATAACGTAACAAATCCCTTTATGATGTAATTCTTTGCTTAGCTCTTGCCATGTAAAAGATGTGCTGGCTCTGAGGAATAAATAGTTTTGTATCATAAATAGTTTGCGGCTCGACTATGAATTAATTCAACGACTGCAAACTTATATAATGATGACCTGGTCATTTCATCTATATAGTTGTTTTTGCATCAGAGCTATTCAGAAACATTTACAAGATTTTAAAAGTAATTCTATTTGTAAGCTATTTAAAAGTCTTATAATTATGTTTCTTTCAAAATTTAAAAGCCATGTAAAGAATTTCTGGGTGTTTTTTGGGAGAAAATTTGAGAATATTTTCTGCGTCCACATGTTTATGTACCGTATGTTTCAGAAAACATTCTGATTGCTCTAAATAACATTAGGATTATTTTCAAACCTTATTCGTGAGTCCTGCTTTGTGAACAGCCCTCTGAATGTAGTCTATAACTTCATCGATGTCGGAAATTGCTTTCGTGAATTCAGGAGAATCAAAACCTGTGAAGTGACCTAGAAAATAAAATGTGGCAGTGTCGAAGAACAGTCAGAAGTATTCTACGTCAAACGTCATTTCAGAAATTTACAGAAAAAAGGATTGGTTGCCAACAGAAGAAGATAAATAAGCTGTTCTGTCTGACGTCGTGGGGCCTCAAGCTATATCAATCGTACTGTTTAGCACTTAACTATAGTGTTGGAATGCATCTCTTTGAAAGCCTCAAACTTTAAAGTCATTTTTCTCGGCACTGTCAATTATGCCATTAGTCCTTCTTATTCCAAGCTATATGTACAAAATGTAAGAGATTTCAACGTTTATATGTGCACAAAAATCTAAAAGATCCCATTTGAAGGGTTCAGGTGTAAGACCACTTTACAACCAAGAGTTAGATTGTGAGTAAAACGTATTTGAAAGTTTTCGCAGCCTACAGAAACTTTATCGATTTTTTTTCAAGGTTTTAAAGTGGTTCTACTCCCACCACTATCTCAAAAATATGCACGTGGTGATTGTACTCCTCAAAAGTTACAAGATGGCGCGCTATCTCGTTTTCGAAAAAATTGGAGTAAAGTGATTTGACCACTGGATCCTTCAATTTTATTTGTCATAAAATATTAATCGCTTCCTATTAGACAGTATCTCTCTATATAAAGAGTGGTGTATGTGAGTTTGTTTTTTATACAAATCTACAGTTTTATTCCAAGCTTGATAAAATTTTACACACTTGACCTTCAAAACAAGAGAAAGGCATAAGAATATCTGCATAATATTTCGAAAAACCACCCTGATCCTAATTTTCCCACCCCCTTCAAGCAAAAATGACTTCTTACTAAAACTGGCAAAAAAAAGGTGACGAAAGGTTACACTCTGCGTAAATCTAGGGCAACGCCGGGTATTTCAGCTAGTATTACATAAATTCCACAAGCCCCCACTCACCTGCCCAATCCACGCTGCCGTAATACATCATGGCCAAGTCCAGTCTGTCCGTGGGCATGACCTTCGACGGTCCGAACATCTCCACGACGTCGTCCACCCTCTGCAGCATGTCCAGCCTCAAGTTGTCCGTCGGGGGGCTGTACACCTGCCGCTCGCACACCTGGGGGTGCTGCCCGTGGATCCTGACCTCGCACCCCGGCCACCAGTAGAGGGCGGCCTTCCTGGAGTTCTTCTGGGCCGTCACCCACACGGGTTCCCCCCCTTGCCACCACATCGGGTCCGTGCTGTTGGTGCTGGGCAGCATCTCGAAGAAGGTGTCGGTTTCGTTGTCCCACAGCATGTTGTCCACGAAGCCGTGGGTCTCGGGATACAGGCCTGGAATGAGAATGTGTGTTGGGTTAAAAACAGTGGGTCTCGGGATACAGGCCTGGGATTAGAATGAGTGTTGGATTACAAATAGAGGGTCTCGGGATACAGGCCTGGGATACGAATGTGTGTTGGGTTAAAAACAGTGAGTCTCGAGATACAGGCCTGGGATTAGAATGAGTGTTGGATTACAAATAGAGGGTCTCGGGATACAGGCCTGGGATATGAATGTGTGTTGGGTTAAAAACAGAGGGACCCGGGATACAGGCCTGGAATTAGAATGAGTGTTGGATTACAAATAGAGGGTCTCGGGATACAGGCCTGGGATATGAATGTGTGTTGGGTTAAAAACAGAGGGACCCGGGATACAGGCCTGGGATATGAATGTGTGTTGGGTTTGGTTTGGTTAATTAACGTCGCACTAGAGCTGCACAGTGGGCTATAGGCGACGGTTCGGGACCTATCTCGAAGGTTTGGTTTGGTTAATTAACGTCGCACAAGAGCTGCACAGTGGGCTAATGGCGACGGTTCGGGGCCTATCTCGAAGGAAAGGCCCGGGAACGATGCCTCGTATTTTGGAACCATGGTCAGATGACGAGGCCAACACCTGAACTGGCACCCAACGCCTGCAATAGACGTCAGGACTTTGGACCCCGATCAGATGTATCGTGCACCAGTCCCGTATACACGCCAGTATAATTTGTTGGATATTCTGGACGACTTTCTAGTATTTTTGTAGCGAAGCTGGCAACCCTCCGATCGCAAGATCACAACTTTTTTACCTTTCTATGTCAAGTTCATTTCACGGATTCGAACCACCAATCTTCTGATTAGTAGACTAGGTTTAGGCAATTGCCTACTTTAATGCCCAAAGCTAGATATGCCACTGACACAAAGAGCTATTGATGACCTTTCGGGATCTATCAAAAAAGGAAAAGCCCGAAAACGCTACTTCGTTATTTCGAATCACTGTCAGATGACAAGGACATCGCTTGAGCTAGCCCCCTACGTAACCGGACATAGACTTGAGGATATGGGACCACGGTGGTTTAACGTGCGCCAGTCCCCTCTACACAACGAATAACTTTTACCGGGTGAAGGTAACGAATCTGACAACCACCAGATTACCAGATTGCTACAGAGGGGCCAGTAGCCCCTAGGCACCGTCGTCGGCTAGCAACCAAAGGGCAGCGAGTTCGAATACGGCTGATACCAGAGACATTTTTGTCAAAATGTTAAAATGCAGTTACATCTGATCGGGGTCCAATGTCCTGACACCAACTGAGGTTGCGTCGGGTGGGTGTCAACTCCGGTGGTATTCTCGTCTTCTGACCATAGTTTAAAAATACGAGACATTGTTCCCGGGTATTTTCTTTCAGATAGACCCTGAACCGTAGCCAATAGCCCAATGTGCAGCTTTAGTGCGACGTTATTTAACCAAACCAAACCAGATTGCTACACACATACTGCGAACCAAACCCGCGACTTTCCAATACTGAGTCTGACCTCCAGTGGCCCAATCGATAAAGGCGTTCTGCTAGTAATCAGAGGATTGCTGGTTCGAATCCGTGCAATGGACTTGACCTTCGAGCATGGATCCCTTATAGTAGAGAAATCATAAGGTTATAATCTCGCTAACATCAAAGTGAGGCCAACAATGGCCTCAGACACGTTGTTTACTACGTCATCTATTCATAAATTGCTTCTAGTTCATTCATAAAAATATCCTGTACTTCATGAAGTAACACATTTACTATTATTTCCAAATCACAAGTCAATCACGAACGTTTTTTTATTCATAAATTTCGAAAGGAAGTCACGTGTCTGGTGCCATCAGGTATGAGATGTTTGCATCACGATGATGACGTCATATTCGCTATACTACAGTCCATTCATGCTCGAAGGACTTGACAAAGAAAAGTAAAAAAAAAAATAGTGATCTAGCGATTGGAGGATTGCCAGCTTCGCTACAAAAATACTAGAAAGTCGTCCAGAATATCCTATAAATTATACTGGCGTGTATACGGGACTGGTGTATGAAAAATCCGATCGGGGTCCAATGTCCTGACGCCTGTTGAGTTTACGTCGGATGCCAGCTCAGGTGTTATCCTCGTCATCTGACAATGGTTTAAAAATACGAGGAATCGATTTCGGGTTGAGATAGGACCCGAACTATCGCCAACAGCTCAATCTGCAGCTTTAGTGCGACGTTAATTAAACAAAACAACCAAAAACAACCGATACTGAGTCCGAGCCGATACCACCTAAGCAACGTTGGCTCACTCAGAAAGTACAGAATGGAATATAGAAACAGTTCACCTGTGGCAAAACTCATCATGTTTGGATAAGTCAATGATGGATAGACCGGCTTCAGGTACTCTGCCTTGACGCCGTTCTTCACGATGCTCTGGAGCCCCTGCAGCTTCAGCTTCGGGAAATCAATGTAATCCCAGCGAAATCCATCTATCAAGACTACAATCAATTTGTGGTGCTCCCCCGACACTTCACTGATGCTGGACAAGACGATGAGCAGTAAGGCACTTGCTATTAGCTTCATATTATAATTGAATTATTTTAATTAAAACAACCTTAGTGCTGCTGTTCTGTGGGAGTCCAACTACCTCTATGATGTATAAAATGTATGGTTCTGAGAGTTGCAGGTGTTTATCCTGGTAAACATTGCAAATTTCTTTCGGATTTTTAGGTGCCATAACTATTGGCCAAGCGCTCGTAATGTTCGTGTTTGATCAGAGATTGTTATTGAGTCTCTTCCCTTGCAATTTATAGGGTTATTATGTTGTAACTGAAAGTTTAGAAGCCAGAATTGGCAACCCTCCAGATTAGGCTTGCGCGATGATGACATTATGTCATCGCGATCAATCGCCAGCCAATATTTCGATTAATCGAAATTAGAACGTTAATTACAATTACTTTTCGAAAGCAGTATATTTCCTCCTGGAAAATTGATGTTTTAAAATAATAATATTTGCGTGTTTTAAGTAAAAAGTAATTTACGTTTTAAAAAGCAATTTTTTATGTTAATTTGAACCCCTCCCCCTTTTTTTTCATGACGTTCAAATTTTTTTTGTGTTTACCGAAACTTATCACCCTCTTAAGTCCGATCGATGCCCTTATGTACGTACACTGTAAAAAAAAAGGTACTTAAAAATGAGCACCTGAATCTACTCATTTTTCTTTGAGTATAATTGCACCGTAAATAAGCGAGAACGTACTCAAATTTAAGTAATCGTACTTTCTCAAAAATGAGGAGTGTGATTTAATATTGCTAACCTCAGCTTCTTTTCAAGCCATCTTAACAAAGCGACCTGACACACTTAAAATAGTTGTTCAAAAGATGGTTTTTCACATCATTTGATGCCGATGGCTTAAATGGAAACTGAGTTATTACAACTTAATTATCTTACTTCCCATTCTTACGGCACACCTTTTTAACATTACATTTATTTATAACTTCTTCAAGTCGCCCTGGTAGTACAACGGATAAGCCACTAGACGACGGTGCCCGAGGATATGGGTTTGATCGTAGTTGTGACGAATATTGATTGCATAGAACTGAATTCAGTGTAGGGCATGTCGAAAATTAAGAAATATTGGAGAGAAAAACTAATTTAGTTAACTACTAGATAGTTAGTAACTACGCTAGTTTAAAATGTGGATGTTGTTTTGGGAGAGCAGTGTTTTAGTGCTGCCATCTGTTGTGTGATAACAACAACAATACTCCGCTAGTTAAGATAAGTAACTCGGAACAGGACACACAGCAGTACTTTTAATGGTTTTAATATTTAAAAATAGATACACAGAAACTGATATTTTTTTTAAACAAGCTATTATCGCTTATGGTACATAGATTCCTGTAAAACACTCTCCTGCACGAAGCTCTTCTGAATCATCGTTCATCGTTTCATCGAATCATCCTAAATCATCGTTTTTGATGAGGAAGACATTTCCAGCAACCGGCCCTTGAAGGTTGCGAGAGTCCACGAAAGACTTGATGTCGAAGTTAGTGTTCGGAAGCGTAAATTTATCACTCAAGCGGCTGCCTTGTTCGTAGACCACTATGGTATATCTATGAGCATCTGCAATAAATAAAATATTTCGATCAAAAACAGATATTCGTATGGGCTAACTTTAAAATTTCAAATATGGGTTTTTACCAACGTTTTTAAAGTTAAATTACTAAATTTTTTTTTTATTCTGGTGATTTACCTGTTTTTTTTCCCCGCTTGAATACGAAAAATAGGTTTAGATGGGAAATTGCCAACCCAACAAGAAAATTTATTAAAAATTTGCAGTTTTTTACAATGATTTCCCCAACAGTTTACATGTCTATGCGAAGACTGTTGGCACATTCCTGTAGAGTTGGAAAAATCCCAAACCGGTTTGGCAAACTTGTGATTTTTTTTAATTATTATTTTAAATGAAACTTCTTTGTTTCTTTTAAAAGAAAAAAAATCACAAGTTTGCCAACTAGATGGGAAATTGCCAACCCGACAAGAAGTAAAATGTTGTAGTTTTTTACGATAATGTCCTCAACATTTTTCATGCCTACATGGGCCATAAGACTGTTGGTAAATTCGTGTTGACTTAGCAAAATCATAAACCTAGCTAATTGCAAACTTGTGAAATATATTGTTTTTATTTAAAGTGAAACTTTTTAGATTAATTAAAAAAAAAACTAAATTTCAGTATACGCTTCCGTCCTCCATAACTCACGGGGAATGAACTTTTGGTGATAAAAGACCTACCATCGTGTATAGGATGCTAAGTCACGTTAACCAGGTTAGCCGTTTATCCACTCCATCCTCTGACCTTTGTACCGCGTGGAGCTAAAATGTTCTCACGAATCAAATTTTAAGGCACATTGTGACAGAATTATGTCACATCAAATTTCATGTGCAAATTTGGTCACTACACGTAAATTTCGCAGCAAGAACCTGATCCGAACCTTTTAAAAATTTTGAAGTTCTTTTTGAAAATCCCAGTATTAATTGCTTCATCAAAAAGATCTTTTAGTGTTCTTAGAAGAGTATAAACTATTTAAGAAACTCAATAAAACAAGAATAGTTATCACATTTAGCCCTACTAGCTAAAGAAACGTACAATTAAATACGGATAATTGCGTTAAAGTATGTACTAAGAGGCAGTCAAGGCATTTGTTTTAAACTTTAATAAAAAAGATAACTTGTTTCAAATGAGCTTTATTGTAAACTTATAATTTTTAAAAAATTATGTTATTAACTATTTTTTACTATGTATTTTAAATTGGTACACTTCAAATAACACAAAATAGTGAGTATATATATGCAATGTTTATTATAATTTTTACTCCAACAGTAGAAAGGATGGTAATTTTTTTTAGCGAATTTAAAAGGAAATCTTGACTTACGCGTAAA
Source organism: Troglohyphantes excavatus (assembly GCA_963932185.1). NCBI lineage: Eukaryota > Metazoa > Arthropoda > Arachnida > Araneae > Linyphiidae > Troglohyphantes > Troglohyphantes excavatus. Next base: position 9,101,932 of record OZ010667.1, read on the forward strand.
CAGTACAATGGACCGAATGTTTACATAATCACTTCAACACTCTGGCTTTGACATTTAAAAAGACAAAAACCAGTGATATCCTTACAGACAGTACTTCCGAATGTAGATTTTGTCGCATTGTAGTTGCGGATCCGATTAATAGTATAATCATTTCTCTTACAGTTGACACGGTTGCTCGTTCATTCCCAGTAAAAAAAGTCGGTATAAAACCTTCATCAAAATATTGAAATTGAAGGTTTAATGCAGAAAAACTGCAGTTAGATCTTTGAAATTAAAGGTCTTTGTTTCAATATCCTTCATAAAAACTGTAAAAAAAAACTTCAAGAAATCCTGCAAATAGAAAAAAACCTTCAATTTTTAATCATGAAGGGAAAATGCAGATATTTTAAAGATTTTATGAAGGAAAATAAAAAACTTTAAAAAAAAAACCTGAAGTTTTTGTTTCAATATCCTTTATACAACCTTCAAAGTGTCTTCAATTTGACAATTTTGATGAAGATTTTATGCTGATTTTTTTTTTTTTTTGCTGGATTCCGTTTAGCCATAAAGCCATATATGTATATGGATCCTCAGAGGAGTGGTAACCCTTTGGTAACCTGGGAAAGCTGTCTGAGAAGGGCAACCGTACCCCTTGTTTGAAATTGTTACCATAGCGACGAGAAATCACAAAATTATCCACACCAAAGAATTTAGTAACGTCTTTAAATGGTGGTTCTGAATCAAGACCTGTAAAGCAGCGATGGAAATGTTCTGATTCCCTTCTTTAACCTATAATTCACTGAAACTATTCACAAATAACCAGATAATAATAAAAAAAAATTATTAACATTTTAACTTATCTACTGAAAGGCTTCATAAAGGCGTCGTCTTTGAGCTATGTCAATTTTACATATTTGTGAGTAAATTCTTAATTTACACATCATGTGATATTTGCATATTCTCTTCTTCTACCACAGTGACTTTCAATCAATGACATCGAACCCACGGAGTAAAGAAGAAGGTGGAGGTGCGATCAAGTCTTAAACCTGTTTGCAATGTGAAGTAAGCAATCGCTTAAAAAGTAGGAACTGGCGAAGTATTTGGCGCTATTCCAAAGCACTACTTTGTAGCAGTACTTGGCGATAATTTATTTTATAATTTAATTTATCTATGAAGTGGAAATAATAGCATCCTTTATCGATTTGGAACTTGTACTGCATCCCACAATTACACAAATAGTCAATTTTTAAGTTTTAGCATGCGTTTTCTTAATTTGAAAATAATGCATCCCTCGTAGAAAAATCACTGCAAACTAGCTTTGTTTGTGCCTAGTTTGGGGTTGCTAACTTCCGTCTCATGAAAACTCGCCAAATCATCTCCACCTTTTTCTTTACTCCGTGCATCGAACCACCCATTTATAAACTTAGAATTCGTCTTTGGTGGTAACTTTTGGAAAGCAGTGTATTTTCCGAATGTTTGACCGTCCAAGAGACCCAGCTACGTTTGGTCGCGGATACTAATGTTTATTTGAAAAGGTAACTCACCTGCAGTTGGTGGTTGTGGTGCAACGTATTCGGAAGCCACGTCCCCAGAATTCACGTCATCCCCGGGAATGTTTTCAACTACCCAATGGCGAAACGGCGAGAGGTTATTGACTTGAGGGGTCGGTGCATCGGGATCTGTTCAAAACACAACGGTACAGCAAAACATAGGGATCTATTCAAAACACACCCGACGACACAACAAACTAATATAGGGATATATTCAAAACACACATGACGACATAACAAAATAACACACATGGATCTATTCAAAGCACACACAACAATACAACAGAATATAGGGGGCTATTCAAAACACACACGAAGACACAACAAAATAATATAGGGATATATTCAAAACACGCATGACGACATAACAAAATAACACACATGGATCTATTCAAAGCACACACAACAATACAACAGAATATAGGGGGCTATTCAAAACACACACGACGACACAACAAAATAATATAGGGATATATTCAAAACACGCATGACGACATAACAAAATAACACACATGGATCTATTCAAAGCACACACAACAATACAACAGAATATAGGGGGCTATTCAAAACACACACGACGACACAACAAAATAATATAGGGATATATTCAAAACACACATGACGACATAACAAAATAACACAGGGATCTATTCAAAATACACACAACAATACAGCAGAATATAGGGGACTATTCAAAACGCACACGACGACACAATAAATTAATAAAATAGGGATATATTCAAAACACACATGACGACATAACAAAATAACACAGACATCTATTCAAAACACACACGACACAACAGAATATAGGGACCTATTCAAAACGCACACGACGACACAACTAAACACAAGGGATCTATTCAAAGCACACAAAACGACACAACAGAATATAGGGATCTATTCAAAACGCACTATTTAAAAAAAAGAATGAATTGACAGATGAATGAATAATTTGATAAAATACATGAAATATTAGTAAATAAAAGAAAGAAAAATTGGTATACACTTCTTAAGATTTTCTCATCACATATTATCTTTATCTATAGGACACTTTTTTCCGTATACTGACATCAATTTTTAAATTTTTATATACGGTTTATTGCAAAATGAAGTATATAAGATTTTCTAAAGGTGTACAGCAATAACTTTTCCTAAAAGAGGAACATTATTTGCATAAAAAACGACAACAACATTGGTTAGACACGAGTTCTCAATATACCGTAAGGCCCATTCTACCGTTCCATTCTTCTAGAACTTGTACCACGTGGTATGAATTGTCGAATCACCGAGAAGCTCGCACGCGTTTTACTCGTTGATGTAGAATGGGCATAAGATTTGGTTCGTGAATGGTTTTTAAGCGAGCCTGCTCAGTGTCTTCTGTAAGCTCTAGATCTCTCTTGCTTGTCATAGATTTAGGCTTCATGTTATAATTTTGTTCGTCTTGCAATCCTCTTTCAACCTGATCTTGTTTATTATATGCATTTTAATATTTTTAGTATAATCTTTAGTCCAATCACCGTAATTCCCTGTTAAATCACCGAATATTCCCTGTTAAAGAGTTTAGAAAAATTTAATAAAATAATGATTGAGATTTCCCTAATGAATTTAATTTTTTTCATGTATACTTTTTAAATCGAATTCGATAAATTTCACGACTACCCATTTCAAATTTACGACTAATGACGTATATTCCAGTTTTTAAGATATCAAATTGTACACATTTAAAAATTAACGTTAATTTGGAGAAATTGAGATATTGAATGTCGCATAATTTCAACACATTTTCAGAAAATGCAATTATAAGTAAAGGGTATACCAAACATAAGAACAGTGTACAGTTTGTTGCTGTCGCTGTCAAAACTTAAGGAAGGGGGATCTTTTATTAAACGACGTTTCACATGACTTCCACAGTCTACATTGTGACCTTTGTAAGTAACCTATAATATAAAAGGAAACATAAGAGGGAATAGGCTTAATCAGTTTCGCTAAATGAATTTATTTATAGCTTGTGCTTATGTACTTTAAAAATTGTTTCCTTAAAACAATATTGGATAATTGTACATACTCCCAAAGTTTAAGTGTTTCCAGGCAGGTGGTTTAGGGGGTTCAAACCCCTCCCATTGAAAGTCAAGAAAAATTCGAAATTACTGTAAAAATCATAAAAATATTTTAAAAAACTATAAAATTTTCAATTTCTAGTATAATACTTCTTGTTGAGTTGCATGAGGGAAAACCTGGTAATTTCCGTGGTTCTTCCCAGGAAAATAGTTTTCAAAATGCTTCAGAAACATGTTTTAGTGTCATTTTTATTTATCTCAAACTAAACATAACATGACCGCATCGTGTTGCCTTATATAGCATTTGAATTTCTGCGACAAAGGGAAAAGATTGTCAAACGGAATCAATATATTATTTTAAACAAGGAATCTTTACATTTAAAATGTGTTCTCTAAATTTATTTCATAATTAGGGAGTAATATTTACTAATTTTTAAAAATTGTCAATTACTTATATTTGTAACGATTTCATGAAAAATAAATGATAACCGTTGATGTTTCGATACTTATATGCCAACGTATTGCCGTTTACTTGAATACAAATTAATATAAGTTTTATTAAGCTACTTAGCTATTATAAGCTACTTAGTCACTGAACCACCCCCATGAAAAATCTATACCTACGTGTCTGAGTGTTTCCAAGAAATATGATTTTGCCTTTCCTTTGAAAAGACGACAAAAATCTTTTAAAAGTGCAGCTAAAAAAGTTCCCATATCAAATCCCTAAGCCCAATATCGGGGATATTTTTAGAGAACAAATGGGAAAATGCTTCTAATTTTATGCAAAAGAAACTTGAAGCAATTTGAATTATTTTAAAAGTACGTCTAAGCAGAACATTTCAGCAACTGATAAACTGATTTGGAGTGAGGAAAAAGAAAGAAGAGCGAGGACCGGACCGGACGCGGATTGTGAAAGCAATAGTAACAAGTGTCCGGTGTTATCAATTGTCCGGTGGTATCAATTGTCCGGTGGTATCAAGTGTCCGGTGGTGTTATCAATTGTCCGGTGGTATCCAGTGTCCGGTATTATCAAGTGTCCGGTGGTATCAAGTGTCCGGTGTTATCAATTGTCCGGTGTTATCAAGTGTCCGGTGGTGTTATCAAGTGTCCGGTGGTGTTATCAATTGTCCGGTGGTATCAAGTGTCCGGTGGTATCAAGTGTCCGGTGTTATCAAGTGTCCGGTGGTGTTATGAATTGGCCGGTGGTATCCAGTGTCCGGTATTATCAAGTGTCCGGTGTTATCAAGTGTCCGGTGGTGTTATCAAGTGTCCGGTGGTGTTCTGAATTGTCCGGGGGTCTCAAGAGTATCAACGAACCAAGATTTGCGCTGGGACAAATCTTACAGTGGCGCCGACGACAGCGGTTGTCTGGGATTGTCTGAGAAATACATACGGCATATTTCCAGAAAAGTAGGTCTTCAACGCTTTGAACCGGTGATATGAGGTGCTGCAACAATAATCAACGGTAATAGATATGCCTTACTATTCTTAAAATACAGGGGGGACAAACATATTTTTTTTTGTTTTGTTTTAATATGGTTGATGTAGTTTCGGTTTGATATATGTAAAATATATGGTTGATGTAGTTTCGGTTTGATAAAAGTAAAATATATGGTTGATGTAGTTTCGGTTTGATATATGTAAAATATATGGTTGAGGTGTATTTTGATGAGAAAAATAGTGGAAAAAAAAAATCCCTTAAGAAAAATTATGCTGTTATTTTACCAGCATTAAGTAATTTAGTATGCTTGTATCATGTTACTGGTTTGTTCAAATATCTGACAATTGGTATTTTATAACTCTTATTTTTATAAGTTAAAGGTATTTTGGTTGACTTTTATTATATAACTGTATTTGCTGTGTAATTAAGATGGCATTTTTCGGGAAAGCAAGGAGAGAGGATTTAATTGTGCTAGCCACGGAATTAGGTGAGAACATTTCTACAGGTAGTAGAATGGTAGATTTAAAAAAAATTATCACAGCTAGTGCTGAATTTGAGGAGGAATATGTAAAGAATATGTTGGGTAATATAATAGAAGATAGGATTAAGCAGGAGCAGCAGGGGAAGGAAGAAAAAGAGAAACAATTAGAGAGAGAACATGAACTTAAGCTTAAAGAATTAGAAATGCAGGGGCTCTCGGGAAAAGGCGGCACTGCTTTCGGTTCAGGAGACATTTCGGAAAGAAACGGGTCTAATTTTATGGGATATTTAAATATAATGAAAGGTTCAATCTTGGACCCTCCCGAAAAACCAGAGGATTGGCCTTTTTATTTTCATCATATCGAAATTATGTTTAAATTGTATGAAGTTCCTGATCGCTTTCAGGGCAAAATTGTACTGTACAGCTTAAAAGAACGGGTAAGGGGTATAAGTTCTATACTGGGGGAGGACGAATTGGATAATTATAGTCGTATCAAAGATACCATGTTAAAAAGGTTTAAAATCACCCCCCTACAACATAAAATTAATTTTGACAAATGTGGCAAACAATACGATGAATCTTATACTCAGTATGCAACGAAATTAGAGACTGCATTAGAACTATATATAAAATCGAGGGATGTCACGACTTTCGAAAAATTAAAACAATTAATAATAGCGGATAAGATAAAAGATAGTCTACCTCAAAATGTGAAATCTCACGTTTACCTCAAAGAGACAGAATGTTGGTTAGCGGTTAGGGAATTAACACAAGAAATTGATAATTTTGTGATTGCAATGTCGAGGAACTATTGTAATCAAGGTTATAGAGGCAGAGGCAATTTTCTTGGTGAAGGTAGACAGAAGTATGAGACGCGGGAAGGTAAAAATGAAAACAGAAACTGGTCTAGTACACAGGTTGGAGGTGAAAACTACAAAGACAAATTTGATCCTGAGAAAAAACTCGTTCAATGTTACGCATGTAAGGAAGAGGGACATATAAAAAGATTTTGTCCTAGGGTTAATAAGGTCCCGAAGCAGACAAGTGACATGGGAAATTCGGAATTGGAGGAAATGGGCATAAATAAGGTTTGTGTAGATTTCTCCGGTTTCGATCGGAATGGTTACTGCTTAGAGGATATACCTTTGGGGTTAACGGAGTCGGACCTTCCGAAGATGGATTTCGTGATCGATGGATCTTTGTTTCAAGGGGTTATAGATACGGGCGCACAGATAAGTGTGCTGAGAAAATCAGTGGTGCCAAGTAAATATTTAGAATCTGGGGGAAAATTATTCCTGCGTTCGGCATGTGGCACTCTGATTGAGGCTGCGATGATTTCCGTTCCTCTGAGCATTGGGACGGAGAAAGGTGGGGTTACACCTTAAGTAAATGTTCAAGTAGCAGTTGTAGAGAGGTTAAGTGAGGATGCATTGATCACCCCCATAGTGTTTAAACTACTAAGAGACCAAATGAGAAAATATTTGGGGGAGGATATGGAGGCTGCAATCTTCGGAATGCAGGTAGAAACTGAAAATGTCACTGGGAAAGAAGGGAGTGAAGAACAAAATGATATGGAGGATTTACCTGACGATGAGCAGGCTGGGAAAAGCATCCCTATAGACATAGTGCAAAGCCAACAGGAACATGATAACATAGTGCAAAACCAACAAGATAGAGATAGTCATGAACGGGATATCGATCCACCGCTATCGCAAGCACAGAAATTTCGCAAAGACCAAGCAAATTGCGAATCATTAAAAAGGGCTTTTATGGAAGCAAGGAACAATAAGAATGGTTATTGGTTAGAATCGGGAATCCTTTACCACACTGGTAAGTTTAATGGGCAGAAATGCAGTCAATTGGTTATACCTCAGAGTAGGAGGGAAGACATTTTAAAATTGGCTCATGAAACTTTAACTGGAGGGCATATGGCGTCAAAGAAGACTGGAGAGCGCATTAGACTTTCTTTTTGGTGGGAGGGGTTGACAAAAGATGTCAAACGATTTTGCGAATCTTGTCATGATTGTCAACTTCGACGCCAAAAGAGGGTTCACGATAGGGCGCCAATTGAAGCAGTAGGGAGACCAGAACTTCCATTTCAGGTTATGAATGCTGATCTATTTGGACCAATTGAGCCCAAATCTTCACGGGGACATAAATATGTATTGTGTGTAATGGACCAACACAGTAGATGGCCAGAAGCAGTTCCAATTAAATCATTAACTGCGAAAGCTACTTGTGAAGCGTTTATGGAAATATTTATGAGGACAGGTATACCAAGAATGATATGGATGGATAATGGGACAAATTTTGCTGCAAAGCTGACAGAGGAGTTTTTAAAACGCTTAGGATCGTCTCCAAAATTTTCAACTCCGGGTTATCCTCAGGCCAATGGACTTTGCGAAAGATTCATTGGTACAATGAAAAGAATGTTGCATCATTGCGTGAAATCTCAAGGCAAAGGATGGGATAAACAATTGCCATATTTGTTGTGGGCTTATCGAGAAGTTCCAAACGCTACAACTGGTGTCCCTCCATTTTTACTGGTATACGGCCGAATACCAGTGGGACCTTTAGCTATCTTGAAATCCAGCTGGGAAGATGATGCAGTTTTACCGCAAGGGGTGGGAGAATCTGTAAGTGAATATTTGAGGGCACTCCGCGACCGGTTGAAAGATGCTGAAATATTTGCTACTCAGCATGGAAACATCCAGCAGCAAAAATATGTCCATTACCACAATCTAAGGTCAAAGGAACAACAATTCAGTGTTGGTGACGAAGTCGTGGTGCTGATACCTGATTCTACTAACAAACTTTGTTCCAAATGGATGGGGCCGGGTGAAGTAGCGGAAGTTAAATCCCCGCATTCTTATTTGGTAAAGTTGCCAGATCAAAGCGTTCGTCATCTACATAGTAACAAATTAAGGAAATACATACAACCAGTTAATACTATAGGAATTATATACGAGGCGGACAGAGACTTTGGTGAAATTCAACATGCACCGATTGAAAAATGTTCAGCAGTAAAAGTATGGCTAAGTAAGCTTACCAGTTCAAAAGACTGGGACCATTTAGACGGGGTTCAACGGGAACAATTAACTAGAGTAATAGGGGATTATCATATGTTTTTTGATGGAGAAATTAAATGCGCCAAAGTTGGGTCACATAGAATAATTTTGAAACCAGACATTCAAAGAAAACAACCCTACATTTACAAAGTCCCTGAGTTATTAAAATCGCAAGTGGAGAAACAAATTTCAGAATTATTGCAAAGGGGGTTGATAGAGCCTTCGGTGGCTGAAATAGCATACCCTATAGTGCGTGTAGCAAAAAAGGACGGTACCATTAGACTTTGTGTGGACTATCGTGGCTTAAATGCGGAAAGTCAGATAATGTCGTTTCCAATGCAGAATGCAGAGGAATTACGCTATAGAGCGGGAGCTGCCTATTTTTTGACCACACTAGACATTTTGAAAGGCTATTGGGGAATTCCAATGGAAGAGGGCAGTAAAATACTGACTAGCTTTGTTTCACCGAAAGGTCAATATCAATGGAAAGTGATGCCTTTTGGATTAGCTGGGGCTCCGGCAACTTTTCAGAGGGCAATGAACCAAGCTCTAAAATCGCATAGTGGTTATGCAGAAAGTTTTATTGACGACATAGTTATCTATTCGATAAACTGGGAGGATCACTTAAAACACATTACATCCGTTCTTAAAACGCTTCAATCCTTAAATTTTACTGCAAACTTGGATAAGTGTTCCTTCGGCAAACCAGAGGTAAAATATTTAGGTCACATTGTAGGTTCGGGAAAGCATGGGCCCGATCCGGACAAAATTAAGACTATCAAAAACTTAAAAGTACCTAAAACAAAAAAATCTTTGAGGTCAGCATTGGGACTATTTAACTACTACAGGGAATATGTACCAGGATATGCTAGAATAGCTAAACCATTAACTGATTTGACAAAGAAATCCATTCCACACGATGTCCCCTGGACCGAAGAAGCAGAATGTGCATTTAATGAATTAAAAGATGCTTTATGTAGAGCGGTTTCGCTGTACACACCTGATTTAGCACGACCGTTTGAAATTCATACAGATGCCTCATTGACGGGAATAGGCGCATGTTTAATTCAGAGAGATTCTACGGGAAGAGCTAGGCCGATAACGTTTGCTAGTCAGAAACTGACAAATACGCAGACAAACTGGAGTACAATAGAACGTGAAGCTTTTGCTGTAATGTGGGCGCTAAACAAGTTTGAAGTTTGGACTTATGGGAAACCAATTTTACTTCATACAGATCATAATCCCTTAAAATTTCTTACTGAGGGAATCCCGAAGAATGCTCGATTACAGAGATGGGCATTAGCCCTTGCAAGGTTTAATGTTCAAGTTGCCCATAGACCAGGTGCTGTTAACACGGACGCTGATGCTCTGTCTCGCATCGAGTATGAGGATTAATGTACATGTTTATGTAGTAAAAAAAAAAAAAAAAAAAAAAAAAAAAAAAAATGTAAATGTATGTGTTTATGTACTTCAGTAAATTAATATGTTTATTATTTTATTGATTTGTTTATATGTAATAATGGATATGTTGAATGTTTAATTGTAAGCTCATGCATGAGAAGCAATTATGGGACACAAACACTAACACACACTGAAGGTACTTTCTATAATTGGACATTGAAGTGTACGCTGACAAAGCTAGAAATAGTTTCACTGCAGGACTATAGTCATGCAGTGGAAACTGGAGGGAAGGTGTGAGAGGTTGCTCTTCCACTCGCGGAGTGGCGCGGCTGTACCGGAAGTGACGAAATGCGTGGGAGAGAGTGTTCGGTTGTTTTGGAGTGAGGAAAAAGAAAGAAGAGCGAGGACCGGACCGGACGCGGATTGTGAAAGCAATAGTAACAAGTGTCCGGTGTTATCAATTGTCCGGTGGTATCAATTGTCCGGTGGTATCAAGTGTCCGGTGGTGTTATCAATTGTCCGGTGGTATCCAGTGTCCGGTATTATCAAGTGTCCGGTGGTATCAAGTGTCCGGTGTTATCAATTGTCCGGTGTTATCAAGTGTCCGGTGGTGTTATCAAGTGTCCGGTGGTGTTATCAATTGTCCGGTGGTATCAAGTGTCCGGTGGTATCAAGTGTCCGGTGTTATCAAGTGTCCGGTGGTGTTATGAATTGGCCGGTGGTATCCAGTGTCCGGTATTATCAAGTGTCCGGTGTTATCAAGTGTCCGGTGGTGTTATCAAGTGTCCGGTGGTGTTCTGAATTGTCCGGGGGTCTCAAGAGTATCAACGAACCAAGATTTGCGCTGGGACAAATCTTACAGTACAGTTTGTTGCTGTCGCTGTCAAAACTTAAGGAAGGGGGATCTTTTATTAAACGACGTTTCACATGACTTCCACAGTCTACATTGTGACCTTTGTAAGTAACCTATAATATAAAAGGAAACATAAGAGGGAATAGGCTTAATCAGTTTCGCTAAATGAATTTATTTATAGCTTGTGCTTATGTACTTTAAAAATTGTTTCCTTAAAACAATATTGGATAATTGTACATACTCCCAAAGTTTAAGTGTTTCCAGGCAGGTGGTTTAGGGGGTTCAAACCCCTCCCATTGAAAGTCAAGAAAAATTCGAAATTACTGTAAAAATCATAAAAATATTTTAAAAAACTATAAAATTTTCAATTTCTAGTATAATACTTCTTGTTGAGTTGCATGAGGGAAAACCTGGTAATTTCCGTGGTTCTTCCCAGGAAAATAGTTTTCAAAATGCTTCAGAAACATGTTTTAGTGTCATTTTTATTTATCTCAAACTAAACATAACATGACCGCATCGTGTTGCCTTATATAGCATTTGAATTTCTGCGACAAAGGGAAAAGATTGTCAAACGGAATCAATATATTATTTTAAACAAGGAATCTTTACATTTAAAATGTGTTCTCTAAATTTATTTCATAATTAGGGAGTAATATTTACTAATTTTTAAAAATTGTCAATTACTTATATTTGTAACGATTTCATGAAAAATAAATGATAACCGTTGATGTTTCGATACTTATATGCCAACGTATTGCCGTTTACTTGAATACAAATTAATATAAGTTTTATTAAGCTACTTAGCTATTATAAGCTACTTAGTCACTGAACCACCCCCATGAAAAATCTATACCTACGTGTCTGAGTGTTTCCAAGAAATATGATTTTGCCTTTCCTTTGAAAAGACGACAAAAATCTTTTAAAAGTGCAGCTAAAAAAGTTCCCATATCAAATCCCTAAGCCCAATATCGGGGATATTTTTAGAGAACAAATGGGAAAATGCTTCTAATTTTATGCAAAAGAAACTTGAAGCAATTTGAATTATTTTAAAAGTACGTCTAAGCAGAACATTTCAGCAACTGATAAAAAAAATTGCTAGGTACTAATGCCCCATAACTTTTATCTCCCAATTTCGAACCCTGATCCTCATATTTAATATACAGGGATGGTTACAAATTTATGGGCGATGGTCATTGCTTTCCTGTATCACATTTAACTGTATTGGCATACTAAAATATTAGTGTTGTCCAACTACATCGCTTTCATTCTAAACAAGTCGCTAAGCTTTAATTTCAACAAACAAAGCAGTTTGCAGCGTACTGGAGTTCATCGATCTATCTTTCTCTTCCAAGTAATTCCCGGAAAGAATGTCCACTTGGATGGTGTGGGGGACGAGCCGAATGCGATAAACACTATCGAAGAGGAACTCATTCCCAGCCTAACTGTCATTGTAATAGCACGCCCTTCTGTCTGCTCATCATGTAAATGCAATATCATCCATTTAACCTTTAAATGTAATTCCTAAATTGTTAAACTTGCATAATTAAATATCATTTGTTTTCTAACTACTATGGCTATCGTCAATTTGTCCATCAACTAAATTCAACCTTCTGATATGGAGTCAACCATTGCGTGGCCTGCCCAAATAAATCAGTTAAAAGCACAGCAAAAATAATGGTTTGTTATGGGCAGTTGAAACAGCCAAACAGTGATCATCGCCCAACAATCAGTGACCGTCCTATATAATACTGTTTGTTATGACTTATGCAGGCCGGATTGTAGGGGGGGGGGGGGTCAGGGGGTTGAATCCCCTCTCATTGAAAGTCAAGAAGAAAAAATAAAATTACTGTAAAAATCATAAAAATTTCAATTTCTCGTATAATATTTCTTGTGAAGGAAACCCTGGTATTTTCCTGGTATATAAACCCTGGAGTTAAAGTAGTTTTCAAAAGGCGTCAAAACATATTTTTAGGTCATTTTTATCTCAAACTAAGCCTAACATCACGTCATCGTGTTTCATTATTTAGTATTTGGGTTTCGGCTACAAAGTGAAAATATACACAGACTGGTCCGTATAAGCAAGATGCTCCAAACATATATTATTCTAAACAATGGTTCTCAAAATTTAAATTTATTCTCTAATTTACCTCCTGTTTAGGAGTGATATTTACTCATTTTAAAAATAGGTAATGACTGATATTAGACGATTCCATGAAACTAAATGATGTTGCTGTTTCGATATTTATATGCCAATGTATTCCTGTGTACTTAAATAAAAAATTAGTAAGTTTTTAAAAAAATGGGGATGAGGGGGAGTGTTGGATTTTTTGGAAGTATTGGGGATTGAACCCCTCCCATGAAAAATCTATACCTACGTGCCTGGACTCATGTAAAATATAAATTAACTTCGAAAAAAAATAAAGTTTACCTGCAACGGCCTATCTGGAACTTTTGGAATACTATCTGGAACAATATGCTTTCGACGAAATGTATCTAAATTGCATTTGCTTCGACAGCAAATAAATACCGTAAATGCGAGGAGCAATCGAAAAACTGACGCCGGTTTCATGATGCAATGATCCGCACCTTATCACCCACGACGAGGTAAGGTTAATGAAGAAAGATGTTAAACGTAACATCCACGAAGTACTAAATAATTCAATAAGTGTTCATGTTACGTCAAATAAAGGTGTGCAAACTTTGACAGTTGTTTTTGCAGTTGAGATACTTGTACATTTCCTGCAGCAGTCAGACATAATCGGATATTCCATTTAATCAAGGGAATTTTACCACTCATTCAGACTACCGCTGTATATTTTAGGTGATTTTCGGAATATGTCGCTGTAACAATTTAAATTTAGTAATCTTTTTTATTTTTTTTTAAACTTGTATAACGCAAAATTTAAATAAATTTTTTCTTATTATACTTTTTTACTATTATATTACTTAATGCATTTTTATTATTTGATTGGGTTCAATTATTACGTTCCGATATTTTTTATTCTCCTGCAGAATGTACAATCTTCTTTTCCCCTATCGAAGAAAATAATATTTAATTCAGCTCGTTATTGTGATATGAGAGGTACCGAGGAACAAGTTTGTTTCGTACAAGGCCATTTTGAAAGTGGGAGCAAATCGTTATTCTATTCCGGTTCCTTTTTAGTAACATATTAATACATTTTTACCTGTTATATTCTTAACCTGTTCTTTTTTTTTAAACCTGTTCTTTTTTCTTAACCTGTTCTTTTTTTTAACTTGCTCTTTTTTGACATTTTTTGCTTTTCTGATCAAATTAAACAGAGCATCTATTATTTTTTCGAATAAATTATTATATTCAATATATATATTTTCGATTTTGTAATACTACTTTTTTGAGAAAATAAAGAAGTGTTAGTTATTAAAAATAATATCTTTAATTATCGTAAATTGATATATTTTAACTGTTATTCTAATATCACTCACCCCTACTCACTAATAACAAAATTTGTAAAAGAAAATCTAGTATTTTTTTTCTACAAAGTTTTGCAACATCACGCAACCATTGTGATCCCTTCCTCCAGGTCATGCCACAGTCCCGCATAAATGAACTACACTTATATTTGTAAGTACATTTATATTATTTTTAGCCACATTTATATAAATAAGATAAAAACTCGTCTTATAGAACATTACGTTAAGAATATTAAAATACAAATGCAACGTTAAAAATACGCAATTTAAATACATAAAATCTAGGCATGTTTCGGGAGATATATCTCCCTTCATCAGCAGAAAATGAAAAGTATGTGTGTAATAAAATATAAATAAACCCAGGAATTGAAAGTGTTGCCAAAGAACAAAAAACAATTTCAATCGGTTGGAGTTAACTATTGTGTGCCTACAAGCGGGAAATATCGGAACAGCAAAGGTTTCATTAACAATCCAACCAATATTGCTAATAATGTGAAACACCTCCAGGAAGTCACGTTCGATTGGAAATTTGGGTTTGTAATTTAAATGTGGGTTAGAAAAATTATAAACAAACCCATTTATATTTTTCTAAAATTCTTATTAAGTTCGACATACGTTTACCTTCCATTTCTTCACCTATCAATAAGATCACCTTCACACAACTTAAAGACCTCAGTGATGACCTTAATAACTGCGACATATATAGATCTCCTCCCTTCGGCCGCAATTAGGCTATTGCCTACCAAGTATATACAAACAAGAAATAAAGTCATCCATAGCTAGACACTCTTGGGAACATTAATTTGCAAACCCAAATCATCAGTTGAACTTGACTTCCTGGAAATATACCACATTATTAACTCCTTTCTGTCCGTTGTCCCCTCTCAGGCGATAAAATAACGACGTGTTATTTTGGTTCCCTGTTCTTTAAAATAAATAAGAACAGTATCATCTTGAGTTTAAAAAACATCGATTTTTTATTCAAGGGTCATTCCATGTCAAATCAACACACTTTTAATAAAAATTTGACCTCACCATCTCGGATTTTGATCAAATTTGGCACATGGGTAGCCCTCATATAGACTAAGAAAAATACAAAATTTTATTCAAATATATCAACCCTTTTGGAAAATACGGCTATGCAAAGTTTAAAAAAAACACCAAAAATCGCAAGACTTGCATATGTTTAACTTGCCATAGCAGCTTTTCTAATTATACTAGAAAGATGGGTGAGGTGTCATTTTTCAGCTTTTTTTATGGCCTTTCTTATGATATGCAACACAATAGTGGTTTAAAAAGGAAAAATATTAAAATTTTTAAATAAAAATTTAAATTTTAAATTTCGAAAAAAGCGTATTTTTAAAAAAATTCAAATTTTTTTAGAAAATAGTTTATATTAATTTTAAATGATATGCAAAGTTTCAGAGTGGGCAGAATTCAAAATTCTGACCATATGATAAAGAAATAGCAACAGAAAGCATAATACATGAATTTAAAAAAAAAAAAATTTGAAATATGGAAAATAAATCAAACATACTTGATATTGTATTGTTCAATTGTAGTTGAATAATGGTTCATTTGTTTCCAAGGCAGAGGTGGCGCCACTAGGGGGGCTGGGGGGGGCTGTAGCCCCCCTGTCGGGCAAGCCAAGCCCCCCCGTCGGGCAAAATTTTGAAGTTCGTCGGGGGAAAGCGTTATTTTAATTGTTAAAACCAAATTTTAATGAAAGGTTGAGTCGAATTTGCTTTTTTAATTAAATGAATCTGGGCCATATACCCGACAGAGCGAATTCCGACAAGCAGGTTACAATCCCGACAAAACTATAATTCCGACAGACCGAAATCCCGACAAAACTATAATTCCGACAGACCGAAATTCCGACAGCCTGTGGTGGCCGAATGGTTAGGAGTTCTTACGAGTACTCGATAGGCACAATTTTTATCTCTAGCTTGTGTGTAGCGATTCAGTAATCGGAGAGTTGTCAAATCCGTTCCTTTCGACACCAAAAAATATCCACCGCGTATAAGGGACTGGTGCACCCGGGTTTATCTGATTGTGGTCCACTGTCTTGGCGCTTATTGAGGTAGATTGCACCGGATGAGTTGATCTCGTCATCTGACCGTGGTTCAAAAATACGATCAAACAGTGTTCTCGGGTCTTTTCTTCCATATAAACCCTGATCCTTCGCCAATAACCCCCAACTGTGCAGCTCAAGTTCAATGTTAATACAACCAACCTATTCTAACAAACTAAATTCTCGACAATACAGTAATCCTATATAACCAAATTCTATAAACCAATATTTATTATTTTAGATAAAATTGTCAGTATTTTTATTATTTTATAGCTTTTTATACAAGGTTATGTATAAAGGTTCCACACACACACGTATACTATAGATATACTGTTATCATAATTTCAATTACGTTATTTGTTACATATTTTACAATAAAAAGCAACACCGAAATTTCAAACTAAAACCCATGTTTCAAAATATCACCATTAAAAAAATGTAATATTATTCCAAATCATAAACTAAAGAAATATATGATCATATAATTAAAACATCATATCATCATGTACACGATATTTCATCACGCATATCATTGATTTTGTGCCAAAAAACAATCGCGATTTATTAAAACCACGCGGCGAAAGTATTTTTAAAAAC
Organism: Troglohyphantes excavatus; assembly: GCA_963932185.1. Lineage (NCBI taxonomy): Eukaryota > Metazoa > Arthropoda > Arachnida > Araneae > Linyphiidae > Troglohyphantes > Troglohyphantes excavatus. The sequence goes on from OZ010667.1 coordinate 9,118,886, forward strand.
TTTTATTAAGTCGGCCATCAATAAGAATTTCAATGAAACTATTGCTAATACTCAGTGGCGGATTTAAAGAACGGTAAATATACGCAATTAGACAATGCCATTTGGGTCCCTGCAAGATCAGTCAGAAAAAAAAATAAGGACTTGAGGAAAAATATACTTTAAAAGTTTTAGGAAGTAAAGTGGTTAAAATGAATTTGTCAATATATATCATTAATGAATTTATTTTATAAAAGGAAAATTTCAAAAAGTTAGCATGTGTGTCGAAACTGTGCATTAACGAAATTATTTTGTGATCGTTCAAAAATTGAAGAACACGATTCAAAATTTAATTTAAAGTAAAAGATTTCATGTAAAAAATTAGTTCATTTTTTAAAAATGTTCTTTTAAGACCCAACATAAATCTTAACAGTGCTTATTTCACATGCTATATTTTTTCTTCTTCTGTTGGATTTATTTTGCGCGTATGAGCAGGATATGATTTAGAAAGTTCAGTACTATAGGCCCTACATCATTGAAGAGGGCCCTCTCGTAAAAATAGTCTCGAAAAATTAAAAATATCGCAAAATAAGTTTATTATTCATTTAAAACACGACTTAATTCTCACTTTTTTGGATAAATTGCTGAAAATTGCATTAATAATAACAACAATTTTGTCAAGTATTCGCCGGGGCCCCAAATCAGTCCCTGCGTATGAGACACGAGTCATTTTGTTTTAAGCAAAGAGCAGAGCCACAGCTCAGACATGGAACCACAAACGAAGGCCTATTCAGACGGCAGTAGCCAGATTTGCGTTGCCGCAAGCCTGATTGTTTGTACTTGGGGAGTGACGATCCTGGGGACAAAGCATCCCCCGTTGTAAAAGTTTAACCTTGAGAAGGTCAGCTACCAGCTTTGGGTAGACAAAATCGCCTTCGGGGATATATGTTTGTATAGCAATAGGATATATGTATAGCACGCCGCTGTCTCCCCTAAAAAAAGAGATTGGGCAGTGAATGGTCAGCTACAGGGCCCTCTCGACTCTCGAAAGTAAGTGTACTTGTAGAAGTAAGTTTATGGTTCAGTTCTATTTTGTTGTTGGTGAAAGGCAAAACGTTTTTTTAAAGAGGAAAATTATAGAGTGTCAACATTGCATTTAGATTTCAACTTTGATACTAATTCGGAAAGGTGAGATGTCTTAATAATTCTAGTGAAAAAATTTCTTATAAAAATTTTATTTGTGCCTGTGACTACTTAATATTACATTTATTTCGTTCAAAAAGAAGTCCAACCGTTTATTGATTTTTATGTTTTCCGTATTTAGAAGAACCAAACTAGTTTTGTCATTACTATTTCAGTATAGAAGATTTATTTAACCAATAAATTGTTTCGTCGTATGAGCTAGGTTTAGAAATGACTCTTATTTCAATTTTTGTTGCCACAAATTTTGTGCAATTTCAAACTATTTGGAATTTAAAAATAAAATATAATTATGGGAATCCTTTTTTTATCATTAAAAAAACTGCGTATATTGTTATATATAAAAAATCAATTCAGAAGAAATCAGGTCATATTCTAACGAAGCAGTCATGGTTCAGTACGGCGGTCCTAAATTAAAAATAGGCAATCGTAAATCCATTAAATTGTCAATTAATACTACTAGCTAAACGTCTATAAAATAAGGTATCAGGATAGGAACACCATTTTATGCTTTTAAGAGGATTGATTCCGACATTATAACTCCGTTGCAAATGACAATTTTTATCTCGTTTGATAAGAAATTAGGCGTAAAATAAAAATAAAATACTGCAGAATTTTTACGTAATGAAGTTCTCCAATACATATAACTACTGCTGCAGCTCTATTCTCTGAAAAGAATTTAATAAGGAAATAGCTTTCAATAGAAAATTTCTTTCGTAGAAATAGTCTAAATTTCGTTGCTAGAGATACAGCCTTTTGTACGTAGTAAAAAGCCTTCTCACTGTTTATAGATTTAAAAAAAAAAAACACTAAATTAAATGACAAAAAAAAGCACTAAAACATAGCACCGTTTTACATTGCATAGCTACCAACAAAAAATAAATTAATTTCGTAAAAGCATGGGGATTTTACAAAAACTACTTGCATAATGTAGTGATTTACCACATTTCGTTTTACCTTCACTATTACTTACTTTTTATTTATTTTATTTGTTGCCTTCTCGCCGTCCCTTCTTTGAACAACCCAACCACTTCAAATGGTTACATTTATAAAGGTTTTGAAAACATTTTGAGTACGATTTGTACAGTTTTTTTGGTACTTATCTTTTCTCCATGATTGCAACTCAGAATATTCAGAACACTACAATTATTTAATAATTAATATATAAATATTATAAGCCTTTTGTTTCAACTATTTATCTCAACAAATTTATTTCGTTATTTATGAATATTTTATACGCTTATGTGCACATTTTACGTCGGGGATATTAGCCCCCCTGTCGGGGAAGTCTAGCCCCCCCGTCGGGCAATTCCTAGCGCCACCACTGTTCCAAGGTATCATTTTCAGATAACACATACATTCTTCCATTGTACAGGATTTACTATATATACATAATCTGTCAGAGGCATCCAAAACACATTTGGCTTCCGTGGATATGAAAGTGATTGGAATGGTCCAGCTGGATGAAGAAATGTTACTTTTAGTTCTTCAGTTCTCTCAAGAACATAAGCTAGCCACCAGTTCTTGTTATATAGTACAACAGTGATATAGCTATTAATGTCTATTAATTTAAGTTACTATGGTGATCTTACAATTACTTGTGACGATTGTGTAGCTTCAGAAAATGTTTTCACAATTAATTTTGATGCGTTTAAGTCAATAGGTATAAAGTCATGATATCGTTAAGTCCCTTGGATGGTAATTGCCTGGTTGAAACGATCGTTTAAGAATGTTTCTGACTGTACTTAATCCTCCTGTGTTGTAAAAGTGAAGTTAATAGCAGAAATATTTTCTACTGCTCATTCATAAAGCTGGAGAGTGCATAAGATTAGTTTTCGTTGGGTCGCTGCAATCTAGTTCCAGCTGCTGATTTCTTAAACACCAACTTCATCACAAGGCCTTTTTCCATGTGATGTTGCTGAAAAATGCCATTTGCCCTCAATATTGAAGTCTTGCTTGTGAAAACACAAGTTGGTGAAATTTTTCTTATTTTTATATTGTGAAGCACGCCCATAAGAAAAGTGAAAGATCTCATGGTGAATTTTTTCAAACTTTGCATTCAAAAAGGAAATAAGTTTTCTTTGAAAGGTGTAAACTACAACTGTGTTGAGTTCTAGGCAATCAGAAATTGCAACGTAACTTAGATGTTCAACTTTTGTTTTTCCTTTATAATATATCACAAAAGGGTGAATTGTGGTTTGTCCACTATCCCAGTAGTAACACTGGGACTCATCTTGAACAACCATACCATAAATTTTTTACCATGTAGTTTGTAGCTTTAAACTTGCACATGATTTTTATTTTTTCCCTAGTTTTCTTGTAGGCAGGATAAAGTCATTCATGAAGCAAAAGTCACATTTATTCACAAGTAATTGTAAGATCACCATAGAAACTTAAATTAATAGAAGTCAATAGCTATTTCACTGTTGTACTATATAACAAGAACTGGTGGCTAGCTTATGTTCTTGAGAGAACTGAAGAACTAAAAGTAACATTTCTTCATCCAGCTGGTCCATTCCAATCACTTTCATATCCACGGAAGCCAAATGTGTTTTGGATGCCTCTGACATATTATGTATAGTAAATCCTGTTCAATGGAAGAATTTATGTGTTATCTGAAAATGACACCTTGGAAACAAATGAACCATTATTCAACTACAATTGAACAATACAATATCAAGTATGTTTGATTTATTTTCCATATTTCAAATTTAAAAAAAAAAAATCATGTATTATGCTTTCTGTTGCGATTTCTTTATCATATGGTCAGAATTTTGATGAAAAACTGCTTTGGTTTTCAATTATTTAAACTATGAACCCTTTATCTGCCGATTCTGAAACTTTGCATATCATTTAACATCAGTATAAACTATTTTCTAAAAAAAATTTTAATTTTTTAAAAATACGCTTTTTCCGAAATTTAAAATTTCATTTAAAATTTTTAATATTTTCTTTTTTCGAACCACTATTGTGTTGCATATCATAAGAAAGGCCATAAAAAATGCTGAAAAATGACACCTGACCCCCCTTTCTAGTATAATTAGAAAAGCTGCTATGGCAAGTTAAACATATGCAAGTCTTGCGATTTTTGGCGTTTTTTTTTAAACTTTGCATAGCCGTATTTTCCAAACGGGTTGATATATTTGAATAAAATTTTGTATATTTTTTAGTCTATATGGGGGCTACACATGTGCCAAATTTGATTAAAATCCGAGATGGTGAGGTCAAATGGGTGTGTTGATTTGACATGGAATGACCCTCAACTTGTTCTCTTGCAAATACAAAACAGTTCATGATTTTTTTCTCTTTATGAGTATAAAATAATATGTGGAAAAGAATGTAAAAAGGAATAACTGTTCCATAGAAAGAACACAAATCGCAAAGTGTTCTTGGAGTGCAAAGGGTTAAAATAAATAAGAACAGCATCATCTTGAGTTTAAAAAACATCGATTTTTTATTCAATTTGTTATCCTGCAGATCCAAAATGTATTGATTTTTTTTCTTCTATGAGCACAAAAAAAATCTGGAAAAAAAGAACAAAAAGAGGAATAACTGTTACGTAGAAAGAACGCGAATGTCAAAGATGAAGTAAAACCAGTTATATTGCCCCACAGGATTTCATAATTTTCTCAAAATAGTACACTGTAAAAAAAAGTGCTTAAAAATGAGTACATGATCGTACTTGTTTTTTTTAAGTACCATTGAATCGTAAATGGACGATGACGTACTCAAATTTAAGCAATCGCACTTTCGCAAAAATGAGCAGTGGGATTTAATATTACTAATCTCAGTTTTTGTTGAAACCATCTTAACAAAGCGACCTGACACACTTAAAATATTTATTCAGAAGACGGTTTTCCACATTATTTGATGTCGACTGCTTAAACGGAAACTGAGTAATTACAACTCAATTATCTTACTTCCCATTCTTTTGGCACTTTTAAACATTACTTCTGTTTATAACTTCCTCGCGTCTCGTCTTGATAGCTTATTATTCTTTTTTATTAATTTTTGAGTACGTCTTTTTTAAAATGAAACTTATGTATTCGGAGCTATGATAAGCATCGAATGTAATCAAGGAGTATATTTTACTGATTTCTGAATACCTATTTTTAACAGTGTACTTAAAAGTGGAATTACCCGTTTTACATCTGGGACACTCATTTGATAAAAAAAATACTACAGGGTGGCAACAAATTTCTGGAAAAAAAGTTCCCTGATATTTCCCTGACTTCCATGATGGTGTCACAAAATTTTCCTGACTTTAAAATTACATTAAGAAACATTGAAATATATGCTTTGTATAAAACAAAGTATCCACGCTACAATACAATAAATTTACTGCATTATAAATAAAAATTTATAAGCAATATTTATTGTCAGTTAAAATAATTATTTATGGATACACAAATTATACAATTGTGGCAGGCATAATAGTAATTAATCATGTTCTCTGTAAGCAGATAATGCAAATTTTTCCAACTATTTCTTTTGGAGATAATTTTAAATGTTTTATATGCTTATTATTTCCTATTCCAATCTTCAATAAATCACATTCATTAGCCCCTCACATGTTGCTCACAATTTCAAGGTCCAATGCACTTTGCTTTTGCTACTCCCTCAGCAGTGGTTCACGTTTTTACAAAAATAAAATTGAAACTATAAAAATGTGCATAACCATACTTTTTAAAAAAAAATCTTTTTCAGAACTAAAAGGAAATATTGACAACTAAATTACTCAGAATTAAGTGCATAATGGAGGATAATTGCCGTTTTAATGATCCAAATTTGAAAATTTCCCTGATTTTTTGTGAAATTTCGAAAATGTCCCCGATATTTCCAGAATAAAAAATTTCCATGACAATTCCCTGATTTCCCGGTTTTCCAGGTTATGTTACCACCCTGTACTAGTATCCTCAAGTTCACAAATATTTTTTGACTTTTACAATGAAACATTTGATAAACCGTAATAAAAAATATAGTATCACAAAATGGACAAGTTAGTGCTAGAATCGCATAAGTGCATTTATAGAAGTTTTCCAGTAGAAGTAACTTGTCTCAGGATTGACAACACCATATTAACCCTTTGCATTCGAGGTGGAACTATCAGTTACAAAAATAACGACCCGTTCCTTTCTTCCTTATTCTTCAAACGAGAACTGTATGTTATTTAACATAAGTCTTACGTTAGTGTTTTTTATATCCAACTCCATTTAGAAGTATGACATCTCTTGGGTATCATCGGGCCAAAGATCTGGGCATTGCTGGCGATGAAAAGAAGAGGACCGGGATGCAACTGCTCCATAAAAAGAACGTAAATATCCAATATGTTCCTCAAGTGCAAAGGGTTAATAAAATAATCAAGAATGTAAAGGTGGTCTTGCACATATTTTTTACATTCTACAAGTTATGCACAAATACGCTACTTCATTAGCAGGTTTTAATACAATTGAATTTTGCTAAAATGCGACTTACGCAATGTTGTCACTAACTCGATTAATTCTTAGTATACGGTACAGCTGCCAAATGCGACATTCGGTGAGCGATAGCTTATATTATGACAACCCTAATTGATGACGCACATAGTAATAGCATAATTTATGCAACCCTAATATAATCGGCTGCTCGTAGGCAGCTATTCAAAGTAGTCGGAGGCCGGAGACCAATATTGTCCGGAGTCATAAATCGACGTAGGACATTAGCGCATAGTACGGGCATGAGCTTAAAAACGTGGTCATATTGTCTGCTGTAAACAAAAACTAGGCCATTTTGGCCTTGTAGCCAATTTTCAGCATCGTGCAAAGTCGTATCGTACACTAGGAATTTACCCTAAACTCTTCCATTTAAGTATATAATGAGGATTTTTACACGAAATATCACACATTCAACATCATATATCACATTAATTGACATCGAAATATCACCGAAGTTTTATATATCCAGTCCTAAACAGCTTCTGCAAATCGTGTCTCTTCCTTCCCAGGATATCCTTCAGAACTTCCAACGCGTCCTCTGAACCGAAGGCATTGACAGCCACCTTCTTCGTCAAACGAATTTCCCGCATCGCGACGTCCTCAGCTCCGGAGAGCCTCATGAGGACCTGTCGAGCGCTCTCCAGGAGGTTCGGATCGATGGGCACGTAGGGGAACGTGGAACTATCGATTTGCACCTGTCTCATTTGCCCTGGCCCGACCGGGTCCAGGTACAGGTTCGAGAACTTACCCAGCACGGCGAACGTGTGGTAGGCCCTCACGGCCCGCTTCGACAGAGTCTTGTACTTGTACACAGAAAACGGGATCATCTCCATGATTTCGTATTCGTTGTAATACCGCAGCGAGATGCAGTACCTCAAGAAGTCCAAGCAGATGGTCGCGGAGGAGATGTCCTTGTCTTTGGTGGGAGGCACGGGGCTGGTATTTCTGGCCGCGTACTTCAACTCCTCGGCCACGAAGATAAACAGATCGACGAAGGTCTGATCGTACATGAGGCCTCTCACGTCCGCCTGATTCGATTTCTTGAGGATGTCTTCGTCCTGGGCCCACAGCATCAGAGTGCGGAAGGCAAGAATCGCAGCATCGGTATCGCACGCGAAACTGTAGTTCGGAAATGCGGTTTCGGCTTCAGGGGACATGGGAGGCAAGCGAGGCCCACACACTTCGATCTGTCGGTTCATTTTCTGGACGATCGGGGAAATGTACAATGGAAGGGGTTGGTCGATTTTTTTCTGTTTTATCATGGTCAAAAACTTGAACATTGTCCAGGGGAAACTCAAGAACTCGGCGTTCCTGTCGCTGTATGTGACTACATACCAAGCCGAGGCCTTCCGCAGTACTTGGTCATCGATGGAGTTCGCCGTGGGTGAACTTTTGAACTCCTCTAGGAACTCTTCACCGAAACTCTTCTTCAGTTTCTTGATGCATCGCACGACCACCCTTTCTACTTCGTCCCTGTCCCTCCTTTCCTGGAATCGGCTGTGCAGATTGGTGAACGACCCGGAATACACTTCGGCTTCGTGTTGCACACCGTAGTTTCTGAAGATCATCTTCAGTAGGGCGTTGAATTTATCTCTGGACCTTATAGCGTCTTCTTCATACTTTTCCCATCCAGGGAACCTCAAATCTTCATCCACCTAGAAAATACAATCCTGTTGTTATTATACTTTTTACTGAACTCTGAAGAGGTCGCGCTACTCACTGCAAGGTGAATTGAATTGGAAGTGAGAGACGAATCGAAAAGGTGAACGTGCATTATTACGCCTGAGAGGCTCGCAAGCACTAACAAATGATCTATTTGACTTGGTGATTTCGCTCATAAAGAGAAAAGGATGACTAGAGGTTCGGGTGGTTGCTTGTTTAGTTTCTTTAGCGTTATTGTATCGCTTTTGAAAAATAAATTATTTTACCTCGATTGAAAAGGTTTATGAAAATTAGACAATAGCTTTCTGCTGTGCGATATGTAAATATATTTATGTGTTAAGATTATCGTTTCTTATTATACGCTCCTAGTTGAATGTATGCGGGTCCTTGGAAAGGTTTAATGAAAACACCAAAATCGGATTAAATAGTAATGCGGGACGTAATGAGTACCGTCCCTAACAAGTTGTTATCCCAGTCTATATCTTTCGTCTTTTCTCCAATTTGATTCGCCTTGGATTGTGCCTCTCCGGAACCGCGCAACCATCGCAGAAATAGCACCTCTAAATTAATGCAAAAATAAGACCTCCAAATTCATGCATCCGTTTAATTCAGCAGGCAATATGAGAACGATCCCTCACAGAATTAAACGCCCTTACCTGAATATCATGGTAAGTCATGCTTGCACTTTCATTTTCAGACAAATAATCTTGGGCCACTCTGTACAGATATCCCAGCGCCTTCTTCGACTTGTACGAGGGTTTATGGGCCTTTTCCATGAAGTCTGGATACCGCTGAGGTCTTTCGTGCGATTCCAGATGTTGACTCGCACCGCTTTTGGCGAAATCGACAGCAACGGAGAACTTCTTCGCTATTGCAATGCACTTTGCGGAAAATATACTAGACTCATCAGCATGTGCAAGGTGTGCATTGGCAATGGAGCCCACCTGGTCGTTCTTGATGTATCGAATCAAAAAGTCAATCATGTCCTTTTCCTATAATAAACAATCAGAAAATTAAAATGTATCCATTACTAGGGATTAACCGGACAATGGTTTTACCGGATATCCGGCACATATTACATACATATCCGAACTGGATTTTGCCGGATATCCGGTGTATTTTTTTTACGAAAAAATCTTCTCTTAAAAGTTCTTTAATAAACTGTTCATATTCATACTGATTTCGAAACAGCGGGAGCTGTACTGTACGATGCGTTTGAAAATGTAATTTTGAAATATTTCCAAATTGCTGATCTAATTTGCGCTGAATTTAAATGCTTAAAACTAGCTCTTACTATACTGGACAATAAAATAGTTTTTAATATATAACGAACAGAGATATAGCTATGCACTCTACAAACCAGAACCCACGTGGATTGTTCAAACTCGAAGATAGTCCAAAATAGCTAGTGACTAGTCCCGAATGTCTTCAGCATATCTTCTTTATTATCTATTCTACATGACCCACAGTGTCTGAAACGCATCCGATCAGGTTTTAACGAGAACGTTATCACTTCACTACTTACCCACCTGACTAACCCGATAAAAATTCATCGCCACAGAATTTTTTTTTTTATTCATCCGGATATCCGGCACTTTGTTTCCGAATATCGGATAGTTAAAACTCAGCCGGATAGTTACCGGATATCCGTTTCATCATTATCAATTTCCTATCAAGTATAACCACCTAACTAAAACAATCACTGGAGGAAAGAATAACTCTGAGAATAAGCGTGCGTCACTGGAGGAAAGAATAACTCTGAGAATAAGCGTGCGCGACCGCTTTACACCCTTTTGAACCAAGGTAGAAAAATATAGACCTTTCTCATCATCGAGCATGAATGGTCTGTAGTAGAGAGAATATAACGTCATAATCGTGAAGCCCACATCTCAGAGAAAAAGGCCCATATCACGTGATATCTCATCAAAATTATGAATTAAAAAATAATCGCGATTGGCTGATGAATTGGGAAATGTGTAACAGTGAAAATTTATGAATGGAATGACGTAATTAACCACAAATCTGAGGCCATACATGTTGATGTTAGCGAGAGTGACGTCATGACTCCTCTACTACATAGGATCCATGCTCGAAGTTTCGCATGGTCTTTGGCATAGGATAAAGTGCAGATATCCTAGTTTTAAAACTACATTTCTGGCTATGTCTCTAGTTTGTTTGAACATGAAAATGAAAGGGAGAAACAAATCTGAAATTAGTTTTATAATTTCTTTGAATTTTACACAGCTTTTCCAAAGAATATGGATACACATTTATCCAATAAACGCATAAAAAAGACAACACCACAATCAGAAGTTTAATTGCTTTTAGTCTCTTACTTGCTCATTTAACACTAATTTAAACTCACGAAAATATTGTAACAGTCACTTAAGTTACTGCACTGTAAGGGACTGAGGAAATTATTTTTGGTTCATAGTCTCGTCCAAGTTTGGCTGCAAGCTTGATTTTTTCACCGTGCATTTAATTTTTTGTCTTATAGTGACCCCGCGGCCTTTTAAATTCGGCTAGCGGACCACCTTTTGGGTACCACTGCTTCAGTGTACAGTGTTAAATGCATTTTTCTTCGATATTTGAGGATAAATGCTCAGTTGCCTCCTCAAATTGTATTCAATGCGGTAACCAATAGTGATTGTAAAATAATTTTAATTGACAGAAATCCCTGGCGATTATTCTTTGTTTTCCATTGCTTATAATAACCCTACAAACTTTCAAATGGCTTTTCTAAAAAATTAGAGTGGAATGTTACCACATTTGTGCACAGTATAGCAAGACTTATAGTAAGCACTATCACATTATAGAAACTGTGCACAGTATAGTAAAGAAACACTGTTGTAGAATCTTTGTTCACAGTACAGTAAGGCTTATTTGAAGCACTATCACATTGTAGAAACTTTTTAATATTAAGTTCGATTAATATCAATTCTCAAAAGTCTCAGAAACATTTCCTGCCCAATTGTAATCACGAATTTAACTCTTAACTGATTTTTTTTAATATAAACTCTTATTGGAGTTAGAAAGGAGAAAAAATTTAATAAAATAAAAAAAAAATACAGATTTCCAATTTTTTTTTTTTTTTTTTTTGTGATTGTGTTTTTTAACTTTAATAACACAATTTATAATATTTAATTTTTTAACTTAATATTTAATTTTAATAACAAATTTTGTTTAAATTTCCCCACTGCCCATTTTTAATTTATTATCTATCCAATTAAGACGCGACTGTCCCTTAGAATAGGCCCCAGTCAAGTAGGGCCGATACTGCTTCTACTCAAACTGAAATAAATTATGTTTATATGCAATTTCTAATCTGGAAGGCGTACTATTTTGGGCCTGTACTGGTTAATTGACTTACGCTTATATTGTGCAAGTACTTTTCTGGTGCACTAGGGAAATGACCAGGGGCAGTGTTTTCTCTGTGAAATATCAAATCATCGTTCCACAAAACTGCATATTCGTCGCCGTCCATATCTGAACCTGTAGGTCAAATACGATTATTAGGTTTTGAGTTTATAAAACAATACTATAAGCAACAACAAGCTCATAACTAAACTATACAATTTAACAACAACATATCCTCATATATTTAAAAATGCTACACGTGCCTTTTGCTTACCACAAAGCTTTATCATGTTCTTCAAGTTCTAAAACATTGTGATGGAAAAATGATTAGCTATAGATTTCGACATTATTTTTTATATTGCTTCATAAACCAAAAGCCTGATGGTGAAGAACAGAAATATCTAGTTTTCAAATATGGTAGGTTGATTGGTTTTGGTTAATTAACGTCGCACTAGAAGTGCACATTGGGCTATTGGCGACGGTTCGTGACCTATTCCGAAGGAAAGGCCTGGAAACAATGCCTCGTATTTTTTAACCATGGTCTGAAGACGAGGACAACACCTGAGCTGGCACCCAACCTCGTCAGAACACTCGACTCCGATCAGACTTAAAGTGCACCAGTCCCATACACACGCCGTGGAAATTGAGGATAGTTTCAGACGACTTATTTTAGTAGCGGATTTGGCAACCCTCTGATCACGAGATCACTACATCTCAACTTTTGTTAAGTCCTCATGCCGATTCGAACCGAACTCACAATCCTTCAGATTGCACAGCAATATGCTGCACCTCGAGGTCACCGCCTTCCCTATATGTTTCGGTCCTGAATAAATGGTTTTTGTAACTTTATTGTTTACTAGGATTAAATAAGCCAATCGGCCCACTCTGCCGAACCCTTTTATTAATTCCCTGAAAACCAGTTTTGAGAGGCGTTACCCTCCCGCCATTTTCAAAAGCCCTCCGTGGCCGAGCGCTTAAGGGCGTCAGCTAGGAATACGAAGGTTCCCGGTTTGATGCCAGGTGATGCATTTGACAAAGAAAAGTAAAAAGTAGTGGTCTTGTGATCGGAGGGTTGCCAGCTTCGCTACAAAATACTAGAAAAGTCGTCCAGCACATCCGCAAAAATTAACGGCGTGTATAGGGGACTGGTGCACGATACATCTGATCGGGGTCCAAAGTCCCGACGTCTATTGAAGGCGTTGGGTGCCAGTTCAGGTGTTTCCTCGTCATCTGACCATGGTTCTAAAATAACGAGGTACAGGTATGAATTAATGTGTTCCCGGGTCTTTCCTTCGAGATAGACCCCGAACCGTCGCCAATAGCCCACTGTGCAGCTCCAGTGCGACGTTTTTTAAATAAACGAAACCAAACCCGCCATTTTGAACACAGTAGACACACGTTGGAACAGCGGAATCGTACCCGCCATTTCGTTGGAGTGAGGTCTGGAACCCTTTTGAGGAAACACGATGCAGTCCACGATGTGGTGCAACTGTGGAATATTCACCGCCCTAAATTTCCTGACGTCACCCGGCAGGTGGCAAGGGTTCTTGGTCACTAGCACTTTCCCTATGGGAATAAAAGGAGTTTACTTCAAATGACTTGTATTTCAGGTAGATATTCAATGAGATAAAACTGCAGAGCTCTCGCTGTGACTGAGAGGCACAATCTAAGGCGAATCGAACTGGAGGTGGAACGATTTTGGAACGATAAGGACTGGGATAACGTCAATAATTACTCCACACATCACGATCTGATTTTGGTTTTTTAAATTAAACACTGCCAAGGACAAGCACACATTTGACTAGTGTATAATAATAAACGATCACTTTAACAGATCAATATATGTACAGACGGGGAAAAAAAACAAATGATTATTTCGTTAGTTTTTATAGTAAAGCTAAACTTAATATACCATTTTGTAGGGAATAAAGTCTACTATACATTGATATACAAAAAATTTGCATAGAGGACTATCTTCATACTTGAATCCGCACCAACTTTAAAATTTTCAATAGCAACACCTACTTTTCATAGGGCAGAAATGTTCCCCGCCCTCAAAATAATCTAAATATAAATTTTCGTTAATTTCCTACATTTATATGCAGAGATATTAGACAATATGTATCTATCTTATTTGAGGTGCTACCTCCACATTGAACAAAATACAATTGGACTACGAAATGAAAGGCGCGGGTAGAAAATGTTTTGGCGTTAGCCGTGGTTCTTCTTTTCCCGTGGTCATTCATTCCCCTACTCCCGTATACCCCTCGCGTTTATATCAGAATTTAGAATTTTATGCCAACGCGATCAAAGCGCTTTTAATTCTCAAAATTAGTTAAGATTTCAGTTAAGTTATGTAGATTTTAAATTTGTGCATAACCCCTGAAATTGTCATTCGATGCACATTTTAATATAGCAAAAAAACTACAAAGAGGAAAATCATGAAATTTTAGATATGCATATAAAGCATTTTTCTGATTCCATCACTATCAAAATATCGTATGGTTGCTATTCATAAATTTTATGAATATTAATATCCTAATTTAAATAAAATTAAAAAATATACATATAAGTAATGAAAGTTAGTGTATTTTATTTGGGTCGTCTAGAAGTAACACAGATAAAAATATCAGCTTAATAAAATTTTTATTTCGAAAGATATGATTAAAAGTTTAAGAAATTCCTTTGACATTATGAGTTCTAAACTTTCGATATTCATAATTAAAAAAATACTTAACCAAATGACTTGCAAATTGATATTAAACGATAAATTTTGTCGTAGATTCTAAATAGTGTATCAAAATTGGTGTTGCTATTGGAAATTTTAAAGTTGATGCGGATTTTAATATGAAGATAGTCCCCTATGCAAATTTTTTGTATATAAAGTAGGCTTCATTCCATACAAAATGGTATTTAAGTTTAGCTCTACTATAAAAACTAACGAAATAATCATTGGTGGTTCGTTTTTTTTTCTCCCGGCTGTACATATTACACAATGGAAAGTTATTGTCTAATTTTCAAAAATCTTTTCACTCGAGGTAAAATAATTTTCTTTCTTTTTCAAGAGCGATACAATAACATTATAGAAAATAAACAAGCAACCACTCGAACCTCAGGTCACCCTTTTCATCCTACGCGCGAAATCATCTAAAATAGATCATTTGTTAGTTTATGCGAGCCTCTCAGGCACAATAAGTGACGGTCCTTAATAATAAGTGATATCATCCCAGTTAGAATCTTTCCAATTCGGCTCGCCTCCAATTCGATGCACCTTGCATCGAACAACGCGAGCGCTGCAAAGTTAAATACGAGTCCGTAGTAGCATTGAAATGAATCACGCCGTCACTTAAGCCGTAATACCATGTTAAGTACAATGTTGTAATTATGGACTTACGGGGCATCACGGCTTAAGTGATGATATATAATAATAAAAGAAAGTATGTCTGTGGTTTACAAAAAACCTACTGCCCCTGCGAATGAAAGGTACGTGTATATATATATATAGAGAGAGATTTTTTTTTCATATCATAACATGGGGGTAAAGTTAACGGCGGGACTATGTGTGACATGGGGGAAGAAAAGGATACAAAAGGATGAAAAATAGCGCGACGTAATAAATACACGCACCCATAGGTAATACTGACACTAAATACGTAACAAAAATATCAAATTAGTTACATACGGTCCAATATGACCGTGTCCCTTGTCGTTTCTCCAGATGCAATGTCTTCGGTGTACTGCACGAACACCTGGCCTTCGTTCAGGAGCCCCGTCTCGTCCAAGACACCCAACATGTTTCTTCCCTCGCTCGGATCTATAGGGATGTTGGTCTTGGTTTTGATTTTTCCTGAAAACATTTTGAAAAGAAGTGAGATAATCTTGCGAATTTTTAATCTTTCACTTTCACATATTTCATTTTTCTTGGGGGTAAAAATGGTGTACATGCAAAATATCTTCCAAAAACCTGAACAATTATTTTAAAAAAATATTCGACAACCGAATTGGTACAGTAGGGGGAGGGGGATCCTCTTGTTTTTCGGCAGCTAATTTTTCGTAGGGCTAAACTTAATATACCATTTTGTTGTAGGGAATAAAGTCTACTGCACAATGATATGCAAAACATTTGCATATGGGGCTGCATTCATATTAAAATACACTACAACTTAAAATTTTCAATAGCAACACCTACTTTTGATACCGCAGAAATGTTCTTCGCCCTCAAAATAATCTAGATTTAAATTTTCGTTAATTTCCTACAATTATGAGGAGATATTAAATAATATGTATCGCTCGCATTTAAAGGGATATCCATATTGAACAAACTAATATTCGGACTACGAAATGAAGGACGCTGGTAGAAACTTTTGGCAGTAGCCGAGGTTCTTTGTTTTCGTGGTCGGACATCCGTTACATCGTCTGAATTTTTTTTCGTAATTTTCTAAAATTAATTAAAATTTTATAAAATGATGAATTTGGTGTAAGTGATGTATTTATTTGATATAATACATGTAATTTTACTTGTTATTTGGCAGAAAGGTACCTTGTTATTTTTACTTGGTAGAAAGCTTTGGCAGCAGCCGAGTGTTTTGGTTTCAAGGTCGGAAATTTTTAATTGTGTTACAAGGTAAGAAAATACTGCAACGGCCTGGTATTCGTTCACATTTCTTTAAGTTCCAAGAAATCGCGAAAGGCATGCACCACTTCAACCAGTGTTTATATCTCAAACCAATGAGAGATCGACAGCGAAAGAGACCCCACGCAGGGAGTGGCCCGATTCGAACAACACTGACTAAATTGAAACATTCCCAGACATTCCATCCAACTCTTTACACGCTCTTTCAGAGCGCTGTTCATAATAACTGTAATGCCATAGAAATAACCTTTAAAGGTAAATTCTTAACTTTTATATTTGCATCATTAAATCTTATTTGTTTCCTAAATTCTATGGTAATCATCAACTTATTCGTTACCTTATAACTTAACCTTCTGAATCATAAATGGAGTCTACAATAGCGTGGCAGTACAATTAAACTAGTGTTCACATAGTTTCAAAAAAGGGCAGGGGGGGGGGGGGGGGAAGGGATTTGTCAAAAAGGGCACTTTTTGTTATGTAAAAGGGAAACTTTCTGTTGACTGAAAGGGCACTTTCCTTACCTTTAACTGGATTTTTTTCAGGAGGGCCAGAATTTTCTCTTTTCTAAAAGTTTTTTTTAAAGTTTGTATAATTTAGTGTTTTTTTAGAAATGTTTAAAATTTCACAAAAAAATTAAATTAAAAAAATTTAAAAAACTGCACTATAAACTCATTACAAAAACAAATCTCTAATAGGTATTTTTTTTTAGTTTTTTCAAAAAAGAAAATTTTGAAATCCTCAAAATTTTCTAAATATCCTTGTGAAAAAGCTTTTGCTATCTCAAGTTTCGTAAAGGGGGGAGAGAGATAAGTTTCAAATAAAAAAAAAAATTAACAAAATATATCAGCAGTAAAACAAATTAGAACATTAATACCAACCAAACAAAAAGAAACAAGCTTCTTCCAAAAATCAATTTTTATAACTCCAAATGACAAGTCCTAAACTTCAATTTCGTAAATTAAATTATACTTTCGAAAAATTTAATGCAATTTTGTTATGTAGTGCAAACCAAATCATGATGAAATAGAAAGTGGTGAAGTATAAACTTTTATTCATCAGATGCAAAAGGATTGTAAATCTTTCAAAAGAGATCGCAGCAGAGCGCGTTTAGTAAATTTCTACAATTTTAAGGGTTTTTTTATGAATGAAAAAATTCTTAAAAGAGAGCCATCTGGAAGTTGCATTCGTCAGAGGCAAACGAAATTAAGAGTTATAACCATCTTAAATTTCTTGTGATATCCTCGTTTGACGAAGATCGCAAATATTCGGACAAAAGGGATAAAAAGTTCACTATTTTTCTGACGTGAAGATTGATTATATTAATATTACAGGGCACAAAGAAGATACTGAAAAAAAGGCAGGACACATTTTTCACTTCTAAAGAGGGCAGGGCGCATCGGCACTTACAAAAAAAGGGCAAGGCGCGGCGCCCTTTGAAAAACGCATAACAGGAACACTAAATTAAACTACGACGGCCCCCGCAATACACATGCTTAGGGTTGCTTACCAATGTGAAGTCTGTGAATGGCAAGAAGTACGCGCCTGAAAAAAGGCTCGGTGGTCAAATGGATTCCGGAGCGGGACAATTCTTTGTATCCCAGCAGCTCGTTCGGGGTCATAGAATTCAAAAATTCCGCCGCGCTCCTTTCTTCGAAAAGTATGGCAGTCAAGTTCTTCAGGACGACCTCTTGGAGTCTCAGAAAAATCCGATGTCGGACACCCATATCGTTTAGTATCGTTATGAAGGGTCTGTTCAGCTGCAAGCGAACTGAAAATGAGAATGAATGCATTGGTGACAACATCAACGGAGATTTTATATTACAATAACAAGTTCAAATGCATATACAGGGTGGCAACACAATTCTGGAAAAAAAAGTTCCCTGATATTTCCCCGATTTCAATGATGGACTCACAAAAATTTCCTTGACCTACCGACATTTCATGTATACGTAATCCTACCATCAGCGGTCATATGACCGCTTCAAAAAAAAATATGCATCTTAATATAGAAAGATATTTTATTCAATTGGATAGTAAAACAAAATATGTTTTCTATTTAGAAAAGTTTTATTTACATTTATGCATTTTCAGCACATTTTTTATAAATTACAGTATTTTGTATAGCACGCGCTCACGCGGGTTGCCGTCAGCGCCGCCTGCCGTGAGTCGGTCTGCACCCGGCCGCCTGGTTGGGCCGACGTGGCCTGTACAGCGTTGCCTTGCCCAGATGGCTGGATCGCCACAACACTGTAGATCCACAATTACATTGTGGACTCGTAAAACAATTTCAGGAGTGCGCTTTCCGAAGAATATAGTCGTAAATAACATGAATTGTTCAAATGGTCAAATGACTGCTCGTAACTAGACATGTTATAAAATTTTTTTCGGAAAATAAACAAAGAAATTTGTGAATATTGAAAAATGGGTTGTATGTATATTATAGGAAAAGTCACTAAGTTACATGACGATACAGTAACATAGGAATAGTATACAAGGAATTCTAAACGAAATTTCAAAAACGGTCATTTGACCGCGCGTGGTATAATTAGTGTTTATTTTTTGCTAATAAAGAAACTATTTTTGGCCTTAATATAGCAATAGTGAAATATTAATCAATACAAAAGGGAAATTGGATGATTTAAAATTGCTTCATTGATCCTTTATGACACTCCATGGATGCTCTTCATTTCATAAATGAGAGATTCAAAAATTTAAATGTCATATTTAGATAACTATAAAACATAATTCAAAAGCAAAAAATGTTTTTTATGCCGGAAAAAAAATGGAAGTTAAAGAGTTATGTGACCAAACGGTGATCAATTTGTTAGGCCGCTTTTTCATTTAACGACACGACACCGATAAATCGTGAACGATCGCGAAGGGACGACACAACGTTTTATCATATCGTCTGATGGTCATATTTTCATTGCACCGATATCGTTCGCTGAAAACGACAATTTTTACATTCAGTTCGTGTTCGTCTGTTGCCGAGAGCACATCTATTCTCGACATGGCGCATAGCAACAAATTACATTATAACAAACTGCGATTGTTGAATTTGCTGTATTTAAGGAGAAAGAAGAGATCAATAACAAAACGCTTCTGGGTGCATGATATCATCAAAGCAAGACATGTTGAAGGTGATTTTTATGTTTTATTTGAACGTCACAAAAAGCTAGAGCTAACCACTAGAGCTGCACAGTGGGCTATTGGCGACGGTTTGATTAAATATTGCCTCCCATGCCTTTTCTCAAACAATCTTGTTCTTGTAAAATTCATCTCGCTTATCCCAAATACAGGTCTTTACTTCCACTAATTCACACAAGCTAACAATATCGAACTTAAAAGCCATATTGATAATATAAAAAAAAAACAGTAGACTATAGCAGACGGCAACAAGTTTTTCGGAAACAAACTCAAAATGTCGTCACGATGAAGTAGGGAAGGCGCGTGCCCACGATAAAACGTTCCGATAAATTGTATCGTCTGATCGGCAACGACAATAACGTTATCGTATCGGCTAGTGAAAAAGCGCCCGGCTTCGTATGCGTATTTTGCGTACCCCGATATCGTGCCACTGAAATCGTATACGATTTATCGGTGTTCGTGTCGTTAAATGTAAAAGCGGTCTTAATGCGCATGCGCGTGATACGAACACCAAAATAACACGTAAAAGTCCACTTGCATCCTCTTAAAACACCAGAGAATGCGTTAACTGAAAATCTCCTACCTGGTGCACTTGTCTTGGCGATTTCCAACTTGGTGCTGTGAGGAGAATCAAACTTTTTCATGCTTTTTCGAAATACAATATCGACGTCATCTAAAGTAGGATCCACCACCAGCATGCCTTTGTATCCTCCGTAGCGAATTTGGAAAGCGCTGCAAACTTTATCGTGGCCTAACAATTGATGCACCTATAAAAAAAAGGAAGAAATTACTCCATATCTATATTAAAAAAAATGGCTGTGGAACGCAAAATACCTACTTCTTTTATGTATAAAAGACTGAATATTTATATATAAGCACTATTCATCAATCCTAAATATCAGTGCCGTCACACAAAATGTTTTTTTTTGGGGGTGGGGGGGGGGGGGGGGGGGGAAGGGGGGTTGAATCAAAAAATTTCCCAACTTTATGACTATAAATTCCCAACTTAACTATTCGAAATTCCAAACTTAACAGTGCTGAAAATTCCCAGTTTCAACTTATCGACATTTTTCATCGTTTTTTTTTATATATATTAGGTTTCTCACAAGCATTGAACAATTTAAATGTAATCTTATTAGTTGGGTATTTTCTAATCTTCCACAGCTTTCATTTCCTAATAATATTAATTTTCTTGCATAAATTTTCCCAATTTGGGGATTTTCAAAACTTGAAATTCCCAACTTTTAAGGTTTCTCCTGATTATTTGGGGGGGGGGGGGGGGGGGGGGTCGGGCTGCCACCCAAACCCCCGGTGCGACGGGCCTGCTGAATATGCGCACTTGAGGCTCGGGTTTGTAAAATTCCATTTAGCTTTTTAAAAGATTTTAAAAATATTGCATAAAGAAACATATTAAAAAAAATAATATCAAGATTCTAAAACGTGCTTTTGTAGCTTAGAAGGTATAGTTCGGAACTTCAGAATAATAGGTTGCAGGTTCAAATCCCGACAGGGATTACTCAATTATTTTTAAAGTGTACATGTGGCTTAACGAATTCTTCAGCAACGAGGGGCTAAATAGCATGATTGGATATATATTATAAAATGCATTTTTAATTCAAATAACGAAACCCACTTTCTCACATTCATGTTACCTTTCGCAAATTTGTTCTTTACAAAGAACTGAGAAAACTTTCAGGCATTTATGAAAAGATGTTGTGATATTGTGATTATTTCAGAAGAGAGATCACTGCATGTTAGAATAATTTAGTGGATGTGGTCCAAAAGTTGTTAACCCTATGAGTACTGAATTATTTGAAGATTTGTATGCACACGGGACGGATTTGGTGAGGTTCCATGGATCCCATTCTTGATCGAGCCTACAACAAATACAACAACGATCAACGCACACTGGCGGGCGGGGAGGCAAATATCAAAGCCTGCTTCTTAAATTCAGATGACGAGTCAGACTCGTCCACCGTCACTTCGCCCAAGTAAGCAGATGACGAGTCTCATTCGTCAAATGTACCCAGAGGGTTAATGCTTGACTTCCCGATTTTGTAGGACAGGACAAAAACTATTCCAATTTTTTTTATAAGTCTTCCACAATGACATAGGGGAAAAAAAGAAGTAGACCGGTCTGGGAAGGGCACGGGCCCCAGGATCAGCAATTGCCGACAGCGAACGTGTAAAATGAAAAACTCTTACCTCATTCGCTAGTTTCGTAGAGATTCTCCCGATCCCATCAGAAAAGCAGTACGACATGAAGTTGTTCGCAGCGTCTACTCCACCCTCTATGTCGTCCTCGGTCCTCACCCGGCTCTCGTCTAGTCTCACCGAGACCTCCTCGGTCTGGGAGAAGCACTGTCCCATCCTGGCCATGTACTTGGACACCGAGTGGATGTGTGAGAACTTCCCCATCCACAACCTCATCCCCTGGACAGTGTTCCTCTTCAGGTCCTCCGCGTACATCCAGACCCCGTGTTCCCGGATCTGTGAGTTGGACCACGCCAGGAACTCGTACCGCCTGGTGCCGATCTCGATCCCGGTCTCCATGGGCCGACGCACGGCGAGGTCGAAGACATCCTCGTCCGAGCAGAAGGCGTTGAAGCTCAACCTGGAGTTGTTGTCGTCCCGGAAGGACACCCTCAGGGCGTAATCGGGATCGAAGTTTCGGAGGATCCTGTTGCTGAACATGATCTCTGGGGCGAACAGCATCTGGCGAGTCGGGGTGAGGGTGACCCGTCGTATCATGCGGCAGTTTTCGGGCACCACATACTTCGCGTAATTGTCTTCATCCTTGCTCTTGGCGTAAATTTGGTACTTTATTTTGATTTCTCGCCAATAGTTTACGATCTTACCCGAGTCCACGGCCACCAAGACCAGAGTCAGTGCTTTCTCAAGGGCGCTCCCGTTTTCCTTGCTGAGCCTCTTCAT
The DNA here is from genome assembly GCA_963932185.1 of Troglohyphantes excavatus. Classification (NCBI taxonomy): domain Eukaryota; kingdom Metazoa; phylum Arthropoda; class Arachnida; order Araneae; family Linyphiidae; genus Troglohyphantes; species Troglohyphantes excavatus. The sequence goes on from OZ010667.1 coordinate 9,141,269, forward strand.
TTCCCTGACTTTGCCGGCCGCGTCGTCGGTTTGGGCCGCCGTCGTGAAGTTCCGCCTGAGGATGGCCGTCAGCAAGTAGGTGCACCCGAAATGGGGGAACTTCACTGAGACGTCGTCAGGCCTCGTCTTCGGGACCGAGACGATGTGGCCGAAGTGGACCGGTTTCTCGCAGCAGCGGAAGCGCAGCTTGCTGAGGATGTCCGGCACCAGGTCCGTGTCGGACAGCGACACCCGCATGACGTTGGACCTGCCGAAGACGTCGAGGTCGATCAGCCTCTTCAGGGACATGGTGCGGTGGTTGATGAAAACGTCTTCAGAGTCCCGCTTTCGTTTCCTTTCCACCCTGTAGACAAGCGGCGGGTTGCAGAGATCGAAGAAGATTTCTCTGGGGGACGAGTTGATGTTCACGAAGATGTTCCTGATGTTCGAGTAGGACAACGTCAGCTCTGAATCGAGATATTTTATGTTCATGTGGCGAGTATCATGGAAGAAGTCTGCGTATCCTGTATACGGCAAAGACGCATACTGATGGAATTCCCCATTATGAGGCAGCACACCAAAGGATACATCAGTGTATTCGTTTGATATGTGGCACGCGCGGCCACTGGCAATGAAAGTACTGGTCTCGTACATTGTTATAATGGGAGAAGGCCCGGGAAGAAATAATTCTCTCCATTTATCGAGAAATTCATTGTAACAATCGCATTTTCTCAAATGCTCATCCTTTGAGGGGCATTTGGCCTGAACTTGAAAAAATAATTCATCAATATCATGATTATCTGTATCATCACTTTTCTTATCTTTCAGAAAATCTACATCGACATCGATCAATCCGCACGATTCAATGTGCCGCTTCGATTCTTGCATGCACTGAAGAGTGTGAGTTTTAAACTCATCCTCATTTGAGTACTCGCTAATGCCGAGGTAGACTATTCTAAAATTTAATTCCATAGCACCGTCCAATCTGAAAAAAAGGATAATAAGTATGGGTATCTTGGTGTTAAATTTTTTTTCGTATAGCACTTATTTTCAATATTTAAATAAATATTTAAATTAATGTTAATGTGCTACATATTCATTTTAGTGTTTCAATTAAAAACATATAACGCACTATTTGTCTATAGCTGTGCTTCCCAAACCTTTTCAAGTCGAATTAAGATTTGTCCACGGCACCCTACCCTAAGTAAAAGTATTCATAGTTCCCACTCTTTCACTTAAAAAAAATTCAAGTACTTTTCAAGGACCCATATTTTTTTTCAAGGACCTGATGTTGCATTAATATTAGCGCAAGATAAAAGTTTTTCGAAATACATGAAATATTTTAAAACATAAATATTCAAGAACGTTAAGTTTAATAACAAATTTATCATTACTGTATGTGCATTACAAAATCTCTAAAATAGGTCATTAAAACCTTTAGTAGGAATTTTATAAATTTACCTATGTCTAACTTTAAAATTTTAATAAGGACGAATAGTCAGGAAAATATCAACCTTCACCTTAGCTCTTAATAGATTTTCAATGAGTATTAGTTTATAAAAAATATACAAGTTTACATGCTAATTACAAATATCAATAGAAGATTTGAAATTGTAAAATTTAATGAAAATAAGAAATGATTATTTTTTTTACTCCCAAAAAAAAATGACTGCACAAAGAGAACTTAAACATCTAAAATTCAAATTGCACAATAATATTCTTTTTCTATAATAAATTAAGTCCTTGCAAAGAGTCACTAATTTCAAAACGTTAGTCCTTTTTTTTCAATTTAATGAACTTCGGTGGCCATTTATATAAAGAAAAAATTCTTAATTATCAATATAATATAATTTCTCGCATCATCATCATTACACTATACTCACATATAAACCAAAAAAATCCAAATAAAATTTTATCATGAAACAGTTTAACCCCAAGTAGATAAATATTACAATTACAGACATAGTACAGGCTAAAAACCAAAAAAAAATCTTATTTTTTTCCAAACAGAAAATTTCGAAGTCATCACTCAAATTTTCTAGAGCTCCTTGTAAAAAAGTTTTTACAATCCCAAATTTCACAAAGAGAGGAGGGAGAATAGTTTCAAATAATGAAAAAAAAAATTAACAAAATATATAAGCAATAAAACAAATTAGAAGATTAATACAACACAAACAAAAAGAAACAAGCTTCTTCCAAAATTCAATTTTTATAACTCCAAATGACAAGTCCTAAACTTCAAATTCGTAAATTAAATTATATTTTAGAAAAATTTAAAGCAATTTTGTTTAGTAGTGCACATCAAATCATGATGAAATAGAATGTAGTGAAGTATAAACATTTATTTATCAGATGCAAAAGGATTGCAAGTCTTTCAAAAGATATCGCAGCAGATCGCGTTTAGTGTATTTCTACAATTTTAAGGTTTTCATGAATAAAAAAAGTCTTAAAAGAGTGCCATTTGGAAGTTGCATACGTCAGATGCAAACGAAATTTAGTTAAAACCAACTCAATTTTCGTTTGATATCCCCGTTTGAGGAAGATCGAAATATTCGAACAAAAGGGATAAAAAATAAAAAGTTCACTATTTTGCTGAGGCGAAGATTGATTCTAGGGATGGGCTATTTCAAAAAAGGGGAGTAAAATTCCACCGGCAATGTGAGAAGCGAAGAGGATCACAATTAGGGGCGTTAATGTTCCGACAGGATCATTCACTTTCACTTATTGAAAAATACCTTCTTTCAAAGCAGGCAATTTTTGGATTGATGCATTGTGAATTCCGGCCGATTGGGGTACCAAGAGAATCTTACAGACCTACGTTTTTGCGGAAAAATATTTTTTGAAACTACGGAGCGCAAAGAAGATACTGAAAACAGGAAGGGCACATTTTTCACTTCTAAAAAGGGCAGGGCGCATCGGCACTTGCTAAAAAAAAAAGGGGGGGGGGAGGGCGCGCCGCCCTTTAAAAAACGAATAACAGGAACACTAACTTATTGGCTTTTAGACAGTATACAGTGGCGGCCCGTGGTCAAAAATGTTAGTGCAGCCGAAAACATGTAACCCCCCCCCCCCTTTTTTCCCACAACCATACATGAACGGACATTCTTTAAAATTTATTACTCAAATCAAAGTTTCCTTTCAACTTTTATGAAAGATAACATGTAAAAATAATAGAAAACACTTATTTTTTTAAAATTAAATCAATCCTCCAAACTTACGAATCGGTCAATTTTAATATTAATTTAAGTAAAGAAACAACAACACACGTGCAAGCTTATCGGAAACTATTACAGTCTGAAGAGATTCTTCGAAATTATCGTTTTCCTACACCCCACCTCGCCGATTCAGCAATGAACCAATTATTTAATTCAAATCCCTAGTACAGCTAATTTGAAAAAATCCTTTTGCGCTATGTTTGTGTCGTCACATCCTCCATTTTAGCGTGTTGGGGAAGTCATACTACGTAAGGTTGCCATGGCAACGATGCAGCCGATTTCGAACTTCGCTTTTTTGCTGCAATTTTGATTGAATGGAGTTTTTTCCTCTCCTGAATTGTGCATTAGGGTAACATGCTTGCTATTTATCGGAGATTTTTTTTACTACCGTAGAAATTTCATTTTCAATTCTAATCTTCATTTAAGAAAATTAGTAAAATACCTGATTTTAGTTTTAAAATACACTAATGAATTTAGGTGCAGCCCGGCTGTACTTGCTGTAGTGGGCGAGCCGCCACTGGGCCTTGGTCGAAAGTCGAAACGAATCTTACTCTACGATGCAATATCATGATATAATTGATCGCAGAATGATCGCAAATTGCTGAATTGAGATGTTTACGTCACTTAGTTATTGGAACATTTCCAAAATGAGATCCAAAATATTTCAGGATAATGTTGGTATTTTTATATTTTAATAATAAAATATATTTTATTATTTGAATACTTACTTCGTTATTGGCACGTGTCCAAAATACGATCAAAATAATTTCAGAAATACTGTTGATATTTGCGATTACGAATAAAAAAATATATATATTATATCAGAACTCGTTGGTTCAAAATATATTTTTTGGAAGTTTTCGATATTGTGTTTATCATACGATTATTGAATCTTGTTTTGTGGGAACGGATGTGGAAGATGTTTTTTTTTATGGTTGGGATGAATGAATGTGTGAATCCAATCCGCTTTACATTATAGAAATTATTTGGTTCGGTGCGGTTCTGTTTGGAGAAAGATACTTTGTTTGCGTTTCGCATTTAGGGGAAAGATTTTTAATTAGAAGTGATTATTTGGTACTCCTTGTCGCATTGTAAAAGGTAAATAGCATAAATTTGAAATAATATTAATTTTCTTATTTATCACAGTCTGGTATATTGCGCAATATTAACTAAAAACAACATTTGGATGGAAATTTAAAGTGTATGTTAACAAAAATTGAATAGTACTGAATTTTTTTATGTGTTTATAGAGATCGCCAATTTGAATGCTCCATTTTATTACCTGTAAAGTATTTTTTTAAATCATATTTAATAATAAGACATTTATTTTAATACATGATGATATATTGCTATAAAATCAGTATTAGCATTTTGCAAAAAGAAAACTAGAATTTTTGTTTCTAAATAAAATCTATAAGTTTTACAATATTTGTTTTTAATATTTTTTTGCATATAATATCATAAAATCTAATTTTTTTATTATCTTTGAAATATTAATAAAAAATGGGCATTTAGTGATGTAAAAATGTCTAGGAAAAGTTAATATGTTTATATAATAGAAATAATTTATTGAAATATTATTAAGTGTTGGATCATTAAAATTATTTTAATGAAAAGATTTGCCACTATCAGCTAATAAAAAAAATTCATGAAAATTTAGCATTTGATATTTTGCACCGCCTAATTCTGAGGTTGCGTCATTTAATATTGCTCAAGATATCAAGTAACAGTTAAATATACTAGTTATTTCATTATAATATCGTAATAACTGTCGTTATTTAAAAATAACTACTAAGCTCATCCCTAATGTCAACAGAAAGTACAGTTATATAAGAGAACTAGCTGAAATACCCGTTCTACGCACGGGAAGGAGATAAGTTACAAAATTGATACAAACACAATATTTATAGTGAAATAAACAATATTCTGAATTTGTCACCCACCAGGGGGAACCACAGTATTAAAGGAACTAAATTGTAACGAAATTTCATTGGCAAGGTCCTGTAAGAACTGGAAAGATTGATGATATGGAGAAGTTGTCTATACAATAACGTGGATATATAAACGTTACTCCCGTTGATTACCATCCATATTTTAACCTTTAGTAACATCCCAAAGATTTAAAGAGGAAGAACTCATATAATTGTTAATAATAATTATTTGAAAAACTTTTATTGGACACCTATGTCAACATTTGTCGTTAAGTTTCACAAATTGGTAAGAATATAAGAAGAAAAAAAAAAAACGAAAACGAATTTTAAAAAGTTCATTTGCCAAATTCAATATTTTCATATTTTTTCTTTTGTACGGTAAACCCTATCAATATGCGAGGAGGAACGGTTCCCCAGCACTTTTTTTGGATTTTCCCCCCGCACTTTTTTAATATTTAACTTAAATAAAAATAAGTCATATTTTTTACTTCATTGCTAAATCATTTTTTTTTTTAAATCGTACGCTATCCCCTAACCACTACTACAGATGATGGACGCAAACCCATCCCCCCTCTGACACTTGTACCACGTGGGGGAGGAGTCTACAACACCAGTTTTCGATTCCGCCACATACCTCCTCGTATAGGCATACCATTATATAAAGAAAGATAGGCCGCATCGACTAAGCCGATTATTGACCTATTCGCCCGCGACCTTTGTACTCCGTGAAGAAAATGTCGCCCTTAACTGCAGACGATTTCGTTCACATTACTCCCCGGGCAATCGTGGTATAAGCGATAAATGACCTTCGGTGGTATAGGAACGTGAGTCGCGTCGATCAGGTCGTTTGTTAATCCATTTTACCCTCTGATCTTCATACCGCATGAAGGAAAATGTCACCCTTGATGACAGGCAGTATACACATCCACTCCAATAATTCTATGGGAAATCAGCTTTCGTGGATAAATGACATAACATGGAGTAAAGGAAGGTAGGCCTCGTCAACCAGATTGACAATTTATACACTTTTCCTCTGACCTTCCTACTACGTGGGGTCCAAAGTATTCATGAACCAGATATTACGGTACAGAATGGTTTGTACTTACCAGATAGCTTATTTTTCTGTGTAACATATAAGTAACAACTCTGCCAAAATTCATCTTCCTGGGTATGCAGAAAGTTAGAAAATTAGTGATGAGTCAGTGGATAAGTGGCAAGGATTTTTACTTTTGGCATTTAGAGATTAAATTTTTGAAAATGAAAATCCTTTCTTAGTGAGCAATTTTGGCTTAAAATGTCATGCTCCATGCCAAATTTAATTTTCACAGTTGTTGTAGTACGGAATATTCCGTTATCCAATCATATTTTCACCATTTTGACATTTTATAATTTTTTGACACTAATTTCGCCATTTTTATGTTATTTTTACAAATATGATCATATTTTAGTTCATTTGGCGAAATTTGAATCATTTGGCAAAATTTTTTATTCATTCGGTGACATTTCAATTAATTTAGCAATGTTGTTATTAATTTGGCGACATTTTGGCGATATTTAGTCATCAGCCAATCAGAATGCTCCTGGTTACATAATATTAAAATTTTCCATTGTTTCAATTTTATATTTTGCATTGTTATATGTTCTCCATGTTAATCCTATGGGAAGGTTTTTAAAAAATTGTTATTTTGGCAGCTCGAGTTCGAATTTTTAAAAATCCTTTCTTAGTGCATCCATAGGGCCCAAGATGAATCTGTGTACTAATATTTAGCACTCTAGGTCTTTTGGATCTGTAGATATCCAAACTAACGTTGCTACTAACATCGAAAAAAGGGTTTTACACCCCCTTAAATACGTTCGATCGGAACAAAAATAGCTTACTTTTCCTATATAAGGTATAAGTAACAACTTCGCCAAATTTCTTTTTCATCAGTATACGGGAAGTTGGAGAATTAGTGATGAGTGAATGAGTGGGGTTTTCGCATTTATATATATAGATTGAGCAGAAAGACAAATTTCATTAGTGTAGATCGTTTGTTAACGTTTTAAAATCCAAGCAAATTTTGATATGTGTTTGATTGATGTGCAAGATTTAACTAGTTTCGATGATTTACAAATAACAGCAATCTATATTTAGGAAAATAGTGTAACAAAAACCTTAAATAAATGCCTAAAGAGCCAAAAATGTTGCGAACACTTCGAAAAATAAATATTTAAAAAAAATATTACAGGTAACTTGACCGCAACATTCATAAAATTGTTCAAAACATCTTTTTTAACTGATACAGTATTACCGTATTTTATTATTTTTTAATACAAAAATAAACCTTTCAGCTTATCTTAATTTGCTTATATGAGGAATTAGATTGAAATCCGATCAAATCTGAAACTTTTAAACCTTGAACCACATGTGGCATACAATTATTAAATTTTTATTGAGTATAAGTATTTCTTAATTTTTTCATAAAAATTCTTAGTACATTTGTCCCTAGGGAAGCCGGGTTGCCGGGAGTGGGGGGAGGGTAACTCAGTACTAGTGTCCCTATGGAAAAAAGGACCAAATATTTTTAAAAAAGGGACAAAAAGGGACCTACAAAATTTAAGCCTGCGTTAATTAAATTTTCGTTAACTATCACTATTATAAATATCGCACCGTAAAACTATTAATATTATTAAAACAATTTGTTAAATCTCATGTATATTTTAAACCTTATGTTGACCAAATTATAAAGAACAAAGCAACGGAGTAAAAAGAGTTGTAAATTAAAAAAAAAATTATTATTTTATATTCGTTTGAAAGAAAGCTCGAAATGGTACGTTTCATATATGTAAGCTAATGAACACTATACCAGTTTTTGACTATATCGTCTGTGCTTTCGGTCAAGGTCATAGTCGCAACCTAAAAAATGACATGTGTAAAATCAATAGAACTTCACTTAGAAAGCCTATGGTGTTGCAAACCGGCCCACTTGGGGCATGATTCACTGTGCTGAGAGGCCCCATTTGGGTTTGGAATGTGGCATCTTCCACTTGAAAAGTTTCGGTTCGGATTTCGAACAGAGAGAGCACTAGGCCGCCATTGAGTATGGTTGGATAAAAATCAGCTCCTCCACAAAAAGTATTGTTTGGGAATGTAAATAAAAACTAGTTAAGTTTTTAAAAGATGTCTCTTCTCCTTGAGTCTTCCGAACTACAGGAAATGCATCGAACCTGGTAGGTTTGCATTTGCATTTACAAAATTATGGCGCCCGAACAGGGACACGAGGAAAAAGAGACAATGCAATCTCTCAAACAAAGACGCACAGCCGTGCGAGGTTCATTCACAAAGGCCGTTAAGCTCTTACGTGAGCTTATAACGGAAATGGCTGAAGCCGTGAATGTCCAAATAGCTTTAAATCAGCTAGAAGAAAAAGCCAAAAAACTCTTTGCCGTAGACGTTGTGTTCCTGGAACTCCTGCAGAGTCAGGAAGCGGGATGCAGCCAAGAAGACTTCAATCAAGAATATTACGCTGCCGAAGTCCATGAAGAGGAGCTTATAGCTTGCCGTGTCCGAGCTACAATACATCTAAAAGAATTGACGATCTCGTCGAGAAATGGAGATGCCCTTCGAATCCGAGGAGATTCATTCCCGGCCGCGGTTGTGACCAACTCAGCCGCCCCCATCCCCCCCGTCCCAGTATTGAAGGTCTCGACGACAGATGAAGATGCTATTCGAATCCGAGGCGATTCCTTCCCGGTGGAAGTAGCGACCCCCTCAGCCGACTTCATCCCCCCCGACCCAGTGCGGCGAATGCCGGAAAGGCTTGTGTATGATGCAAGTTGTAAACATAAGGGATTATCGTCTCCGAATCAATGTTTGGAAAAAGTGCCAAACCTTCTACTTAGTGCATCTGATAGTGTAAACTCAGGTAAGTCAATAACTTATCGTCATACAAATGTTTGTTTTGGTGTAAAATGCTCACCATTTCAATTAAGTGCCACCATAAATCATCATTTGAATCTAGTGCCCCGTGATCTTTCTCCAACTGCCAATCATCTAAGTGTTGATGATTGTATCCCAAGTTTATGTGACTTGGGGATCACTGGAATTCGTCCATTCTATTCGATGGACACTTCAACAGCTGTTAGAAACAATTTCAACAGTTTTCGGTGCACATTAGTGTTAAATCGAATTAAATACATTCTTTCTGTGACTGATCCTCCTCAGTTGTGGCATAATATACCAGGTGTATAAAAAGCTGCCAACCTCATGTCTCGTGGTTGTTCAACTGAAAAGTTGAAACAATTAAAATGGTGGGAGGGTCCATCTTGGCTCTAAAAGTCAGAATCCAAGTGGCCTTCTAGTGTAAATATTCTAAATGAAGAGATAATTAGTTCTGAGTAACTAAAAAGTGTTAACTGTACATAATGATGTAGTGAAACTAAACAAATTGTATTTTGAATATGTCTCTTCTTATTTAGAAATGTAAGACTCTTTGTATCTCACAACAAACTCTTAACGCTGGTAACGTGCCAAAGTGGTCGAACTGTGAATGCACCAGATCGTTTAAGCTATTAAGAATGAAACTTAAGAGAATTTAATATTTAGAATATTTTTTTCAATTTATACTTTTTTTTGCATTTAAATTTATATGTATATATATTTTAGCATTAATTAGTAAGCATTCTTTTAGTTAGCAAATAATTCATTGTTTTTGTTTTCAATGAACAATATGTGTGTATTTGTATATATTTTTGTATCCTTTTTGTATATTTGACTTTGCTTTTGTGGGGAGAGCTGTAGTTAGTAAAATTTGAGTTTATAAGTTTAAACTCAAAGGTGGGAGAATGTTGCAAACCGGCCCACTTGGGGCATGATTCACTGTGCTGAGAGGCCCCATTTGGGTTTGGAATGTGGCATCTTCCACTTGAAAAGTTTCGGTTCGGATTTCGAACAGAGAGAGCACTAGGCCGCCATTGAGTATGGTTGGATAAAAATCAGCTCCTCCACAAAAAGTATTGTTTGGGAATGTAAATAAAAACTAGTTAAGTTTTTAAAAGATGTCTCTTCTCCTTGAGTCTTCCGAACTACAGGAAATGCATCGAACCTGGTAGGTTTGCATTTGCATTTACAAAACCTATGGGGATAAATAATGTACGATCGTGGGCAGGAAAGTGACTTTTCGAACCGGTCTATTTTTAACCTATTTCCCCCCTCTGACATTTGATCGCGTTGGTAAAGGGTGTTGCACGTAATTGTTGCAATATACAATTTATCCCTCATAACTCCATGTGCAATCAGCACATGCGCATTAATGAAATACAGTCGTGTAGAGGAAGGTAGAACACGTCAACCAGGGCGATTGTTAACTCCATCCCTCCTTTTACCTTTGGGGGGGGGGATCGACCTTGGCTGCAGTATATGCTTCAGCCCCCCATATTCCACGGAGAATCAACCTTTGAGGTATAAATTATCTACTATCGTGTAGAGGAAGGTAGGCCACACCAACCAAGTTGGCTATTTACCCACTCCCTTTCTGAAATGTGTACCGCGTGGGGCTAAAATATGTCCACGAATAAATTCTTTCTATATAGTGGGATGCCTACTCTATTTTTTTTTGTCGTTGAGGGGAAAATATGAGAAGGAACACAGGGGAGACGGGGAAATACGATGAAGGGCCATTTTTTACGTGTGCAAAACTGCGGGTAATAGCTAGTATAATATAAATCAGTGAATGCATGCGTTTTGTTGCAGCAACAAAACTATGTTTAAGAACATACATTGAATCGTTTTGACTTTTTTTTATTCTTTTTTCCAGTACTCCTAGTAAAATTGAAGTTTTTTTAAACTACATAGCCATTCTATTATTTCAAGTATTATTCCGACCAAATTTGAAGAAAATCGGAGCATTACTAAAAAAGTTAGTAAATTTGTGGGAAAATGTTTTTTAAAAATTCATTTCGTAATAATCTCAAGTTATTTGTAACTTTATAAATTTGGGCCAAATATTTTGGGTACTTCTCTTCTAAACGGCCTCGAATAGTCGCCAAGCGAAAGTTTGTCGCCGTATTGATTATTTACAATTTTAATGTTGCCACTCACAAAATAAAATGTTAAAAACAATCGTAAATGATTTACGATTAGATGACGTCAAAAAGTACATTCTAAATATAAAGACAATAAGTCGCACTTAACCTGTGCAATAGGCTGTTAGTTACGGTTCGAGGTAAAGACTTTCGCTCGTCAGAGGATCTGGCTGTATTTTCAAGTGAACACCAAACGACCCGATGCGTTGCGCATGCGTCTTTTTTCTGATCTTTATGGTTACTTAAGGAGAAATGCAAAATTACTGTTAATTACTCAAACGCTGTGTCTTATTTTCGAACCACGGTGGATGTCGTCCACTGCGTAATGGGCTAGCGGTGACGGTTCAAAATTATTTCCGAAGGATTTCTTTAAGGTCTGCACGATTGAATAAAATAACGTCGCACTTGAGCTGCACAATGGGCTAATGTCAACGGTTTAGATTTGATCTCGAAGCTTTCGTTTGGTTAATTAACATCGCACAAGAGCTTCACATTGGGCTGTTGGCGACAGTTCGGCGCCTATCTCGAAGGGAAAAATGCCTCGTATTTTTGAACCACGGTCAGATGGCGAGAACATCACCTGAGCTGGCAATCCTTCCGGCAGTCGTTTGGGGCATATCGACACCGCTCTTAAGCGCACGCGCGAAACGCGCGCAAAAGTCAGACTCCTGACGTCGATTTATGGTCGCGGGCAGTTGTGGTCTCCGGCCTCCGACTACTCAGGATTACATCCATGACCCCCTCCGGGCAGTCACTCATGGTGCTTACAGGCAATCCTTCGGGCAGTCGTTTAGGGCATTTCGACAACACTCTTAAGCGCATTCTAAACAAATTTATTTTAACAGCTATCCTAACAATAAAACATGTTTCCAAAATTATAAAAAATATTCACCAAACCCAATTTAAAATCGTTTGAACCAAACCCATAATTTACAAATATCCGAATTTAAATATTTGTAACTATTGAATAGTTCGCATAATCGTACAACCAATCAGAGTTCGTTAAGCACTTATATATTCTAACCAATCAACAATCGTAAGGCAATAGACGTTTACTGTCAGATCGCGGAGGAAAATGCGCACGCATCCAATGCACGTAATCCAAACAAACTTGTCGCAGGAAAAAAGTAAATATATAATACGAGGCATCGTTCCCGGGTCTTTCCTTCGATATAGGCCCCGAACCGTGGCCAATAGCCCACTGTGTAGCTCTAGTGAGACGCTAATTACCCATACCAAAATCAACTCCAAAGAAATTGTTTTAACTATTTTGAGCAATGACACTAAAAATGGCATTTTTAGTTTACTCTCCCGTTTTTATTTAGCTCAGTGCACTCAATCAAACAATCAACTGAAACGCGATCTTTTGTGTATGGTAATCCCTAAGGTAAACAACTTTGGTGCATTTTCGCTCGTTGACATACGAGGCCGTATAAAAGAAAAGAACCTTTTTTTGAAATTTACAAATTTACTTTGAACAGGAAAAGTCTATTTTTCAAATCAAAAGTAAATCGAACAGTATTGGCATAATTAGAATATGAGGTACTGAGAAATCGTGTAATTCCAATTTACACTTTCACCTGCATCATTTACATTTGTTTTTGATGCAATGCATGGAAAAGATCCAGTGGTGTCCTGGGAGAACAGGGGGGGAAGTATTTTGGACCTACATTTCGATGCTATTTATAGCCAATTTGTATTTTTCTCCCCCTGTACAATTGTAAAACTGTCAGAAGTCTCCTTTTAACATCAAGCGGTTAATTTTAATTTTTTTTAGAAAACGAATTTGTAGTTAAAATTTGAAGCCTGCAATATTGTATTGCAATTATTAAAATTTTCATTTTTTTTTTTATTAACGTTTGAAAATAAATAAAGTTTTTTTCATTTGATAGCCGCATTTAAAATAAGCATAAATTAAGCAAAGCTACATAATTTTAAACAAAGTCAGTAAATTTAATTTTTTTTTTTTTGCATTTTTGATTTTAAAATATATATTTATGATTTAGTTATCAGTTTTCTATTGTTTTATCATGGGGCATCCATTATTTAAAAAAAAAAATTGTATCATATATTTTGAATTATATAATTTTATTCAAATGGTAAAGTTTTGTTGTCATAAATGTTTTTTTACATTAAAATAAAGAAAGGTTTAAGAGAAAAATCGTGTTTCGATTAAATAATCAAAAGTTATCGATCTATAAAACTTATTGTTCAAGCAGTTAGAATAGTCAAGCTCTTAGAAATGTTATTTAGCAAGGGGATTCTAGAATATTGTCTAAAATTATTAAATTTTATGTAATTTTTAAATTAATACGAATGAGTTTGTAATTAATGAAATTAGAAAGAGGAAAAAAAATCCCACTTTTAGATGTTTACAACAAAATTTTAGAAAAACGGCACCAAATACAAACGCTTGCTTGTGTTCTTGAACCGTCCATGATCGCCAAATATCTATTAATGCTCCATTTTCACCGAAGATAGCAAATTATTTCTTCCAAAAATATAGTAACTCTTTCAGTGTACTTTTCAATTACGTCGCTTACAATTTATAGTAACCCTTGCTTATGCTTTCTTGTATAGGAGATACTGCTCTTACTCGAAACTTGATTCTAAAGACGTTACACATCAAAATAGTGTATAAAAATAGGAGCTCGAAGGATGTTTCAAAAACCAACTTACCTCAAAACTTGCTTAAACCGTACACAATGTGCTGGGAAGTAATTTCATATCAAAAGTAGGCTTAAAACTTCATAAATCTACGACTTGTATCATACACGATCGTTTCGGCAATTGGAAACCTCAAATCTTGCTTGTACCGTACACAATGTGCTGCGACGTAATTTCATATCAAAAGTAGGCTTAAAACTTCATAAATCTACCACTTGTATCACAGACGATCGTTCCGGCAAACAGAATCAGAAATGCAAAATAAACGAACAAATTCGTGTGTTGCCAACGTGTAGATTAAAACTTCATAAGTTGATATTCAAAACTGTTTCCAATAACAATTAAAAACGGCTATTTTAAAAAAAATATAAATGGTCTTGTTCCTAAAAAAAAAAAAAAATTGAATATATTATTTATTTCATTTTCTTGCAGTAGCAAACGATTCGATATTATTCATCCCGAGTTCACTTGTAGTTTGTTTTCTTCTTTTTTTTAGAATATTCTTTTTTTTACTTTCGCTCATATTCTACATTTGTTAATATTTTCATTGGATCGGAGTACTATTTATTTTCGAACGATAAAAAAAAAGGAAATCGGATTTTTTAAAAGCGATGCCAAATTTGAAATAATATAATTCCAGCAAAAGAAAAACAATTTACGGACAAATATATAAAAAATATAAATTGTAAGGTTAATTAATTCCTTCGATTGCTTCAAAGAAGATTGCTCACTCTGAAATGGTTAACTTTCAAACAAATTAATTTAAAAAAATATCATTTGAACTTTTAATTTTGTACTTGCCAATAATATACATAGTTTTAATATTCTAAATCATTGCAGGTGAATTCTGTGGCTTGGAACAAGAACAACGAATGTTGTCAAATGCAATGACCTGGATCGTTTTTGTTTAAAAGCCACATAATTAATAACGGAAGGAAGCATTTTGATTTGTAACCAAAAATTGGGGAGAGCAAGGAATCTCTTTTTTTAAACGAAACAACCTTCCATTACAACTAGTCAACTGCCATGCGTGAATTTCTCTAAAAATTATTGCATCAAAATTAGATCTGAATTTGGAATTTAATCGAATCTTATGGTTAGTGCCTTTAAATTTTCGATTTTAAACCTAACCTTTCTGTCACTTCTCATATCATACCATTAAATTGTAATTTAAATTATCATTATTTTAGTATTTTTTACACATGAATACGTATTTTCTTTCAGTACGGGTACATAGTTAGATATAGTTTCATAGTGAAAAACGATATTTGTGAAATCCTTATAACTCCACGCGGAATCAGCTTATGTGGATAAATGACATACCATCGTGTAGAGGAAGGTGAGACGTTTCCAACAGGCCGAATATTAACCCATTCCGATTTCTGATCTTTGCACCACTTAAGGAGGGGATTTTCACTAATTTCAGTTTATGATTCCGACACATAATTCCACGTGGAATAGTATGGGTTTTGTTTGTTTAAATAACGTCGCACTAGAGCTGCACAGTGGGCTATTGGCGACGGTTCGGGGCCTATCTCGAAGGAAAGAACCGGGAACGATGCCTCGTATTTTTGAACCATGGTCAGATGACGAGGACAACACCTGAGTTGGCACCCGACGCAACCTCAATAGGCGTCAGGACATTGGACCCCGATCAGATTTATCGTGCACAGTCCCGTACACACGCCAGTATAATTTGTTGGATGTTCTGGACGACTTTCTAGTATTTTTGTAGCGAAGCTGGCAACCCTCCGATCGCAAGATCGCTACTTTTTTACTTTTCTTTGTCAAGTCCATCGCACGGATTCGAACCAACAATTATCTGATTAGTAGCTGAACGCCTTTATCCACTGAGCAACTGGAGCTCTGGAATAGTATGGGAATATATTACGTACCAACAAGTAGTGGATGGTGGGCTGCATCGACCAGCCCGCTTAATAACCCATTACACCTTTTGATCTTTGTACCGCGTGTCGCCCTCGTTTACAGTATGCGCTATTGCTGTATAATTCCAGGGGAAATCAGCTGTTTGGGATAAACCATAAATGAACTTCCATACTATAGAGCAGGGGTCTCCAGAATGAATGAAGGTGATTGTTCGGTGTAATGTAAAATGAATGTTCGGCCCGCGAACACGTGTGCACCTAGTCCGCCGAATTTTTTTCAGTCGAAACCTACTCAGCCGAATTATCTCCGCGATCTATTCTTACCAAATTACTTTGGCGAAACAGTTTGGCATGTTTTTTGCTCTTCTCAAATCGCCAAGAAAGTAGCCGTCTTAAGAATTTCCCTCCCCCATAGTATAGAGTTGCCATTTGGCGTATTTATCACTGTCCTAAGACGAAAGTTGAATGAAGATTGTCGCAAAAAAAACATGTATACATTCCCCTAATTTAAAGGTGACCTTTCGTTCACCGTCCAGGCAGGGGGTCGAAGTGGGACAAAAGCAGTATAGCGCTTGGAGGGAGGCCCATTCTTAGTAGTTGGTTTGGGGCATACAATGATGACATTTTGATTTTAGAAGCTATTTTAGGTTAAGATGACAACATAAGGAAATTTCTACTTTCTTTATTATTATATTACAAATGTAAAACTCCTTATGTTTCAAATGTGAAACTTATTATGTTTCAAATGTAAAACTTATTATGTTTCAAATGTAAAACTTATTATGCAGATAAAGTAACCTATATTAGCAATATTCTGTAAAAAACAAATTGTTGTATTGGTATTTTTTTTTAAGTTAAAGGTTTATAATAAAAAACAAGAATAGCTATTTAAAAAACACGGTGCTATTTTATTTAGCAGAATATGGTAAGTGTATTATAAATAAATTATAAGCCCATTTAAAAAAAAACTTAGTGTTTTTTCCTTGCTAAAAATTCGAAAAAATAAGATTTTGAGATATATGCATTTAAAGATAAAATATGTCAAAAACCAAATGAAAAACGTTAAACATTTAAATTTAAACTTTTTTACATATGCATGTTGCACTAGTTATTTATTTTTATTAATTTAATAATAAAACGTTACATATTTTTAAAAACTTTTACGGCATTTTTAATATTGCGGAAAATTCTCAAACTATTATAACATGTTTTAATTAAATTATTAACAATGAATAAGTATTGTATTGTGCATACGTAAAAAGTTTAATTTAAATGTTTAAAAAATTTTGTTTGGTTTTTGACATATTTGATCTGTTTGTCAAAAATATTGTTTCTAAACAAAAAATGTCAAAGCTGTAACTTATTTTTTTTACAGTAAATTATTTAAAAACTTCATTTTTTTTCTAAATATTAAATTTAAAAAAATACCAGTATAGACAAAATTATTTTTACAGAATATTGCTAATATAAGAGTACTTTAATTGTTTAATAAGTTTTATACTTGTAACACATGAAATAAAAAAAAAATAGAAATTGCTCTACAGGTAAGATAAAGTTTTTAAACTGCAAAAAAGAATCGTTTTTTTATACTCGTAGAATCTTGAGAAATGTGGTAAAACTTAGCATACGTTTTTTTTCAATATGTAATATATTATTTTGTGCAATAAAATAAATTCGCCATTAAAAAAATATTGAGTAAATTTTGGGGTACAGTGTCAAACTTAAAATAGAAAAACGCAAAAAGTTGCGTTAGAGGAGGCTTATTACTAAAATAGATAAGTAGTTTTTTTTCCTTTTCTTATTTTTAAATGGTTTTCACAATGGAGATCTCCATTGGAATTCATAAAGAAAAATATTATTAAAATTCACTGATTTTTAATAGTAGAAATATCAAGTTTTCAATCAGCCAAACTTAACGAAATTATAAATCAAACAGAAAGATTTCGTTTATTCCATACAATTCGAATATCAGACAGTAACTAACTTAAGTGACTCTTACAATGTTTTCATAAGCAGGAATTTATTTCAAAGTGGACAGGAAAAAAACTGACATTTTTACTATTTTACATTTTAGCATGTTTTGCGCGATCGTTATTAAAAAATAGGTATGGCACCGGTTCTGACACAATATTTATGAGTTTAAATGAATCTTAAATGTACAAGTAAGAGACTAAAATTAACTAAACTTCTGATGGGGGTGTTCTATGTTCTATGTATTTATTAAGCAAATTTGTATACATATTCTTAATAAAAGGTTTTTAAATTAAAATAAATTATAAAATGTATTTAAGAATTTTTTCCCTTCATTTTCTGTCTATAATTCATTGCACTTGAAATACTTTCTGGGAATGTCGAAGCGATCAGCTTTAGAGTAACGTTATTTTCGACTTGATATTGAACAGCCAAATTCGAAACATCGAGTATTACTCCTCTGTGAAAAACCAATAGCATTTACAACAAAAAAAGTAATTTTTTGAGGACAGATTTAACTAGTATATTATCCAATCAATTAAATTTTTAATGAAGTGGTGTTTATATTCGATTAATTATAAATTTGAAAACATATTACGTTTTTTGTAATAGTTGTAATTACATTCTAATAAAAAAAATTGTGTTACCTGAAAAACAGTGTAGAAAATTATAGTTTAAATTTTTGTTATTAAAAATTTCGTATTTTTAAAACTTTTATTTTGTTTAGTAGAATATTCTTTACCTTATATTCCTTACCTTCTTAATATTTTACGAATTTCACAATTTTCAATATTTACTTGTCTTCAAAGTTCAAAATTATCTATCTTTTTAAGAAACTGTGCAAGCTTATAAACATTATAATTTTCAACAAAGCCTCAAAAACATAAAATCTTAGTTTTGAAATATGTTGAAAATTATTCTACCTAATAAATGTCATCTTAGATTCTACAACATAAAAAAAAATCTATAACACATTAACGATTATATTAAAAATCGTTGAATGGTTATCTTTTAAATTGATTTTTTTTTAATTTAGGAGTTATGTATTCACGTTTAGTTTGAAATATTGTTATCCTTAAATACTAAAATATTTCCGCCGACTTGATGGTTTTTACTAAAAAATAACATATAAATAAAAATTAAAGAAATATTATATAATTTTTCTTGGCTATATATGCTTTTCGGGCCACAGAATAAAACTTTTCTTAATATTTTTTACCTTTCTATCTCTATAATAAAGTTCTTTTAAATGCGAGGTGATCATTCAATTTCTCATATCACTACAATTCTCACTTCATATCAGTTTACTTATTCAGCAAACAACAGTCTAAAAGTTCAGCCTATACTTCGGAAAGAAATTTCAATCAGCCGATTAAATTGGAGTTTCGTTATTTTGGTAAAAAGGTATTTGTTTTACGTGCTTAAAGCTTCTATTCCCCAAAAAAATGTCTAAATACAGTTAATAATTCATAACAAATTAACAACAAAAAAACGATAAAAATATATAGTTACAGATTCTAATAGATATGAGTTTGGGTGAGGTCGAGCAAAATTTCAGAAATGTATTTGGCAAACTCGTATTGTAAATGGAGTCTTCTAATCAGTGATGCCGGGTAGACATTTTATCGTGGTTTACGTGGATATTTATACTTCCTCTGGCATTACAGTTAGCGCCATTTTAGTCCAATGAGAAATTTACTTGATCTTCGAATATCTGATATTAAATAGTATTATTTTCATAATTTTTGCATTCAACAGGGTAACGCTATACCCACAAAAAATCTTTCAGCGAAACTGCTGTTATTCACTTGCCAGCTTCTATTCACCCGGTTCCATGGTATATGATATATAGTAATGTCGTAGTAACAAGTTAAAATAAGTATTCGTACTAACTTAACAATTGAGACTTTCGTTAGCGGTAGTTAAAAAAAAGTCACTATCTCGAGGTGTCTTCTTTGTAAGGAGGCTCTACTCAATAAACATTTGTAGAAAATAACTTTTTTCGAACTCTGTGACATTCACAATTATATGGCATTATGTTTGTATTGAAAATTTCGTATAATAGCATTAAAAAATAATATTTAAACACTGCAAAGTAAGAAGCTTTTTATACATAATGAATATCCAAACTAATTTTTAAAAAACATTATTATTAAGAAATTTATAAAGTTATATATTTAAAAGAATAATTTTCTTTACAATTGAGCTAATTGTTAGAGTTTAAAAAAGGGTACAATAATTTACGTATCAAGTATAGAGATTATATTGGTTTAAAAAGCTATTTTCGTACGTTTTATTGATTAAAATAGACAATTAAAAAAAATTGTAGCTGCATTAACATAGTTAGATTATTTTAAGTTATTAATTATATATGGATACAACTTGACAAGCTTTATCACAATACAAATAAACTTTGTGGCTATTGTACCCGAAGACAATTATAGACATCGCAATGCAAACAGGCCAATATATCAATCTATGGGAAATTCAAAACTTTGAGATCCTTTTTCAAAAATAATCGTGGTGATCCATTGTGAATTTGTATTCTTAACCCGTAATTGAAATTATCAATAAAATTGCCATATTTTTTGTTTACAATGCAAACTAGTACAATTCATTTCTACCATAAGTAATGGTTCGTCAAATGTTTAAATTCAATGAGGCATCAAAGCGATGTTTTATAACTAATTATAAAACAATATTTTTTGCATATGAGAAATAACCTTATGATGAGTATGGGCAGAACAGAATTTTATATTTCTAAACGTGACGTATTTTTTTTTTGATAAAGCGTAACAAAAATTGTGCTTATTTTAAAATATTTCTCTAATTAGGAGAAATATGCAAAAGTAAAATTAATGATATGCTGTCGTAAAACGGACAAGTGAGTACTTTCAATATGAACCAGATACATCAGTAGTAAAAATGAGAATTTAGCAGTTTGGCAGGATATTAATTGTAATCTTCTTAATAAGATAATTTAAAAGTTTCTTAACATTTTCGAAATGATCTATTTCCGTTTTTTTATATAATATTCTAAAACTGGGAGCTGCAATGTAATAATGTATAATAATGCAATGTAACAATGTAGAATTGAAACGGGACATTTGTTATTTCATCTTTTTCTATCTGAGTGGATTTCACACACAGTGAATTTACTCTTCATTATTAAATATCTTCATGTATTTTCACATGAATTATTCAGTGGACAACAAACATTTACAAATTCTAGAAGATAAAAAAAGAATAATGACAAAGGATTTTTTGAATAACTATTTCTTTTAAATTCCTATTATTGCTCTTGAAATAGTATTTTTAAGTGACCGTACACTACAGTATAAAATCGCAATTTTCTCAAACTCGTTCAAAGTCCTTCGCCAAAATTGTGATACAAGAATAGAATGTGGCTAATATAATTCGGCAAAAATATCTGTTATAAAGGAACGGTTGACATAAATTTGGGCTCTTATAATAGGAAATAGGCTGCGATGCATATAAAATAAAGTAAAGCATGTACAGGAAGGAGGGTCTGCGGAGTAGACTAAAACAGCTTGTTTATCTTCTTTCTGTTATTGACAAATTCCTATTTCTATAATATGTTGAAATGACGTTTCGTGTAAAACTCTTATTATCGTATTTCGACACAATTCACAACGAGAAAAATTGGTTATATTCATTACCCCCCCCTTTTTTATAGTATATTTAAATATTAACATCTACAAAGTTCACTAACACTGAAACGGAAATTCTTTCTTGACTTATCCCACTTGCATATGAGTTGATAATTAGAATGCTGTGCTGTTAATTAAAGTAAGTTGCTGAAGTAAATCAATAAGATTCGTTGAAATGGCATTGCACATGTTAAATTTTTGTTGTCTTTATAACATTTTTTCAACAGTTCGAACAACTTTACTTTGAGCTATCACCCTACGTAAACTAAATTTAATATTAAACACATAAATTCTTTATTTATTTGTATTTCAATTTGTAATTGCGAGAAACGCATTTTGATACCCGGAAAAAATATTAATTAAAATAACATTTTCCTTGAATAATTTACAAAAATATCACTAATAATTTTGTATTTAAAAATTTAATTAGTGTGGTTTCTGTAATAAATCTAAAACTTAGTGGTATTGAAAGTCTAACAAAGTAGTTTTCAAAGATTAGCAACATAATCTAATTTTTTTTAATATTCCATTTAATGAAACAATTTTTTAAGTACCAAATGTTAATAAAAGGCATCGAGTACCATTGAAAAAGAAATCAGCTGAGACAGCTACACTCCCGCCCGGCGCCCACCAGTCGCCATAGGACAATAGTAAACACGAGAACGCCCGGCAAAAAGAGAAAATTTCGCTCGCAAATACTTTCCAGGAATTATAAGATTCCCTCAAACATCAGGGACCGACTATGAATTGAGAAAATATCATTGGCCACAGCAAGCATTATATCCGCCAACGACTGCTTAAAAAACGCCAACTTGGGGTCAACAGCAGATGTAGGGGAAAGAACTAATTAGTGCTTTAACTTTTTAGGGCTATCCTTTGACATTCCTTGAAAGTATTCCAAGTGCAAAGAATTATTGCCAAATTGGTGAAAAACACCCTTTAGGTTTGGCAGAAAACCGCAAACCCCCCACCGAGTTTTTCGGCTGAATAGGTTTCGACTGAAAAAAATTCGACTGAGTAGGATGTAGCCCCGCGAACACTCGGCAGGTGCAGGATGCAAATTTTCGTAAAATCGTAGATCGTAAATAAATAATTCAAATGCAGTCAGTGCGTGCCGGATTTAGAGTTAGTGGGCCCCTAGGCTGAATATGTGGGTGTGGCGCCCCCCCCCACCCCCTCCCCAACTACAGAAGGGGGAGGATAAGGAATACCCCCAAAAAAACGAGGGGAGTCGATTTTTTTTTAGCAAACATATTTCCTAGAACTTAAATTTATATAATTTTTAAGTGTACGTCTGAAATTAGGATACACAGTTTTTTTTTTTATAAATTTCGAATAATGTGTCAACGGTTTCAAGGAATCTCCAGGTGTTCTGGGAGCCCCAGTTGCTCAGTGGATAAGGCGTTCTGCTACTAATTAGAGGATTGGTGGTTCGAATCCGTGCGATGAACTTGACAAAGAAAAGTAAAAAAGGTAGTGATCTTGCGATCGGAGGGTTGCCAGCTTCGCTACAAAAATAATAGAAAAGTCGTCCAGAACATCCAACAAATTATACTGGCGTGTATACGGGACTGGTGCACGATAAATCTGATGATCGGGGTCCAATGTCCTGACTCCTATTGAGGTTGCGTCGGGTGCCAGCTCAGGTGTTGTCCTCGTCATCTGACCATGGTTCAAAAATACGAGGCATCGTTCCCAGGTCTTTCCTTCGAGATAGGCCCAGAACCGTCGCCAATAGCCCACTAGTGCGACGTTAATTAACCAAACCAAACCAAACCGGAATTTATCAAAATGATAATACAAAATGGCACTCGTCTTTGTATTACCCTCAAATGGCTCTAAGCAAGACAAAAATTGTGAAAAATAAAGACTATTGATTTCCAAAAAACAGTAAAACTATACCATTGTAATTATCACATATTAAACATATTTTATTTTAAAAGAACATGACAGTATTAGGGTTTATTTACATTATACAAATCTGTTAAGAAAAATAGAATTCTCTCCATTGTAAAAAGATTGTAGAAGGCCATTTTGTAGTATGCCAAAGTATGCCATTTTTATTAGAATTTGAGTTATCATCCTTCCAAATAATTTATTTTGCAATATGACCCCGTTTGTCTTTAGTGTGGGGTGCGAAGGCCCCTAGGCTGCAGCCTATACCGTCCTAAATCCGACCCTGAATACCGTAATTACGGCAGAAGGGAGCTGGGTTAACCATATTCTCAAAGAAGAAAACAATTGTTTATCGCCCAGACAAAAAGGTTGCGATGGGCTGCAATTGGAACTTTCTGCAGTGATGCGTATCTGGTTGGTTTGTTAAATTAACGTCGCACTAGAGCTGCACAGTGGGCTATTGGCGACGGTTCGGGGTCAATCTCGAAGGAAATACCCGGGAACACATACACATTCACACACAAATTCATACAAGCACCTCGTTATTTTAGAACCATGGTCAGATGACAAGGAAACACCTGAACTTAACAATTGTAATGAACTTGTGGCCGGAGGGATGCCAGTTTTGGTTTCGGTTTGTTAATTAACGTCGCACTATGGTTCGGGGCCTATCTCGAAGGAAAGACCCGGGAACGATGCCTCGTATTTTTGAGCCATAGTCAGATGACGAGGTCAACACCTGAGCTGGCACCCAACGCCTTCAATAGACGTCGGGACTTTGGACCCCGATCAGATTTATCGTGCACTACTCCCGTATACACGCCGTTAATTTTTTGTGGATGTTCTGTACGACATTCTAGTATTTTGGTAGCGAAGTTGGCAACCCTCCGATCGCAATATCACTACTTTTTACTATTCTTTAGTCTAGTCCGCTCTAAGGTTCGAACCGGGGACCCTTTGGATTCCCAGCTGACGCCTTAATCCACTCGGCCACGGAGGCCCGGAGGGATGCCAGATTACCATGATTACTTAGCAAAAATACCGTTAAAAATAGGAATATATTTTTTCGACTAACAAAAACACTTAAGGTTAGGAAGATTGGTTTGGTTTGATTAATTAACGTCACACTAGAGCTGAACAGTGGGCTATTGGCGACGGTTCAGGGTCTATCTCGAAGGAAAGATCCGTGAACACATTCATACATGCACCTCGTTATTTTAGAACCATGGTCAGATGACGAGGAAACACTTGAACTGGCACCCAATGCCTTCAATAGACGTCGGGACTTTGAACCCCGATCAGATTTATCGTGCACCAGTCCCGTATACACGCCGTTAATTTTTGCGGATGTACTGGACGACTTTTCTAGTAGCGAAGCTGGCAACCCTCCGATCACAAGATAACTACTTTTTACTATTCTTTGTCAAGTCCATCACCTGGTATCGAACCGGGAACCTTCGTATTCCTAGCTGACGCCCTTAACCGCTCGGCCACGGAGGCCTATTTATTTATACAAACACAATTTTAAATTTTCTACATATTTATTCAAGTAAGGTATGCAGTTTACAACTATAGTTGATTCTTCTTCTCGCGTCGTTTCATGCTGCAGACGACTGTAAACTTGCGCAACCATTCCAAAGACGAAGCCCCGTCAGTCGTCTCCCATCTAAGGAGGTCCACCAACGTAGAAGAATGTCCCGGATTTCGGCCCTTTGAGCGAATGCGACTTCTCAAAGTCGCTCACATCGAAATTATTTCGAAAAACATTTGTCTGGAATTTGGTGACAATGTCGGAGGAGTCGTACAATTTTTTGGATTGTTCATAAACTGCAATTGTATATCTGTGAGCCCCTGTAAAAAAAAATGTAGGTACAGTAAATGCAAAGGCAGTCAAGGGACTGTCACTTATTACGCTGCGCACCGCGATTGGAACAGTTCTTCGGTTTTAACATCAAGTTCGAAGTTGAAGACCGAAATCGTTTGCTCAAATCATCCAGTTTGTTAGTTTTGATTATTATATTTTACATTTTCGGCTAGATGTAAGGCACTATCAATCTTTGTTTAGTCGAGTTTTTCATTGAAGTTCTATTAGCTTGGTATTTGAAGCAACTAAACCTTGTATTTCTTTTGTGTGTGATGAAATTTTCGCATTGTGCGTTTCATTAATAAACGTTTCATGACAATCATCATTAAAAAACTATATATATATATATATATATATATATATATATATATATATATATATATATATTTGTGTGTGTATGTATGTATGTATGTATGTATATATATATATATATATATATATATATATATATGTAAGATATTTTATAACTCGTCTCCCCACTATAAAATTATAACATTACTTTAATTAACTTTATTTAAATATGGATATCGCCCCCTTTTCGCAGTACAAAAGCATCCCTCATGTGACTGCTTTCCCACCCACGCCACTTCAAAATCCCAAACCCAAACCTAAAAATGCGAACCAAAACCGAGATGAACCAATCAGAGGCGTCCACGGTCCAGTCTCCTTCTAACAGTATTCCGTATTATCTACAGATTTGGATGTAACCTCGAGCTATCAAGACGGGCTGTGAAGTCCGGAGAAATAAATGTTGTGAACTTGATCTGTCGGCCTTTAGTTTATCCCTGCATCATGGAACTTATCATTTAATAACTAACGACTGCAAATCTAAATAATAAACATTACAGAAGTCGACAGGATTTCTTGTACGAGGAAACCGCCTAATATTTTAAACGACGTAATCCAGAGCCGACGAGAAGTATAAACAAAGCCATACAGCAACGGCCGAAACTACCGATCCTGAAGGAATGACTAATTCCGCAGCGAGGACTATCCACAAACCAAACGAAAACAACGGATGCCGCACAGCGAGAGAGAAGAGATCCTTGCATCGACATTCCGAAAAGGGATCAACAACATGGAGCAGCCCACCAACATTACCCCTGATCTTCAAAATCGAATGAACCTTTCATCTACCTTCTGAAGAATGATCAACAGCGTGGAGCATCCCCGACAACGTTAATCCGTGCAGCTAACTCAACCAGGCCAAAATCAACATCACCCCTGATCTTCAAAAAACTTCCATCAAACTAGAGACATACCTCTTCCGGCCAACAACCTTCTGTGAACTTCTTCTTAATATGACATGAAAATACATCCAAAACAAAACTATTGAGAAGGTCCCCTACTAACCCTCCCCTCGAAAGAAAAAAAGAAGGAAAAAAACGGTCCACAACAACATAAACACCATATGGGTTCTATCTTAGAAGACGGAGAAATGATGTACTCCACGAAAGTGATCTTCGAGTGTTTCACGTGTTTACATTTTTAAGAGTTGTGAAGAACATTTTGTCCTCTTCAATTAAGGTCAAAATTTGCTGAAGGAAAAAAGGTTAGTTTGAAAAAGTGTGGTAATTAATTAGGATTTATCAGAGAATTTTAGTGTTCTATTTCTTTAAAGAAATTTTATATCACTTAAATTTTATTTTTGTATTCATAAGTCTTTTTGAAATATAAAATGAATGAAAATTATTTTAAATTTAGCAAAATACTGTTTAAAAATTTTCATAGATTTTAAAATTACTGTTTTCATATTAAGAGTTTATTAGTGAAATCCTATAAATTGTTACAATTTTATTAACATAATATTAATATATTTAATTTTATTACCTAACTGATTTATTTAAATGATTTGTTTAATTTGAAATTTATATTATTATAAATTTATATTATATTTTAAAATTTTAATGATCTTACGCTCTGGATTAAAAATGTCTCAACAACCAGAGAAACACGCGGATAATACTGAAATTCAAAATGATGGCCCTGAAAAAACTAATACAGAAATAGCAACCCAGAATTTAAATCAAATTATTAATACGTCAGAAGCGAGTAAATCAAGTGAAATGTTTCTTCCTGGTCCTAATTTAAATGTTATAAATCCACCTATGCCCAATGATTTTTACATGATAACTTTTGATCCTGAAAATGATATGGCTATTGAATCGTATTTCCAATATTTTAATGACATGTGCTTACAGAATTCTAAGGATGAAAACTGGAAACGCTTAAATATTAGTAGATATCTTAAAAATTCATCCTTAAATTATTATATAAATAACTAGGGGGCTCCGCCCCCTGCTCCGCTAACGCTCCGCCAACCCCCGGAGGATTGCTACGCAATCCTCTTTAGTTTGCTTCGCAAACCAATACCGGCTTCATACACTGTAGACAATGACAATGTGTCCTAACAATAATACTTTTTTTAGTTATATAAATTATTACTGGCAGTGCCGTCACACAAATTTATTTTTCGTATGTTGAGACAAGAAATTTCCCAACTTCACGATCCGAAATTCCGAACTTGAACGATTTAAAATTCCCAACTTAAGAACATCGGGTACCAGCTGAAGTGTTGTCCTCGTTATCTGACCACTGTTAAAAATATGAGGCATCGTTCCTGGGTCTTTTCTTCGAGAAAGGCCTCGAAACAAAGCGTCCTTGATGTAGTAAGTTAATACGTACCAATAACAAATCAAGGGCGCTTTGCTCGAACCAACACCAGTAGTTCAATGTGCAGCTCTAGCGCGACGTTATTAACCAGACCACACTTACCGATTCGAAATTCACAACGCAACAGTGCTAAAAAAAATACCCAGTTCCAACTTATAAGACATTTTCAGCTTTTTTATAGGTAATATTAAACAGTTTTTTTTCGAAAGTATTGATTTGTCGCACGCATGTTCCAATGCAGTGGTCCGTTTTGAGGTCTAATTTAAGTTTCATCTTAATACAAGTTGGGCAATTTCTAGTCTTCCGTCGCTTTCATTTGCTAATAATATCAATTTGCCTGAGGCATAAATTTTCCCACGGGGAGGGGCTGCGGCATGCTTCCCCCCCCCCCCCTCCCCGTCGTTGTGGTGGGCCTGATAACTGGAAAAATTCAACTGTAGAACTGCTTCAACGCAATTGTGATCATTGAAAAGCGAAACATGTGTAAACAAACAACAGTATAAACGCGCCAAGCATAAATAGGCCTACTCGCGTAAGATAATTGAGAATTGGCGCTAATAATAATTCGCCGTTGGCAGCCAAATACATGTTGGCATTTTGCCAATGTTGGCATTTCACTCCGAAGTATCTTTTATTTATTAGTTCTTATATTTATAGTACTTTACATAAATAGTTACATCTAATTTATTTTTTAAGATAGAATTTCAGTATTGATACCATTCAAGAAAGGAAGATTTTACGAATATAACTATATTTTTTTAACAGGAAAAAAGTATATTTTTGAACTACTTAGAGCAGTTTTAATTTATCTTTTGTGAAGAAACGCGTAAAATTGACGATTATTTAAGACATTTCGTCAGTTATTTAAAAATTTATAACTTCAAAACTAAATCGAAATTTCCCAAACGCTCTGGATCATTTGTAGCCAATAGTTTAATCTATACCCCTAATTTTTTATTTATTTTTTTGTTGAAAATTGGAAGACAAGTATACAAAAATGTATGAATTGTTTTCAAAATTTTCTAAAATCATGACTTTAACATAAAATAACGTCTAATATACTGATCGTATTGAAAAACAAAAATATTTATCTTATTACCCAAACATTTCTTAATAAACTGGCATAATTTCATAATTTTAGGACATTTACTTTTTGAGATGCAAGCGGGACAATGAGACAAAAAGTCGCAAATTAAAATGTTCTCGAAATATCCGACATTTTTATCCTTCTTCGCTATTTTTTATACTTATCTTACTTGACCATATCTAATTTAATTGTAAAGATAGAAATATAATCTTTATAACATCAGAAAGAGGAAGTTTTAACGAACATTAATACATTTTTTTGAATAAGAGAATATGTAATTTTAAATGACTTATAGCAATTTAGAAATCACGTTTCAAAAATGAGGGTGAAAAAACTTCAAAAAGTGGAGCGTGTTTAAATGTTTAAAAAATTTATAAATCCAAAACTAATTCGAATTTTTAAAAATGCTTACTTGGATTTCCAGTTCAAACCTATTTGTACACTCCCTAAAAAAATTGGATCTCTCCTCTAAATAGTGTTTCAGAAACTCGACGGACAAAATTACTTGTAAGCGAAATTTTATCAACGACGACTTTAATATTAAATAACTTATAAACTAATAACAGTATTGAAACAAAAATATATTCTGCTGATTTATCAAACATTTCTTAACAAATTCACTTAATTTCGTAATTTTAGGACTTTTACATTTTGAGATACGATCTGAATAACATTGAAAGAACTGAAAATTCCCCCTAGGACTGACTTTTTCCCCCTAGGGCTTACTTTTTTTTAAAATAGAGAGATAATTTGCATCTCAAATCTTTTTCTGAGATTTCCGACATTCTTATTGAACGTTTCTCGAGACCAGACACCAGTAGTTTCTCTGAATTTTCTAAAAGAACACTTCAATCTAATGAAGATGTCATTCAATATTTTCATCATAAACTAGACTTAGGTCGAAAGTTAGGTTTATCGACACCATTGATTCTAGAGGGTTTAACGTCGGGTTTAAAAATTGAGATTCAACGAGCTTTAATCATTAACATGCCAAAAACTCCGAATGAATGGATTCAAATTGTCACTAAATTAGTTAAACTTCAGGAAAATCCCAACAATCAAAATTTGTCACGAGGAACTAATTATGTTCCATATTCAGAAATGAGACCCCGACCTGTTTGGAGACAACAATATATCCCCTTCCAGCAGGGTCGCGTGCTCGGATTTTGTGATGTTTGCAGCGATAAATTTATGCTCTTCGATAAAAAATCTTATTTTAATTTCTTCATATTTATTTCCTGATAAACTAAGTCCCATTTTTATTCATTAAAGATGAGAAAAAATTCCTCTTTTTAATGGTGCAAGTTTTGGAAATGTGAGATAAAAAGTTCCGGAGTGACGGACGGAAAACTGAATTCTCGTCGGAACTCTAGAAGCCGATTTGCCAACGGATTTCAATGACATATCGTTTTTTCAAGATCTCAAGGTTTCTATGCTGCTGCGGACTACAGGATCCAATTTGGCGCCAACTTTTATCTAGGTAAAGAAGTACTCGTACAGGCATATCACAGATTAGGTGCAGACTTTCGTACTAGGATCCAACAAATCAGTCCTGCATATTTTCAAAGGTAAGGTTTACCTACGCTTGTGTTGAAAACTGTCTATACTACGTTTAATATGTCACAAACTAGTATTCTTTCGGTAATAGAGGAAACTCCGTTACTAAACACGCCACCAAATGAGTCTGACCCAGATTTTGACCAAAACTCAGCCACTCTATATGAAACGTTCAAGATAATAAATGAACCCATTTGGCACAGTTTTCAAAAAATCACGAACATAATCAATAGCCAAAAACTTGGTAAGCAAAACACGCTTACAGTTCAAAATGAGATAACTTGCTTAATGGGCCAAATGCATATTTATGCCACCGAAAATGACAAACTTAAATTTGAAATAGCTAAACTGAAATCAACTCCCCAACATGCAAATAATCAAAACTTAGACGTGTCTTACGCGTCCATGGCTGCAAAACCAGCAACAGACTTGGACCAACAATTTCCCCCACTGGCTCATCCTAGGAATAACTCTCATGCCAAAAAACCTGACCCAGTTTTGCTCATTTATCCAAAACCGAATACGCCGCCAGGGGCAAACATTCAGGTTGAGCTACTAAAAAATGTCAGCCCGCGGAACCTAAATATTCAGCTAAAATCCATAAGAAGTATGACAAAGGGTGGCTTAAAAATATCTTGTAGCTCGAAGAAAGAAGTGGATATTCTGAGGGAAAACCTGCTACAATCTAAACTTGCAGAGGATTACGACGTTGTTTCACCGCGCCAACACAACCTAAGAATAATATTGTATAATGTGCCAAATTCTTATGACGAGTCAAATTTAGGCCAAGAGCTTTTCGCACAAAACTTAAATGTAGGGGAAAACGACCTTAAAATCCTCTTTCCTATAAAATCTAGGAAACCAAACCATAACCACTGGATCTTTGAAACACAACCACGATCATTTAGGCTTATTATGAAAGAGCAAAAATTGTTCTTGGACTGGAATGTGTTACAGGTCAATGAATTCATCAGAGAACTACGCTGTTTTAATTGTAACCGTTTCGGCCATTTGGCGAAATAATGTAACTCCCATAAGACTTGCACAAATTGCAGCTGCGGGGATCACGATAAAACATTTTGCCAGGAAAGGAGTTGCTGCATCAACTGTATGGACAATAACACTAACTATAATTGTCAATACGATGTCCACCATCCTTCTAATAGTAGATCATGCCCCTCTTTACGAAGAGAAATAATGATGATACGCAACAAGATTTCTTATGTCTAAATTGCACTTCCTTCATATCAACTTGGCGCACTCTCGACTTGCGAATCTTTCCACATCTCAGTTTATCTTAGAACACAGCATTGGAGTAGCGAGTATCAACGAACCCCACTATTACAAGCAAAATATCACAGGATTCGATTCCACTCTCACCAAAATATTTCACCCGGAGCAACCGAGAGCAGCTCTAATATTCAATGGCAAATTCGACCTGTTAACGTTACATATTAGTAGAGACATTGTGGCGGTCTCGCTAAATACCACTAATGGAGCATATATTATTATCTCTACATACTGCTCTCCTAGCGAAAATATTGACCACTCAATTAACATTCTCAGCAATATTTTTGTATCCAATCTACAAAAGGAAGAAATAATACTATTGGGTGATTTTAATGCGAAGTCCACCGTTTGGGGCGGGCGCCATTTGGACCATCGAGGTATTGCAATCCAGAATTTCATTTTATTTAACAACTTAGAAATCTTAAACCAACACACAAGCCTACCTACGTTTCAGTGTACCCGCGGCGAATCATGGATTGATTTGGCTTTAATAAAAACACAAAAAGTGGAGGATTACATAGACTGGAAAATTTTGGATGAGGAAACGTTGTCTGATCACAACTTCATGACATTCACCAAAAATATCGCCACTCCGTTATCCACTGGTACAAAAATAGCTTCTCAGAAAATAGCATACAAAAACTTAGATGGGTCAAAATTCAATTCCCATATGCAAAAAATAATTCAGAGGTACAGCCTTGATGTTCTGTCAAAATCAAATGTCGGGGACACAGTAAGTGCGATAACTGATGATATTATTCAAGCGTGTAAAAATTCTAAGAAACAAACGAATAACACCAAAATCATTTTTAAAGCAGTCCCATGGTGGTCTGCAGAACTCAGATCCCAGCGTTCCAAAACGCTTGCTCACAGAAGGCTGTATCAAAAATGTCGCTCACCTCGCCAACGTCAGGATCTCATTATACTATACAAAAAGGAGAGAGCTGTTTATAGAAGGATGTTAAGCCTGTCTAAAAAGAATTCACTGATCCACTTCATTGACAGTATTTCAAAAGAAACTGTATTCTCAAAAAATTCAAAGAAGTTGATTATGACTAAACCGGATGTACTAACGTTGTCTTCTATTACACTTTCTGTCAACACAAATACGTCAAGCTACCAAGAAACTATTAGTCATTTATTAGACTTCCACTTTCCGACTGTGGATGATGAAATTCCTCGTTATTTGCACACCGCAAATAACATAGAACCTCCATTTTCAGTGGAAGAACTCCAATGGGTGTTACACAGTATGAAATCGGGAAAGTCCCCCGGCTTGGACGGAATTCCAAAGGAGATTTTTCAAGATATCTTCACATCTCACCCGGATTGGTTTCTCGCAATATTCAACTCATGTTTAGACAATGCCACTTTTCCCTTGAGGTGGAAAGAATCGAAAATTATACTATCCAGAAACCTAACAAGGATAAAGCAACTTGCGAAGCCTATCGCCCTATCTGCCTTCTCCCAATTTTTGGTAAAATATTAGACAAGCTTATCACCAACAGACTCACTTACATTCTGGAAAAGAGTCCATACTTCGACAAAAACCAGTTCGGTTTCCGGAAGGTAAAAGGGGTTCTCGCAGCTCTTTCTAAACTCATGGAAATCATCTCAACAAACAAAACAAACAACAATCATTCGGCATTATTGTCATTCGACATTAAGAATGCGTTTAATTCGATCCGTATCAGTGACATACTTCAATCTTTATTGACTTTTAGCATATCTAATCAGATGCTATAGCTCATAAAGCACTACTTTACGGACCGTTCTGTCACTTACGTTTCTACTTCTTCTAGTGCCAAAAAATTTTATAACTGTGGGGTCCCACAAGGGTCTAATTCGGGGCCACTCTATTGGATGTGTATAGCGAATTCTTTGTTAACAGCGTATAAAAACACCGATAAAAGACTTCAAGGTGAACTTATTGCGTTTGCGGATGATTTTTTGTTTATTCTACATGGCAAATCTAAGAATGAAATAGTCTACAAAACTAAACACGCCACTAGATTCATCTACGATTGGTGTAATAACTATAAGCTTCAACTTAGTATCGCGAAGACTCAACTGATGATAGTTCCTATAAAGAAAGATCCTAAATGGTGCCTTAAAATTGATATTAACAACAGCTATTTCAAGAACAAAAAAACTATTAAATATTTAGGAGTCACCTTAGATTCTGGCCTCACCTTCTCGACCCATATCTCATCACTGCGTGATAAAACAATCAATTGGATGCAAAAAATCTCTAGAATAGCCCGGCCCACTTGGGGTCTCAGCGGTAGGGTGTTGAAAGAACTGTATCTTCGAGCTGTAGAGCGCATGATTTTATATGCATGTGAGATTTGGTACAGAGGGAGTATTGCACAAACTAATAAGCTTCTTCAAATACAAAGAGCTCTCCTCCTTTCGATAACTAAATGCTACAAGACTACCTCAACGGAGGCCCTGACAGTACTTTCGGGAATTTTACCAATTAACTTACAGGCTGAAATTGCCAAAGTTAAATTTCTTGCGAAAACAGGAAAATCGGATATTCGTTTTCACACACTTCACATCCCACTAAAAGACATTTATTTCTTCAATGAATTATTAAATCCATATGAATTATCTTCCCTAAAGTATGATCATAATCTTCCATTAAACTGCGGAGTCGAGATTTTTACCGATGGATCTAAGTTACTTAACGGCTCGCAAGACACAGTTGGCTGCGCATTCGTAGTTCTCAATGATTCCAACTTAGTCTATTTCAGAACATCCAGGTTGACCGATTCGTCGTCAGTTTATCTTGCTGAACTCTACGCCGTTCGTCTTGCTTTCACATGGATGGAAAACCACTTAAGTAACGGTGAGAGTTGTAATATTTATTCAGACTGCCAATCAGTTCTTAAAAGCTTATACAGACTAGATGACAATCATCATTGGATTATGGAGATCAAGAGAATAGCCAGGCGCCTGCGACAAAAGCAAGTTTCCTTCCACTTACATTGGATTAAATCACATATAGGTACACTCGGTAATGAAGAAGCTGACACTCTGGCAAAAGAAGCTACAACCTCCTCTACTGTCGATTGTCCTGTCAAATTTACAAGCACACAAGTCAAAAATATGCTGAAAAAAGAAAGTATCTCTGTTTGGCAAAGAAGGTGGGAAAATACATACAAGGGGAGACATACATTCTCCATCTTCCCGTCCGTTTCAACCAGCCGATGTGTATCAAATTTCTACCTTAATCAGTTTCTCACGAGCCATGGCGTTTTCCCTGTCCACCAGGCCAGGCTTTTTCAAGGATGTCCAACGTGTCCGTATGATGATGACGAAGGCTCAATAACACACTACATTTACAACTGTGCAGAGTTTGAACACATTAGATTTAACACCTTCCCACTTAACTTTCCAGCAGTCTCGCTTTCTAAACTTTTACTCACAAAAGAACATATAACTTTCCTGCAGCACATCATAACATCTCTCTTAGACAAGATGGGTATCTAAAGTAAACTTAGCTCTAGGAACTTCAACATTTCGTAGAGGTCACGAACTTTTTGATCCTCAGACAATTAACGTTGCGTAGTTCACTGGATCACCCGGCAGTTATTGGTACGCCAAATGCCCATGATGAGATATGAACGCTACAGAAAGCCTACCTCAACGATTGTGTTTCAATTATCTGCCATGGGTTTTTTGCTATTATTTTTTTTAATTTTTATATCTTTCTTTTATTTATTTACTTATTTATTTTTGCTTTTACATCATTTGTGAGGGGAATGTTCCCCATATAGAGAAAACACTTGTATATTGTAACATCTCAAAATTTGTCTAAACCTCTGAGTGTGGTGCTCAAAAAAATATTATTCTGTCAGATAATAAGAAGTACAAAATGTATGAAGAAAATTCTACTGTAAACTCACACAAACTGTAAAATTCTGTAAAGCATGTATATTATGGAAAATAATAAAGTTGGCGTTTGGTGGTGGTTCCGTGGGGGGTGGCTTTGCTCTGCTGGCCGAACCTGCGGTTCCACATACCCGTATATCCTTCGGGAGATGTCGGGTACATACGTCTATACATCCCCTTCCAGCAGAGAAATCCACAAAATTTTCAGGTTTCCAGGGGAATGTCTGCAGATAGGTCAAATCAATTTCGACCAAATGGGAATTTTTCACGACCCCCATTTCAAACACCTCGAAGGAACTCTCAACATGCTCATTTTCAGCAAGTAGACAACAATCTACCACCAAACCCTTGCAGAAAATGTGAGTCCAGAGGAATTTTCAACTCATACCATTGGGCTCAACAATGCATTTTTTACCAAATTTTACAAAACCCACAACCTCAACAAACATCAAATTTGAACCCACCAAATAGCATGGCTGATGATACACAAGATCATAACAACCATGAAACAAACACTAACCAATGACAACTACAAATATCCGGATCTATAAAAAACCAAAGCCCCTTAAATTTGGTTGTCGACACCGGATCGACCCTTAACCTATGTCCCACACATTTATTGACCCAAACTAATGTTAAAATACAAAATAATATCCCAATTAGAGTTACACAAACCCAAGGAAAATGTTCTTTAAATGAAACATGTCAACTTACAATTAAGATTGGACAACTTACTAAAACTTTGAAATTTTATTTACTTAATACCCCCTTAAAGTATGCTATACTTGGCCTTCCAGCATGTGGTAAATTTAAATTAAATATTGATTGTGAACATATTAAGATATTCCAAAATGGTATGGAAATAGAAACTATAAAAAAACAACCCAACCCTATTCAACTTTATGCCTCATTGCATTTAAATGAAGAAAAAACCCTAAATTTTCATGCTGATGGTGTGGAGAAGTGTGATACAAATTCTTCGACCACAGAGGTAATTTCTCAAATTCCTCAGTTTGTCAATGAAGAAAATGTGGAGATCAGTTCTTTACTTCACCAATATGAAAACATTTTTTCAAAACACCGATATGATGTAGGAACTTTAAATATCGAACCTCAAAGAATTATTTTAAATTCTGACATTCCAATTTCTTTAAAACCTTATCGATGTTCATTTCGGGATGAACAAGAAATTAAAAATCAAGTTGAGGAAATGTTAAAAGCTGGATTAATAAAAGAGAGTTCCAGTCCATTTTCGGCACCAGTAACCTTGGTTCAAAAACGTGATGAATCACAATTAGGAAAAACAAGATTTTGCTGTGATTATCGACGTCTTAATTTAATTTGTAAAAATAATGCAGAACCAATGCCTAGGATTGATACTTTGCTCGACAAATTATCTCATGCAAAAATTTTTAGTACCCTAGACCTTGCAAGTGGATATTGGCATATTCCTATCCACTCCGAAGATTCTGAAAAGCTTGCATTTGCGACTAACTTTGGCTTATACGAATGGCTTAGACTTCCTTTTGGTTTAAAGACTGCACCCGGAATTTTTAACAGAGCCATTCGCAGAATTTTAATGAAAAACAAAATAAATTTCGCAACTTCATATTTTGATGATTTGATAATCTTCAGTAATAGTATCGAAGAGCATTATGAACATTTGAACATATTATGTTTGCCATTTGTACTCGGGAAAACATTCAAGTTAACATTAACCAAATGCGTTTTTGCCAAAACCAAAATAAACTTTTTAGGTTACAGTATTGGGAATAGACGCATTACCCCTAATAACGTTAATATCGAATGTATTAAAAAATTAAAAGAACCCAGTAATGTAAAGGAACTCCAACGTTTCCTGGGAACAATGAACGTGTATCATAAATTTATCCAAGATTATGCAAAATTAAGATTTCCTCTAAATAAACTACTTCAAAAAAGTGTTGCTTGGGTATGGACAGATGAATGTAAGAAGTCTTTTGAAATGTTGAAAAATGTACTAATTTCAAAACCTGTATTGCAGATATTTAATCCTAATCTTCCAATTCACGTGTTTGTTGATGCTTCAAATCATTCTGTAGGAGCCATATTAAAACAGCCTGATAAACAAAATAACCTGCATCCGGTAGCATTTCACTCCAGGACATTAAGAGGGTATGAGCTTAATTATGCCATCACTGAGAAAGAATGCCTCAGTATAATTAATGCCATAGATAAATTTCATCATTACCTTCATGGTACAAAATTTGTAATCCACACTGACCATGCAGCTCTTGTTTGGCTTAAAAATGTAAAAAATTTAAGAGGTAGATTATTTCGATGGTCATTAAAATTAAGCATGTATGATTATGACATTAAATATCTAAAGGGTTCATCTAATGTTGAAGCTGATATGCTTTCTAGACACCCCATATCCCACCATTTGCAACATGCTACCCATTTATTAAATTTAGAAGTGATTAAAAGTAAACAAAAAGTTGATAACTTATTTGGAACTAAATTTCAAGAAATTAATGATGTAATTGTAATTAAAAAGAAAGGTTTATTTAAAATTGTTGTACCTTTTTCCTTAAGATTAAAATTATTAAAACAAGCTCATGATGATTTTGGGCATCCTGGAATTCAAAAAATGATTAGTTTAGTAACCCCAGTTTATTATTGGCCTCACATAAATAAAGACATTGCAAATTTTGTACAACACTGTGACACTTGTCAATTAAACAAAAAATCAAAACAAAAGCGATTTGGCTTATTGCAAGCTATGCCACCAACAGATAGACCTTTTGAATTAGTTTCTGTCGATACTGTTGGCGGATTAAATTACTATAGTTCAACTAAAAAGTATCTACATGTCGTAATTGATCATGCTACTAGGTATATTTGGGCTTTTCCCTCCAAAAATCAAACTACAGAAACTTATACAAATTGCTTAAAACAAGTTTTTCAAATTCAAACTCCTGATAAGTTATTAACAGATAGAAATGCAGCTTTCACTGCTTCTAGATTAAAAAAATTCCTTAGAAATTACGAATGTAAACAATTATTAACGACAGCCCACCATCCCCAGACAAATTCGAAAACTGAACGTTCCCAACAAACTTTAATTACCATGTTAAAATGCAAAGTAAATTCCTCATCTAAAAAAGTTCCTTGGACTAAATTGTTAGAAGAAGTAGTTAACGAATATAATAATAGTCCTCACACTGTAACAAAATTTCCCCCTGCATATCTATTGTTAGGAGTTTTACCATATACATCCCCTTTAAATCTAGATTCCATATACCCTCCTGTAGAAGAAGCCCGTAAATTAGCGAAACAAAGAACAATTGAGTCCCATGAAAAAAATAAACTAAGATACGATGTCCGTTATACACATACTGTTTTTAACCCAGGTGACCTTGTAAAGTATGAAGAATTTGAATATCCCAATACACGAAAATTAACTGCCCCTTTTTCTGGTCCATATACTATTATTAGGAAAGTTTCTGAAGTTAACTATGAAATTGATCGTTTGAATTCATGTACACAAAAACCGAGTGAAATAGTTCATATTTCAAAATTGCGAAAATACTACTCGCCAGAAAAATTTAAAATGCAACATGAATAAATTAAAATAATAATATAGCTTAAAAAATTGTTCCATCTTAACCCACTTAAATTTTTTAGGGGATCTATAGCTTTTTATTTTAAACTTGAGTAACTTCGGGTTTTTTAGTTAAATGAGTGTTTGATATTGGTTTTTTAACGTTCTATGTCCACACTTCATATTATTGTAAAAATTTGAGGTTCATTTGGGAGGAATAATTGGTAGATCTCATTTGAAATATTTGCGTGTTTTTATTTTCTAGTGGAACCGTAAAATGTTTTAAACAACTCTAAAGGAGATAAAAACAAAGAATTGTATAATAAAACAAATTAAACAATGAAAGAATTTTACACGAGAATATTGATGTTTTTTTTAATGATGGTTATAGGATCATCTTCAAATCAACGTACCATTTTGAAACAGTTCCACTGTTTTGAAATTTGTATAAGAAATGTTTTTCATAATTACTAGTTTTGTAGCCACTTAAACTAATGAGACAGTTGAGTTTGCTATTTTTCTTTTAAATTTTTTGAATTTTAATTAAATGTATTTATGATAATCGAAAAGTGAAGATGATTCCTCAAAACCTGTCATAATATGTTATTTTTTGAGGGAAAAGAATAAATTGAACCATAATTGTTGTCTGCATAAACTGTTCCCCAGTTAAATTTTCATTATATGTAAAAGATTGTATATGTTTCATTAGTTGTAACATAGTGTTTATTTTTCATTATAGGTAACATATAGTTTATCTCTCATTATATGCAGATATTTTATTTTCATTATATGTAACCAAATACTTTGTGAGTTTTCACAAAATCTATCTAAACTGAGTTTTATATTTTTATTTTTCATGTTTAAACAATGTGTTTCGTTTATAGTTTTAACAACGTACTTTTATATATTGCGAGCACATCTATATTTGTAATCTTATATGTTATTTGATATATTTTGTTACTTCAAGAATATTTACATATTAAGAGTTTATGGTTATTTCAAATTTATTATGGAGAATGGACTTTGGACACCTAACCATTTAAAAATTTTACTTTCTTTATAGTCAAAACAAATTCAAAACCTAATGTGATCAAGTGGTTGGATCCACGATTCGGTTCACTACCTCGGCGGCACCACTCTTGCGTAGGGGGATATGTAAGATATTTTATAACTCGTCTCCCCACTATAAAATTATAACATTACTTTAATTAACTTTATTTAAATATGGATATCGCCCCCTTTTCGCAGTACAAAAGCATCCCTCATGTGACTGCTTTCCCACCCACGCCACTTCAAAATCCCAAACCCAAACCTAAAAATGCGAACCAAAACCGAGATGAACCAATCAGAGGCGTCCACGGTCCAGTCTCCTTCTAACAGTATTCCGTATTATCTACAGATTTGGATGTAACCTCGAGCTATCAAGACGGGCTGTGAAGCCCGGAGAAATAAATGTTGTGAACTTGATCTGTCGGCCTTTAGTTTATCCCTGCATCATGGAACTTATCATTTAATAACTAACGACTGCAAATCTAAATAATAAACATTACATATATATATATATATATTTGTGTGTGTATGTATGTATGTATGTATGTATGTATGTATGTATGTATGTATGTATGTATGTGTATATATATATATATATATATATATATATAGAGAGAGAGAGAGAGTCGGAATTAACCTTACGGTGTGTCGACCGGAGGTCCTTACACCTTCATCGAATTAAGTCTAGTAAATAGAATAACGTTAGCGGGGTTTAAGTTTAACTAAGAAGTTACTAATTAATTGGTGGGGGTTTGGGGCCCTAAGGCTAAACGCGAGTTCGTTAGAAAAAAAACCTGAAAAATAACATCAGTAGATGAGAACAACACCTAAACTAGTTACATCAGATTTAAAGCGCACTACTACACGCCGGTGGAAATTGTGGATAGTTTAAGCCGACTTTTATAATTTAGGAAC
Source organism: Troglohyphantes excavatus (assembly GCA_963932185.1). Classification (NCBI taxonomy): domain Eukaryota; kingdom Metazoa; phylum Arthropoda; class Arachnida; order Araneae; family Linyphiidae; genus Troglohyphantes; species Troglohyphantes excavatus. The sequence goes on from OZ010667.1 coordinate 9,182,464, forward strand.
GAAAGTGACAACCCTTCGATCACCAAGACATTGTTACAGTTTAACTTTGTCAAGTCCACGTCTTATTTGAACCAATGAACTGTAACTGTAACTTCTGGAACGCTCATAACCAATTTCTTCTGTGAATGCGGTTGAAACTATACTATAAGCAGCCATACTGTACCCTAATAAATTTTTAAAAGTGATTTTGCGGGATTTTTTCTTCTCAAACCGTTATAGAAATGTTAACCCTCTGCACTCCAAATAATTCTTAGCGTTTTCCGTTCTTTCTACGGAACAGTTATTCATCATTATGTTCTCTACCCTAGAATGTGTTATGCTCATAGAAAAAAGAAACCTAATCTGTTATGGATCTGCAAAAGAACTAGTTCAAAAAAATATCGATGTTTCTAAAACACAAGATCATGCATGCTGTTCCCGTTTATTTTAAAGAACAGGGAACCAAAAGAACGAGTCGTTACGTTGTCACCTGAGCAGCGCCAACGGAGTGCAAAGGGTTAAATATGTTTAGATATATTATTTTTGACATATAGAATCAATTTGTATATCGCCAAAAATATAGTTTTTCTTTTTGCTGCCTATCCACTATTATTATTGGTTAAAATGGATTTAAAAAAATAGGCATTCAAAATGGGTTTTAATAGATTTTTTTTTAAAAAATAGCCAAGAGCATTGCAATTCGGCATATTTTAGCATGAACAATATACGAATTATAGAGGTAGAAATGTAAGTATTGTACAGTTTTCTAACTTTCAATTGGCTTCAAGTTAACAAACTGCCTTAACCCAATTCAAAAGTTACAGTTAGGGATCAATGGTTTAACTTTTCCAAGTCCACGTCGTATTCGAACACGCAATCCTCTGATACTATACCACTGGGCCACCGCACTCCACGAAAAAGATTGTGTCTACCAGCGGCAGCCTCACCAAAGTTAGTGACAATAATAAATAAACGTGTTTTAAATAGGCTTCCCTAAGAGACAAAATATATGCTTTCTCTTAATTGATATACCGATCCATTCAAAGTCTCTAACAACTTTCATGCGAAAACCACCCAGACAGTTGTAATATTAAATAGAGAGCGCCTTCAATCCCAGACTCTCGTAAGGCCGCGGAGTCAACATTGAAAAGAAAAACCCACATCACGTGGTTTTAGCGCTGCCACATTTGGCGTTCAGACATCTGCAGGAGTTCCAAATTTGGCACACTTTCTTCTTTTTTGGTGATGAGGCGTTCTGTCCGTATTCAACTTCTTAACATATATGTAGGTATTTACTTATTTTCAAACAATTTGCGCTAAATATTTCCTCTTCATTAACGAAACGAAAATATAATTTTCTTTGTGTTCAATACTCGAATAAACGAAACTCTTTATATTTCTACGGTTTTATTGTTCATATTTTCTTATTGAACTATAGAAAATAACAATTGAAAGAACTTCGCTTATGGTAATTTTTTTTACATAAAAACGTAACGCAATTATTTCAAAAGTACAAAGTAAGAAAAATATCTTTAATATATCTGTTAAACTCCCTTAAATTGTGCCACTCGTTAAAAAAAACGATATTTAAATACAAAATTGAACACAAAACCATATTACAATACTTCGATCTCGCTCAGTTCTGAAAGTTGCCAAAGCCTGCCAAGTAATATTGGCGCATGAATGAATTGACATTTCCACAAATCACGTGGTTTCAATGATGCACACACGAAAATCGGCATTTTTATTCCTCTATTTGTATCATTACTCTATGAAACCACCCATTTAAAGTCATGGGGACCAAAAATGAAACGTACCAGTAAAAGGAATGGGCAGGGGTGGCAGGTAAATTGCAACAGTATCTCCATTGTTCAAGTTATTTCCTGGAGCATTCTGCACTAGCCAAAGGAGACCAGGTGCGCCCACTGGAGGATCAAGATCTGTTGAAGAGATAAACAAAAATAATACTTAGTACTTTACCAGAAAAGTGAATGGATTTTACCTCTAAGTATGATTTGAGTAGCACAGCTACGAATCAGGTTATATATTAAAAAATTCGATTTCGGTATCAATAGGTACTTTGGCTGAAATTTTAAAATATAATAAATTAATACTTTAATAATGAAAACTCGGAAAAGAAATCCTTAGAAGAAAACGTGGCTATATATCCAGTGAATGTGGACATGAACGTAAACGATAGTTCAATTTAATTTTGGGTAGAATGTGGATATAGTGGGTGTTGCTTCTTGAAGAAAAACAAGATGGCGACGGATAAATTTGGCAAAACCAGTTATAAGCTTTCATCCAGTTGTAAAATATAAAATTTAGATTATAACTTATTTAGTAATATGAGAACATACACATTTTAATGATTTTTTTTTTAAATTTATTTTTTCTTTATTTTTACAAAAAAAAGTATTTCATTAACAATAGTAGTTAAGTTTCGGCCTTTTTTTGCGATTTATATAAAAAAGTTAAAAGTGCATGCAGCTGATTTTGCATCTAAGCTACTAATATATATCACCCAATAGAATTAAGTATTGTATTTTAAACGCTATCGACCGGCTTATGTGAAGAATTTTTTAAGTTGCGAAGTTTTGGTTGCATATGTCAGTAAAGAAACATCCTACGCTATCCCATAGTTGTTTTTGGTATTTGTCATGTTAAAACGATGAACTAAATGGAAACACTTTGTTCTATGGATTAAAAATAAAAACGAAATTTTTCTAACTTGATTGGAATGTAATACTCATATCAGGGATTATTCTGCGAAAATTGCACGATTACATTTGAAGGCTTTTGACGAGGACAACAAAAGACTGTACGATGCTTCCACACCAGACTTTTCTTTAAAGTAGAAATCTATAAGGGACGTGGGTTATAGACTATTTAGGCTGGGGGGGGGGGGATTCCACCCCCAAAATTAGCAAACTCCCCCCCCCCTCCCCCCCCCAAATGCCAAACTACTCGACCCCCCCCCCTCCCCATTTCTTTTAAAAAACCTCATAATTTTTATTTAAGTAAACAGGAATATATTGGTGACAAATAAATATCGAAACAGTTATCAATTATTTTTCATGAAATCGTTACCAATATCAGTTATTAACTATTTTGAAAATTTCTAAATGTCACTCCTTAATTATGAAATAAGTTTAGAGAACAAATTTAAATTTTGAAAACCTTCGTTTTGAATAATATATGGTCTTTAAGCATCTTGTTTATACGGCCCCGTTTGGCGATCTTTTCCCTTCATCGCCAAAATCCAAATGCAAGATAATGAAACACAATGACGTCTTATGCTTAGTTTGAGATAAAAATGGTCTCGCATGTTTTTGAAGCCTTCTGAAAACTATTTTCTGGGGTATGGTTTTACCTTATGCAACTCAACAAGAAGTATTATGCAAGAAATTGAAATTTTTCTAGTGTTTTAAAGTATTTTTATGATTATTACATTAATTCGATTTTTTTTGCTTGGCTTTCAATAGGAGGGGTTTGAACCCCCTGAACCACCACCCCCTTACCTACCTATGTGCGTGCAGACTCCCTCCCCCTCCCCTCTTAATAATATGGAAACCCTGAAAGTTGGGAATTTCAACTTCTAAAAACCCCAAGTTGTGAAAATTTATGCCTGCAGAAAATTAATATTATCAACAAATAAAAGCTAGGGAAGATTAGAAATTGACCAACTTGTAAGATTACATTTAAATTAGACCTCAGAACGAACAATGCATTGGAATAGGGGTGCACCACATCAATTGTTGTGAGAAAACTGTTTAATATTACCTAAAATATATATTAAAAAAAGATGAAAAATGTCGATAAGTTGGAACTGTGAATTTTCAGCACTGTTGAGTTGGAAAATTTCTTGTTTCAACCCCAGCAAAATATTTTTTATGGAACGGCACTGCGTGGTTGTGCTCTATTATCCATATACAGAATATGCACAGATATTCAAAAACAAGTGTAATGATATGGTTACACAGCACTGTAAAAATGCAATCTCATATTTGACGAAACTTGTGTTATTTTTGACGAAACAGATGACTGCTACATGCCCCGATTAAATATTGCGTCAAACTGAAATTCATTTTGTCGTTTTTTTTAACGAAAATTATTTCGTCAAAAATGAGGACGATTCTGAATAATATATAAATTCAATATCAACCAGTTGATTCAAACCGCGGACCTCTCGTTCCAGAGTCCAACTCTCTATTCACTCATCCAAGAAGGGTCGTTTGAATTCTGACAATATATGTAAAAGAACCAAACATGGGATGATGACCAAAGAAAAGGCCGAAAAGGAATCTGAATAAATAAATTTCGTTCAAAATTTGAGGATTCTTGTTTCGTCAAAAGTCACGTGATTCAATGACTAAACGATTGTCAAATATAACGAAAGTAGCCTTGACGATCACAGAATCCTCGAAAATAAGAGTGTTATATACTTCGAGCATGAATGGTCTATAGTAGAGAGAATGTGACGTCATAATCGTGAAGTCCACATCTCAGAGCGAAAGGCCCATATCACGTGCCATCTCTTCAAAATTATGAATTAAAAAATACCCGCGATTGGCTGATGAATTGGGAAATGTGAATGGAATGACGTAATTAACCACGTGTCTGGGGCCATACATGTTGGCTTCACTTTGATGTTAGCGAAAGGGACGTCACGACCCCTCTACTACAAAGGATCCATGCTCGAAGGTTATATCCGAGAGCAAGTCAACTCTAAATATTAAAAAATAACTTACCAATCATAATTATACTGTATAACTTATCAGATTCTGCTGAAAAATTGAGTGTAGGCTTCATGAGTGGTGTTAATCGATCTACTTCACTATTACAATCGATTGATTTGTCTCCATATTTCACCTAAATAGAGAAAAATATCAAAAAAAAATACTGAAATAAAATTGCATAGTATTTTTCTCTTTGACAGAACAACTATATTAAAAAATAATCTTTCTAAAAAAAGGGAAAACCGACTTTAAGGAAAATGCGCTAAAAAGTTAAAAAATAATTTTTAATTTTACGAATGAGTTGAAAAAATTGAAATATTGAATATCAATTTTACACGTAGTACAACTTTTTGAAATCGGCGCCAAAATTTAGGTATGATTTTTGTAAATTGGCACCAACTTCCAAAAGTTGTACTACGTATAAAATTGATATTCAATATTTCAATTTTTTCAACTCATTCGTAAAATTAAAAATTATTTTTTACTTTTTAGCGCATTTTCCTTAAAGTCGGTTTTCCTTTTTTTTAGAAAGATTATTTTATTTTTCCCTTTTTAGTTTTTAATTTAGCAGGGGGCTTTGCCCCCTATTATTTTTCCCCAAGAAATTCAAGTAGCAACTTGTGCTCAACAATGTATATTGTAATACAATCCCTATCAATGCTGGTTAAACGAAATGTCATTGTTGTAAACTTCTGTTAAACAATGAAAATATTATGAAATCGGAAAAATTGTTTAAAAAAAACTCCGGTTAATCGGCACTTCCGGATATATTACAGCCGGATAATCGATTATTTTTTTTGCAGATGTTGCCTAGGTGGATTTTTCTCTGTCCAACAAAAAAAGAATTTTCGAAATCGGATTTTTTTTTTTCAAACGGTCCGGTTAAATGAGAATTCCGGATAGTTAAATACCGGATAACCGGATATTTTTTTCAAATTGCTCCCCTTTGAAACATCCCCTATCCAACAAAAAAAAATTGTGCAAATATCTGAAATAGAATCGAAATCCCGCGCGCACATACATAAAAAAAAAAATTAAAAAAAAATACATAAAGGTGGAATCTATAACCTCTCGACTTGGCGCGCGTTGGCGGTTTTGATTTAAAGGAGTTTTTTTTTTTTGGAGTTTTGGTGAGCGCGCTGAGCAGTCGGTTAATAAAATGGATTTGTATGGAAGGTACAGCCGCGGAAAAAAAAAACGAACCACCGATGATTATTTCGTTATTTTTTATAGTAGAGCTAAACTTAATATACCATTTTGTAGGGAATAAAGTCTACTATACATTGATATACAAAAAATTTGCATAGGGGACTATCTTCATACTCGAATCCGCACCAACTTTAAAATTTTCAATAGCAACGCCTACTTTTGATAGCGCAGAAATGTTCCCCGCCCTCAAAATAATCTAAATATAAATTTTCATTAAGTTCCTACATTTATATGCAGAGATATTAGACGATATGTATCTATCTTATTTGAGGGACTACTTCCACATTGGACAAAGTATTAGTGATATTTCAAAATGAAGTACGCTGGTAGAAAATGTTTTGGCGTTAGCCGTGAATCTTCTTTCTCTGTGGTCATTCATTCCCCCACTCCCGTATACCCCTTGCCTTTATATAAGAATTTAGAATTTTATGCCAACGCGATCACAGCGCTTTTAATTCTCAAAATTAGTAGATTTCTGTTAAGTTCTGCAGATTTTGAATTTGTGTATGACCCCTTAAATAATCATTTGATGCACATTTGAATATATCTTAAAAACTACTAAGAGGAAAATCACGAAATTTTAGATATGGATATAAAGCGTTTTTCTGAATCCATCACTATTAAAATATAGCATGGTTGCTATTCATAAATTTTATGAATATTAATATCCTAATTTAAATAAAATTAAAAAATATACATATAAGTAATGAAAGTTAGTGTATTTTATTTGGGTTGTTTAGAAGTAACACAGATAAAAATATCAGCTTAATAAAATTATTATTTCGAAAGATATGATTAAAAGTTTAAGAAATTCATTTAACATTACGAGTTCTAAACTTTCGATATTCATAATTAAAAAACTACTTAACCAAATGACTTGCAAATTGATATTCAACAATAAATTTTGTCGTAGATTCTAAATATTGAACCAAAATTGGGTGTTGCTATTGGAAATTTTAAAGTTGGTGCGGATTTTAATATGAATATAGTCCCCTATGCAAATTTTTTGTATATCAATGTGTAGTAGACTTTATTCCCTGCAAAATGGTATATTAAGTTTAGCTCTACTCTAAAAACTAACGAAATAATCATCGGTGGTTCGTTTTTTTTTTTCCGCGGCTGTACACTGTTAAAAATAGGTTCTTAAAAATAAGTAAAATATACTCATCTTTGATTACATTAGATTCTTTATCATAGCTCCGAATAAATAAGTTTCATTTTTGAAAAAGTCATGTACTCAAAAATGAGTAAAATTAATAAAAAAGATGAGTAAATTGCCTACATAGACTGCCTTCATAAATCACTTTCAATAAATTCCAGCAACCAGGACTTACCGGGAATCGAACCCAATTAGTCTACCTGATGTCCTCCGCATCGAAGTTCAGGGCCATATCCGTTGTACTACCTGTGCACGTGAGAAAGTTATAAGCAGTAATAATTTTAAAAAGGCGTGAAAAAAATGGGAAGTAAGATAATTGAGTTGTAAGAACTCAGTTTCCATTTAAGCGATCGACATCAAATAATGTGGAAAACCACCTTCTGAACAAATATTTTAAATTTGTCAGATCCCTTTGTTAAGATGGCTTGAACAGAAGCTGATATTAGCAATATTAAACCATACTGCTCATTTCTGCGAAAGTACGATTATTTAAATTTGAGTACGTCATCGCTTATTTGCGATGCAGTGCTCAAAGAAAAACGAGTACGTCCATGTACTCATTTTTAAGCAAATTTTTTTACAGTGTACACACTTAAGATTAGCTGCTCATATTTAAAGAAACTTTCGTCTTTTTGGACGAAGCAGACACCTGTTCAGGGTCGCCCATAGCAGATGCTGAACCCTTGTCATTGGGGCCCCTTGACCCAGATTTTAAGAGTTTTTTTTTATAGCTAAACCAGTTTTACATCATTCTTATATAAAAATAGCAATCCAACAAATGAAAAAAACGCCTTGTATAAATTTTCTATACGAATGGGAGAATTTTTTTTAACGCTTTTTTAAATTAATTTTTTTTAAAACTATTATTAAAAATATTTTATTAGTTAAAAATCCGTAGCAAAACAGTCTAATTTAAATAAAATAAAAAATTATACATAAAAAAAAATTCGAAAGAAAATTTATAGGGATTGGTCGCCAACAGAAGGAAAATAAGCAAGCAATTTTGTCTGACGCCGAGGTCCCCCATCCACGCCCCGCATGTGCTTTACTTTATATCATTATTTTATACGCATGGGCGCCTAATTTCTCATTGAACGAAGCCAGATCGATGTCTATTGTGCTGTTCGTCGCGGAGTTTTGTTGGAATGGTCACCATATCATGATATTCTTATCCTGATTTTCAATGTAATTATTTAAAGACGTTATATCAAATAGAAATAGCATGTATAGTAAAAATTGTTAAATGTACATAAATTGTTAAAAGTAAAATTACATGTCCAGAAAGTGGGAAAGGAGAGGGGGGGGGGGGTTGGAAAACTTACATGAGCATATACAGGGTGCGGCAAGTTAACTTCCTTTTTTGAAGTGAGTGCTCTGAAGCTTACAGGAGCCCCAAGCAGGTGGGCGTGGTCTCGTGCGAGAGAGGAGATCATAAAGTTGTGTGAGCTTGTGGTTCAGCCGCCATCATGCGTTGGAGTAACGAACAGCGTACATTTGCCGTAGAGGCCTATTTTTCCAACGGAAGTTCGGTGGTTTCAACCTAGCGCGCTTCCCGAAATCGCTTCAATAATGCGCCTTTGGGACCTGTCCCGGACCGGAAATCTATTCTTTGGTGGGTAACAACGTTCAGGGAAACTGGTTCTGTGCAGAAAAGAAGTGGAGACGCATGTCCCATCAGATCCCCACCCTGAGAACACACACATTCACTTCAGACCGTTATGTGAACATGTTTGAAGAGTTTTTTTTTGCCACGACTTGATGATATGGACTTAGGAGAAGTATGGTTTCAGCAGAACGGAGCAACAGCCCATACTTCCTAGGGCATCAATGGCTGAGTTGCGTAATCACTTCCCAGGGCGCCTCCTCTCACTGAGAGGCGATTTGGAGTGGCCAGCGCGTTCTCCCGATTTGGCCCCACGTGATGTCTTTTTGTGGGGATATTTAAAATCCCGTGCCTATACTGACCGCCCACAAACTCTGTAAGATCTGAAAAGAAACATTCAGGGAGAAACGGCCAACATACCCATCAATATGCTGGAGAGAGTGATGAGAAACAGAAGAATTCGGTACACCCAGTGTATCGATAATGGCGGGCGTCACTTACCCGATGTGATTTTTAAAACTATGTAAACCACAACTTGAAATGTGTAACTTTTGTATAAAAAAATATATATATTTACTACTTTTTGTTTTATTGCAATACGAAGTAAGGAAGTTAGCTTGCCGCACCCTGTATAATAAGAAAGTGTCCCAGTTCTATATTAGTTTTAGCAAGGGAACCGTGGCTTAACCCTCAGACTCCCAAGGCCGTATATATACGTCCATTAATGTCCAGTTTTTATAGCAATGAACACAATTTTTAAATTAATAAAAATACTCCATTTTAAAATATTGTTTTTTTAATTTGAAAGTTTGAGGTGCAACTTCCAAGCTACATCTTAAGAATTAATTTTTTTTTTTTAAATTAAATCAAATAGAATACATAGGAAAAATGATTTAATTTTCCAAGAAGCGAAAACAACTTTACAATCGCAAAAAAATTATGTGAGCGTCAGTGGGGTAATGTTAATTGAGAACCCGCTCTTCTATACTCGGGGACAGCCTAAGTTGAGCTTAAAGCAATTGAATATTTATACATGTCATAGCTTCAGGATCAACTTAAGTTGTCACCGAGTATAGGTGCTATATAACACCTAGATCAGCATATACTATGTAGAAACTTAGACCCCCCCCCCCCCCATGAAACAGAGCCTCCAGTTGCCCAGTGGATAAAGGCTTTCAGCTCAGAGGATTGCTAATTCGAGCCAGTGCGGTGGAATTGACAAAGTAAAAAAGTAGTGATCTTGCGATCGGAGGGTTGCAAGCTTCGCTACAAAAATACTAGAAAGTCGCCCAGAACATCCAACAGCCCAGAACAAACCTGTATACACTGGCGTGTATACAGGTTTGGTTTGGTTGGTTTGGCTAAATAACGTCGCACTAGAGCTGCATAGTGGGCTATTGGCGACGGTTCGGGGTCTATCTCGAAGGAAAAACCTGGGAACAATGCCCCGTATTTTTTAACCATGGTCAGATGACGAGGACAACATCTTAGCTGGCACCCAACGCCTTCAATAGACGTCGGGACTTTGGACCCCGATTAGATTTATCGTGCACCAGTCCCGTATACACGCCCATAATTTGTTTTTGTATGTTCTGGACGACTTTTCTAGTGTTTTTGTAGAAAACTGGCAACCCTTCGATCACAAGATCACTGTTTTTTACTTTTCCTTGTCAAGTCCGTCGCACAGGATCGAACCAGGAAAATCCTGTGATTCCCAGCTGACGCATTTATCCACTGGGCCACGGAGGCCCGGATTCTTTCTGAATAACTCTCAATCATCAACCTTACCTGCAATGCACTGTCTGGTGTCTTGGGGATATAATCCGGAACAATTCCTTTGGTTTTAAACAGACTCAAGTCACAATCGCACTTTGCAAGTGCAATGCAAACCACACAAGTGATAATCAAACGGTCAAATCCTATTACTTCCATGATGCGACTGAACTTTGGAAAGAATAACGAATTTTTATAGTTCATCACGATGACAGACTTTAAAAACATGAATTTCCTTCTATGAATATCAAGTGGCTGAACAAATATTTAATTATAAGTTTATGCGAATGTACGAGTTTGAACACCTAACTAGTAAAATGAATAAACCCTCTCAATTGAAGATGTTAAACCGATAAAATGATAACTTTGACATAAGCTTTTTGGTTCATACAACTCCTAAAAACGGATAGTAATTGAGGAAATTGCTCAGTAACTGTTCAATATTGCAGAACAGAAAATATATTTTTTTTCTATTATGATAGAAGGATATATAATCCGGATAAAAATATCGCGTATTATTTGTAATCTTCTTGTATACTTTCTTCCAAATGACACATCATGTGTTTTAGATGGTAAAGGAATCAATTATTGTTTCGTCGTGGTTTTACTTTGAAGTTTTCTTAGTTCAGTATCTTGCAACTAAAGTGTGTATTTTCTTTGTGCGGTGAAAAGCTCGTATTGTGTGATCATTATCAGGGGGGATTAATGGGATTCAAACTTCTCCATTTGAAAATCATGGAGAAACAAAATAAAAACCGAATCACTGTAAAAATCATAATAATATTTTTAAAAAATTAGACAAATTTGAATGTATCGTAAAATACTTCTAGTTGGGTTGCAAAAGGGAAAACCTGATATTTTCTGGGAATCTACTAAACAAAATAGTTTATAACAGCGATTCTCAAACTGTGGGGCGCGAGCACACTAGAGGGGAGGCGCGAGATATCCAAGAGATAATATTATTTTAAAAAATTGATTACACATAGAAAACAAAATACATTTCGACATATTTAACAAATAAAGTAAAACAACTTACTAAATCAAAACTTACTTAATCAAAACATACTAAATTAAAAACAAATTAAATAATTATTAGTGACTTCCTTGGGCCAGTATTGCAGAGCAAACTTTTTCGAAGGAAGGCTTATTATTAGAAATAGCCACTCTCAGTTCTGTTTCTATATTTAGCCGAGATCTATATTTTGTCATCAAAGAAGCCACAGCAGAAAATCCAGTTTCCCACGTTTAGGATGTTGAAAATGGTAATAGAATGCGATATGCCCTTGTTTTTAGTGCAGAAAAATCATCCTCTACTCCTTCCCAAAATTCAAATAGTGATTTATTACTAAATTGTCTTTGGTTTCGCCCCCTGTCGTGAAGTCTATTAATTTTTCTTCCTCATCAATTGAGAGTCCTTCGGGAGTCTTATGAAATGGATCCCTAACCCACTCGTAACTTGCTATCAGTTTGTCGTCAGCAAGAAAATACTTTTTAAAATTCTTTGCCAGCATGGCTAAATGATTTCCAATGGTTACAAAAACAACTTTTACATGTTCTTCTTCAGCCATGTAAGTTTTAGTACAATCATCCACATTTGCAAACAATGTTAGGTTTTTTTGCTTTAAATTTCTGCTCTACAATTCCAATTTTCTACAAAAAGCATTAACTTTATCACTCGTATCCAACATATGTGTATTTGCTCCCCCTTGGAATTGAAGATTCAAGTTATTTAATTTCTCGAATATGTCAATCAAGTAGCTTAATTTCATCACAAATAACCAATCGCGAAAATTCTCGGCTTCCGGACTGTTTTCTTCTTCTAGGAAAATGGCGATTTCTTCTCTTAATTCATAAACACGTTGCAAAAATTTCCCACGTGATAACCATCTTGCCTCGCAATAAAATAGTAACGCTGAATGTACTGAACCCATGTCTTTACAAAGTGCGGAAAAGATTCTCGATTCCAGGGGTTTTATTTTTATATAATTTACTACGGTTACAACCGTAGTTAACACAATATTCAGACCAGGGGCCCTAACATCATCTCGGCGGAATCGTTCCGCGTTGGGATCGATCTCACAGGAAGTGACGTTTGACGATATCAATCCCAAGAGTGAGATCTTACGCGGCTCGTGGTTGGTTGTGGGATTGGCTCTTGGGATTGTATTGTGGAATCGTTTTGTAGTGGTTTCGGTCAATTGGTTGGATTTACGTCGCATTACAGTTGCAAATTGGGCCATTGGGACTGTTCTAGGTCTATCTCGAAGGAAAGACCAGGGAACGATGCCTCGTATTTTTGAACCATGGTCAGATGACGAGGATGTGCAGTGGAAGTTCTGATGAATAAAAACATTCTTTTATAATTTACAAGTGAAAAAAATACAATATTACACATTAGATAGTTAAATATAGTTTTTTATAAATATATAATGCAATTATAGTTTTTTATAAATATCTATAACAAAAAATTTGTTATTTATCGTTTATATATTTAGATATTAATAAACTAAGGAATGTCTTCTGCCAGACAGTTTTGTATGGTTACCCTAGTCAATTTTTTTTTTTTTAGTTTTCCTGGGTCTCCGTGGCCGAGCGGTTAAAGGCGTCAGCTGGGAATTCGAATATTCCTGGTCTGGTTCGAACCTTAGCGATGGACTTGACAAAGAAAAGTAAAAAGTAGTGATCTTGTGATCGTAGGATTGCCAGCTTCACTACAAAATACTAGAAAAGTCGTCCAGAACATCCGTAAAAATTAACGGCGTGTATACGGGACTGGTGCACGATAAATCTGATCGGGATCCAAAGTTTCGACATCTATTGAAGGCGTTGGGTGCCAGTTCAGGTGTTTCCTCGTCATCTGACCACGTTCTAAAATAGCGAGGTGCATGTATGAATGTGTATGTGTTCCCAGGTCTTTCCTTCGAGATAGACCCCGAACCGTCGCCAATAGCCCACTGTTTAGCTCTAGTGCGACGTTAATTAACAAAAAAAAAACCAAAAAATCCTTCGGTTTGGCGGAATGGTTGGTTGTTTAAAAATCATTGCACTAGAGCTGTACAATGGGCTATTGGTGACGGTCGGGGCCTATCTCGAAGGAAAGACCAGGGAACGATGCCCTCGTATTTTTTAACCATGGTCAGATGACGAGGCCAACACCTGAGCTGGCACCCGACGCAACCTCAATTGGCGTTAGGACATCGGACCCCGATCAGATTTATCGTGTAACAGTCCCGTATACTCGCCAGTATAAATTGCTGGATGCTCTGGATGACTTTCTAGTATTTTTGTAGCGAAGCTGGCAATTCACCGATCGCATCTCACTACTTCTGTACTTTTCTTTGTTAAGTCCATCGCACGCGTTCGAACTAGCAATACTCTGATTACTAGCTAAACTTTATCCAAAAGTTTTGATGGGAATCCATAACTGTGAGCTTGACGTTCTGTCCACTCGAACACTACGGAGCGGGGTGTTACAGATATTTGGTTGGTTTGGTTAGTTAACGTCGTGCTAGAGCTATATTATGGGCTATTGGAGACGGTTCAGGGCCTATGTTTCGTATTTTTGGACCATGGTCAGATGTTGATCAGTTATTTCGATACAAAGAAGATAGTCAGAATGATGTTGCGGCATATAATATTATAGTTAGGTTTACCATAATTTATTTTAGTAAAATTCGGAAAGTGTAATAATTCCTTACTAACTACCCTCTTTCCTAAAACAAGCACGGAGTTTGAGTGAGCTCAGACGTGAACTTGAAATAAAAACTGTCCGGACGAAATCCGGTTATATCGTGACCCAAATTTTAGTACAAAAATTATTATCTAATATTTAAAACTGAAACCTGTTGCATATGGTACACACTATTTTGTTCGAAAACATTACAAATTGTGTGATCATTTTCACTTTTGTACGATGTTCTGTTATAATATTTTAACTATTTATAATGTATCGTATTTACTCATTACGCTTAAACATATTGCACACTAAAAACATAATTTTATTTCTTCTGTAACAAATATCATAAAATTCTATTAAAACACATTAATTAAGGACAATAGTATTATTTTGCAAGTATTTATTATAATATATATAAACAGTTCCATAATAAAATAACATATATTCACGAAGTATTCCAATTTTTTTTACTAAATACATAATTATTTTAAATCAAAAATTAATTTCCGTATCTACTAATTTTCATTTAAGTAATTTTGATTTTTTTTTAATATTGATCCAGATATAATATAAATGTTATTTTTTTTTCAAAATTTACTTAAGTATTTCTTTCATTTGTAATAGGTTTTTTTTAAAAAAATGTTTCTTTTATTGTACCTTGTACATAGCTAAATATTAAATTTATTAACTATGTTATATCTTCCTGATTAAAATGTATTTCTTCTCAATGCATAAAAAGAGGCATTTTATGCCACAAAATAAAAAAATATATATTTTTCAAACTTAGGTCACCGGCAACGCCGGGCTACATGACTAAGTTGAAAATTATTCATCTAAAAATGAACAGAATAATGAAAACTACAAAAGATAGCTTTTAGCTTGAAATCTCGATAGAAATCTCTTGGATTTTCTCGAATCTCGATCCCACCTAGTCGAAAATCTGTTGGAAACGATCCCACCTACTGTTGGAAAAGATCCCACCTTGTCATTGAATCGTGGGATCTATCTCAACCGAGACATCGTATTGACCATGCGCAGTGAAAGAAAGTGACTTATTTCCAGTCGTTCTCAAACACTTGACCTATCGTGAAAGGGCTTTTATTGAGATTGCGATAAGAAAAGCGCGCGAAAACGATCTCGCATTCGAAGTCACTTTACAATCCCAACTCTTTCTGTCGGCATCTCAAAGGAAATATCACGTGACCTTTCGATTCCAACAGAGAGTCTTGACATCTCGAGATGATGCTAGAGCCCCAGGACTCATTTCTTTCGAAGCCTAAGCTTCTCTGTGGATCATGCAATGTGTCCAGACGCACTGAGGCGATTTTTGTTTTACAAGTGCTTGTACACTTTGGAATCTTCCGGACATTGAACGAGCACCATCAGTGCATATCCTGACGCAATTTTTCTATTCTATGTTAGCCTCGTTCCTAAAATCATTTAAAATAGCAAATAATGCGAGCGCTGTTGTTTTGAGTTCTATTGGTTTGCAGAAAAGTAGTTCTTCTACTGCTGACATAATATCACAAAATTGAACATGGGCAATTAAATGAGCATCTTTATTACTATCTGTTGCTTCATCAAGCTGTATTGAAAACAATTTGTCACGCAACTTCGAGAAAATCTGACACTGTACATCTTCAGCTATATCATCAATTCGAGGAGCAACAGTATCATTTGAAAGAGGTATGGACTGCAATTGTTTTGAAAATTGTTTTTTGCAATTTTTTTTTGCTGCTGGCAAAATAAGCTCTTCACCAATGGTGTGAGGTTATTTACATCTGGCTATTTTATATGAAACTTTGTAAGATGCAATTAAAGCTTTTTTATTCACAGACAAAGTTTCTTTAAAAAATAATTTTGCTTTTTTATATGATTTTAATTTTAATTCGAAGAATTCTCTGGGTTTGTTGACGTACTCACTATGAAGCGTTTCCAAATGTCGTTTAAGTTTTTCTGTCTGCGGCCAATATTTTTGAGCAAATGATACACAGGGGCCTTTCTTCTTCATTTACTTCAGTACTGGTAAACCCAAAATTTAAGTATTCTTGAGTATATTTTCTTGATTTTATTTTCGGAACCACGCGCATCTGTGTACTTGTTGATGCTTGACTATCGTCTAATGCTCGCTTACTTCCGCTTAAAAATTTATCCATGAGTCTGCATAAATCTGCTGCCGTGAATATTTAATATGGTGAATTGCTATTAACACGAAAACATATATAACATACACATTCACGATAGATTCGATAGAGATAGCAGGATCGACTTGAATGAGACTGGCTGGAATTGAAACTTGTGTTATCGAACATTTTCCTTCTTCCTATGAGAAAACATTTGCTCTGCGCATGCTCGAGACGGCATCGGTCGTGTCGATTCCCTTCCACAAACATGATTTATTTTTTTCTCTTTTGTTTAGTAATGCTTCTGTTTTATTTCTTTTATTATTCGAAAAAATGTATTCCCAGTTTCTAAATTTAGCTCACCCTTCTAGGTTAACTTTCATTAACGAATTTTTCTCCTTTTTTTTTAACGTTATCTCCCTGTTTGTCTTTCATTTCAAATATAATATTTAAATTTTCCCCGCTTTTATTCGCTTCATCTGTTCACCGTCCGCTTGGCAAAATGCCAGATGTGGTTTCTCACCAACCTTGGATCGCTTTTACTCTTGTTTTGGCAGTTAGTTAAAAATAATTTAAAAACGGAATCCAAAATACTCAATATACATTATTGTTGTATACATTTTATTGTAAACGGGGGGCGCGATGAAAATTATGATTGAAAACTGGACCGCGAATACTGAAAGGTTGAGAAACGCTGGTTTATAAGATGCACCAAAATCATATAATATTCTAAACAAGAATACATAAAATTTAAATTTGTTCGCTAAATTTACTTCATAATTAGAAAGTGATATTTACTAATTTTAAAAAATAGAGTTAATGACTGATATTTTCTGAGGATCCTACTCCAGAAAATAGTTTATAAGATGCACCCAAATCGTATAACATTCTAAACAAGAATTCTCAACATTAAAATGTGTTCTCTAAATTGATTTAATAATTAGAAAGTGATATCTACTAATTTTAAAAATGAGAGTTAATAACTGATATTGGCAAGGATTCCATGAAAAATAAATGATAATTGTTACTGCTTCGATATTTATCTACCAACGTATTCTTGTTTCTTCAATAAAAATTAAACAGTTTATTAGAAAAAATAAATGGGGGGGGGGGGGGGGATGTAAGTTACCTAAAGAAATCGTTGCTCAGTTTTAGCATTCATGAAAAATCTATACTACGTGCCTGGATATAGAGCTTTTTTTTCGGATAGTCACCACCTGTAAAACATCTGTTTAATTCGCAATTATTTTCAAATTGAAACCACGGCAACCACGCACGAAGAGCAGAGATGAAACGTTGAAAACAGCTTAGTCAGTTAGAATAGGATCCGGATGCGTCGTATCGCGACGTAATAAGTGATGGCCCTTGGACTGCAGTGGCGTCACATTTCAGTCCGATTCACCTCCTTTTCACAGTATGTTGGCAATATTTTTTTTGTAATTTTGTAACTTCAGCATTTCTATTGCCTCTAATTCTGTGAATAGATGTTTTGTTGTATTGCCTTGTTCTTACACCGACGTCTTCAATCGTAAAATTGCTTTCACTGCAAGACAATTCAGTTTACATTTGCAATACATGTATTTTATTATTTTTAAATTTTACTTATTTTATTAGATACAACTCTAAACTCTATATCTCAAAGTTTTATATTTGAAAAATATTTCAGAATAAAATATTTTTATAAGTTTAAAATGTATGCACTGTTAAAAATTGGTACTTAAAAAAAATAATTAAAATGTACTCATTTTTGATTACATTCGATTCTTATCATAGCTCTGAATATATAAGTTTTATTTTTGAAAAAGACTGTACTCAAAAATGAATAAAAAGAGCAGTTGCTTGCCTACATAGGCATCCTTCATGAATCATTATCAATATTTTTCAATAATCATTATTTTCTAGGACTTACCGGGAATCGAACCCAATTAGTGTACCTGATGTCGTCCGCCGCAGCAAATTCCAGGACCATATCCGTTGTACTACGAGAGCTACGTGAAGACGTTATAAACAGAAGTAATGTTAAAAAGGTGTGTCAAAAGAATGGGAAGTAAGATAATTGAATTGTAATAACTCAGTTTCCATTTCAGCTATCAACATCAAATAATGATGAAAACTATCTACGGAAAAACTATTTTAAGTTCGTCAGGTTGCTTTGTTAAGATGGCTTGAACAGCAGCTGAGATTAGCAATATTAAATCACACTGCACATTGTTGAGAAAGTACGATTACTTCAATTTGAGTGCGTCATCGTTCATTTGCAATGCTATTGTACTCAAAGAAAAACGAGTAGGCTCAGGTACTCATTTTTAAGTTACTTTTTTTTACAGTGTAAGTTTACGGCCCCCCGCATTAAAAAGCCAATGATTGCCACCAAACGGCCGGCAGCGAAAAGAATCGACACAAAAATATGCTTAGGACACACCCCTCGACTGTTGGTCGATATTATGAAAATAAGTCTCGAGCCTGAAGAGTGAAAAGAACGGTTTCACTGAAACCGAGCCCCAGTTGCTCAGTTGGGAAGGCGTTCAGCTACTAATCAGAGGATTGGTGGTTCGAATCCGGGAAATGGACTTGACATAGAAAAGTAAAAAAGTAGTGATCTTGCTACTTGTAAAAAAGTAGTCCGATCGGAGGGTTGCCAGCTTCACTACAAAAATACTAGAAAGTCGTCCAGAATATCCAACAAATTATACTGGCGTGTATGCGGGACTGGTGCACGATACATCTGATCGGGGTCCAAAGTCCCGACGTCTATTGAAGGCGTTGGGTGCCAGTTCAGGTGTTTCCTCGTCATCTGACCATGGTTCTAAAATAAGGAGGTGCATGTATGAATGTGTGTGTGAATGTGTATGTGTTCCCAGGTCTTTCCTTCGTGATTGACCGCGAACCGTCGCCAATAGCCCACTGTGCAGCTCTAGTGCGACGTTAATTAACCAAACCAAACCAACCAAACCTTCACTGAAACTAATGCGAATTAATTGTGTAGTACAATTGATGCATGTTTAACTACAAATAATGATATTTCATTTTTAAATTTCGAATATTTTTATTTCTTTTAAATCCCTTAAACAGCGTTATCGTGGAAATGTGTCGCAGCTGCAAGTCACATGGTTGGCAGCTTCCCCTGCTTGTCGTGCCTGACGTAGAAGAAGGTTCCAGCGATCGGAGGTCCCAGCTGGAACTCTTGCTCCATGTGGGTGACGTTGAAGCTGGTGCGTCCTTTTGCACCGTGGAAGTCGGGAGCGAAGATGTAGACCGGTTGCTCGTAGACCAGTAGAATATATCGATGTGCATCTGTAAATAATAAAACAACATGTCTGTCTTTGGATCGCAAAACATCTACTTCCCCTGCTTATAAAAGGTTGAAAATTTATATGTGAGTACTATTCGTCCTCAAGATGTGCACCTGAGGCTCGGATTTGTAAAATTCAATTTAGTTTTTTTAAATTACTTTAAGAATTTTAGAAATATTGTATAAAAAAACATAAAACATTCCTATACCTAGATATAACGCCCCTTTGTATCTTAGTCGATAGTGCGCGGAACTCAGGAACAGTAGATCGCGGGTTCGAGTCCCGACGGGGGTCACTTAATTGTTTTTAATAACTATATACTTCAACTGGTGACCTGTTAATCCGGGATGTCACTCTTCATACCATGTCACGCACTGTCATGTTTACTTTGCCCCTCCCAAATGTCATGACGCAACCTCTACAGAAGATAAACGCGAGAATATATTCTCCGGATTTAACGTTTAAGCTTTGAAAGTGGGAACATGTTCTACCGTTTTTCTTCTCTGGCGATGCGTTTTCCTTCCGATACGATGCAATCGAATAAAAAAAAAAGCTGCAGATCATTCGTTTCAGAGTCTCGGAAGAAAAACGCAGACGATAAACGAGAGGACATGTTCCCTACCTTAAATGCTACTACTACTGACGTATTATTTCAATCACCTTGGCGAAGTTTGGCGACTTTGTTTACATTGTTTTCCTCATTATTTGATGTCGATTGCGGAAAAGGAAACTTTGTTATTACGACTCAATTATCTTATTTCCCATTCTTTTGCCATGCCTTTTTAAACATTACTTCTGTTTATAATTTATTCGCGTCGCTCTGGTGGTACAACGGATAAGGCCCTGAACTTAAGGGGGTCCGATACCTTCGACATTTTTTTTTTTATTTTTATACTTGTACAATCCAATTTTTTTTCTCTTTCTAAATATGCATAAAAAACCATTTTAAGACGCTCAATTTTAATTTTAAATTGCACATTTATTTTTAAATTAAAATTTTAGTAAATTTTTTACCAATTTTAAAATTCCTACTCCTTTTTTGTTTTTCAATATTTTGAAGCAATTTTTTTTATTTAAGATCTTGAATAATATGTAAATAGATGTATGCATTCAAATTTTGATTCAGATACATCACTTTAAAAAAATAAAATATATTAGAAATTTTGGAAAAAAAATTGACGAAAAAAAATAAAATTCCATTTTAAGTGATTTTAAAAAACAAATTATGGTAAAAATAGGAAATCTGAATGCATACATCTATTTAAAATATATTTATCTTGCTATACACACAAAAATTATGATTTTAAGAATAATAGTAAAAAATCCTTAGCATTTTTAGTGTTCATTAAATTTCAAAACCACGAACAGAGATATTTGCTTTTAAAGTTTATATATGATACAACTATGTTATAGGAACACATCATTAAAACATTCATAACTAAAAAAGTAATAGGAATTTTTTGAAGCAGTTTTTTGTGAGTTATTAAGATAAGTTTGAATATTTTTTTTTAAATATAAAAAAAAATTGACTTTTTTTGCGAATTTTGGGTATCGGACCCCCTTAAGTGCGGACGACATCAAGTAGACGGATTGGGTTCGATTCCCGGTAAGTCATGGTTGTAATTGTTGGAATTTACTGAAAGCGATTTCTGAAGGCAGTCTATGTAGGCAAGCAACTGCTCTTTAAATTCATTTGACTCATTTTTGAGTGCATGTTTTTTCAAAAATGAAACTTATCTATTCGGAGCTATGATAAGCATCGAATGTAATCAAAAATTAGTACATTTTACTTATTATCTTCGAGCATGGATCCTTCATAGTAGAGAAAACCTAATCTCGCTAACATCAAATAGAGGCCAACATGTTTGGCCTCAGACACGTGGTTAATTACGTCATTCCATTCATAAATTTTCACTTTTACACATTTCCCAATTCGTCAGCCAATCGCGAATATTCTTTAATTCATAATTTGAAAAGAAGTCACGTGTCTGAGGCCATTCGGTCTGAGATGTTGGATTCACAATTATGATGTCATATTCGCTCTACTACAGTCCGTTCATGCTCGAAGCTTATTATTAAATACCTATTTTAACAGTGTGCTGCCGGAAGGACTGACGTCCTTTCGGCAAGACCAATGAATTCGAAACGTCATTCAGGCTGGGCACAGTGATATTTGGGAGGCCATGTACAAAAGTGCTTCCAGAAGGTCTTTCTAGCTGGACTTTGGCCAGTTCGTTCTATCATTAAACGCTCTTCTGAAGTAACCCTGCTCTTGGATTTACACTCCTTTCCCCTATATATATGTTTTGAGAGACGTTCTTACTGGAGTAGGGAGGCGGACTAGGTGGCATGTAGGGGATGATCGTCTTCCCGTCGTCCACTTGCGTCCCTGGGATGTTCATCACTTCCCAGTGCACGTACTGGGCGAACACTGGCGTCTGCGGATCAGGTGCGTCCGGATCTGCAACCGACAGAGAAGACTTTTTAACCCAGTGATGTCGTGCACTTGCGTGCAAGTACAACTGCTTATGCAGGACTAATACCGTTAACTAACTGTAGTACTACTGTAAAAACTAACTCACTATGGTGGGCGATTTTACTCAAGTAAAAAAAAATACTGTAATAGTTTGATGAATGAAAATTTCTAAACATATATATATATATATATAAATGCGCGCGCGAAAAACCCCACTCATTCACTCATCACTAATTCTCCAACTTCCCGTATTCCTATGAAGAAGAAATTTGGCAAAGCTGTTCCTTATACAAAAAGGAAAAGTAAGCTATTTTTGTTCCGATCGAACGTATTTAAGGGCGTGTAAAACCCCTTTTTCGATGTTAGTAGTGTGAGGTTCACTTCATATACCCGATACTCCCGCTTAGGCTGGTGGTTCACTTTAGCCTGACTGGCCGAGTATCGGTGTAGCAAACAGAACTTCCTTGGTTCGATACCGTATGTAGCCAAATAGTTTATAGTGCTACGGTAGCAACGTTAGTTTGGGAATCTATTATAAAATATGGATGTTAATCAACGGGAATATCGTAGGTATATCCACATTATTGTACATCCAACTTCTCCATATTATTAATCTTGCTAATAAAATGTCTTTACAAATTGTAACTGTTAATACTGTGGTTTACTCTGATGGGTGACAAATTAAGAATAATAATTATTTCGCTTATAAATATTGTATTTGTATCTATTTTGTAACTTATTTCCTTTCCGTGCGTAGAACGGGTATTTCAGCTAGTCAAATATAAAAGTCGATTTATTGATCAATATTCCAGGGTATTGTATAACATAAAATCTTTTAATACATTCCAATTAAAAAATAATAATACATTCCAAATTCGGAGCTTATAAACTTTTTTCTGGATAGAATATAATCAGCCAACCTCCCCGTGGAATATTAGATAGATGGCAACCCGGACACGAAGGCCTCTTTTGAGCAACCATTTATGGATATCTATAGAGCAACCATCTATTATGGGGACAACCTAAGTTGAGCCTAAAGCAATTGAATATTTATACTTAGTATAGCTTCGGCTTCAGGTACAACTTAGGTTGTATAGCAGGGAAATTGCCACGGAATGTATTTAATTATTTTCGCGTAAGTCACCTAATCAGGATTATTTATTGAGAATTTATGTTTTTTTCATCGCCAGGAAGAAAATATTTCAACTTAAAATTGATAAAGACTCGATTATACGGCATTTCATAAAAACCAATACCCCCAAACATGTATATTTTTCGTGGTATAGTAAAAAGAATTGAATAAATAGAGAATATATAAATAATAAAATAATCTTTCTAGAAAAAAGAAAAACCGACTTTAAGGAATATGCGCTAAAAAGTAAAAAATAATTTTTAATTCTACGAATGAGTTGAAAAATGGAATTATTGAATATCAATTTTATACTTGGTACAACTTTTTGAAATCGGCGCCAAAATTTGGGTATGATTTTTGTAAATTGGCACCCACTTCAAAAAGTTATACTAAGTATAAAATTGATATTCAATAATTAAATTTTTCAACTCATTCGTAGAATTAAAATTTATTTTTTACTTTTTAGCGCATTTTCCTTAAAGTCGGTTTTCCTTTTTTCTAGAAATATTATTTTATTTTTCTCTTTTTAGTTTTTAATTTGGCAGGGGGCTTCGCCCCCTCTAATTAATCACCAAGAAATTCAAGTAGCAACTTCTGCTCAACAATGTGTATTGTAAAACAATCATCAATGCCAATAAATGCTGGTTAAATGAAATGTCACTGTTTTACAACTTCTGTTAAACAATGAAAATATTATGAATCGGATTAATTGTATAAAAAAGTTCCGGATATATAACAGCCGGATAACCGATTTTTTTTTGCAGATTTTGCTTAAGTGGATTTTTCTTTATCCATCAAAAAAAGAATTTTCGAAATAGGACACACACAAAAAATTCAAACGGTCCGATTAATTGAGAATTCCAGATAGTTAAATGCCGGATAACAGGATATTTTTTTCAAATTGCTCCCAAATGAAACAGCTCCTATCCAACAACAAAAAAAATTGATTGTGCAAATATCTGAAGTAGAACCGAAATCTCGGACGAACATACATAAAAAAAATACATAAAGGTCGAATCTATAACCTCTCGACTTGGCGCGCGATTTGGCGGTTTCAATTTAAATTTTCTGGCGGTTTTATTTTGGAGTTTTGGTTGGCGCGCTGTTCAGTCGGTTAAAAAGGACATGAATTACCATCTTCAGAAACTGTTTTGAATGTCTTGTCGTGAAGGGGCTCAGTAGGGGACCCAGGCCCTGTCACTTTTTTTTATATATACTGCCCCCCTCCCCCAATTTTGTTCAAATTTTTATATATAATTATTTCCCATTATTTTGGCAAATGGTTATTCGTAAAACAAGTATATTTCTTGGGGCGGGTGATGAAATTTAACCCTTTCGACTCGAGGAATATGTTTGATATTCACGTTCTTTTAATGGAACAGTTACATTCCCCGTTCCTGTTCTTTACAAAAGTGGTATTTCTTCAGACTGTTCTTTTTTTATGGAACAGTTACATTCCCCGTTCCTGTTCTTTTCAAAAGTGGTATTTCTTTAGACTGTTCTTTTTATGGAACAGTTACATTCCCCGTTCCTGTTCTTTTCAAAAGTGGTATTTTTTAGACTGTTTTTAATTGACTTGTGCCAACCAAAATTCCAAAAAAAACCACCAAGTCGAGAGGTGGATGGAACAAATGGAACAAATGGACCAAATGGAACAGTTACATTCCCCGTTCCTGTTCTTTACAAAAGTGGTATTTCTTCAGACTGTTCTTTTTTTATGGAACAGTTACATTCCCCGTTCCTGTTCTTTTCAAAAGTGGTATTTTTTTAGACTGTTTTTAATTGACTTGTGCCAACCACAATTCCAAAAAAAACCACCAAGTCGAGAGGTGGATGGAACAAATGGAACAGTTACATTCCCCGTTCCTGTTCTTTTCAAAAGTGGTATTTCTTTAGAAGGTTCTTTTTATGGAACAGTTACAATCCCCGTTCCTGTTCTTTTCAAAAGTGGTATTTCTTTAGACTTCTTTTTATGGAACAGTTACATTCTCCGTTCCTGTTCTTTTCAAAATAGGTATTTCTTTAGACTGTTCTTTTTATGGAACAGTTACATTCCGTTCCTGTTATTTTCAAAATAGGTATTTCTTCAGACTGTTCTTTTCACGTTTAAGGTGAATAATTATCAAAATAAAATATAAAAAAAATTCCGAATTATATATTTTCAGCATGCAAAAATGTATATTCTCAGTATACCAAACATATAAAAAAAACACAGTTGTGAGAAATTCCAATTTGAAGAAATTTTCAGTTCACCAACATGCTTGGTGTTCTTAGATGACAAAATTAATTTGTATCAAAGTTTGAGAGAGAATTAAATTTGAAACCTCAAGAATGTCTCTTTCCTTCTGAAGAACAGACGGGGGGGGGGGGGGGGGGGGGGGGGTATAACACTGACTTAAAGGCGACACTTGAGTGCAAAGGGCTACCTAATAAAATATGTTGATACGAAAATAGTCATACTTTTAAATGGAGTTCGAAAAAAAAAGAAGTTAACAACAAAAAGTTTTTTACGTTCAAGAACATAAAGTTCTGGTTTAATTTTAAAGAACAGGGAACAGAAGGACAGGCCGTTATTTTACTGGTTGACAAAAAAGTTATGTTAAAATTGGTTAAATGGTTAAAATTAAGAATTAGTTAAAATGGGTTATCTCCTTATCCTTCCTCTTATGTATATATAAATACAAAAAAATCAGAATATTTGAAGAAAAAAAAATGAGTAGCTATAAATTAGCTATAAAAACCATACACGTTGCGACAAAGTCTGAATCATCTTGCAACAATGTAGTTGTGCTTAAATCAATTCTTTCACGTAACCAACTTTAATTGTTGCTGCTACAATCGGTTATCAATTTGTTTCATTGTATACCGTTCACAAGAAACAAAACATAATTCAACAATGCCCCAAATGCAACAAAGTAATCACAAGAATGAAGTTGAGATTCGTAGAAAATTTCTGATCTCACTGTATTTAACTGTCTGGTATCCTTGCATTCGACAAGTCAAAATGGGAGACCGATTTGCTTTCTACGTTTTCAGAATCCTTGCGATTATGGGTTTCTTTAAAGTGATATTCACGCAAGACGTGAGCTTGTTTATTATCACTTCGTTTTACACTTTCTTTGTGGTGCTCCACGAGAAAGCGCGGATGGTGGTTTTCGAAGAGGTTTCATGCCTTAAACGTGTTCCTCCAGTCAAGCCACCGAGAAATGGCAGAAACGTTGCCTTTTTCGTGTCACAACTCGGCAAAGTCACCGAGCGCCAGAAAAGAAGACATCGCAAATACAGATCCAAGATCGTCTTCAAATGCTCTTTGGAACCCATTCCAGAAGTGGCCGACATGAAAACAGCGCCAACTTCTCACTCAACTACAGCTGAGGAACATGTAGAGGATCACTGCATCCAGATAAAACCACCTCCATTGCTCATCGAATCGGTTCCACACCGGATGCAGCCTTCAGCATCCACTTCCAAACCAAAAAAAAAGTGGAAGAATTTTAAAAAGAAGTTCAGCCGCATTCGAAAGCTTTTTTAAGAAAGCCTAGAGCTGCTTCTTGTGTGCTCCCGTTTGTTTTTTGTGAATAAGTTTGTAAATATTGTATTTTTGGGAGCACAAAATTGTATGATGTGTGGTTTTTATATTGAATATTACTTTTGCAACTGAAAAGATGAGGAGGCATTTAATTTGGCAATTGATATGATTTTGATGTTTTTACCGGACTTGACACATGACTATTTTTGTATCATATGTTCTCATTATGACACCGGACTTGACACCTGATTTTGACACCGGACTTGACACCTGATTTTGACACCGGACTTGACACCTGATTTTGACACCGGACTTGACACCTGATTTTGACACCGGACTTGACACCTGATTTTGACACTAGATATTGATATCTGATAGGACACCTTGTCTTGACTTTTTCCCAGAGCTTCGTTCAAGCACTTCGACACTATTGCTGTTTGCGCAAAATCTACCTACCATTCTATAACTAAAATGTTCATCGAATGCAGTCTATATTTGTAACTGGAATTGTATCATATGTTCTCATTATTAATAATCAAAATAATTGGATTGTCAATAAAAATAGTTCCATTTCGCTGTTTATGTGTGTTTGCTTGCTTCGAGTGTTATATAATTTAAAATAAGTATTCATTTAGCATTAGGCATGATTTCTCGAATGCCCTTTGCAGTAGGAAAACATGTCTGATTCTTAAGTTCTTTTTATGGTGCAGTTACATCCCGTTCCTGTTCTATTTAAAGAAGTATTTTTCTAGTGTGTTCTTTTTACGTATAAGGTGGATAATTCAGAAAATAAAAAAATTATGCGGGAACATAAATATTAATATCAGTATATACCAAACAGTCAAAATGTTCTTAAAAAAGAAAACGGGTTGTGAGAAATGTTATTATGAATAAAATTTTAGATCACCGGCGTACTTTGGATGCTTCCAGAGGACAATAATAAATTCTATTAAACTGTGTGTGAGAATGAGTTTTTAAACAAAAGAATAGGTAGTATTCTTTCATTTCGAAGAACAGGGGGAAAATAACACGCTGTTAATTTGGGTACTTAAGCTTCCTTGAGGCACAATATGTGGATGGCTGAAGTACGGCGCAATTCGCTTGACAGACCACACATTCAAAATATTAATAATAATAATAAGCACCTAATTTATGCAACTCACAAGTGATGGACATCATCATTACTGATGTAAAAAGAAGAAAGACACAAAAGTTTCTTAAAAAAGAAACTTTTGTGTCTTTCTCTTTCTGGCGGTTTTATTTTGGAGTTTTGGGTTGCGCGCTGTTCAGTCGGTTAAAAAGATAAAAGAGTTATAGTTAAAGACAGAAATATAAATACTTGTATAACAAGAAACTAGTATTAGGTTCACACAATAAGCAGATCATACAACAGGCAGCATCCTGCATAAATATTATTTTTCATAAACTTGTCAAAAAGAAGTTTAAAAAAAAGTAAAGGTAAGAAAAAAAGGGTTACATTTGAAAAAGTGTTTCATCAAAATCTAAGGATATAATCTTGCTATTGTATAGAGATTTGGTAAGGCCTCATCCAGAGTTTGATATACAGTTTTAGTCATTATATCTTAAAAAAGACATTGCTAGAGAAAGTTAAGCAAAGGTCTACTTAAATGGTCTAAGGTTTTTCAGGCATGAACTATGAAGATAGATTAAAAATTTCGAATATGTATATTCAGAAAAAGAGAAGGATTACAGAAGATTTGGCTCAACTGTTTACATTTATTAAACAGCGGGATGTCGAGGGTTTAGATTTTAATATGAGTGATAGAATCAGAAGTCGTGGGTTTAAATGAAATAAGTCACATTTTTATCGGGAAAGGAGAAAGCACTATTTCTATAATAGGGTATAGACAAATTAAACAACTTGCCAGTGAAATATTGTTAATTGTGCAGGAGATTTTAAGAAGAATTTACATATTCATTGAGGAATAATTAAGAGATACTTAGCTGGACTAACCTTTTTGGGCTTTGAGCCAGAGAGTTGTAATATTAAATAGAGAGCGCCTTCAATACCAGACTCTCGTAAGGCCACGGTGTCAACATTGAAAAGAAAAACCAACATCACGTGGTTATAGCGCTGCCACATTTGGCGTTCAGACATATGCAGGAGTTTCAAATTTGGCGCACTTTCTTCTTTTTGGTGATAAGGCGTTCTGTCCGTAATCAACTTCTTAACATATATGTACGTATTTACTTATTTTCAAACACTTTGCGCTAAATATTTCCTCTTCATTAACGAAACGAAAATATTTTATTTGTGTTCAATATTCGAAAAAGCGAAATTCTTTACATTTCTCAGGTTTTATTGTTCATATTTTTTTATTGAAGTATTCAAAATAACAATTGAAAGAACTTCGTTTATGGTAATTTTTTTTTACATAAAAACGTAAGGCAATTATTTCGAAACTACAAAGTAAGAAAAATCTCCTTATATATCTGTTAAACTCCCTTACATTGTGGCACTCGTTCAAAAAAAAAAAACGATATTTAAATACAAAATTAAACACAAAACCATATTACAATACTTCGATCTCGTTTAGTTCTTAAAGTCGCCAAGGCCTGCCAAGTAATATTGGCGCATGAATGAAATTTCATTTCCACCTATCACGTGGTTTCAATGATGGACACACGGAAATCAGCATTTTTATTCCTCTATTTGTATCATTACTCTATGCTTTGAGCCTGCTGTTGATCGTCTGTATTTGTAACACTTCAGATAAATTTTCAAAAAGTGATAATATTTGTAAAACTATTTTTTAAAGCATTATAAATCACTGTATGTACTCATATAGATG
This sequence comes from Troglohyphantes excavatus, assembly GCA_963932185.1. Classification (NCBI taxonomy): domain Eukaryota; kingdom Metazoa; phylum Arthropoda; class Arachnida; order Araneae; family Linyphiidae; genus Troglohyphantes; species Troglohyphantes excavatus. The sequence continues at coordinate 9,211,968 of OZ010667.1, forward strand.
CAAAATATTCATTCAAAATTACCATATTCTTTAAAACTGATATTGGTGATTGTGATGTGAATGCTTAAAAAACTCTAGTTCGGAGTCAATAAGTCGAAATGTTCTCACCAATCATTACTAAAGTGTGAAAGGATGTTCCTGCAGCTAAGTACTCCAAAAAGGGCTGGTACTCTGTCATATTTCGAGGAATTTCACTGCTGCATCTTATCATGTTACTGCCATACTTAACCTGGTAATAATAAGACATATAATTATGGTTATATATCATATGAAAATATCTGGTACTTTGGGATTATCCCGTCGACCTGCCAACGCTCGCCAAATCCTTTGGCGTTAGTTTTTCCATGAAAGAAATTTCCAAAGTAAACATTGTAAACACAATAAATTTATCAAATCATAATAATAAACAAATAATAAATAAATAATAATAACCATATATATTATTATATAAATCATTTCGGCGGCCAAAAGTACCTATTGGATGTTACCTTTTGGCGATAATATCGTGTTTGGCGATAATATTGGGTTTGTCGAAAATGGTCGACGGGATAATCCCAAAGTACCAAATATCAAAATTGAATTAGTAGTAATATTAAGTTTGGCTATAAAAGCATGCAAATCAAACATTAATGGATTTAAGTGAATATTTTATACAACAAAAAAAGTCAATTATGTTACTATATATAAAATAGTTCTGAAAGCCTTATCAAAACGTTTAAAGCTAGTGGTCCCCGAACTTTAGATGGCCACGGACCACTGATTCGAACATTTGGCAAGTTAGTGCAGTTGCTTATGTCGTCATTTCGGGGGTCCGTGGGATTTTTAAGGAAGGAATATAGTGTGTGGTATGGATGGATAGCTTATGAGCTGCATAATCACGTATCACCGGGTGTTTTGTCTGAAAATGTGGCCGATAGCCGCTATGACGTCATAATTCCAAGATGGCCGCCATAGCAAGTATTCATTTATTTTTAATATTAATTCATTTAATGGCGATTTTAATGTAATTGGTTAATATAAACATTATTTCAAATTATATAAAATTTATAAAAAGTTGTTTAAAAAAGGTTATTGGGGATTTTTTGATATCTCTGTTAGTTTTCGAGATATGATTTTGTGTAATGTTGAAACCAAACAATATATGATAACCAATTTAACAATGGTGAAATAATTACTCAGAATACGTAAAAAACTAATATTTCCTGAAAAAAAATATGTTTGTACAAAAATGTGGCCGAGAGCCGCTGTGACGTCATAACTCCAAGATAGCCGCCAAATTCATAATTCGTATTTTTTTCAAATAACCCTTATTTTATGCCGATTTTAAGCTAATTTGTTAAGATATTTTTTATTTATAATAATATATTAAGTTAAAAATATGATTACAATTGGTAGTTAATGATATTATTTTATCTAACAATTTTAGAAAAATTGTTTCATGAATTAAATTTTCAACTGAATATGTAATAATTACTGTATTAGGTATGAATAAATGTACTTTTTATCCTTTAAAAATATTATCTTTACCTCTAAAAATATAAACACACTTTTTTAAAATTTAGGGGAAAACTGCGCTCAGGCCTATGAACCCAACAAGTTGACGCCTATGACTTGTGCGTTATAAGAAAGATATTTAGTACCACAAAAATAATGAAAAGGGGGTTGTTTTCAGTTCCAATGTAAAGTAGCTTTTTCTTATATTGTTATCATTATTAGAAATAGTTAGAAAGATATAAAGGGGCGCAAAATATTTCATTCAACAAATTTATGATATAATTTCGATGTACTTTTAAATTTAATGTCAAATTACATAAACATTCTTAGAACTACGATGTCTCTAAGGGTTTTATTTTCATATCCTAGGTGCTACTTTTTTTCTATTTCATGAAAAATATATAGCTTGGATCCAAATAACCCTAACCCGGGGTTACTTGAACCCAAATTTATCTAATTTATTATACATATGAAATTAAAATTTTAGTTTGAAAAAACTTAGAATCTTAGAAAAACATCACAAAATTAATAACAATTAATTTATTAACAGAATTATTGTTTTTATGACTTTCTTTTTGTAAGAAATGTACAAAAATTTTAACTTTTTTTGTTTAAGTAAACCGCAGTTACGGTACAATTTAAAAGATATGCTTAAAAAATATTGAGGAAGTAAACTGGGAGACTGACCAACACAGTAACGTATGATGGGAAAAGACTCATTAATATGGTATACAAAGGTCATTGTTTGAGAAAACCATTCGAAATGAACAAAACAATTCAAATGAATGAAAGAGGAATTCAAATGTACCAAACAATTAGGAAAAAATGAACTAAATCGCACAGTTTCATCCTTTGGACGCCAATGAAAAAAGAAAATTATATAAATATGTCTAAAATTATCAAAACAATTGCATCAGGAACTAAAATAAATTTGAAAGCAGAACGTGCATTGGTCACACGTTTACTAATCGTTTCAAGAAGTCGAATCGACTTTAATGTACACTTAATGAAGGTATTTGAAGAGCAACACCATTCTGAATGTAATAAAATTACAGAAGGTATAGAATCTGCAGATGAAAATATGTCGTCTCCACTAAAACCTTTAATACCTAAATCCTTTTCTGTAACTAACCTTGATGGAATTGCTGAATTGCAAGATCTTCACAAACCTTCATATCTGAAAAAATGACCTTGCAATTGAGTTTAACAAAAAAATATGACCTTGCCTGTTAAAGTAAATGAAACGCATCTTATGTTCCACACATACCTAGAGAATTCTCTTAAGAATAGTACGAAAAGAAAAAGAGCTAGAAAAGCAACTACTGATGGACTCTACCGATATAATAAAAACTGACGAACAGATCCCTCTTTTCTCATTATAATACTAAAGATGAGCAAAACGCCTACCTTGCAAATAAGGCAGCAATACGTGCTCTAAAGTTTAAAAGAAAACTGATTGTCAGTTGAAGAAAAGAGGCCAAGTTATAAAATGGAGATAATGTTAAAAAACTTGAAAATACACAAGAGGAGGCAGATACAAAATTTATTCTACACTCTTTGAACACCTCCCATTATGCAACTACCATTCATATTTATTCCCCTAATACTGATGTTTTTTGTGCTCTTTCAATGGATATATAAATTTTTGCCTACAGAGGTCATGTTGTGACAAGTGTTAAATCTCATAAAAGACTTAATGAACTGAACCATGTATGTTCTTGTTTAAAAAAATGGAAGCTTTATTATGTTCATGCACTTTCTGGATGTGTTATTAGAGGATTCTTAAAAATTAAAAGGTAGTTATTTTTCTCTTGGGTCACAAAAATTCATTGACCCGCCCTGTGCAACTGGTGTGTTGTAACTCTGACAAGAGACAAATTGCAGATGCTAAGATCAGTCCATAAGGTGTACAGAATTGTGCATGTGTAGCGGAGTAAAAGAGCATGTGAAAACATCGATTATAGAGATATTGAGCATGAATCAGATTCAGATTCAGATGACGACCTTTAAAACTTTAACCTACTCAATTTTTTTTTTGTACAAACATGGGAAATACTATTTTTTTTAAAATATACTGCGTAATTATTTCATCATTGTTAAATTGGTTATAACATATTTTCCGGTTTCAACATTACACGAACTCATATCTCGAAAACTAACAGATATATCGAAAAATCTGCAATAACCTTCTTTAAACAACTTTTTTTTTATTTTATATAATTTGAAATAATGTATATATTAACCAATTACCTTAAAATTGCTATTAAATGAAATTAATATAAAAATAAATGAATACTTGCTATGGCGGCCATCTTGGAATTATGACGTCAAAGCGGCTATCGGCCACATTTTCAGACAAACATATTTTTTTTCAGGAAATATTAGTTTTTTAAGTATTCTGAGTAATTATATCACCATTGTTAAATTGGTTATCACATATTGTTTGGTTTCAACATTACACGAAATCATATCTCGAAAACTAACAGAGATATCGAAAAATCCCCAATAACCTTCTTTAAACAACTTTTTTTTAATTTTATATAATTTGAAATAACGTTTATATTAACCAATTACCTTAAAATCGCCATTAAATGAATTTAATATTAAAAATTAATGAATACTTGCTATGGCGGCCATCTTGGAATTATGACGTCATAGCGGCTATCGGCCACATTTTCAGACAAAACACCCGGTGATACGTGATTATGCAGCTCATAAGCTATCCATCCATACCACAAACTATATTCCTTCCTCAAAAATCCCACGGAATTACACATGTCCCTGCACGAAGTCGCGGACCATCAAAATTTAATAATAACATAAAAAACTTGGGTATTAAATAAAATTTAGGTACTTAAATGTTTCCTTTAAAAAGTAATGTTATTAATTACAAGGGTAAAAATATATTCAAAATGGTGTCTGTGAGGTTTTTTCATTAAAAAATTCCCACAATAGTAATTGTGCCAAATTAAGCTATTTATTTGTTGTATTATTGGTTAGTAATAACAAGTATGGGTAAAACTTAAGAAAACGGGGGTACATCTCCACATAAAGTTTCATATCCAAATTTGGTGCGAAATCCTAGGGATACCTTTTCTTACACAGGAATATCAATGCCACACAGTAGAGCGCCAAATTGAATATTATTTAGACTACTTGGCGGAGTGCCCCCGTATTCTTAAGTATAACCAATTAACGCAAGAACTTTTTTTCTTTACATTTCTGTACTTTGGAGATATAGGACACTATGTTCATTTTTCGATTTTCAGGTTAAAATTGCGATATTAAACTCTTTAGAATGCATGAAACACTTTGTTCTATATAGATTACAAACGGATATATTATTTTTTAAATAACTCTATGCCCATTGAAACCTATGAAACTTGGATAAGCTCTCCTCTGAAATAGTAAAATTGAACAAGATGTCTTACAACTCCGAGGTACAGATTTGTGATTCAATTATAGTATTTACAAATTAGGGTGTAGCTTGAGTGTTATGTGTACCTTGGCGATCGTTTATTTTGTTTATGAAAAAGTTCGCCAAGACGTCGTTACCAACTTGCTTTACTGAACTACAAATTTTAAATTATTAATGGTATAGGTACTAGTTTTCTTCACTAAACTAAGCTATTTCTAAGAATAGTAATGGCAACTCAGAGTAAAACATTCACTTTCAGCGACACGTGTTAGATGTTAAATGCAAGCTGTTCCCAAATTATAACAACATATATCTTTTTACACCTCGGAATTGGCGACAAAAAATTGCTTTGGCAAAAGGTCATTTATATAAACTTAAAGTTTACCAACAGTTCAAATTATTTTGTAACTTATTTAGGCTTTAATAAATAAATTTTTATTAAAATTCTATATGAAGGAAAAAAATAGTGGTTAGTTTCAAATCTTACTTTCAATTCTCCTTTGGGAAAATGTGAGATAATATCAGGAACAATATGGTCATCCTTGTACTTTTTTGCGTCGCAGTGACATTTTGCACCAACTACGCAAAAACTAAATATTAATATTATACGACAAGTTATTGTAAATGCCATCGCAATATAAGGATTTCAACAATTTTTTTCAGGAGAAATTCCTTTATCAACGAATATGCTATTCACTCAGCTTTCAAAATGCACGTATAAACATAGGCGCATGGTCTTTGCTCTTGTAAGCGAATTGCACGTGAAATTAAGAGGGTTTTAATATCGAGCTTACATGATGCAATCAGTCGGCATACGTTTTCTTTACCATATGGACACGATGCACGACCTGATGTCGAGTTTAAATTTTTAATGGCTGAACAAAAGTACGTGGTTTCAGTAATTAGTGAATAACAAAACCACGTGATCGCCACCAACCAACAGCATATTCGCGTGACGTCATTTGTAATCTCTACACCAGGTTGTGCAGCATAGTATCCATTAAATTACGTATTTTAAAGTAACTTGGTAAAAAAAAATCATGTAAACAGAAATATTTCAAATAAGTCATTTCCAGTTGCTTACTTTGATATATTACGTTTATTAATATTATAATTAAAATTATTTAATTTTTTTTCCTGATATACGTGACAATAGCGATTTAGTGAATTGTTGAAAAAGGGAAAGTACATAAAAAAAAACGAAGGGGGTGGGGGGTCTTTAAAATCAGCTAAATGGGTATCAGGATAAACATGTTACGTATTTAGAGTGATCCATTCTAACACTGTAATTCCGCTATAAACAGCTGGAAGAACATAAATTTGTTCCCGTTCTATAGGCAATTAGGCGAAGATGCGTGTAAAAATTTTTAAGTAAAGCAAAGCATGCACAAAGCGTGGATGGGCGTTCGTTGCGTTAGGTCAGACATCTGATTGAACTATCTATATAGAAGAAGTTTTCTTCTGTTTGCGAAGGTTTTGTTGGCGACTAATCTCTTTTCATAATCTCCTGAATCGACGCTCCACGTAAAACCCTTCTGGTCGTTCTCGGACATAATATTTTACAGCTTATTTATCTAAGTTGGTGAAGTTTTTGTTGGCGATCAATCCCAATATATATAATCTGCTAAAATGGCAATTCATGTTATCTGTTGAAGTATCCTTTCTGACCCGTTCTCCGACACAGACAAAACCGAACTTTTTAAAAACATTTATTTTTATTTAATATAAAACAAGAACGAATTTATTTCTTAACAAAAAAATCTCTCGTTTTTAATCATGTACGAAATTCTATTCATGGTTTTCTATAGATTTATTTTTTAATATATATCTTTAGAAAAAAAAACTTTTTTTTAAGCCTCTGAAGTATTGGTAATGACCCCTTCTGTCTGTCTATTGATCACCATGGCAACGACAGACGCCGTCGCCACATTTCGCTTCCAAGTCATTGACCCATTCACACAGAATCTTTAGAGGACACGGACTTTCTTGTCCTCTGAAAAAGAATTTAAACGACGAAACATTTCCTGAATTTATAGTCCCTATGACTTTTACTCTTTCTGGTGGTGAAAGGATAATAGACAGGAACACGAACACGAACAAATTCCAGATGGAATTCCATGTTTGCGTTACTGAATCACCAAGATGAAAGGGTGTAATATATTTGTAAATATTTAATGTAAGAAAAGGAATGGTTGGTTTGAACAAAATCATTTTCTTTTCTATAAATCGTGGAATTTTTTATTTATTAAAGTTATTTCCCACGGTTTATTTGACATGTTTTTCGTTTGAAGTTAAGCCTAAATCATGTTACACTGGGTATCAGGATGGAAATACATTCTCAGAAATAGCACTCTTATTTTTTAACCGACTGCCCAGCGCGCCCACCAAAACTCCAAAATTAAACCGCCAGAATTTTTAAATTAAAACCGCCAACGCGCTCCAATTCGAGAGGTTATCCTTTCGTCTGTTATGTATTTTTTTATGTATGTTCGCGCGGGATGTCGGTTCTACTTCAACAATTTTTTTTTTATTTCGACAAATTTTTTTTGTTGGATAGGGGATGTTTCACTTGGGAGCATTTTAAAAAATATATTCGGTTATCCGGCATTTAACTATCCGGAATTCTCAATTAACCGAACCGTTTGAAAAAAAATATTGTCCAATTTCGAAAATTCTTTTTGTGTTGGATAGAAAAAAATCCGTTTAAACAAAATCAGAAAAAAATAATCTGATTATCCGGCTGTTATATACCCGGAAATGTCGATTAACCAGATTTTTTATAAACAATTTATCCGTTTCAAAATGTTTTCATTGTTTAACAGAAGTTGTACAGGAATAACATTTCGTTTACCCAGCATTTATTGCCATGGATAGGGATTGTTTTACGATATACATTGTTGAGACAAAATGTAAGCACAAGTTGTTACATGAATTTCTTGGTGAATAATAGGGAAAAATAAAATAATCTTTCTAAAAAAAAGGAAAACCAACTTTAAGGAAAATGCGTTAAAAAGTAAATTTTTTAAATTTTATTTTACGAACGAGTTGGAAAAAATGTAATTATTTAGAATGGATTTTATACTTATTAGAATTGTTTTAAGTTGGCGCCAATTTACAAAATCATACCTAAATTTTGGCGCGATTTCAAAAAGTTGTAATAAGTATAAAATTGATGTTAAATAATTCAATTTTTTCCACTCGTTCGTAAAATTAAAAATTATTTTTTACTTTTTAGCGCATTTTCCTTAAAGTCGGTTTTCCTTTTTTTTAGATAGATTATTTTAGTTTTTAACGTTCTGGCGATCGTCAAGGCTACTTTCGTCAATTTTGAATATCGTTTCGTCTTCGAATCACTTGACTTTTGACGAAACAAGAATCTTAACATTTTTAACGAAAGTTATTCACTTCGATTCCTTTTCAGTAACATCGGCTAGTTCGATTTAATTTTGTTTTTTCTGTTTGTCACAAATCAAAACAGCTTTTCTGGATTGGTCGATAGCGCGTGTGAATTCGGACCAATATGTCCCTGATTCGAGTCGGGTCGTCGGTTTTTATTGGATATCTATTGATACTGCTTAACGAGCTTTATCACAATACAAATAGTGCTAATGAGATGCAATTGCTTGCAATTTTTGAAATAAAAGTTAATGTTTAAAGCAAAAAAAAAATACATGATTTCCACAAATTTTTTTTAATATGCAGTTAGTGTCAATATTGCTCTTTGATGTCTATATCACAAATAGAGTCTTCCAACTTAATATGCCGGGTGCTTGTCCTTCGTATATCTTTTCCAGGCGTTTTTTGGAGAACATGCATTTCATGATGCTGCGAAAAAGAAAATATCGTGCGATTATTAAAAAAAATTATAAATTCATGTGTTAAATATAATTTTACTAAAATACAATAACATGTTAACGATTTCAAATTAAAAATTTGCTTATATTGATATAAAATAGAAATAACTAATCATTTTATATAAATTAATTGATAATTCGTAATTGTTTTAAAACGGGATTTATAAAAAGGTAGATTAGTTTGCCTAACTCATATGGAGTTCATATGTTCACAGTGTTCTTTGAAAATGTAGGACTGATTAACTTTAATATCTTTTGACATTTTGATGCGAAGGCTGATAGATGTTTTCTTTTCAAACCCAAACTTCGTTAAGGATCAAATAGTATTTTGCACTTCCTGATGTATACGTTCCTATTGTCCTAACACCCTGCATTGCAGCATCAAACACCAACCAATGGGGGAGTGTCACGCCGAGAAGAAGAAGACCGCTGTTCCAACGGAACACGGAGAAAGTTCCGCGACGCCGAAGAAGTTCCGTAGGGTTAGCATGGAACTTTAGCTCCTGTACTATAATTTTAACTTTTAGTCTTTAAATAATACCTCAATATAGAAATATTTACTACAAACACTGAGATAGGTTGTAGTTATCGTTTATCAAGTACTTTTGTGTTGAAATAAAAGTATTTTTCCGTATTTTGTTGTAATTCTAATTATATACAAATATAATATAAGTATTTATGTACTTAAATTTATTCATATATAGAATAAAAACATTACTTATTTGGAAAAAACAAATATTATAACCAAACTTTCCCATAATTGCAAGCGTAGCGACTAAACAAACAAAAGCAAAGTTGTCTGCTGTAGGGAAGAAATCGAAACTACTAGTAAGTTACCATGTTAATACGTCACGTGAAACTCTCCCATTCACAAACAAGCTCAATGATTTTCACAAGGACTAAAAATTCTGATAGCTGGCCTAAGGTACCACGGTATCAAATATTTTTTTGTAATTTATGAAAATATAGATTCAATATATTGATCATTACCAACTTTTGTTTACTCGCTTAGATATAGTAAATTTCTTACTATTTGTGGATTCCCGGTAAATACTGTGCTACGACCACCAAGAACAGGAACGGTTGGTTAGAAACCGAGCACTCGAAGATCTTGTTGACTCCTGCCACGAGAGCCAGGTGAGCGCATCGCTTCGCTTTCAACCCTTTTCGAGAGATCTTTTCATGCTCTTCTTGACTAATCTACAAAGAAAAAATAGCATCTTTAATAAAAAATATCATAAATATATCTACAGTGTGACTACCACGAGAATGCCTGCGGACCAGGTTCACTGATTTCTAACTGTAACTTCTGGATTGGGCAAGCCCACGGAGTAAAGAAAAAGGTGAAGATGATTTGGCGAGATTTCATGAGACGTAAGTTAGCAACCCCAAACTAGGCACAAACAAACATAGTTTGCAGTGATTTTTCTACGAGGGATGCATTATTTTCAAATTAAGAAAACGCATGCTAAAACTTAAAAAATGACTATTTGTGCAGTTGTGGGATGCAGTACAAGTTCCAAATCGATAATGGATGCAATTATTTCCACTTCATAGGTAAATTAAATTATAAAATAAATTATCGCCAAATACTAGTACAAAGTAGTGCTTTGAAATAGCGCCAAATACTTCGCCAATTCCTACTTTTTAAGCGATTGCTTACTTCACATTGCAAACCGGTTTTAGACTTCATCGCACCTCCACCTTCTTCTTTACTCCGTGGGCAAGACATTTTGTTGACTTGAAGCCGATGCGGAGGCAGCCATGATGTGCTCCACTTTATTTGCTACCCTAATATTTCGTATATTTTTCATGTTAAAATAATCCGACGTGTATTGCTTTTGGCTGAGTTTTTTTTTGTCTATTTTCTTTTTAAACCCATTTTAAATCTGCTATTAAAACACAAAGTCATTTGCGAGTCAAAGTCGAAGTAGATAAAAAGCAAAAACTATTTGTTTGTCAATATAAAAATTAATACTCTAAGAAGGAAATATAATATTTATATATATTTAATATTTCTACAAAGCTATGGTAATAAAAAACACCACTAAATCACTTAAAAAAATATTGGGCCACAGCATAGCTGCTTTCAATTGGCTTTAACGCGCCCATAGATGAAACAAGGTTTGAGCCTTCCAGCAGTTACAGTTAGAGTTCAGTGACCAGGTTGCTAACTCGGAGCGTTTTCATTAGAATTGGTGTTTAGGTTAAAAATTGGTTTTATACAGTGTTAAAAATAGATATTCAAAACTAAGTAAAATGTACTCATTTTTGAATACATTCGATGCATGGCTCCGAATACATAAGTTTTAATTAAAAAAAAGATGTACTTAAATGAGTACAATGGGTAAAAATGAATAAAAAGAGCAGAGGCTAGCCTACATAGGCTGCCTTCATAAATAACGTTCAATAAATATCGACAATTACAACTAGGATTCATCGAGAATCTAACCCACATCTGCAGATACCGCTGTACACGGCTTTATCCGTTTAGTTATCAGGGCGACTTAAAGAAGTTTTAAACAGAAGTAATGTTAAAAAGGTGTGCCAAAAAATAGGAAGTAAGATAATTGAATGATTTTGTAAATTGGCAGCAACTTCAAAAAGTTGTACTAAGTATAAAATTGATATTCAATAATTCAATTTTTTCAACTCATTCGTAAAATTAAAAATTATTTTTTACTTTTAAGCGCGCATTTTTCTTAAAGTCGGTTTTCCTTTCTTCTAAAGATTATTTTATTTTTCCCTTTTTAGTTTTTAATTTAGCAGGGGACTTCGCCCCCTATTATTATTCAACAAGAAATTCAAGTAGCAACTTGTGCACAACAATGTATATTGTAAAACAATCCCTATCAATGGTAATAAATGCTGGTTAAACGAAATATCATTATTGTACAACTTCTGTTATACTATGAAAATATTATGAAATCGGATAAATTGTTTGAAAAAACTCCGGTTAATCGGCATTTCCGGAAATATAACAGCCGGGTAACCGATTTTTTTTTGTTGCAGATTTTGCCTAAGTGGATTTTTCTCTATCCAACAAAAAAAGAATTTTCGAAATCAAACAATATTTTTTTTCAAACGGTTCGGTTAAATGAGAATTCCTGATAGTTAAATGCCGGATAATCGGATATTTTTTTTAATTTGCTCCCAAGTGAAACATCTCTTATCCAACAACAACAACAAAATGTGCAAGTATCGATATCCCGCGCGAATATACATATATAAAAAAACACATAATGGTCGAATTGATAACCGATTTGATAATCGATTTGATTAGCACGCTGTTCAGTCGGTTAAAAATTCTTAAACAGGTAAAAACGAATTTAATGATAATGATGTTTTTAATGATAAATTAATACCAATTTTAATGATAAAAGAATACTTATTTTAACTGTTACTTTGTAAAGTTATCTACATTGTTTACCTTAGACGTTCCCGTATGATCTGAGATTTGATGCCTAATCAATCCTGGGCATACAATTGTTACATAAATTTTGTATATCTTGCACTCAAAGCGCAGTGAATCGAAATATCCCTGAAAATATAAAACACTACTGTAAATGATTGCACGTAACTATAAAATAAAACTTATCATTTCCAAACTGAATTCGAATTTTATTAAAATCAGATAATTTTAACAAAATTATTAAAATTCTAAAAATTTATTGTAATTGTTAACATTCTTTAAAATCTACATTCTTTTTAAGACTTTTCAAATAGCTTTGAACTAAGCTTTTGAAAAAATGATTTTTAATAAACGTTTTAACATCCCTAGGTTTTTTTTGCAATCTCGTACAATAACGCTACAGTTTTTTTTATTGCAATTTCTTAGATATTTTTCATTTATAATTTGATTTTTTCGAAATAAAATTATCGTAAATTCAAAATTTAAGTGCATAGATATTTTTTTTAGTTCACTTTAAAAAATGTCATTTCTTCTAGAAGTTTGTGTTTTTGCAGTACAACTGAAAAAAAAGCGTGGTTTGAAAGGCATAAATATATTAAATTTTTAAAAATACATTTATCTGCACTGGAATAAAAAAAATGGTCCTTGTATCAAAGCATTCTTGTCTGAAAAAAATGTATATAATACTTTTTATCAATGCTTTTTTATAACGTTTATTAAGTCTTAACATTGGTAATGTTAGATTTTGGCTCCTGACAGATACGAAGTAAATTGATTGTTAAACACATAATATTATAAGTTCCCCTTTGTTTTATTTCTTTCAAAAAAATTCTCGTTAACATTTAAATTTCTAATTTTTGTTTTACTTGAAATTTGTTCCTTTTAGAAAAAAATAGATGGTATTCTTAGATTATTTAGATAACATTCTTTTATTTAGTTAAAAATGGCTTTTTATCTGCTGGTGTTTTGTTTGAAACCTGATATAATCCTTCGAAATTTCAAACGAGCAATTAGTAAACTTTAATTTAGATTTGAAAAAATATTCAATATTCAAATATTCTTTGAGCTTGGCCAAAAACAGGTACATTAATGCATTTCTTATATTTTTAAAGTTGGACTTTAAGCATTGCTCTGAAAATGAACATATTTTAATCCATAACTTTTAAAGTTGTATTAAAAGTAATTTTAGAAAAAAAGTCATAAAATTGATATCAACATACATGAAGTGCTTGCCTGCTAGCAGAATCAGATGCTTGACCAGGAATACCTAGTTTTCAAAATAATACGCGTAGCCACATTTAAATAATATTATTACCACAAAATATTATTAAATATAATGATAACACATTAAATATAGAAACTGACAAGGTTTACATTCTCTACCTGAAACAAAATGGATAAGAATTCATGTCATACAATCACGTTTGTTGATAATTCTTATTCGTAATGTTAAAAGTACAAAATACTATTTGCTACATTTAAATTTAAATAGATTCCTAAGAAAATTAAAATCGAAAAATGGTAAACAGACATCCACCCTCTTTAAAGTTTGACGCTACGATTAATTTTGCATCATACATTAATAACTTGTATACCGATTTTGGTTGCCATATATTGCAATATCCTCTATCTACTATAGATATTATGTTTACAGAAAATAAATATTAAAAAAAACGGCATTAAAATTTGCATTTAAAAACAGAACTTTCTTGCTGTATATTTCTTAAAGAGTAATATAAAGTAAATATATTTATTAGGTTAATTATTTTTTAATAATAGAAATATAATTAAAATAATTATTTGTGAATTACTACTAGAATGTCAAAATTTACTTACTAAACTTTCCGGAAAGGCTTGAAATTACTATTATTTGTCCTCTACCCATTTCCATAAAATGTTTCACCAAGTGCTTAGCAAGGAAGACAGGTCCAAAAAAGTTGACATCGAGCAACTCTTTGTCTAACTGTATGTCCACTTCACTCGCTTGTCCCAGTTCTGTATGTCCCACGTTGCTAATAAAAACATCTATCTATAATAATAAAAGAATGTATCCAATAATACGAGGGAAACTCATCGGGGACAATTCACACATGTTTACAATAATGCAAGGGAAACTCATCGGTAACAATACAAACATGTATACAAAAATGCAATCGGAAACTCATAGATAAAAATATAAACATGTTTCCAATAATGCGAGGGAAAATCATCGATAAAAATACAAATGTGTATCCAATACTGCGTGGAAAAACTTATCGATAAAAATACAAATAATTATCCAATAATGCGAGAGAAAATCATCGGTAAAAATACAGACATGTATACAAAAATGTGAGGGAAACTCATCTATAAAAATACAAACATATATCCAATAATGCGAAGAAATATCATCGATAAAAATACAAATATGTATTCAATACTTCGAGGAAAAACGTATCGATAAAAATATAAACAATTATCCAAAAATGCGAGGGAAAATCATCGGTAAAAATGCAAACATGTATACAAAAATGTGAGGGAAACTCATCTATAAAAATACGAACATGTATCCAATAATGCGAGGGAAACTCATCGATAAAAATACAAACATGTATGCAATAATGCGAAGAAAAATCATCGATAAAAATACAAATATGTATTCAATACTTCGAGGAAAAACGTATCGATAAAAATATAAACAATTATCCAAAAATGCGAGGGAAAATCATCGGTAAAAATGCAAACATGTATACAAAAATGTGAGGGAAACTCATCTATAAAAATACGAACATGTATCCAATAATGCGAGGGAAACTCATCGATAAAAATACAAACATGTATGCAATAATGCGAAGAAAAATCATCGATAAAAATACAAATATGTATTCAATACTTCGAGGAAAAACGTATCGATAAAAATATAAACAATTATCCAAAAATGCGAGGGAAAATCATCGGTAAAAATGCAAACTTGTATCCAATAATGCGAGGGAAGCTCATCGATTTAAATACAACCATGTATCCAATAATGCGAGGAAAACTCATCGATAAAAATACAAAAATGTATCCAATAACGCGAGGGAAAGGTGAAAGAAATATTACAAAATTCGAATTTAAATATACTTCTATATCAAAAAGGATCTTACCTTTCCGAAGTGATCGATTGCGTTTTGAACGTACTTTTTATTCATTTCTGTTACGTCAAATGGTAAAACAAAGATGTCAGAATCCGAAAGTTTTCCTTTTGATTTTTCTAAGAAAGTAGAACACTTGATTAACGAAAAATTGAAAGATAAAAAATAGTTTAAATGAAAATATATTCGCTATGAAATTTCAACATTTTCTAATTAAACTTATTTTCTAAAAGAACAAATATTGGAATTGATTTTAATCCACATATGCAACATATTGAATATCACGTAAAATTATCATTCTAAAATGCTTTCGATTGTGTGTTTAGAACTTAATTTAATAACAAATCATGACATCAAAGTGAAGTTGAATTTAAAAGTTATATCACGGAAAAGTACAACATCTATTACTTATATATCACTGTGATAAAAGTAAACTAGGATATCTTTAATTAACTTCACAGAGAAAATATTTGTGTGTTTTATTGAAAATTAAATAACATATTTTTTTTTTTAAAAATGCTTAAGTTTTTATTTTCCTGCTTTAAAAGGTTTTACTTCTTTTACTGTCTCTCAAAAAACATAAAACAACATAAAATATATTTTTATTATTGAAATTTTATATACGGTTCAGTTTTACATTTATAAGGAGTTAAAAGATTAGAATTTTTTAAACAGATGTAGTATAGGATATTTGGCGCGGTTTTTTGTTTTTGGCGATGAAAAATTGCCGTTAAACATAGTTCCGGGAAAGCACAAAAGCGATGACGTCATAGGGTTGCCAGATTGGAAGTCATCACAAGAATCGGAAAATACCAACAATGTCAGGTGGGGTTGCCATACTATAAATTAATCGCCCCTATAAAACACACCAAAAAAAACCTCGCGCGCCAAATGTCCTATACTACATATGTACCGAATTTTTTTGTCACCTTGACATTTTCTAATCATCCTTAAATAAAAAATAATAATTAAATTTACAGTGGTTTTGATTATTTTTAAACTCATTGTTTTCTTAGTAAAATTGATTTTCGTGTAGAATATTTTTAATATTTTACCAATGCAATCTGCCTTTATTTTCTTCATAATATCCGTCTTTCTTGCACTCAAAATGAGCTTTGCTCCAGCTGTAGCCAACTCAAGGGCCATACATTCGCCCAAGTTGGTCGAAGCTCCAACCAGCCATACCACCTTTCCAGAAAATCGAGCTAAAAACCAAGTAATTACTGTTAAATAATTTATATAAAATGTAACTTTTACTGAAGTATTATACAACATAATTATGCATTTTCTATAAGAACAGTTAAGATTTTTGATTTGGTGCGGATTGGCGTAATTTTGCTTTTGCAGCTAACCTTTCTTTTGTCGAAATATACAAGAAAAACAATTCTAAAATGTAAAAGAACCAAACTATTGCACCAAATCAAAAATAGCAAACATTGTATTTTGACACTCAAAACAATCCTCTTTTTTCTATTCACGAAAAAAAAAATTAATTAAAAAAAAATTGTCTATTTTAAATTGGCATGAAAATATTTAACGCCAAATGCAACTCTTTACTTCATTTTAGCAAAAAAAAATTTGTAAAATATATATATAATAAAATAAGCACGGTCATCTTTTGTACTATTTTATCCGTTCCGATAATATTTGGAAAGTACAGAATTAAATTGTATAAACATTTTTAATCGCCAAAGGTTAACTCAAAATATAAAAATTATATCGCCAAATTGCAGTATTAGATATATTGCATGAAAATGTTTAAAATTTAAACCTGGAAGATAATTTTCCAAACGTTTGTGGATACCAGTTGGCGATAGAATGATCAACTTCAAAATTTCAACGTTTATTTTTAATAAATATGTCAGTTAAATACAAGTTTTAGAGATTTTAGACAAATAAATTTTTTTGAGTACTTACGTGTTCCTCGCCCGAACCTTTCATAAAACGCCAGGACTACATTTCGATCATTGAAGAAGAAGTACCAGATGATTATTAGAAGGACTAGCAGGAGAACTAGAAGTAGCAGGATAAGCATAGAACCAGGGGTGAAAGAGAATAAGGCGAATCCTGCCTGTGTAATGACTTTCAATTTGATGCGACTCCATACATAATTTCTGATTCGACTTGTTAAAGATGATTTTAAATTATCTACTAAGTTTGTTTTAACTTCCTCTACAACGTTTGATTCGTTAAATGGTTGCTGAAGAAACTTTCTATAAAAAATCTAATGAAAACATTTGTGAAATATTTGGAATGGATCTAAATTGAAGAATATATATTTAATTCATTTTTAAAGTTGAGAGTTTTAGTTAGCTTTTAAAGTTGCCGTTATTCTATACCTAATAGTTTATAAAAAATTAATGCATCTACCAGATGAACTAAAAATCTTATTGATCAAAGCCTCGTGTTTAAAATTGTTCAATGTCTTTATCAGAAACTATTTTTAAAATTTGGTTTATTTGATTTCAAAACTGAACTATACTCTGGGCTAACTTTAACTCAATGTGGGATTTGGACATTTTTTTACAAATATGAAATAATAGGAATTTGCAGGATTGGTTTAGAGGGTGACGGGACTTCCGATCATAGGAATTTCTTATCATTTGGCGACCTCTTAAAAACACAGCCAAATCCGCTGTCGCTCGTAACTTTTTACCCATTTTCTTGTATGAAAAATAATTTAGTAAGAAGTCACGCTTTTCCTTTGAAATCAACTACAAAACTGTCACGTAGTCTATAAAATGCGCGGTCACTTTAAACCCTTCACGAAAATGTGAAAGGTCACTTCAAATAACCTATATGGTATAACGGTCAGTGTGATTGGCTATCGTGTCCGGGTGACTCGTTTGAACAGCCAATCATTTAAATTGTTACATCAAAACGATCGGCAAGGTTACATAATTATATCGGACACCTTTATTCAACTTCATTGACAAGCGTTTCAAGCTGTCCAAAAAAGTTGAGAACCACACTTATACCAAGTGCACATAGCTCAGTGGCGGCTCGTGCACTACAGCAAGTACAGCTTTGCTGCGCTGAAATTTTTTAGTTTACTTTAAAACTAAAATCAGATATTTTACTAATTTTCTTTAATGAAGATTAGAATTGAAAATGAAATTTTTACGGTAGTAAACAAAATCTCCGATAAATAGCGAGCCTGTTACCGTAATGCACAATTCAGGAGAGGGAAAAACTCCATTCAATCAAAACTGCAGCCAAAAAGAGAAATTCGAAATCGGCTGCATCGTTGCCATGGCAACCTCTACGTAGTATGGAGATTCCTCCCCATGCTAATGCACTGCATTTGTGAGAAGGTACAGCCGAAATGAATTTTCTTGTTTTAGCTGCGCTTGAGATTCGATATGCTGATTGGCTCGTCCGGGAAACGCTGGGATGGGTGGGTCCAAACGGAATTGGTTTTCGTGATAAATTTACTGTGTGCTGTTGTTTCAGGACATAGTCCTGCTGTTGTTTTGGGATTTAGGTTAATATTAAAATTGACCGATTCGCATGTTTAAAAGAAAGGAGGATTGCTTTAATTAAAAAATAAATAAGTAAGTGTTTTCTATTTTTTTCGCATGTTATCATTTCGTAAAAATTGAAATTAAACTTTGATTTGAGTAGTAAATAATAAAGAATTTCCGTTCATGCATGGGTTGTGGAAAATAAGAGGGGGGGGGGGGGGGGGGGGGGGGGGGGGGGGGGGGGGGGGATTCACATGATTTGGCTGCAGTAACATTTTCGATTAGCAAGGAAAGGATTCGGAAAACTTGTCGATATTTCTCTGTTAATAATGTTCCAATGCAATTGGCTCTTGCACTGGTTTAGTCATGATCCTTATGTGTAAACTTAATGCAGAATCGTGGGAAATTTGACGAATTTTTTTTTTCTAAATACTATCTGAAAATTGCGTTTACCTACCCACCCACCCACCCACCCAAACACTCACGTCTGAACCGCGTTAATTTTTTTTAAATAAACACAATGAATTTAAAATAAATAGTCCAATTTTCAAACTCGTCTTCCAATTTTGCTTTCGCATGATAATAAAAGGAATATTGGCAAATACATTATGTGTTCTTTTTGTTTATTATTTACTGGTAAAAATAATAAGTACAAGCTTTACCTGACACAGTTTCCGTATAGCTACAGAGGATTATTGATTATCGTTAACAGAGCAAAACCGTGCTAAGCTCGATACTTGTGCACAGGCCCAGTCGGTTCTTCGTTTCCTAAATATAGGGCATTTATAAATGTTTATTTGTTGGTTCAATACCCTTTTCGTGTGTTTAGGACAGGTCATTAATTGGTAAGATTAATTTTCACTGGTTAATAACCTAAAAATGGTTGTGGGTTGTTCTATAAGATTGCCTCGGCATACCTGCTTTTGATAAATTTTGCCTGTAAATTATCTTTGCTGAATAATTGAATAAGGAAAGTATAATGGAAAATTTTAAAGTTCAATTATTTAAAGGAAAGGATCGGATCCATGACTTGCATGATTTGGGTCTCTATACGCATTACAGATTTTTTCCCTACTCTTTTTTCTTTAATGTAATACATTTTTGTGCCTTGTGTGCATAAAATAAATTTGTCTCTGTATGACAAAATATGTGAAATTTAAAACATATTAATGTGAATCCAATTTAATTTTCCAAGGTAACCCCACAATGCAATCACCTCAACGCTTTTTCGCGGTCGTCGGAAAGTTCCAATTGCGGCCCATGGCAACCTTTTGTCTGGGCGATAAATAATAGTTTTCTTCTTTGAGAATATGGTAAACCCGGCTCCCTTCGACCGCAATTGGGCTATTGCCGTTTTCGTTACGCACATTTTCGTTAGGGTCAAGTTTTCGTTAGTTTTCGTTACAGTCCACTTCACCCACACTTGTAGGAGTTACACTGAGAATTACTCAATGCCCTGTCTTTGAACAATCAATAGCAAGATGAAGCGCGACCCCGGCAGGGTTAAACACGTTACACGTAAAAGAAATATTAATTCTCTCAGAAACACCCTTTCCAAGCCAATCTCCAAAATTTTAATTATTGATTTCAATATCCTACCAAGTTTAATTTTGTAATTTTTCCTTTTTTTTATAAATACTTTTACGTAAAATTTTGTTCAGCATCATACATTTTACCCAAAGTTACTTTTTACGTGATATTTAGATGTTACAGAAGAAAGAAATGCTATGGCCTCAAAATTCAAGTTTTTACTTAAGTGCTTGGGCAGAGCCGTCGTCAATTATTCCATTTTTGCAGCCTAATGTTAATCAAATTAATTAAAATTAATTATTTAATTTTATTCAATATTATTATTTTTTCTGTAAACTCGTTTTAAATATTTAACACATTTTTAATGACATTACTCCTGTGAACCGATAAAATTTAAGCTAAGTTAGTGTTTCACGTTTAACTATAGTTAAATTATTTGTTTTTATGTGAGCGAAAATATTATTGGTCAATGAGTTTAATCTAATGACACGAGATTTGCTAGTACGTGCAATACAGTTGTTTAGGAAAATTCCATTTTCTGTCAGTTCAATTTATGATTTTTCAATTTATTCTTTGACAATTGCCGTTAAAATCAATCTCAAATTAAAAAATTACTATTTGAAATCTTTATTTAAAACCGGAGTAAATTTAAAATTTAACACGATGGATAAACATTTCTTTGCCCCAAAAAGTTTGACTGCTCTTCAGCCAAAAGTTGGAAAAAGTTGGCCACTCGTTGGAAACCTTCAGAACGAGAAAGGATTGGCTGTCAGAGACATCAGAAATCTCTCCGTTCCTGGAGCTTTCAATGATACTGGTCTGAAGGTCCTCCTGAGTAAAGCCGCCAACCAAGGGCTTCTGGAATTGAATGGAGCCAACTACATGGTGAAGGGACACGCCAAGACGGGACAATCCAAAGCGAGAAGCCAGTCTGTCCAGAAAAAAGGACTTGGAAAGAAGGCGTCTAAGTCCAAAGGAAGCAAGAAGTCCGCAGGTTCCAAGAAGTCGAAATCTGCTGGTCCCAAGAAATCCAAGTCTTCTGGTTCCAAAAAGGCTAAGTCTGCTGATCCCAAGAAGTCCAAGTCTGCTCGTCCTAAAAAGTCCAAGTCTCCAGGTTCCAAGAAAGCGAAGTCGGCAATTCCCAAGAAGGGAGAAGAACCTAACATCTGAGCCTTTTTATGGCATTTTCTGATAAACATACAGCTAAGTAGATTTCCGATGAACAGTGCCTCTGTATTCAAAAGTCTTCATTATGTAACAATTCAAGTATAGCAATAAAATTTTAACTAAACAACTCTTGTATTACAGTAGCAGATATAAAATATCTACAAAGGTTTTGGAGCGTGTTAGATGTTTGTTGCTGTCTATTTGTATATAATCCTCCTCAAAAATATGTGTGGTACTAATTATATAAATTCATAAAAGGTTAGTTTCTGGCAATATATATAAAATAATTATCATTCCAAAATCTTATAGAAATTGTAGCCGTTAGATTTGAAAACTGAATAATTATTTTTTCCAATGCTTCAAATACGTAATTATTTCATAAAAGATAGTTAAGTCCACTTTTTAAATGAATAGGTAATTTTATTATATATTCAATTAGTTTAACTACTTCATTATTGCGAAGATAACAGACATGGTAAAAAAAAGTATAATTATTTTTGGATAATTTTTAACTTTACGGACTTCGATTAAAATGCACATAAAATTTGGCGAAAAAAGATTGGTCGTTATTTAAAATGATGAATAAAAATTTAAACAGTTTAGCATCGTGGCTATAGAATAATACTTATAAATGGTTCAAAAAACGAAAATAAAATTATACTTGGCATTTGTTGTACATAATTCAAGAACATACAGGGTCGTTCTTTAATTTGTTGAACAATGGTTATGAGGTGATAATTTAGTATAAGTTTATAGAACAAATATCACTCTCTGGTTAAAGTAAAGAACAAGAGAGAACTCCGCCAAGGCGTCGAAATTAATGCCGCCAATAATAATTTAATTTCAAATTGAAAACCATGCGCAATATTTACGTAAAACTTTTTACAACGTATACTCAAATAGTTACATGTTTCATAAATATTCAAAATTCGAATTGAAATCATAATATCTTAGTTTTCCAAACGCCATTTTGTGATTAGTTACTCGGCTAGTTTTACTATTTGCTATTTCTTAATTACTTCGTATATTTAGTAATAGCTTAGTATGAGTTATAAACTATCGCCAAAATGACGTCTTATAAGTTTTTTCATTCCGCGTCTCTCATTGACTTAATTTACAAGTAGGTCGCCACACCAGTGCGCCACACCCTTGTTTACGCGACATCGATATCTCGGTTTGTAATGAAAACCCCTGTAGTCAGTCCTTCCCACTGAACTCTAACTGTAACTGCTGGAATGCTCAAACCTTTATTGCCTCTATGGGCGCGTTGAAGCCAATTGAAAGCAGCCATACTGTGTCCCAATGTTTTTTTAAAGTGATTTAGTGGTGTTTTTTATTACCATAGCATTGTAGAAATATTAAATGTATTTAAATATTACATTTTCTTCTTATAGAATTAATTTTTGTTCTGTCAACAAATAGTTTTTGCTCTTGCTTTTTATCTACTTCGACTTTCACTTGCAAATGACTTTCTATTTTAATAGCCGATTGCATTTAAAATGGGTTTAAAAGGAAAATAGAAAAAAACTCAGCCAAAAGCAATACACGTCGGCTTATTTAAACATGAAAAATACATATGAAATATTGCGGTAGCACAGAAAGTGGGGCACATCATGGCTGCCTCTACATCGGCTTCAAGTCAACAAAATGTCTTGCCCTATCCAGAAGTTACAGTTAGAGATCAGTGGTCCTTCCACTGCAAAGTTGTAGATTAAATTGATTTAGAGGACTTCTCCATTTTTCTTTACTTTAACCAAAGAGTAGTGATATTGTTCTATTATATTAAAAGATAATACATAAACTAAAAATCTGCATTTAGGGGTTTATATTTTGAAGATATTTTATTACATAGAATATTTTTTTTCTGTGTGAAATTTTGGTTGAGATTACAAGATTTACAATATTTCTTTGATTCCTTTGCCTTTGATAGTTAGGATTCCAGAAACCTTTGTTTGCAACGTATGTTTGGGATTATTAGGTTTGGAGCTTTTGTAGTTGAGATTACGGGGTTCGATCTCTCAAACTTGTAATTATGAGTTCGATGTCTTAATAAACAAACAATTATGACCTTTTCTTAGATCTCTCCTCCAACGCTGTAAAAAAAAGGTACTTAAAAATGAGCACCTGAACATACTCTTTTTTTTTACATTAAAATTGCATCGTATTTTCTTTGAGTACAATTGCATCGTAAATGAGCGATG
Source organism: Troglohyphantes excavatus (assembly GCA_963932185.1). Lineage (NCBI taxonomy): Eukaryota > Metazoa > Arthropoda > Arachnida > Araneae > Linyphiidae > Troglohyphantes > Troglohyphantes excavatus. The sequence continues at coordinate 9,235,621 of OZ010667.1, forward strand.
ACGTTTTCAAATTTAAGTAATCGTACTTTCTCAAAAAGGATAGGCGTGATTTAATATTGCTAATCTCAGCTTCTGTTCAAACCATCTTAACAAAGCGACTTGACAAACTTAAAATAGATGTTAAGAAGATGGTTTTCCACATTATCTGAGTCGATTGCTTAAATAGAAACCGAGTCTGAGTTATTACAACTCAATTATCTTACTTCCCATTCTTTTGGCACTCCTTTTTTAACATTTCTTCTTTTTATAACTTCTTCACGTCGTCCTGGTAGTACAACGGACAAGGCTCTGGACCGCGGTGCTTGGGATCTGGGTTCGATTACCGGTAAACCTTGGTTGTAATTGTTGATATTTATTGAAAGAGATTTATGAAGGCAGCCTATATAGGCAAGCAACTGCTCTTTTCGCTCATTGTACTCAATTTTGAGTGCATGTCTTTATCAAATATTAAACTTATGTATTCGGATCTATGATAAGCATCAAATGTACTTGAAAATTAGTACATTTGACTTCTTTTTGAGTACCTTTTTTTAACAGTGAGCATCGCATATTGCGTCGAAGTCGAATTATTGTTTCACTATCACCTATATTTAAGCACATGACTCTTTAAGTATAATTGCATCGAAATGAGCGATGATGTACTCAAATTTAAGTAACTGTACTTTCCCCAAAAACGAACAATGTGATTTAATATTGCTATATATCAGCTGCTGTGCAAGCTATTTTAATAAAACCTGACAAACTTAAAATAGTTGTTCAGAAAATGGTTTTTCCACTTTATTTGATGTCGATTTTTTAAATAGAAAATGAGTTATTACAACTCAATTATCTTACTTCCCATTCTTTTGGTACACCTTTTTTAACATTTATTTTGTATCTAACTTCTTAAGGCCGCACTGTTAGAGTTTAACGGATAATACACTGGCCTGCGGTGCTGAGGATCTGGGTTCGATTCCTGGTAAGATGGTTGTAATTGTCGATATATATTAAAAGTGAGTTAGGGCTTTGCCCTATGTAAGCCTTTTTCAAAATTAAAACGTATGTATTCGGAGCCATTTTAAGCATCAAATGTACTCAAAAATGAGTACATTTAACTTATTTTCAAGTATCTATTTTTAAAAGTGTAGTTATTAAAATAACTTAAACAACTGATATTTTGTAATAAATATAGTTTTAAAAATTTAAGCAACTCATTTTGAAATATTTAAATTTTATTTGAAGTTAGTATCGGCGATGAAATTTCTAATTTTTCATCGATGCTCTGAAAGATAAATCCCCATAAACGAAATGTCTAGTTTAATAATACTATTTCCGTTAAAATACATAAATACTTACATTTTTTTTTCTCTCCCAAAAACTAACAAAAAATTATAACTATATATTGAATTATCGTTGATGTAGTCTATAAAGTACACAAAAGAAAATGTTTTCCAATTGCAAAAGTTAGCAGAAAGCTATTTTTAGTCTTTTTACTTGAAGCCCAAGAGAGAATTTTTTTTCGATAAACATATTGTATTTATCGGCTAAAAAAAGCCTTCTTTATCCGATTTCTATATCACTTTTGCTCAGCATTTATTAGAGAAAATATATCGATAGAGTTTGTTTCTTAAGGCGCATGTCTACACTACAGGTAATAAATCAGGTAGGAAAAAGTAGAAAGATAGGAGTATAGTGATTCTACAAGAGTTGTTAATGACTGTACTTGAAGACAAAAGGTCATTAAGATCAAAATGTGTGTGCAGAACATCATTAGGTTATACAGGAAATTAACACCTTGTAAAATTGAATCGTGGGCTTTGATGGCACTAAGCCAAATCCAGTGTAATTAAAAGAATGGAAAACAACTACTAGTATCTTTGTGGAACAGAATTAAATTCTCTCTTTTTTTGCATTGGGGTCGAGAAAAAACGTTGGATCTTTCACAAGAGAATTGTAAAATAAAGAAATTTTTTTTTTTTTCATACTTTAATGAAGCTGCAAAAAATATAATATTATATAAAGAATAAATATATTGCAGAAAAAATAATAATTGGGTTTTGTTTACTCGTTTGTGTAATGTCACTAGCGCAAAATTTGAAGAATTAAAATATTTAATTTAAGGTTTAAAATTTGACAAAAGAATATATTTAAAAAAAAAATTACCTTGCGAAATTGTTTTTATTTTGGTAAAGAGTCCAGAAAACGTAATATCGAAACATGTAAAGGTTAACTCACTGAGCTTTCTCCTGAAGATGGGTGTACGTTAATACGCAAATTATTACATTATCTACGTTGATACGCAATAAAATCTAAAGGAAATAAGATTATGTTGTACGTACGTGTTAAAGCAGCACATATTTTTTTTCATTACAAAGTTTTTATTTTTTTAATCTTCTTTTTAACTGCGTAAATATGTAATTTCATGTGAAAAATAAAACCTCACATGTAATATAACTTAGCTATAATATTTCTTTTAGGTTTCATTGCTTGTGACAGTTGTAAAGCTAATTCTTATACACCGATGTGTTCGAAAAAAATTAGATTCATTTAAAAATAATAATGGAATCAGAAGAGCTCAAGCTTCAGAAATATATATATATATATATAAAAACCTGATATATAGAAATTCAAAACTTAAATTTTTCAGTTTTTTTTCCCGTAAAAACAACTAAAAATAAATGAATGGTTTTCATAATCCGACTTGTTAGTAATTTAATAATGCAGCTAAGTTATTCAACTATCTTTATGAATAATTAAGCTACCTTAACTATGAATAATGAAATTATTTTATATATGACTTATTGATTAATTATTGCGATACCCTCTCAGCTACCGAAGAATTACTGATTATAAAGTTATTTGTTTAAAAATTTAAATTGTTTTTGAATGCTGCATTATGAAATGTAAAAAAAAACTCGTGTATTTTATCGAGAAAAAGCGTGGAATGATGACATCTATCATTATTGTAAAATAGTACAACAAAAACTATTTTAAAATTGTGTGGGTTACTGTAAAAACTGGAGTTCTCTAATATGAATATTCCATGCTAGCTACTATTAATGTTTTTAAAATCATTAATCTTTCATTAATTATAAATAACTAATTTTGTAATAAACTGTATTGTGCACCTTTTCTGCCCTTCTGACTCCACTTCGAATCAGCCAACCAACTTGTAGAATAAAACGGGACGCGTCGACCAGGCCGGTTATTAACCCATTCCCTTGTCTGACCGTTGTACCGCGTCTAGGGAACATATTTTTGCGTAGAAGGAGAGGTGGTAGGGGAATGATGATGTCGCCTTTGTCTGCAGTAGGTATACATACCATAACTTAAATGGGAAATCAGTCTATAAGGATAAATGACTTACCAACGTTTAGAGAAAAATGGGACTTTTCCATCAGGCCTATTGTTAACCCATTCATCCTCCTGACCTTTGCGCCCCAGGGAGGGATTTTGATCTTGGCTGCAGTATACGCTCTCGCCGCCCCATAACTACACATAGAATCGGCCTATGTGGATAAATGACATACCATCGTGTAGAGAAAAGTGTGTCGCGTCAACCAGGTTGGACATTTATCTTCTTTATGGCATTTGTACTGCGTGGGCCCAAAATTATTCACGAACCCTTGCGTAGGAAAAGGATCTCAAGCGCTTCCCCTCCCCCCCCCCCCCCCCCCCCCTTCTCATCCCATAGGACTTCAAGTCAAAATCTTCTAAAGATTAAGACCTTTTAATAAGATTTTAGAAACACATTTTTTTTCATGCAATTTATGAAAACTAAATTAATTCTAATTAACGGACAAAATTGTTAATTTTTTAAGAAATTTCTGCAATTTTAACAACTCATTAATTATTAAAAAATAATAATTAACAATTGATTGCAAATTATTAGCATTATTCATATTAGTAAATATTCCAGGCATGGAACACATAGTTGAACCCCCAACATTATTAAATTTCTACACCAAAATCCACATTTTTTTTTTTTTAAATTTATTTGGAATGTATAAACTTGAGGAGTGATGTATTTGTTTTTCCGATTCCTAAAAAATAATATTTTATGGGGAAAAATACTGGTAAAATAATGAAAAGAATTTTCACTGGAAGCTATAAATCTAGAAAGTATTAGGTGCTGAATCTCTCTGAAGTCGATAAAATTTCTACTCGACTTGAATATCCAAGTGCTCAGGATATTCCGCGCTTGTGATTCAAATAGGTGTTGAAAAACTGCGTCCGTCAATCATTACAACCTACATTTGGCTTAAGTCAGGTAATCACAACTAGAAATCATTCGCGATTTTGGCGTGAATTTGAAAAACATTGATTCAAATATGGGGCAAATTTCTGGAAAATAAATTTAATTTTATTTTTAAACTTCACATAAATTATTATTTTTTGGATTTTTTATAATATATTTTACGAAATCTAGGTATAAATATTATACTATATAAATAAAATATGTATGTAATTTCTTGTTTTTGAATAAGTAAAAATTCAAGAAAAAACTTTTAAAAATATGTAATAGTTTTAAAAAAAAAGAAACTGTGCTTTTACAGTTATGAATGAAAAGAAACGAATTTGATAAACGTATTAACGACGTTTGGTGAGAGTTGACGATTATTATTTTAATTTTATTTTTAAACTTCACATAAATTTTATTTTTTGGAATTTTTTTAATATATTTTACGAAATCTAAGTATAAATATTATATTATATAAATAATATTGGTATGTAATTTCTTGTTTTTGAATAGGTAAAAATTCAAGGAAAAAAAACTTTAAAAAAATATATAATAATTTCAAAAAAATTAAAAAAAAGTGTGTTTTTACAGTAATGAATTAAAAGAAACGAATTTGATAAACGTATTAGCGACTTTTGGTGAGAGTTGGCGATTTGTTTTGGCGAAATCGTCCACTTTCTGTTTCTCCTTGTGACGACAAATACAAAACTGGCAACCTCTCTCCAGCCTTCTGATGTTATTGATTTTCAAGATGAGATGTGGACTTGTCTCCGCATTTCTACCCACGACAAACGAAATATGCGTAATTTGGGATAAAAATATTTAAGAAAATGAACTGGAATGCACATAAAATAACCAAGGCTGATAATCTGGAAAGACAAAGGTAAAGAGATTATAGTTTTTTTTTCTTTCTGATTTGTTCGTGCTTCTGCACTGAAATTCTGTGCACATTGTTTTTGTTTACTTACGATTTCTACATTGGCGGCGTCCTTTGTTAAAGAATTTCCAGATCTAAAATATTTTTGTTTGTAAATTTTATAATTGTGTGTTCTCTGTATTAAAAAAAAATTCGTTCTCCTTGTTAACGTATTTAAACTTAGGTTTAAATTACCAGTTGCTAACTAGGTTAACCTAGAAAATATAAACACCCTTGTTTCTGGCTGTCTTTTATAAATATTAATTTGGGGATTAACTATACTGTTATTAATTTTCTGTATTAAAATTATCTAAAAACTAGGCTGCAATTATAATTACGTTTTTAAACAACCAGTAGAAGTTAATGTTTTACCTGAATTTCTTTGCAAAGGTTATAGAATGTATGAACTGAATAACTTATGAAACACATTCTTAGAATTTAGAAACTAGGAGTTCTGGGAACACTAGAAATATTAAAAAAAATATATTAAAAAAAATGTTGATTTTAATGACTTAAAGGAACATTCCGGCCAAATTTGAAGAAAATTGAATGTGTTTGGTCGTGACTGCTTAACAAACAAATTTACATTCAAAGTACCGAAAGATCCATTCAAAACAGGACCTTGCTAATGTTCAGTCAATAATGAAAAATTATATAATTAATTTTTAAATTTTTTGGAAGCAAATTTTTTGTGCAAAATATTAAACAATCAATACTGGAACTCGCAAGCCAAGTGTTCTGAACTTTTAATTGTCATGACCCAATTTATTAACACATAGGCACCACTGGTATTAAAAGTCTGTAGTGATTGAATGTTATTTAGGAACGTATTAATAATTAGTGACATATATCAATGTTCTCTGGATTAATCCTCTGAAGGTAAGGAGATGTTCATTTATTATGTCATGCTTGACATGAGGCTGACCTATCAACTCTCCGCATTCAAACATATTTTTCTCTTTTACATGCATAAATGATCAAACTTAAAATCTCCTGCATATTATGAAGCAGGATTAACAGTTAGGAATTTAGGGGAATTATGTCTTAGTTGAATTTCTTATAAAAGTATAAAGTATTATTAAAAATAACAATGAAATGGGTTGTACTTACCAATATTTGGCCTTGTGATCTGACTAAAATGTAATGTTATAAATTCTATTTCCTTTCAATAAAATTCCTCCGGTAGACTTCCACCCAAAAAACTCCACCCTCCCTCTCCCAGGTTGGCAGGTCTGCATGAGGGCAGAGGTCTAAGTGGTTACATGACTTAGCAAAACTTTGTAGAAGAAATGTCGAAATTTCTTTCACAAACACTTTTTTTATAGAAATTTCCATCTTTCTATTGGTATGTTTGGTTAAAATACACAGTTTTAATGACTATTTTTTAATTACAAAAATATACAATGACATGGAAGAGAGAGCTTGGAGTCTGCCTTTAACAAACAATCCACAACACGCATTGCATATATTTTAAAAATATACAATGATTAATTTTAGTTAGTTAACATTATTTTAATTTTAGTAATGTAAATTCCCTTTACGTAATATTGTGGTATTATATTCGTTTTCTTGATTTAGAAAGTATTGAAATTTTTTCTAATCTTTATTATTTTGCTTTCAGATGCCATTGTATAATACTTTAATGAATACCTACATAAATATGTTGGAATATTTACTAATCAAAAGTGAAATGCTGATTAATTAAAGCAATTCACAAAACTGTTGTATTTTAGTTTATGAAAATATTTTGTTTATAGGATACAAGTTCAAGATAATAATTTTAGTTTTTAGAAACATAAATAGATGTCTGTTAAAACAGCATTTTTACGCTTAAAATTTGACTTGTATTTACAGTGTGTAATATCATACAGAGATAGTGTTATTTTTAAAGATTGGAAATAATTATTTTTTATTAAAATAATATCTACATCTTTAATTACATTCTTATTATTTCAATTTTGTGGAAACAATATTGAAATGAATCAAATATGTCTTCATTTTTAAGTATGACCAATGATAATATTCTGAGGATTTTTTGTTTAGTTTATACCAATAACTTTCTTTAATATCAATACCTTTAGAATAAAACCATAATTTTTCCAAGAAGTATGCCTCAATACCCACTTCCAATGAAGAGATCACGTATGACTCAGTCTTTCAAGTGCCAGAATATTATTGGACATGTTGGATCATTGCCAGGGTTGAGTGAGGTGTGGATATGAATAATTAATGTGTGTAAATTGTTCATTGAACTGCCTGGCCTAATCTATGAATGGACTGATGCATGAAGATAGTGGACCAAATAGCCTGGGCCTGTAATTTTCATATATAGAGGGGTCCTCTCCAACCTCCCAAAAATGATCTTGTATCAGAATTCTCAAAGTTATGTGTCTTACTGTTTGTTATAAGTAACAAACAGTTATTATACCTACGTTCCTTGTGACTAGGGATGAACCGGATAGTGGTTTTGCCGGATATCCGGCGCACATTACAAATCGGATATCTGAACTGGATTTTGCCGGATATCCGACAGTTTCTTTTTTATGAAAATATCTTCTCATACACACTAGAAAAAACGGAAATCGGTCAAAAATTATAAAAAAAAAAATTTCATCTATAATATACCCCAATTCCTTACCTTTAAGGTGATACCAATCGATTGAATAAACATTAAAAAAACTTTTTTTATTTACAAAGGGTTATTCTAGGGTGCTGCTAGCAATGGGCGTATGTTTTCACTTAATTTCTGAATAATTGTATTTTTACCATATGCCCTTTCATTCCAAACATAAAAACTCAAGTTTGCTTAAACTTTTGGTAAATTTATTTTTATTTCAACTTTATATTAGTTGTGAGATGTTATGACCCTCCACCATAACGATTCGTTAAAAAAAAATTAATAGAATTTTAAAGTTTAAAAAGAGAAAAATTCAAGGGAGAATCTGCACACTGTTAATACACTGGTAGAATTTTCAGGAAAATACTTAAAGCAAAGAGAATTGACCGCCACAAAAAAATCTTAATTGTTTTATTCATCCGGATATCCGGCTTGGTAAATCGGATATCCGGACTTTACTTCCGGATATCGGATAGTTACCGGATATCCGTTACATCCCTACTTGTGACTCTGATTTCCTGTTCCATAAAAACATTTTTCTTTGCCAGCACTCATAAGCAGATTCAGAAAAAAATTCGATATTGGAGGACAGAAACATACTCAGTGTGGCATTAATTTTGTAAATTTTTAGCATTTTATCTTTAATTTTCAATAATTTATATTTTTAATTTTTCCCACCTGTGCCCCCTTCGAAATAAATTTTAACTTTACCGAGAATTTGCCGTTGTGTATGGCTAAAATTACCAATGAAATGCGGTATTGTCAATTTAGAAAGTCATTAGTCAAACAAAGGGGACCATCAGAGAAATGCAAGGTGGACATTTATCCCATTTTAAAGTCATGACGCACACCGGCCTACCTATCCCAATCCTTTATGTTTTTATTGCTACTGTGTAGGAAGGGGGTGGGGGCCATTACTGTATAAGTTTAGTGGTTGTCGTCCAAAAATTACCCTTGATTTTGTAAACAGGACAAAAACTGTGCTAAATTTTTTTTATCTACCCAAGTTTTACACGATTACATAGGGAAGAAAGAAGTAGCTACATTTTCTAAAGATGAAATGTGGTAAAAGGTTTTCTTTCAAACAAATAATTTCTCAAAGTTCATAATAAATGTTTAAACCTTTTTTCAATAATCCCCTGTTAATTTCTGATTTTTGCATGATATTATTTAACTCACTCTACCAGTTTTTATGGATATTGTAAAAAAAGTTTTTTTTTTCCCAGGATTTTTCATTCTACTCCTAAAAGTTTGATGTCAATATGCTCCAATGGCAAGTCCGAGAAGTAAAGCATGGGGTCCAACTCACCCAAGTACAGCTTTTCTCATAAAATGTGCAAAGGAAAGAGAAAAATTGCGATCAACATTGCAAAACCAGCTACAGGATCACATGCTACAGTATGAATAGTTTACTCAAACCATTTCCATTGATAGCATAGAAATTGCTTTAAATATACATTTTGTGCCTGGATTTTGCCTTTCATACTGTTTTTAATTCACCAATATCTGATACAAAATGAAAATTTTGGATTCATTACACGTCCACTCCAGTTAATTGTAGCTGAAGTAAACCGCATTGTGTTACACAATCTGCACCCGATAACATTATAACTCTGATTTTAAAATTATTATAAAAATAGAAATATAACTTATTTTAAATTAGTAAATGAATAGGTTTTTCCCTAATTTGAAAGTTTTAAAATATATAGTTTTTATAGCATATCTGGTCTAAGCAAACACCTCATGAACAGAGCTCTACTTAAAAAAATATTATGGGCTCCTCATAAAAATCTAAATTCCCAGACATAATCAAATTCAAAATGTCTGGAGTTTTATGTGCTCTTGCTTGGCCATTTTGCCAACAGTTTGCCAGTTTTAAATTGATATATAGTATAACCTCATTATAACGGACATCACTTATAATGGACAATTAAAAAAAATTCAGAATCATAAAGGATTGTTTATTTTATCTAACGAGTTTTACATTTCCAATCTAGAAATTAAAAATTAGGGTTATTAGTTGAGTCAAATTTATAACTTTGACGAGACTGGTTGGTTTTAGAGAAAGCTACCTGAAAATAAACAAGCTTCAATCAAAAGCCGAGAAAACTATGCCTGACAAAAAAAAAATAATAAGCAAGGATCGTGTGTTAGATTTATGAATGCAAATGGTAGTCAATCGTTTAAACTTTTATCATCGGTAAAAGCAAAAATCCTAGTGCACTAAAAAACACGATGTCTGGAACGTGTTAACTGAAAAATAAGTCGCAAATAAAAAAACCAACAGAAAATAAATTATTTTTTAAATTAAGGAATGTGCAATCAACATGATCCATGACTCTTGTTCTAAAGAATAATGCAGTGTATATATACACATCTTTTTCAATTCAACCTACATTAGAGGCAGTTTTTTTATATAATAAACGCTTTTTATAGCTACTAGTGTACTTTTGTTGATCTGCTACCCCCTAGGTGCATTACACCCCATTCGAAATTTTTTACATAAACTTGACTGTCATTAAATCGAATAACCTTTAGCCAATATTAGTCTGTTATAAATAGGTTCTACTGTAGTTTATGTCATGCTCTTTCCAGTTGCTCAGTTGGTAAGGCGTTCGTTCAGCTACTAATCAGAGGATTGGTGGTTCGAATCCGTGAAATGGACTTGACATAGAAAAGTAAAAAAGTAGTGATCTTTCGATCGGAGGGTTGCCAGCTTCGCTACAAAAATACTAGAAAGTCGTCCAGAATATCCAACAAATTATACTGGCGTATCATCGGGGTCCAAAGTCCCGACGTCTATTGAAGACATTGGGTGCCAGTTCAGGTGTTTCCTCGTCATCTGACTATGGTTCTAAAATAACGAGGTGCATGTATGAATGTGTATGTGTTCCCGGGTCTTTCCTTCGAGATTGACCCCAAACCATCGCCAATAGCCCACTGTGCAGCTCTAGTGCAACGTTAATTAACAAAACCAAAACATGCTCTTTCCATTAAAAATTTGACTTTTCCTTTTCCAAATGAAAACATGGGTAATTTAAAAAAAAAAAAATGCCTTTTGCATAATAAGCCACTAAAATAACATATATTGATAAATTAAATTGGTAAAAATTCTCTTTAAAAGTACTAATGCCTCTTATTATACAAATTAAAATGTTGTTATTCATTGTTTTTCTTTCAGCATGCTACAAAATAATATATTTACGGATACTTTGATTGGAATTCATACTACTGGCAAAGAAAATAACACCGATAACAAGTCTGTGAACCAAGAAAACCATCCTGATCTTCCCCATCTGTTGCATGCACACAAGGCCCTCTTGAAAGTCAGAACACCTGCCTTCTACAATCATCTGAATGAGCACCAAGAGACAAATATTGGGGTGGTGTCTTGCAACTCATACCTTCAAGAACCTGAATTGCAACAGTTTTTAAAGTAAATTGCTTTTAATTTAGTGTATTTAATGTTTAACTTTTTGTGTGCCTGCGATGGCTTGGTCGGCAGAGCTTTGTGCTTATAGTCGAAAGATTACATGTGGATCCTTATTAATATAAGTGTGGAATCTTGTAATATTTAAATTGTAAGTTCGATCATTGTGAAACCCGATACGTAGTGCAGCAGTTCCCTTTAAGTCGGGGACCTCTCTCTAAAACAAAACCAGGAACCCTTTTTTATTTTCCTGAGGACCCCTGGGGTTCAATGGACCACCTTTTAGAGGAGTCACTGATGTGAAGCATGTTAGTGTATAGAAAATTTCTTGTGGTCCAAATTTCTGCAAATTAGTCATTAAATAAAGTTTAGAGAATAGAACGCTAGCTCAGGTGTGTTCCTCATCATCTGACAATAGCTTAAATTTACTAGGCAGTGTTCCCAGAGCTTTTCTTCAGGATCAATCTTGAACCATTTCCTTGTGTTTGCAATACCCATCGCATAACTCTAGTGTGGTGTTAATTCAACCAACCAACTTTTTCAATTAATTTTTTTTTTCATGAGAATTTGAAATATAAAATATTAATAACAATTAAAATTTAATAATAGAAGAGATAGGTAATCAAATATCCAACCTATTCTAGTTTGCTATTTGAAGGTTATTATTTCTATAATAAAAAAAAAGTTAATGAAAAGCTTTTTTTAGATTTTTTTAAACTTATTTATTTTAATTTCAGGAAAGTTTATACTGATGATGATATCAGAAAACACGAATGTGAAGCACTTCATCTAAGCAAGAAATACATACAACTGCTACACCATAACAAACCTCCCGTAAACAAGCATATTTTAGACGTAGATGAATTCGAGAAAGAATCGAACTCTTCCTGTACTGAAAACTTCGTCACACCTAAAACGAGCCCAGTATCTCCAGAATCCAAATTAAATGTTTTGGACATGTTTTGCTCTCCAAACATGCCGAAAAAGAGCAACGGAAGTGTTTCCATTACTTCCACAAATCACATGAATGGAAACATAAATCGTGAATTGCACATTGATAGTAACTTTGATGACAGTTCAGATTACCCAAAACAAGAACGAGTCCGAAAGCTGATCAAGCTCCAACCCCCGCACGAATACGAAAAAGTCAAAAACGTAATCGACAAGCATCCAAGAAGTAAAAGCAGTAAAACGTCCAGTAGTAAAACATCGAGCAGCGATGACGCAAATTCCGATGAAGACTCGGAGGCAATCGAATTTCCCATCACCGGCAGCATGGTGAGAAGCAACACCTTCGATTTAGAAAAACAGAACTCTCTGGATGATGCGGCAATCGATGACAGCATTGAGTGGTGTTACAGAAGCACCTCTAACAATGACACTAGTGAAACTGAACATGAAAAATCAAACGACGCCTCACCCCCAAGAAGAGTTGAAAGCACTGGATTTTTCTTACACGACCATTCCCCATCCCCGAAATCGAACATCTTCAAAGGCACTTTCATCAAAGAACCGTCATTTAACAGTAGTCAAGAGTTAGAATCTGCGTCGCCAAGTGTGCATTTCCGGCGACTCGATGGCAGCATGACTGATTCAGGGTTTATGTCCCACAGCACATTCAGTTTGATGTCGGATGCAGGTTACACCAATTCCGTGGCCTCATCTCTGATTTTATCATCAGATGGCATAACCAGCTCGCCTGTCAGTGTGACTATGGGATCCGATATAAGTGGATCATTGTCTGAGCAAACCAAACAGCTTTCAGGGTCAATGTTTCCTTTTTACATCGATATCAACAATCTTCCGCCCCCTACACCGGATTCGGCAAAAGGAAGGAAATCGAGCCCTACCCATGCTTACATGTATATTGACGCAAGAAACCACAATGGTAGCCCTAAGTCTGTGCAGCCATATTTAAATACTTCCTACAAAGAGTTCTTTTCCGGAATCGAGGCTCGAGAAGAACGGGTTGATAAAGAACCTCTCGCAAAGGCACAGTCAACTTCGAGACTGGATTCATGCAGAAGTGAAAACAAACCTCGTAGCGCGTCGGAGTTGAGTGATAAGTTTTGCCCCCAGTCATGTTACATGTTTGTGGATTTGGATTCTGTGCAGTATGAAGATAAACGTTCAGAGTCAGGACTTAGTCAACAGGAACCTTCGGCAATATCTATGTTTATTGATATGAACAATGGTACCAAAGAAGATATCCCTTCTAGAGTAAATAGTGGTAGCACATCGTCTTCTAAAACAGATTTTCCGATTCACAATTCTGAGAGGAATTCGGTTGATAGAGACATTAAAATTAGTAATGGCACTTGTTTTGGGGATCAGAAAAGAAAATTATCCGACTCTTTTCTCTCATCCAATCCGAATTCGGAAAGTAAAGTTAATTTTTTCTCTTTGATTAAACACAGAGATAGTAAATCAGCAACTTCTTTGGACCATCAGATGCTCAATGGTAATGAGAAGTTCTCCCCATTTAAGAATCCGATTCCTCGAAAATCGAGGAGTGCAAACCGATATTCAGATGGAATCTACTATGATACCTTGTACGAGAAGAAATTTTCTCATAATGGCAGTAACTCACTCAACAGAAGAATATGCATGGACCCGAAATCCTACCAAAATAAAGATATGAAAGCATTTGACCAAAGTTTTAGACTGATTCAAAACTCTGATAAAAATGAAGACTCATCTGGCAGTTGTTCGAATTTGGGGAAAATGACTTTCACTAATAAACTTCTATTGGAAGATAAAGTGAGGTGGAAATCTACTGGGGACATGGAAAAACCCAAGTGTGTTAACAGCAACGAAAACTCTGGATTATTGCCAATGAGTCCTATTTTACGTCGCAAATCTCAATCGAAAACGGTACAAGAGCAACCATCACCCCCCATTGTTGTAAAAGCATCGACCAAACCTCAAGATGTGGACGCTATGAAGTTCCCTAAACCTCTAAAAGAAGAAGCAGCTAAACTAAATGATATCCTCAAAGACGAAACAAAATTGCTTCTTCTTCAGTCCCAGTCACCATCTCACCGCAAAAAAGCCGATGCTGTCGATGACTCTAAAAGTTCCAGCGACAGCTTGAAACTGGGCTCTGATGGTCCATCCGAGTCCAGCGACATCAAATTAAAAAACGCAGACTCCATGAGCAGATCTGGATCATCTCCAATGACCATGAGTGACCATTCATCTTCGGACAAACATCCAAATCAAGATTTAGTCAAAACCAAACGAATCAACTCGCCCACTTCTCTCGCCATCCCTATCGACTTTGAAGACGACTCCGAAACGATCTACTCCGAAGTGTCCGATGTCAGTTCTTCCCTGGGTGGGCTCAGCGGGGTTGCCAGCCTGGAGCGCCGATGGAGGGAATCTCAGAACCAGCCGGTTAATATTTCCAACCAGAATGTGAGGAACACTCATCAGATGCTGGAAGCATGCTCAAAGCTCGGTGAGGACCTCCTGCAGATGTTTCTGGACGAAATCGATACCGACATCATTGTGGAGGTGGAGGGGAAGCAAATAAAAGCTCATAGGTAATTTGAGCTCTAATTTGTTTTGGATTTCCAAATTATTACATTTATTTCTAGTTTTCTTACAGATCCCATTAGTAGAAGTCTTAACATTAAAAAGCAGCTAGATGCTATTCATTTTGCTGGTGAAATTAGAGATTTGTTGCGAAACCAGATAAGTATAGAAGTCAGTTTCAAAAAGAGATTGATCAGGATTGCAGTAGTTGAGTTACATCTCACAACTTTATTTTGCACGAGCCCAATAAGTTTCAAATTGTTTATTTTCAAGTGTTTATAATATAACATCCTATTTTTTCATACTTATACATTCCAACATTCATATTGGATTCTAATTTTTAAAAAAATGTTTTTAGATGCATTTTAGCAGCAAGAGGGAAATATTTTGCCAACTTATTACGAGCAAATAATCCTGAGAAAAATACCAGTACAATAAGTTTGGAAGGGTAAGTCCATTAAATTTTTTTTTTTGACATGCTTAAGTCTTTTTTTTTTGGTGTGTGTACATAATTGTAGTTGCAGGGAGTCGCATAGTAAAAAACAATGTTTGTAAAATCCTTATAACTCTACCTAAAACAAGCCTAATGAGGTTAAATGACATACTATCCCATAGAGGAAGGTGATATGCTTCGAACACATTAATTATTAACCCATTTCCCCTTCTGATCTTTGTACAATGTTGGGAGAAAGGAGTTTCGACCAACTGCAGTATATAATTCCAGAATCATCCTATAAGAATAAAATTACATACCATGAAAATGACAAAAGAAGGTGTGCCACGTCAACCAGGCTGATTATTAACCCATTACCCCATCTGGTCTTTGCACCGCATCAAGGTAAACCTATTCCGCCTTCTGATCTTTGTACGACATGGAAGAGGAGTTTTGACCAACTACTGTAGTATACGATTCCGGAATCATCCTCTAGGAATAAATGCCAAAAGGAGATGGGCAACATCAACGAGGACTCAACGTAACTCATTACCCCCTCTGACCTTTGTACTGTTTCAAGGGAAGTATCATCTTTTGCTGCAGTATGCGCTTCCCTCCTATAACTTCACAGGGAATAAGATTTTGGAGATAAATGACCTACCATCCTGTAGAAAAAGATGGGCTGCGTCAACCAGGTTGGCATTTATCCTCTCCCCCCGCACTCTAAACTTTGTAACGCATAGAGCCCAAACGTATTCACAAATTAAACCTTGCAGTTTAGTACGGTCTGTAGCTAATTATTATTATTTTTTTTTTACAATCCACTGGTAAACATAAAAAATTTGGAAATATCACACATGTCTGTATACTTAAATTAATTAACATATTGTTAACAACTATTTTCTTTTATAGATTCACTTACTCTGCTGTCCACTTTTCCCTTTGCCATATTTACAGCGGAGCCATGAATATTCCAAAAGATTGCAATATTTCCGAATTGGCTCTACTGGCGGATATGTTAAATCTGGAAACCTTAACTGATGTCATTGTTTTCCACCTGAAAATGCATTATTGTCATTTCTTCCATAGGGTATGCAATGTTATTTAATATTATGTGTGTTCAAATTAAAATTGTTTCTTTTTTAGCTGTGATTACATTTCTGTGAGATAGTTAATAAAACTCAGTATAGCCATTCTCAATACTAATCTAATGTTTCAATTTGGTCAGAAATAAAAAATGGTGTTTTGAAACATTGGTTTTATTAAATAGTTTTATTGTTTATTATTTTTGTTAATGATATTATTAAGAATCTTTTAAGTAAAATCAGTATCTTTGCAGATGATTTAAAGATTATGGGAATAGTTAATTGCAGAGAACAAATTCAGCAACTGCAAGACAATTTAATTAAAATTTTAGAATGGTTGTTTATTAGGGCATGTCATTCAATATCAACAAATGTCCTGTTTTACTTATGTGACACAATAATAGAAATGCTACTTAGCTACTACTAGTGATTCTACTACTACTAAAGCTACTTCCTACTGATACAAGGTTCTGAAATAAATTCTAGTGATATTGTTAGGGATCTGGGTGTGTTGGTTAATGAGGCTTTGAAAATGGGACATCAATGTGGGATAGGTAGTAGGCGAAGTAGGTAAAGGCGAATAGAATGTTTGGATTTATTAAAAGGAATGTATCGTCTACTTCTAAAGATGTAATATTGACATTTTATAGGGGTTTAGTTTTGCCACATCTTGAGTATGCAGTACAATTTTGGTAATCTTATCTTATAAAAGACATCGATTTGCAAAAACGGATTCATCATAGGGTTATGAAATTGGTTCAAGGTGCTTCAGGAATGAATTTCAGCGATGGACTTAGATCTTTAAACATGTACACTTGAGGTGAGGAGGATTAGAGGGAACCTTATTCAAGTGTTTAAATTTAAAATCGGATTACGTTAAATTCATAAACTTTAATACAGTTAATAGGGACTAGTTGTCATCAGTACAAGTGACATCAAATAACTTTATCAGGAAGGTAAAAAACATTATTTTTATAATAGAGAAATAAATGGAATAGTTTACCTGAAGGGGAGGTTAATTAGTCAGGAGTGGGTAGTTTTAAAAGACATCTAGATTGACATTGTTAAGATGCGACTTTAAAGAATGTTTACATACTTTATTTAGTTAAAATTATTAAATTACCGAAGTGGTAATTTTTTTTAATCGAAACTCTTATATATAAATGTTTTTGTTTCTGAATGTGTTGCATCTTTTTTTCCCATAGCCTTGTTTGCAGTGTTCACAGGGAGTAGTGGAGTGCTTACCTTTGGCTGCAGTGTGCGGGCTGAATGAACTGCGAGACAAGTGCATTTATTGGCTGGGCAAAAATTTCACGCGAACCTGGACTACGAAATCGTTTGCAGCCCTTTCGGAAGAACTGAGGGACCTCTGTTACAATGTCACAGTTCACAGTTTGGTAAGAATTGCTTTCACATTATAAATTTCTAGAACTTTGGTCTGCATTGCTGTGAAATTGTTGTGGCATAAGAAGGAAACTTGTTAAGAAGTCCTTTGCCCAGACTCGAACCTGCAAACTTTGTTCAAAACTGCCAAAGCAATAAAAGGACATTCTATAATTAAAAAAAAAAATTAATATGTTTCTTTATGAAATATTTCTAAAATTGTTAGAATCATTTAAAAAAAACTAAACATAATTTTACATATATTTAAAAAAAAAAAAAAATATTTGCATCTGAAGTATGTGTTTTACAATCTACAGACACTTTCTATTATTATAGATACTGTTAAGTTTTTTAAAAATTCCAAGTGTATTTATTTTTAAATAGAAAACAATAAACAATTCGAACATTATAAAAAAATTCTTTAATCTGTTTCCGTTATTATTTATGCATATACTATAGGCTCAAAAAATACGTAGCACACATGACCATTATATGTAAAAATTTCGGTCAAACATATTCAACCTTTTTAAAAATAGCATTTTACTGTTAAAATTGACAATTGTTTTAAACTCATTATCATAAATTATTGTTTTATGTAAACTTCAGAAATCATTTGCAGGAAAGGTTGATTGGAATATTTAAATTAACATTTAAATTTATTAATTATAATTTTTCTTTGAAGCTAATACAAAACCTTCTTTTGTAGATTTAATAAATTTGCTATAAATCTGTAACATGATTTGGTACTTGATTATAACATCGATATTAGCATTTGCAAAATTCCAAACTTTCAAAACTCTGTTTTGTTTTAGCATATTTCAAGTATCATACTTCCAAACATTAGAATGAACAATAAATCTTCTAAGGTTTATAAACATTATGAGAAATTAGCATTATGCCACAAATCCACCAAAAATTCGTTTAGTTTAATAGTAGAATTTATGTAAAACTGTTTCAAAAAATGTCCTTTTTCTATATTTGTAATGTACTTGCAGGCAGTGGATACAGTAATTGACATGACTTTAAACTGTGATCGACTTCTAACCACCTTACCACAACTGAAGTGGACTGAACCTATCTTTGGCATGATTACAAAACTGCTCCAGGATTGTATCCACTTCATGGCCAAGAATTTTAACCAAATCTTGAACTCGGAAGGATTTCTTGCATTGGGAAAAGTAAGTTTTATCTTTTTAACAGAAAAAAACATTTTACAAAATTATATTAATTCTACTACAGAGTAGACTGCACCCGAGAGGCTCAATCCAAGGTGAATCGAATTGGAGGTGTGATAAAATTTGAATGGTAAGGGCTAGAATAATATATTCTTGTTAGTATTCTAACATATCCTCTTTTGTATTTTTTCTTTAAACCGTGCCAAGGACTAGCACACATTCAAATCAATCCCTTGTTTGTTCTTGCGGGCTTCTCTGGCGTAATATGCGACGGTCCCTAATAATAAGGAGCCCCTCGGTAGCCCAGTGGATAAGGCTTTAAGCTTGTAAATAGAGGATTGCTGGTACCAGCCTGTGCAATAGATTTGACATAGAAAAGTAAATATGTAGTGATCTTGTGATCGGAGAGTTGCCAGCTTCGCTACAAAAATACCAGAAAGTCGTCCAGAATATCCAATAAATTATACCGGCGTATATACAGGACTGGTAGATGATAAATCTGATTAGGGTCCAAAGTCCCGACGCCTGTTGAAGCATGGGGTGCCAGCTCAGGTGTTTCTTTTTCATCTGACCTTGGTTCTAAAATAAGGAGATGCAAGTATGAATGTGGCTGTGATGAGTCTCAATAAGAGGACAGAAATAGGCAGTCGGATAACATATAAACCAATAGTAGTAAGTAGATAATAGTAAGTATTATAATTCCAGTAGGAATCTTACCAATTCGTCTCACCTTCGATTCAATTTACCTTGCATTGAGAAGTGCGATCACTGCAGGGTTAAGTTTTATCTCAATATATGCCTTAATTTTAACTTGATAGTTTGTATTTTTCAATATTGATGTGAGTTAATGACTAATATGTTTATGTATTTTTTAAGGGCCAAAGTTGGAATGTTACTGCATTAGAAGAGGATATTATTTCTTCAATTGAATTAACTACGCCGGACGTTGCTTGCAAGTCATATGATACAGTGAATCGTCTTATTCTCCTAGCTGAATCAATTGAGAATACAGAATATGGAGAATTTACTCAGGTTTGTTATTATCAGAAATTATCTAGTTTAATATATTGTCACCTTGGTAGTAAAATGTTTTAGACCACATTTTCTTTGGTTTGGGATTATGACCGTACACTAGCTTTAAAATATTCCAATTGTACTTTCCTGCTTTGTTATGAGTAATTTTCTAATAGTTCTAAACTACAAGGTTATGAATTATTACAAACATGATGTGTTGTTTACTTTTAATAAAGGATTTTATGAAATTTTTATAAATAAAACATGTTTATTACTTTAAATTGTTCTGTTTTTAAAATAAATAAATGTTTTTAAAATGGCATTTTACTGATATACAATTGACAACTGTTAAAAACACTTTATCATGACTTGGAATCGGAAATTATTTGCAGAAAAGAGTGATTGGAATATGTGAATTAACTTTAAATTTCTTGATAATTAAAAATTATTTTTACTCAAAAGTTATTTTTACTAGATTAAAACCTTCATTAAGGCAACAATATGCTATTTCTAATGTTCCATAATCTATATAGATAAGTTAATTCACACAATGAAAATTCAGATTAATCAATATAAAATGCAAATAACAAAAAGCTTCAATTTAATCTGCATTGATGTATTCAATTTTTAATGTTAAATTATATGATATTTTTTAAATAGTTTTTTAATGTCTTGTATTTTGTCTTGTTAAAAATATGTATATTATATCTACTTCATACAATTTTAAACATTTGCATATTTTTTATTGTCTTGTGAATTTAAAAATATTTGTTTTTAATTTAGATTAGGATGTATTTTGTGTTCAAAATTAATTAGACTTCATTTATTTTATAGAATTTTGTGGACTTGCTTCACAAGATCAGCAGGCATTGTGAGAGGTATCTCATCCAAAATGCCAATAAAGTTGTCCATTGTCAAAGCTGGGCGTGTCTTGCTCCTCAAGTTCAGAAAAGGATTAAGGATGGTGAGCTATTAGTGTGAATATACATCAAACAAAACATTTGAAATTATAAACATCTGCCTTTTTCAATAATAACAAATTAAATTTATTGCTGTAACAATTTGTGGACAATACATTGGATTTCGTTCATTTAAGTTCAACAGGAAAAGTAATTTATTTTCAATGTTCTGTGATAAAGAAGGGCCATATTTGTATGCACAGAATGTAAATGTTAACAGATTTGGATCCTTTAGAGCAGCGATTCCCAATTAGCATTAAACCACATATTCCAAACTAAAAATTACCAGATACCCTTTTTTTAATTTTTGCACATAGAAGTCCCTCACTTCCTTGGCATACACACGTTTCAATGTTGTTTTAACTTTAAATTAAAAAAAGGAAGAATTCTGTAATTAATTTTATAATTTCCTTCAATTTTACACAACTTTTGCTAATAATATGAACATGAATTTACCCCAAAAATACATAGTAAAGGTATCACCACAATCAGCAATTTAATTACTTTTAGTTTCTTACTTGCGCATTTAATATTCATGAAAACATTGTAATAGTCACTTAAGTTAGTTACTTCAACTGCACTGATTTTCAAACTGTTTCGCTAATGGTGACCATTCAATGCATTTTAACTTTAGAAAACGTGAATTTGGAATTAGTATTCTTATTGACAACCACCAGTGCCGTTACACACAAAATATTTTTGTCGGGTTGAAACAATAAATTTCTTAACTTAACGATTCGAAATTCCCAACTCAACAGTGCTAAAAATTCCCACTTCAAACTTATTGAAATTTTTCATCTTTTTTTAATATATATTTTAGGTAATATTAAACAGTTCTCTCACAAGCATTGATTTGTTCTTACCATATTCTAATGCAGGGTCTGTTCTGAGATCTAATTTAAATGTAATCTTACAAATTGGACGATTTCTAATCTTCCGTAGCTTTCATTTGTTAATAATATTAATTTTCTTCAGGCATAAATTTTCCCAACTCGGGGGTTTTAGAAGTTGAAATTCCTAACTTTCATGGGTTTCCAGATTATGGAGGGGGGGGGGGGGTATCGGACTCCCCCCTCTAACCCCCCGGTGCGACGGGCCTGACAACTACTAGTCAGAGGTTCCCCTTGTAATACTTTTAACGCTTTACACTAATTTTGTAATCAGTCAAAACCTTAACTGATAATTTTCTTATGTGCTGAACTAGCTATTACTTTTATGGTTCTTTTTATTTTGAAAAATACCTGGACATTTCTGCTTGTTTATTGCTATTATTTTTAGCAAGTAGTTGAAATAAATTGACTTTATACTAACACAAAAATAAGCCATTTATTTTATTTGGTTATTTTAATAAATTTGAGCAATTAATTTCAATTTATGATATTCAATTCTTTTTGGCTGTTAGTTCAAATAAGTCGACTTTACAATAACAAAAAGTGTATTCTTTGTGATCAATTCTGAATACTAATTTTGTGTAAATACTTACTTATTCATTAATACACTTCTTTCTTTTCCTTGTGCAGCTGCCGTCATAGTATTTGAATTTGAAAAACCAACAGCTCCTCCACCTCGTCTATCCAGTTTACAAAGGGTGAATATTTTTTTAATTTTTAAAGCTTGGTAGATTTTTATATATTGTTGACTATTAGATAATAGTATTAAAATTGTATCTTTTCTACTGCAGCTCATTAAATATTTCACATTTATTTAAAAAAAATTTTACAAACTAAGTAATTATATAATTAAATGCATAATTTGTATTTTGTGTGTCATTGATATTTTAATTGTTTTTTAAGCAGTGATAGAGCATTTGATAGAAATGCAAAATTTAATCAAGTTTAATAATTTAATGTAATATATAACTTATATTTGGCACTTATTCATATCTTTCTAAAATCCATGATCGTCTGCTCTGTTATGGTTAGCAGACTATCATATATATTAGAAAGTTAAAAAGTATATTTCCTAAAAGAGAGGAGAGGCTATAATCTGAATTTATAATTTGTATTCACACACAGTTTAATACTTAAGTTATTTTTAGTGAATTAAATTAGGTACTTTTTAGAAAATGAATAAGCATAATATAATATAACTTTATGTTTGAGTAATAAGCAGTTCCACATTTTACGGATTCACAAGATACAGGGTGCGTTCCATAAGTAATGCGACTAAATGCATAAAAAATCATTTATTCGACATATTCGTACTATTAGTTAAAAATCCTCAAAATAGCTTCCTTCTGCGTCGATACATTTATGGAGGCGGTGTTTCCAGGCCTGGAAGGCATCCAGAAAGGCCTTCTCCGTGAGGTCCTTTAGAGCCGATGTAACATGAGTGTTTGTTCGGCTCTATGCCGTTCGGCTATGAGCCTGGATGTTTTCAATCGTGTCCCAATGTTTCCCTTTCAAGGCTCCTTTTAAGCGGGGAAACAAAAAAAAAGTCTGGGGGAGCCAAGTCAGGACTGTAGGGACGCTGGGAAACCAGTGGGGTATGGGTACTGGCTAGAAAGGAGGGTCGCACGCTGCCGAAGTGACATCAAGGACGCATGGAAACTTCATCAAGATAACGCGCCAAGCCACAGCTCCTTCGTTGTCAACGATTTCCTGGCCAGGATGCATACCCCACTGGTTCGTCAGCCTCCTACTAGCCTGACCTGGCTCCCCCAGACTTTGTTTTTGTTTCCCCGCTTAAAAGGAGCCCTGAAACAGAAACATTGGGACACAATTGAAAACATCCATGCTCATGTTACATCGGCTCTAAAGGACCTCACGGAGAAGGCTTTCCAGGATTCCTTCCAGGCCTGGAAAAACCTCCTCCATAAATGTATCAACGCAGAAGGATGCTATTTTGAAGATTTTTAACCAATTGTACGAATATGTCCAATATATGATTTTTTATGAATTTGGTCGCATTACTTATGGAACGCACCCTGTACTTCTATATGCACTCAATTATTGAACTCCTTAATTCTTTAACTCCTTGTTTTTGTTTTAATCCTAGAATTCTTTATATGGATTTAAAGCTTAGGTTGATGAGTTTATTTAACTTATGAACAGTCATTGTGATGGTTAATTTCATTATATGATACCTGAAATTGTTTTCATTTCCTTCTATGATGGAATTTCTTTCAAGTGCTCTGGTTTCCTTACTTTGAATACAAATAATGAAGATCTTTTAACACGATTTCCTCATTTAGATTTATAAACAATATTGGCATTTTAACATTAATAGTATTGCAGGGTGGTAACATAACCTGGAAATCAGGGAATTATCATGGAAAATTTTAATTCTGAAAAAGTCAGGGAATTTTTCAAATTTGGAGCTTTAAAACGGCAATTATCGTCTATTATGCCCTCTATTCTGGGTAATTTAGTTGTCAATATTTCCTTTTAGTAATGAAAAAGAATTTTTTTAAAAAGCATGGTTATGCACATTTTTATATTTTTAGTTTTTTTTTTAATGTGAACCACTGCTGGAGGGAGAAGCAAAAGCTTATTGAAGATTGGAATAGGAAATATTAAGCATGTAAAACATTTAAAATTGTCTACAAAAGAAATAATTTGAAAAAACTTGTTTTTTTTTAAAACTTTTTTTGCTTCCAGGGAGCATGTTTAATTACTATTATGCTTGTTGCAATTGTATAATTTGGGTTGTATTCATAAATTATACTTTTAACTGTCAATAAGTAGTACTTGTAATTTTTCATTTATAATGCAATATATTTATTGGATTATTGTAGCGTTGATACTTTGTTTCTATTACAAAGCATCTATTGCAATATTTCTTAATGTAATTGTAAAATCAGGGAAATTTTTGTGACACCATCATGGAAATCAGGGAACTTTTTTTCCAGAATGTTGTTGCCACCCTGTATTGGTTTCCACAAATTTGTCTTGGATATTTTTATTGAATTTTTTTAGTTTGTATGGTTGCCGAAGTATTTTCTAACTTTGCGGAAAATTTCAAAACTTTAAAAGGTTACATAATGAATGGAAGTTTTTCTTGTGAACTCGAGTATCCTAGATATGCAAAAAATTCCAATCCTGTTTGCCTTTTACATATTATTTCTATGAAGCTATTTTTACTTATTATTTTACATTTTCTTTAAAAAATTTAAGTTATGAACATATATTTAATCTTTACTTGTGTTCCTTTTGTAGAAACTGAAGAAGCAGAATGAAGGTGAGGACTTCAGTTGCCTGGAAAGGGCAACTTACCCGAAGAAAGGCCGAGCGGGGATTCACAACAGAACCTACCAGCGAGAATACTCCCCAAAGAACGTCAACGGACAGTGCAGGCAAGAGTCTCCGGAAAGGGTACTCCAGCGACGAGAATCAGACAACATCCTGAAGAAAATTGTCTCCCCTATCAAAGAGGAAGTGCAGTACAACTCTATCGAGAACTCCACCCAGGATGTTTCTTATGATGTTCCATCAGGTCAGGGTTTGTATTGTGCTTGGATTCTTATAAACACTTTATTTTCCTTCAATGTCCTGAGAGCCTTTATTATTGTAGTGAAAAATCCCCTATTATTTTTTTACTTCTTGTACTCTTTACTAATTAATGTTTCTGAAGAGTATTTGAAACTTCTAATTTTTGTGTTAATTATTGAAATTCTTATCTTTGTATTATTAATCCTTAAACTTTAGTTTTATTCTGCGTATTCCTGAAGTCCTTTAAACTTTTTTTTATACAATGTTTCTGTAAGCGTTTATTAAGAAGAAAATTTCTAATCTAGAACATTTATACTTTGCTTCTAAATCCTTGAACTCTTTATTTTGACTACTTTTTCCTGAAATAATTACATAAAATCTTATTTTTGCATTAATCCTTTAATTATCATACTTTTTATTACAATATTCTATAGTTATGACTCAATTCAATTGTCTTGAGCATTTTGAAAGGTCTAATTCAGTTTTAACCTGTGCATCTGGTAAATAGTTCTTCTTATTAGTAGAAAATATGACCATAATGTACATGAGAACTATTATATGTGAGACAGTTAAAGTAACAGCGGTGTACGTCCATTTTGGTTCACATCAGTATTACTTTCACTGCAAACTAAAACCGGACATATTTTGAGGATTTTCAGTTAGCGTTGATAGTGAATCAAAATGGGCTTGCATCCCTATTAATTTCACTCCCTCATATAGTTATATCTATTAATGCCTGGTAATAAGTCCTACTGTTTACAATAGCTATGTTAAATAAATATAAGCAATGGACAGTTAGGTTTATTAGACAATTTTAAACAGGCTTGAAACATTGTACAAACTCATGTGTTGTTTTAATATAACTTTATTTTTGAGTGATAGAATATTATAAATTAATTTATGTAATAATTTTTAGTTTTTTAATCCTTCCTCCTTCGAAATTTCGATGAATTTTTACTTCTGGATTTTCGATTTTTTTTTCTCCGAATCATTACCCAAGTTCTGATTCCATTAATGGATTATTCTGACTAGATGTTTAAAAAAAATATTCTGCATTTGAAATTGCTTTCTCTGTTCTGCTAAAATGTTTTACAAAGATACTATATTTAAAGAATAACAGGAATACTATATTTACGTTACTTTTATATATTGTTTCTGTAGTAGTGATTAATCACGTAGCAAATAGAAAGTAAAAAATAAGATCACAAGTTATTTTTATTCATCACACCAAAAATATTATTTCTATTAATGGAAAGTTGGGATTTATTAAAAGAAATGTATCGTCTAAATCTAAGGAGGTAATTTTACCACTATATATGAGTTTGGTTAGGCCTCATTTTGAATATGAAGTACATTTTTGCTCACTTTACCATAGAAAAGGATATTGATTTGTTAGAACGGGTTCAACATAAAGCTACGAAAATGATTCAAGGTACTTCAGGAATGAATTTTGGAGAGAGGCTTAGAACTCTAAATATGTATACACTCAAGAAAGAAAGATTAGAGGGGACCTTATACAGTTATTCAAATTTATCAAATTGAATTATGTGGAGGGATTGTGAAAATTAATATTGCCAATGTGACTAGGGGGTTATGGATTCAAATTGTACAAATCATAGTTTAATCAGGATGTTAGAAAGCATTATTTTTAAATAGGGTTATAGACAAATGGAATAGTTTGCCTGAGTATATTGTTAATTCTTCATGAGTGGGTAGTTTTAAAAAGCAATTGGATCTGTATTGGGGAATCGTGAAAATTCTAGATTGACAGGACCAACCTTGCTGGGCTTAAGAGCCTGTGGTTGGTCAACATTATTTGTATTTATTTGTTATGCATGTTTATAAATAAAATTCATTTTAAATTTCATAAAAATCCATGTATTATAAACAAATTTAACCTTGCAGGTGTATTAGGAGAACCCTACTACTCCCCCGCTCGATCGCACAAGGCATTTATCGACGCTCACGAAGAGGACAGTCTGAGGGACCTTCAGGATCTACCTCGGGACCACACGACTCACTGCGAGCCAGGGTCCGAGTCCCAGATGCTTTGCAGCGTTGCTTCGCTCGAGTTGGACGACAGTCGTAGCCCTGCCCAGTGCAGCGACAACCCGGACAGTCTTGAAGTAAATGAAGAGATTTCTAGCGATAGCAAGGATGATATTGATTTATCTGTGTCTGCTGAAGGTGAGATTTTTTTTTATTGTAAATATTAGTTGTAGTTTTGTGTATTAGTTTAAAGTTAGGATTCTAACTAATGCTGGTAAATTGATTCAATGTACTCGTAGAATAAGTACAAGCTGTTTTGTGTAAAACACAGTATGATGATTGTTTAAGTCTGTTTCTTTAATAATAATCTTTATATTTAAAAGTAAATTTATAACAGTACACATGAAGTAAATTCTTAAAATAATTTAATACTAAGGTATTCTTAAAGAGTTTGTAAAATTAGTAAAAAAAAATTTTTTTTAACTTTATAAGTTTAATTTTTATTAATGTCAAGTACCTATTGATGACCAACAGCAGGCAGTCTCAACAATATTAGTCCTGTCTAGTATCTCCTAACTATTTCCCAATGAATATCCAACTTGTTCTTAAAATCAATTATTCATGTAGCATTAACAAATTTTCTATAACTCTTTAAAATCCAAACGCTCTCAATTTATATAGCTTTTGTAGTTAAATGGAATTTTTTTTTAAACATTGAATTCTAGAAAAATTATCTATTAATTGTTTGTCTACAGTCAAGGATGCTGGCTGTTTACCAAGCCCGCCCCAAAAAGCTTCTTTTTTTCTAACTGCTTAAAAAAATTCTGACATTTTTTCAAAGAACCTTAATTTAAACTACAATTTTAATTATATACATACAGAATATTTTAATTAAAAAAATACATGTTTATATTTAATTGATTAGTACAGAAATGCACCAAACAATTTATAATGGATAATTATACTTTTTTTTATCAAAATATTATGGTGATACATTAACATGGACCCAGGCCAGGTGGGTTTATGTAAGGAAAGTTTACATACAACACTATTTATGTATCTTACTGCTTCCTTCAGTGTAACAAAATGTTTATTCTTAAATTTTATAACAAGCAAATTATAAAACGCTAGTGTTTTGGAATGTTTTTTATTGCAAGCAAATAATAATAACTTTGCTATGAAAGTTGAATATGTAATGCAGAGAAGTGTAGAATAGAAATATCATAAAATTTAACTTACATGAAATTACATAATAAATGTCATATTTGATTATTTTTTTAAAAGCCGGCTTTTGTGTGTGTGTGCTTTTTTAAATGACCATTCTCTTTTACAATCTTTTTTCAAAAAATGCTGTCCTTTTTGGAACCCTGTCTACTGTCAGTGGGTTTCCAAATATATTTTGAAATGTGATTTAAAAGATGAATATATTCTAATAAATTTTATGTACTTGTGTTTTATGTGTATTTTATTCTTCTAGATGGATCACATCAAGAGAAAGGAGTAAACGAAAAACCCGAAGTCCTACACAAGCACTTTGAAGTGGCCGAATCCCCAACACCTGAATCAAACTCTTGCCCCAAACCAGCCAACAACACATCCTTACCAAAACCATCAATGCTTATTCCAGTACGGGACAAAACACCCCTGCACCAACCCATTCTTCCGCCGAGTCAGAACGCACTAATCCGCTGTGACAAGTCCCCCATCAAAAAGTGCACCAAGTCCCTTCTTCCACTGGCAAAGACCCACATTATTGAAGAGAACAAGACTCCAGAGTCTAAAAGCAAGGATCTTGTAGCTGAAATCGATGCAGACTCCCGTATGGTCAACCACTGCCTGCAAGAAGCTGAGATGCTGGAACAGCAGCTGTCTCGTAAGCTTCAGCGGCAGCATCAGGACGGTCCTGCACATTATGCACAGAACGGTCCGGCAAGGGGGAGGGTGCAGGCGGACAACCACCACCGGCCCTCTGCGAAGTCATATGGCTCGAGATTGCAGAAGGCTTCTTCCACGAGCCAAATTAAGAATCTCGCTGCAGCGTCTTCCAGGGGAAGGAGTCCTGGAAGAGGTATAGGCTTCGATTTTATTCCACACTTTCAAAATTATTCGCATTTTTTTATTGGAAATTTGCATCAGGTGATGATTTTTTTAACTTGTACAAAATACAGGGTGGCAACATAACTTGGAAATCAGGGAATCAACATAAGGGCTAATAAATATGCAATTTATTTAAGATTGGAATAGGAAATAGGAAGCATATAAAACATTTAAAATTATCTACAAAAGAAATAATTTGAAAAAACTTGCTTTTTTACATTTTCTGCTTCCAGAGAACATGTTTAATTACTATAATGCCTGTGCAATTGCATAATTTGTGTTGTAACATTTTAAATTATTATTTTAACTGTCAATTAAGTATTGCTTATAACTTTTCATTTATAATGCAATATATTTATAGTAGCATTGACACTTTGTTTCCATACAAAGGATGTATTGCAACATTTCTTAGTGTAATTGTAAACTCAGGGAAATTTTTTTGACACAATCATGGAAATATCAGGGAAATTTTTTCAAGAATGTTGTTGCTTCCTTGAAATACAATTAAGTGTTCATGCAGATTTAGAATAAATTCACTAGTTTGGAGTGGATGTTACCTTTGATTAAATTTGGCTGTAATTACTTCACCGAAGGCCGATTACTTCGATAATGGAAAATTAATTGTGTTCTCATTAAAGTGCTCTATGGAAAAGAAGTGCCCTTTTTCTCAAAATAATGCATCTCCTTTCCATTTCTAGAGTACACACTGATACAATAAAAGTTTGCCAGTTTTTCCTTACAATTGACTTCATACATGTGTCAAATATTGCTTAAATAATACTGATCCACCATCTTTACTTGCTACAGGAAGCAAAAGCAATGCCTCAAGTCCATCCGTGGGCCACCCCCCAAGAATCTTACGCGGCAATGATTCCGCAAAGGAAAAGGCACGTAAAGCCTCGCAGTCTCCTAAGCACCCAGCGGCAACCCACGGGTCCTTCCGCTCCATGGAAAGCATCGCCAACGTGCACAAGCAACTCTCGACTGCGGCTCCTTCAACGCCAAAGAGGGTGTCGTCAAGGTCAAATCGATCACACACCAAGGTCATAGCAGTGAGGACTTCTGGCGCTGGCCATAAATAACAGAAAGGGAAAGATACTATCGGTATATTTATAAAGCAGGGAAATTGTACAAATTTTGTACATAGGTGGATGTCGATATGGAATAAAATCTGTGAATAAAAAGTATTATTTTGATGTCAGCACAAGAGATATGTATTTGTAAATGGACACACCAAGCGAGGATAAATTTTGATTGCAAGCTGAGCTTGTGTAAATATTGTGTGCAGCTAATATTAATGTGTTAATTTTTCAATTTGATTGTTTTGTTTTTGTTGTTAAGAGTGGTTTTATTTGTTGTTTTTAGAGTATTTTAGATTTAAACCTGAGCTTTTGTTTTTAATTGGTTTGCCTGGTCGTTAGTTTTAACTTAGTATAGTTTTTTGAAGTGTCATATTTTAACATTTTATTATGTTGAAAATTTCCATTCCCATATGATAGATGCCAAATGGTTATTTTTCCTACTTGTCTTTGATTATATTAGTGTGGATAGTATAGCTTTATAATGCGTGTTCTTTTAGGAGTATTAAGATTAGCTGATTAGGATTTAAAAATGTGAAACTGAAATAGTAAATAATCGATAAAATTTCATTATCATATAATAGTTTTTATTCAGATAGAAATCGTTCATTCAAAAAAGTTACTGCAGCAAATCATCATAAAGGACCTTTTGGACAATTTGGTGCTGAATTGCTTGTTTTAAAGTAAATTTAGTTCAGATCCTAACAACTATTTTGTATTATCCATGCATTTAAATTTTGTTTAGGTTTTTGTGTAAGTTCATAACTTCTTTTCATAAGTACTTTTAAAACTTGAATTAAGTTTGTGTATTTTTACAATTAACTCTCTTAAAGGGAAGAAACAGTTTAAGGAATCTTTATTTTTAAAGCAGAATTTATTTTATTGCAATGCCTTTTTCCAAAAAAGCAATATGTTTTTGCTGCATTATGTACCGTAACTTGGGGTTACTTGGACCTTGTGGGTTACTTGAACCCAAAACAAAATATGATTTAAATCGCAACTGAGTCTGCTGTCATGAAAATAACTAAAGTAGTTATTTCATAAAAATAGATATATGAATCACTTCTATATATCTACTTTTTTTACACTTGCAAAACATATTTTTGTTTTGGGTTCAAGTAACACCAAGTTACGGTACTTTTCGTAATTATTCTCAAAATATAAACCTTAGTAATTTCTTATTAAAATTCTGCAATGTTCAGTTTCTTTTTAAGGTTAAAAATTATAGATATTTTTTTTAAAATTAAGTTCCAATTTCGTCTTGTAAATTTTTTTTTGTATATTTTGAATTAAAAAAAAATAGTTTAAAACTTCCAGAACTTTAAATGTTATCAGAAGTATACATATAAAAATTTTCAAGCTAGGATGAAAAAAAAATCTACTTTTCTGCACTTGCAAAATCATTTTTTAGACTAAACATTTTTATTAAATGTAATATATAAGAAATATATAATAAATTCATAGTATCAATCCATAATTAGCAAATTAGAGTGCATATAATTCACCAAACTAATTTAAATAAAAATTAGTATGATTTACTTATCTTTTTTTTTTTTTTTGTAATTCAAAAAATTGTATTTATACTCTAGTCTCAAAAATGTTAAGGATCTTGTTGTGTAAAAAACTGTAATATATTACACATTTATAAGAAAACAAGTCTAAGTACATTATAAATAATGTATTAACATAGTCTCAACTTGTATGCTGCATTGCGTTCTATTTCATTTTGTCATGAGTAATGCGATTAAAAGACAACACTTTAGCATCACTTAAAACTGTTAACCTGTTATCTTTATTTCCTAAAATTTCAAGGAGTTTAAAGGGAAACTTACTTAAGAAATAACTTATTGTTATTAGTTAATTAAAAAAATTCAATCAGTTAATTTATATCATGAGTTTTAATTAATCAAAATTTGATAAAATACAAAATAGTTATAGTGTTACAAATGGAGTTAGCAATATAACACTCTTACTGCTGGCTTTTAATTTCGACTTGTGTTTTAAATTGTTATTGAAATATATATTGTAATTTATGTCCTTATATATTTTTTAATTTACTAGCTTTTATTTTGTGTGATCTATATTGTTATTTGTAAATGCAAAGTGCATTTTGTTCTATTTTTGTTTTATCTTAGTAATTTTACCCATATTTTTCTACACATTTTTCACAAATTATTTATTTTCTTATTTTGTCATTCACAGGACAGAATGATGTAACCTTTAAAAATTGATGTTTTAAATTTACTATAATATATATATATATATATGTGTGTGTGTGTGTATGAGGTGGTCTGGCATAAAACCAACTTTATACAATTTGTTTTAATCAAGATATCAATTGGATATCTATCTTTATCTTTAGAGGCATTTAAAACACCGAACAGTCATAAAAATAAATTTTTACAAGTAGAGGTTGGAACAAACCCAACTTTATCCACCCATGTGTCTGGTGCAACTTTAACCACCAGACCAATCGGAACACGGCTAACCGATCCACCAAACCATAAGAATGTGGAGGCCAATGACCATATCATGATGAACGTACTGGTTCTCATCATATCACCAAAATCGAGCATCATCCGACGTGCTCAGTATTAGGGAGGGTGACCACTTGGTAACACTGTTGGCCTAAAAAGAGACCCAGGGGCCCCGAGGAATAGTATGTGGCTAGCTATCGTAGGATTGCGAGTTCGAATTGAAGCAGACTTGACAAAAGATTGAGATGTCCAATTCGGACAGTTGCAGAAACTTTCAAAAGGATCACAGTGATGAAATATGTCTGTTGGTGCAAAACCAACTTTATCCAAACAAAAATAGGAAATAACTAAACATTTACCAATTCTTTTATTCATTTATCTTTTTTAAATGATTTGTGATATAACTAAGATAAGGAACGAACAAAAATGATCTCGTTGGTTATAAAAAATAATTTGATTTTTTTTTTTTAAATACTGAACGTTTTGATCTGATGGATAAAGTTGGTTTTGTGCCGGACCTCCTCATATATATATATATATCGAGAAGTAAAGTTACATTTCTCTAACCATAATCGAAATATAAAGCAAGTTATAGGAAATCTGCTGTTAAAAGAAATATACATGTCAAAATGTCTTATAGATGCATCATTATGTCGTGTGAACAACAATTTATTCAATTGGTGACTTATTACTGAGTAACTTCATTACTTTGGTATAGGACTCCAATGGCATCTATATTTGATTTAAACATTTTTATGTCACAAATTTTATGATTAGTGCAGCTATTTATTACCCGTAATGTGGATTGTCCCTTTATAGTTTTGTCATTTTTTAATGCAATGACTTCCAAATGAGAAGGTTTGACTAAAAATGCAAAAAATATTATTCTTTCTTAAATTTTAAGAAATACTACTTTTTAGTTTGGTGTTGATATTTAAGGAGAAATTTTAAGGTATTTATTTTGGTTCTAGTCTATTTTATTCAATTGAAGACATGGTGATAAGAGTATTATTGTTTTAAATTTTGTCAGAATTTTATTCGAATCATAGCTTTCTTTTTTATTGTGATGTCTAATCTCTTATTTATTTAGTTTAGAATTTCTTTTTATTTATATAAAAATTTTTGGCTTATTAAAGTATTGGTTTTTAAGCTTAAAATTAGCATGGGTTTGATCTGATTTATTTTTAAATTCGTTCGTATGTTAGTCATATTAAACATAAGCATACTTTATATTAATGGTATGTAGTCATTTAATTAAAATGATGGCCATATTTAATAAAGGCCATATGTGTTACTTTGCATGCTAATTTATATTACTACATTATGGTAGATTTTGCTCTTTATTAAATCTGTTCTTCCAGTGTTTCTTCAAACACTCATAAAAATGTGTTTTTAAAAATAATTTTCAATAATCAAAAATGGCCACCTAAAATATTTAGCCATAATAAAGCTGTATGTTTATACATTTTATTATATTTGTGTACTAACTGCGCTCATTTTTGAACAAGAATTTGCAATTTATGTGCCTTTATCTTGCACAATTGTCTATTTTGCTGCTTTTTCGATTTCTATATAAACTTTTCTATTCGAAATTTTGGTTTCGTATGGTCAAAAATATTTTATTTGCTAATGAACAAAAGCAAATATGTACCCAGAAACCCTGTGATATTATTCAATTTCTTATTTAAGTGTTTGTACTCTGTCATCATAATTGCATTTAAATAATTATTTAAGACAACAAAAAAATACATGAGTGTTTCACTGCATGAAAAGCAAATACATTTAAAAAGTGCAATTCATATATTTTTGAGTGTATTAATTATAATATATTAGTTTTAAAAGAGCTTTTATATTGAATGTTTTATCTTAATTATGTTTCAGTTATTTTACAGCATCAACTATTTTACATTTTTTTGTATTCCTTTACAAGCATGATGGATACAAATATTAAAGTAAATTGCATTTATGTGCTTCTAATTGAAATAAATATGTTTCATGCACAAAATTTGCCCTCTTTTGTAATTTAAAACTTGTATTAAACTTAATGAACTTTTTGAGATAGTAAAAAATTTTTAAGACACAGTATTTGTTCATGTCATATATCATATGAACTTTTGAATCTGTGCGATGGACTTAACAAAGAAAAGTAAAAACAAAGTAGTGATCGGATGGTTGCCAGCTACACTATAAAAAAAAAATACTAGAAAGTCACCCAGAACATGAAATAAATTATACTGGCGTGTATACGGGACTGGTGCACGATAAATCTGATCGAGGTCCAATGTCCTGACGCTTATTGAGGTTGCTTCGGGTGCCAGCTCGGGTGTTGTTATCTCGTCATCTGATAGCCCACTGTGCACCTGTAGTGCGACGTTTTTTTAACCAAAAAAAAAACCTAGATTGGTCCCGAACCGTCGCCAATAGCCCACTGTGCAACCCTAGTGCGACCTTATTTATTTAATGAAAAAAAAACATCCTCTGAACATCTTTCTTAATTCTGTCAGTTTAATTTTTCCAAGTCTCTAAAATGCTCCTCTAAAATATTCATAAGGTAGTGTGACGAGTACAAATGCAAATATTGACGACCAACAACAGGCTCAAGACTCAAAAAGGTTGGTCCATCTAATACATCCAAACTATCCCCCAATGAATATCTAACTTCTTAAAATCCTTTACTCTTGTACAATTAACAATATTCACAAGTTGTTTCATTTGTCTATGTATTATAGAAATACGTAGTGTTTTCTACCTTTCCGATTAAAATGTGATTTGTTTAATTTAAACCAATGACATCCCGTTCTATCACTTTTTTTAAAATCTAAACTCTACACATCCCCTTGTTTAATATAATAAATTCGAACTGTTGAATCAAATCTCCTCTAACCCTTCTTTCTTGCATATTCAAATATCTTTATCTTCATAATCCATGCCTGAAAACCCTTGGACCATTTCAGTAGCTCTGTACTAAATTTTCTATAACAAATCAGTCTTTCTTAAGATATGATGACCCAAACTGTACAACATACTAGATGTGAGGCCTTACTAAACCTCTATACAATGACAAGATTATATTAGATTTTGATGAAACGCTTTTCCTGATATAATGGACCCCAACATTCTATTAGCTTTCTTGCTAGCCAGTGCACATTGATGACCCATTTTAAAATCCTTATTTACTAATACCCCCAGATCGCTGACTATATCACTGTTTTGGATTTTTGTTCCATGTAAACATAGGCAGCCTATCCTTGATACTTATATGCAAAACTTGACATTTACTGATATTAAAAGACATACCTTATTAAACAGCCGATTCGCTATATTTTTGTTAAATCCAGAGAGTTGTAATATTAAATAGAGAGCGCCTTCAATACTAGACTTCAAGGCCGCGGTGTCAACATTGAAAAGAAAAACTCACATCACGTGGTTATAGCGCTGCCACATTTGGCGTTCAGACATCTGCAGGAGTTTCAAATTTGGCGCACTTTCTTCTCTTTTGGTGTTAAGGAGTTCTGTCCGTATTCAACTTCTTAACATATATATGTACGTATTTACTTATTTTCAAACAATATGCGCTAAATATTTCCTCTTCATTAACGAAACGAAAATATTTTATTTGTGTTCAATACTCGAAGAAGCGAAACTCTTTATATTTCTCAGGTTTTATTGTTCATATTTTCTTATTGAAGTATACAAAATAATAATTGAAAGAACTTCGCTTATGGCAAATTTTTTACATAAATACGTAATGCAATTATTTCAAAACTACAAAGTAAGAAAAATCTCCTTTAATATATATGTTAAACTCCCTTAAATTGTGCCACTCGTTCAAAAAAAAAAAACTATACTTAAATACAAAACCATATTACAGTACTTCGATCTCGTTTAGTTCTTAAAGTCGCCAAGGCCTGCCAAGTAATATTGGCGCATGAATGAATTGGCATTTCCACATATCACGTGGTTTCAATGATGGACACACGGAAATCAGCATTTTTATTCCTCTATTTGTATCATTACTCTATGGTTAAATTACCTTACAAATTGTTCTTTTTGTTCCTCAGAATTCACAGTCCCCATAATTTTTTTTAATGTGTGTATATTTTTTAAACAAGTGTAATGTCTCAAAAAATTCTACTATCCTTTATTGAAAACAATCCACAACGAATTATACAGCCAATGGAACTAGAATAGTACAAGTTATACAAATAACTTTATCGGGAAGATAGAACACATTATTTTTATAATAAATGTAAGTTTGCCAGAAGAAATGGTTAATTCGGGAGAAGGTAGATTAAGAAATCTGAATATGTATACTCAGGAAGAGGGAAGGGTTAGAGGAGATTTGATTCAACTGTTCAAATTTATTAAACAAGGGGATGTGGAGGGTTTAAATTTTAATATGAATGTTAGAACGAGAGGTCATGGGTTTAAATTAAACAAATCCCATTTTAATAGGGAAGGGAGAAAACACTATTTCTATAATAGGGTAATAGACAAATGGAACAACTTGCCAGTGAATATTGTTAATTGTACAGGAGTAAAAGATTTTAAAAAGAAGTTAGATATTCATTGGGGGATAGTTAGAAGATACTAGCTGGACCAAACTTGTTAGGCCTTAAGCCTGTTGTTGGTCGTCAATATTTGCATCTGTATTAGTCCTATTATGAACAAGATTATAGTTGAGAAAAGAACCACACAACCTTATTCTCTTTCTATGTATTATTGCAATGAGAAAAAAATATTCGAAATTGTTTTTATTTAACATTGTATCGATAATTGCATTCTATATCGGGAGCCATTTTAATTTAAATCCCGAAGCTTCTAAAAAAAACAATACGACACCATTTTTAATAAGGTGCGAATTCCACTTGATCCCATAAGTCAATGGATAATCGACAGCACGCATAATCGTCTGCACTCATTACATAAAACTATAACGGAGCAAGAAGATCTTATCATTCTTATGTGAATCAGGGTAGCGCTAGCGGAAATCGGGACTCTAGAATCCGGAACTATGTGTCATCTTTAATGACTTTCTTAAAACCAGTAGGCCAAGAAAAGTATGAGCAGATCCGAATATCACATCGTCAAAGATCACCTGGGGCTAGGTAAGAAGTCGACCAATTAATACGCTCTTCTGTATTGAAAAGTTCGCGAAAGTGCTGATCCGTTTTCAATGTTCTTGTTTTATTTTATTCCGTCGCCATGTTTGTTGTTCTTTTTTTTTGACATCATCTAGAATCGCCGCCTTTACCTGAAGGGATTTTGCGACTTTAGCCAAGTTCAAGGTCAATGGTCTCATTTTTGTGGAAGTTTTTTATATAAGTATGTTCATGATGTATTGCATTAGTAAATAGGAAGACTGTTTTAATGGACCCTTCATTTTTAATGTTTAACTGTCTTCCATCTTTTATGACGCTAGATCCTGTCATAAAATGGCATAAGTATATAAACTTGGTTTGTTTAAATTTGTGTAAGGCTTTACCTTGCGTGAGAATATATTTTATTCTCACTCAAAAGATATGCGGAAAAAGAAGTTGCAAACGCGCAGTTAAAGATTTTGTAAAATTTCAATGTGTAGCGATGCTTCTAAAAATTATAGAACATACTTTATTGATTTTATTCATTTATTTAAATTTTTTTAATTTAAATTTTTTATTCATTTACTTTATTTATTTAAAAAAAAAAATTGTAATAAAAAAAATGCAAATTTAACAATTTAGGTTTCTTTTTTTATAAAATTTCAACTTTGAATAAAGATGGACATAACAGGATTTAACATAACAAGCTTGAAAAAGTCATCAGCAGAGGGGGGCTTCGATGATAGTGTTGATCTTGTCAACGGAGGGTTGCGAGTTCGACCTCGTCTTCTCTTCTTGAGAGAACAGCGAGCTCGTAATCTGAGAGTTGCGAGTTTTCATCCCCGTCGTCTGCCCAAATATTCACTACTAGCTGTTTGGCACCGCGTTGCTGGGAAACCCTTTAAAGCATATACATTAAAATGAGGAGTGCCCCTTCGGGACTCGAACTCGCGACGTCGTGTTCCAAAGTCCCACGCTTTACTTAAACTGCAAAGGCACGATTTAGCTGGAGCTCGGGGAAAATATCTAAAGTTGTTTCTGCAATAATTTTAAATTATTAAAATGTTTTTTAAAAAATATATATTATTTTACAAATCAAAGCCTCAGGTGCACATCTTAAGAATTAATATGTAGTAGTATATAAATGTATAAGTTGGAGAAGCAGGTGTATTACGATCCACAGACAGACAACTTTCTTTTATTATTATAGATATAGAAGGGGCTGGGGTAGTAGATTAAATCTGTCGTGGTTCAAATGTCCTCACATTGGTCGGTTTGAGGAGAGATATGTCATCTGAGATGTTTTCCTTGTCATCTAACAATAGTTCAAAATTACAGTTTGGTTTATAAGTTTTCCGGCTACCTACTTCTATCCTCGTGCTGAGACTTATCACAGTCACATTCACACACACATTCATACATGCATAACGTTATTTTAGAACCAAGGTTAGATAGTAAGGAAACACCTGAGCTGGCACCCAACGCAACCTCACTAGGCGTCAGGACATTGGACTCCAATCGGATTTATCATGCACCAGTCCCGTATACACTTTAGTATAATTTATTGAATGTTCTGGACGACTTTTCTAGTATTTTTGTAGCGAAACCGGCATCCCCCCGATTGCAAGATCACCACTTTTTTACTTTTCTTTGTCAAGTCCATCGCACGGACATGGGCCAGCAATCCTCTGATTACTATAGCTGAACACCTTTATCCTCTAGGCAACTGGAGGCCCTCAAACTTACAAAGCAGTGTTCCTGGGTCTTTCCTTTGAGATATATCCTGAACCGCTACTAATAACCTATTGTGCAGTTCAAGTGCGACGTTTATTAAACCTACCATCTGGAACAATCAATGCTATAATTCTTATAGGGTAGTCATAAATTGTTAGGCGGTGCTCATTGTTTGACCAAACTACTCATAATAAACCATTCTATTATTTGGTTATACTCACTCTCAGAATTAAATAGTACCATTTTTAAGTATTCAGCGATCGTCAAGGCTGTTTTCGTCAATTTAGACTACCGTTTCGTCATCGAATCACTTGACTTTTGGCGAAGCAAAATTCAGATTTTTAACGAAAGTAAGTTACTCTGATTCCTTTCTGGTAATGTCAGTTGATACGCTTATAATTTTGGTTCTTATATGTATATTGCCATAATTAAAAGCTCGGTCGATAGCGTGCGTGACTCCGCGGACCAATAGATCCCTGGTTCGAGACAATTTTTATTTAAAATCATCCTCATTTTTGATTAAATGAATTTTGTAAAAAAAAAATGACAAAATGAATTTTCTCAGTTAGATGAATTATTTTAAATATTTTAATAGTATTTAGAGGGTTTTTATTCGTCAAAAATGACAAAAATTTCTTAAAAATGAGAATACATTTCAATAGTCCGTTAAATATTTTGTTGCTAGTAAAGCGATGCGACTTGTGTAAAATATAAGCAAAATAGTTGGACAAAAATAATTTTTAACATGCCAATGGAAGGCTAGAACAGGGCGGGGTTTAGACTTGTTTGTGGGATTTCGAACACGTGCAAGTTGCCAATTACTGGTAAACAAACAATAATGTTGTTCAAATTTTGCATTTATTACGTTTAACTTATTTTAACACCATATTCTAAAAAATTATCTACAAGTTTTTTAATAATTTAGTACTTTTAAAGAATATTCTAACTCTATCCCACAAACAAACCAGCTTTGACGTCACTGTAGGCGTGGTCATTCTAGTTGCCTATACAGCTAAATGTGATATACAACCAAACCAATGACCATCTCTCAATAATTTTGTAACCACTCTATATTACAACCTGCAAACCCAGAAACATGTTTTGTGAAACGAATAACAGAGTTCATCATTCTTCTGTCCATAACTGTGTAAATCCGCTTATTAAATACATTTGTCCTATTGCGAAAAGAATAAACCAGAAAGATAATCCTAAGAACAGTTATTTACACTAACCAAATCTACTTTTGAAAAAACAAATTCTGTTTTTCCAGTCCGAGAGCTCATTTTTTGACATATTCCATATTCCTCATTTGAATGATCTTAACTTTTTTTCTAGAATAGAACAGCTTTACTTCGATACACAATACATATTTCGACATATGGACATTTTCCACTTTTCATTCTTGACGAACACAAAAAAATTAAATCGGATGTACCATTTCCCATTCTTTTAGTTACTTATTTAACATGTCAGAAAACTTTACACATAACAGCCATTCCCACTGTGAAAAGGTACTTAGTCTGATCAACTATTAAGAACGAAAAGTTCTCAATTGAAGCTCGACTGAACGCTCGATTGAATTCATAAGCCAAGGTGACGAAAGAAGTTGAACTATAAACGCTCATAATGGGTAGTCACATAATGAAGACAAAAACCTTCCGTTAAAATGGCGAATGGAATAACAAAACGATTATTAACTTCTGCATTCTTCGTGATATGTTTCTTATTTTGTAACGGTTTGTTTCGTTTTTTCAACGTCTGGTTGGTTACGGAAATAGAATATGACAAAGTATTCATGACATAGACTATGGAGGATAAATTGTTCTCATTTGATCGAGTTGTTAATTCAAAGCCCGCAGTTACACATTTTCCACTTTTCCTTCTTGACGAACACAAAAAGTTAAATCAAACCATTTTCCAATCTTTTAGCTACTTATTTAACATGTCAGAAAGCTTTACACATCACCACTGCGAAAAAGTACTTATTATGATCAACTAAGAATGAAAAGTTCTCAATTGAAGCTCGATTGAGTTCATAAGTCAAGAAGACGAAAGAAGTTGAACTATGGCTAGTCGCAGAATTAAGACAAAAACCTTCCATTAAAATGATGAAACAAAACGACTATTAAATTACTGCATTCTTCACAATGTGTTTCTTATTTTGGTAACGGTTCGTTCCGTTTTTTTTCAACGTCTGCTTGGTAAATCCAGACAAATCGTTTTATATGCAGTGGAATTAGTGCTAAGGAATAAACGTTGACAGGCTTTCTGACAAAGTATTCATGACAAAGATTATGTAGGATAGATTGTTCTAATTTGATCGAATTGCTAATTCAAAGTCCGCAGTTACACATTTTCCACTTTTCCTTCTTGACGAACACAAAAAGTTAAATAAAACCATTTTGTACCATTTTCCATTCTTTAATTACATATTTAATATGACAAAAAACTTTACACATCACCACTGCGAAAAAGTACTTATTATGATCAACTAAGAACGAAAAGTTCTCAATTGAAGCTCGATTGAGTTCATAAAAGTCAAGAAGACGAAAGAAGTTGAACTAAACGGTCATAATGGCTAGTCGCAGAATGAAGACAAAAAACTTCCGTTAAACTGATGAATGGAATAACAAAACGACTATTAACTTTCTGCATTCTTCATGATGTGTTTCTTATTTTGTAACGCTTCGTTTCGTTTTTTCAACGTCTGGTTGGTTACGGAAATAAGATTCCGGACAAATCGTTTTTATATGCAGCGGAATTGGTGCTAAGGAAAAAACGCTGAGAGGCTTTCTGACAAAGTATTCATGACAGAGACTATCGAGGATAGACTGTTCTCATTCAATTGAGTTGCTAATCCGAAACCTTGCCCGCAGTCGCATACAAATGCATGTCAATACACTATTTTTTTGGGATAGTTGTTTGCAAACAAGTGAACAAGCATTTTTATACAAATAAATTATTGCAATATCAAGTTTAAAATAATAAAGTTTCTGTATTGAAATAGAATTGGAAAAAGGTTACTTTTTTTACATTTATTACTTTTTTTTCAATCCTATTTCAATACTAAAACTTTATTATTGAAAAATAAGTAATAAATGAAAGGAGGAAAAAATGGAATGAAAAACGGAGTACACTGAATCTCAGGGCATCCAAGAACATGGATTTTCAGATAAACTGAAAACGTTAATAAAGGTGGTGAACGGAAACGGAATGCTATGAACGGAAATGGTATCCAAGAACATGGACTTTCAGATAAATTGAAAAAAATTAATAAAGGTAGTGAACGGAAACGGAATGCTATGAACGGAATGGTATCCAAGAACGTAGACTTACAGATAAATTGAAAACATTAATAAAGGTAGTGAACAGAAACGGAATGCTATGAACGGAAATGGTATCCAAGAACATAGACTTTCAGATAAATTGAAAACATTAATAAAGGTAGTGAACGGAATACTATAAACGGAAATGGTATCCAAGAACATGGACTTTCATATAAATTGAAAACATTAATAAAGGTAGTGAACGGAATACTATAAACGGAAATGGTATCCAAGAACATGGACTTTCAGATAAATTTAAAACATTAATAAAGGTAGTGAACGGAAACGGAATACTATGAACGGAAGAGGTATCCAAGAACATGGACTTTTAGATAAATTGAAAACGTTAATAAAGGTAGTGAACGGACTATAAACGGAAATGGTATCCAAGAACATGGACTTTCAGATAAATTGAAAACATTAATAAAGGTAGTGAACGGAATACTATAAACGGAAATGGTATCCAAGAACATGGACTTTCATATAAATTGAAAACGTTAATAAAGGTAGTGAACGGAAACGGAAAACTATGAACGGGAGTGGTATCCTAAGAACATAGACTTTCAGATAAATTGAAAACATTAATAAAGGTAGTGAACGGAATACTATAAACTTGAAATGGTATCCAAGAACATGGACTTTCATACAAATTGAAAACTTTAATAAAGGTAGTGAACGGAAACGGAATACTATGCACGGAAATGGTATCCAAGAACATGAACTTTTAGATAAATTGAAATAATTAATTAAGGTTGTGAACGGAATGCTATAAACGGAAATGGTATCCAAGAACATGGACTTTCAGATAAATTGAAAACATTAATAAAGGTAGTGAACGGAAACGGAATACTATAAACGGAAATGGTATCCAAGAAAATGGACTTTCATATAAATTGAAAACGTTAATAAAGGTAGTGAACGGAAACGGAATACTATGCACGGAAGTGGTATCCAAGAACATGGACTTTTAGATAAATTGAAATAATTAATAAAGGTTGTGAACGGAATGCTATAAACGGAAATGGTATCTGTAATGTTCGCTCGCCAAAACAGTGATTTGATGCCAAACATTGGCGACGACGGAGGTGAAATCGGGGAATTCCCCTAGTATGTAAAAAAGGAGAATAAGCTCTGCTCTCGAAGAGCATGGACCTGTCTTTAATGTATTGTAACTTTAACATTTTAATGTAATTTATTACTTAAAATGCGTCTTATAATTAAATATTGTGATGTCTCTAGAGTGCCTCTTCAATGAGTTGATTACCACACCAGCAAGTTTGCATTTAGATCGAAAAGAACCTGAACTCGAATCCATGTTTTGTTTTAATGAATAGTATCACTCGGCATTGAATTAAAACCTAGTTATAGGCCACGACAGCGAATGGCGAAAGAACTTTACTGGCGCAGTCGACAGGATCAGGTGCAAACGAACTGTTCCTTGTAATATCTGTGATCTGGAACTGTGATTTGGTGGTGGTGGCGACAGGCAGATGCAGCTGAATGGGAGCTGCAGAGGGTGAGATCTCGTCAAGGTGAAGAGGAAGCGTTGAGCA
This sequence comes from Troglohyphantes excavatus, assembly GCA_963932185.1. NCBI lineage: Eukaryota > Metazoa > Arthropoda > Arachnida > Araneae > Linyphiidae > Troglohyphantes > Troglohyphantes excavatus. The sequence goes on from OZ010667.1 coordinate 9,280,155, forward strand.
GAAACGGAAGCTTGGGGGTCAACCAGGCGACCAAAGAAGTGTTCCGGACGACCACAAGAGTTGCTACGGTCAACCAGGCGACCACGAGAGTTGCAGCGGTCAACGAGACAACCACGGGGATCGAGGCGGTCAACAAGGGGACCACAGGAAGTGCTGGACTCGACGGTGACCACGCTGGACTCAACGATGACCACAGGAGCCTTCCGGAACGAATTTGACGAGATGACCAGGGCAGACAGGTCAGTGGGTAGAGCTCAAAATTAAATGTTCATGAACCCCAATGTCTGAGTACTGCGAAGGTGTTATGCGAAATCGAAATTAATTTCGGAATGTTTAGAACACAGGAAAGTGTTAGTCGCACATACGGTGCAAGTTTATTAATTAACAAAATTGTTAATTGGTTTCAAAAATAATGTTCAAAAGAACAGGATTTATTTTAGTAATATAATACCTTCGTTTTGCTCTGGTTATAATTTTAGTGTTTACATTTTAAGTAGAATCGTAGTAACAAAATGTTGTTATGTTTCAGAAATTTTAAAAGTATAATTTCTGTCGTTATAGTACTATTATCACAGGGGTTGTTAACATTGAACTTTGTGGAATAAGAATTCTCGGGAAATTGTAAATCCTAAAATAGGTGTTTGAGAATTGCAAAGTTTTGGTTAGTGTTAATAACGAAACAAAAGTTTTATTGTGATTTAGTTTATAACAATAACTTCTTGTCCGTAGAGATTCGGGTTACTAAATAAATGTTTAGTGAATTATCTAGGTAAGAAGGTTTTTTTTTTATGTAAATACTGTGCAGGAAAGAAAATATTTCCTGGGATTACAACAAAGATTGTATTGTTATATTATTGTGTCACGTGTAACATAGAAATTTACTGTACGGGTTTTTCTGGAGATGTAAATCCTTAAAATTAGGTGTTGAAAAATCGTAAAATTCTTGGAAGTGTTATAAAAATTTTAAGTGTGACCATATATTATAATTGTAATTCTGAATAAAAATAACAGAAATTGGTTCTGATATTGTATTGTGGGTTAAATATATGAATATCATTTTGGTAAGAATAGTATAAAATATAATAAAGTTAAATCGAATTCTTATGTGTAAAATATATTGTGACATATTTGAAAATGCAAGAGATTTGATAAAAGTTTCGGTTCGGAAAGACGGCAATTGAGAGTTCAGATTTGTAACTCCCGTAGCGACCTTGGGCGTCAAGCAAAGCAGTTGGCGAGGAACAATATCGTGGCGACGAAATATTTCGCCCGTGGATTGAAGTAACCCGAGGAGAAGGTGGGTTTTTTTTTTATTGCGGTTTTTATTTATGAGAATTTATTTTATTTGGAGAAAACGATTTTTTTTTCCTGTGCTCGCGCAATAAATATATTTTATTTTGTGATTGATTTTATGCATCTTTTATTATTGTGAATACCAAATTGAGTATTGCTAATTTTTTATTGTTGTCTTTGCCATTATTGAATAGTGTTATTGATTTTATGTGGATATAATTTTACATAATATAGATTAATTAAGGAATATTTTTTTTGATTAAATTAGTTAATTAAAATTAATAAATTTTCAATCGTGAATAAAATTTATTTTCGATTTTTTTTATTTGAGGCTTGGGTTTTGAGTATTAAATTATACTTTGAGGGTTCGTATCTGTTGGGTGTGAGGTCTATTTCGGCATCAAGATGACTTTTTTAGCCAGAGGAAGAAAACAGGACTTGTGTTTAGTCTGTGAGGAATTGGGGGAAGTGGTTGATCCAACTTGTGTAGTGCCTGAAATAAAACAGGTAATTTTGAAAAGCAAGTCTTATGAAGCAGAGGAGGTTCGATTAATCTTGAATAGGATAATCGAAGAGAGATTGGCCAGAGAAGAAAAAGAAGAGAGATTGGCCAGAGAAGAAAAAGAAGAGAGATTGTCCAGAGAAGAAAAAGAAGAGAGATTAGCTCGGGAAAATGAAGAGAAAGAAGAAAGATTAGCCCGTGAGCTGAGGCAACATGAATTAGAGTTAAAGAAATTGGAGTTATCTGAAAAGGAACCATCTCATCAACCAAATCAGGCGTCGGGAAATAGTCATAAGATCCAGTTGGCGCATGTAATTCCGAGGTTTGATGAAAAACAAGATGAAATGAGCCTATACCTTGTGAATTTTGAGAGGAAGGCCGAAATGGCTCAAGTTCCCAAAAGGGATTGGCCAGCATATTTACTTGGCGTTTTGCCCGCTGAAGTGACGAACATGTTAGCAAGAGAACCACTGGAAGTAGCACGTGATTACGATTCCGTGAAAGATCTTATATTGAAAAGATATAAGTTGAATAGTGAGAAGTTAAAACAGTGCTTCTATCGACATCAACGGAATCAAGAAAAGACGTGGAGGAATTTTGCACACGAGTTGCAAAGCTACTTCACTGAATGGATAGATGATTTGAAAATCTCTACTTTTGAAGATTTAAAGGATTTAATAATCACTGAACAGTTGAAGTTTCGGGTGCCAGCTGAAGTAAAAGAACATTTCTTAGATAACTGGCTAAACATGAAAACTCCCATCGAGTTAGCCGAAAGATTAGATGAATATGAAAGCATCAAGCAAAGTTTCAAGAGAAGAGAGTTCCCTCCGAAAACTAATAAGAAGGTTCAAGAACACAGATTTCAACCAGAAAACAGATTCCAACCAGAACATAGATTTCAACCCAGAGAACCGAGGTTTGAAAGAAGAGAGCTCGAAAGGAGAGGGACTGAAAAGAACATTCCTGAGAGGCGGAATAAGCCACAATGCTATTCTTGTGGGTCTACCGAGCATTTAAGGAACGCTTGCCCCAAGGCAACAAGGAGACAGCCTCCGGCCTTTGCAAATAGAGTCAGTGTTCGATCCTCATCTGTGGATAACATCCCCGCACGAACAAATGATGAAGCCTCGGATCAAACGCCGGTATTAACAGCCAAAGTAACTGTTCCTGTTGTCGCACCTATTGACCGTACAAACAGCATTGACGAACTCAAAATAGTAAGGTTGAAATGTGGAAAAAATACTTTGAACGGAATAATCGACTCTGGTGCACAGATTTCTGTTATACGAGCGGATTTGGCAATTGATTTTCAAGATGAGGAAGAAGGAAAGATACAAATTGTATCTGCATTTGGGGATTCAGAAATAACACCCCTCAAGATCATCCCGATGAAAATCAATGATGGACGTCACGGAGCAGTACCAGTGACTTGTGCAGTTTCTGGAAAACTCGTCAGTGACATGCTCATAAGCAGTTCAACTTTTGAAGCACTGAATGCAAATGTGGAGCTACATAGTGGCGTGCATTCACAAGAAGCTACTAGCGAAGTGGAAGAAGAAAGCGAAGTCGAGGAAGAGTGCAATCAAGCCGCAGTTTCAAACAAGATCTCCATATCAAAGAGTAATGAACACTCTGACGTTGGCGGAAGACGTGGTGAATTTATCCAGTTACAGATGGAAGATGAAAGTTTGAAGACGGCGTGGGAAATGGCACGTGAGAAGAAAGACGACTTCGAGATAGAAAATAATGTTTTGGTTCACTCGGAGATCATCGGAGGCGAGAAAGTACAACAAGTTGTCCTGCCAACCAACAAAAGGCAAATTGTACTGAAAATGGCACAAGAAGTTCCATTGGCTGGTCATCTGGGTGAGAAGCAAATCAAACAGCGTATCAAGTGTTCATTTTATGGGCCAAGTGGCGAGAAGGATGTCAATTTATTTTGTGAAAGTTGCAAGATTTGTCAACTTCGAAGAGGTACCACTTACAAAGATCTAGTCACAATTCAACAAATTGTGAGACCTAAAAATCCATTCGAAGTGTGGAGCGTGGATCGTATTGGACCTCTAGAACCACCATCAGCAAGAGGACACAAGTATATCAGTTGTGCCGAAGACTTGTGTACGAGATGGGCGGAAGTGATTCCTGTCAAGGATATCAGCGCGAAGACCACATGTGATGTGCTGATGAGGATCTTCACTCAGACGGGATTTCCCAAAACCATCTGTACTGATCAAGGGACTAGTTTTACATCACAGCTGACCAAGACATTCATGGACATCCTCGGTGTATCACCAAGATTAACTACTCCAGGTCCATTGAAACTAATCACCGATGGTTGGACAGGTGAGACCAATTTTCCAACCGCAACATCACCTTCTATTGGAAAATACATCGAAGACGCACAGATGAAGATAAAAACTGCACGCGAGATTGCTGCAGGGAATGCTGGAAACACTTTCCAAAACTTTATCGACAAAGTGTTAAAGGAACACACAAGTTATTATCAAGCGTATATTGATGACCTGGCAATTTTCTGTAAGTCATGGGAAGAACATGTAGAGCACATCAAGAAGATCCTGGCAGCGTTAAGAACAGTTGGCCTTACCGTTAACCGCAAGAAATGTGAATTCGGAAAGACACAAGTGAAGTTTCTCGGACACATAGTGGGTTCCGGTATGCATGCTCCAGATCCTCAAAAAATCGAGGCAATGAAGAATCTAGCAAGACCTTCCACGAAGAAAGAGTTGAGGGGCGTAATAGGACTTGAAAGTTACTACCGTGACTATATCCAGGACTTTTCATCAATCGTACTACCTTTGACCAATCTAACCAAGAAGAGGGTAGCAAACACGATTCCATGGGGCGAAGAAGAAGAGGCAAGTTTTCAGAAGTTGAAACAACTGCTCAACGAAATTCCCTTACTCTACACGCCAGTGCTGGACAGACCTTACCAGCTGTACACAGACGCATCTGCAAACGCCGTTGGCGCTTGCTTGGCACAGGAAGATGAGTCAGGAAAGGAGCGGCCAATTGCTTTTTTCAGTCGGAAACTCACACCTTGTCAGATGCGATGGGCTACCATTGAGCGTGAAGCGTACGCGGTTTTGAGTGCACTAAATAAATTTGACACATGGGTTTTTGGGGCTAAAATTCAGATAATTTCTGACCACAACCCTTTAACTTATTTAACTCAGGGAATGCCGCAGGGCGCAAAGCTTGCACGTTGGGCATTAGCCTTACAGAGATACAACATGACAGTGACCTACCGGAAGGGTAGTAGGCACGGTAATGCCGACGCTTTGTCGCGCATTAAAATTGATGAAACCTGAATTTGTATGTAAGATTTATTATAATATTATTGTATCTCATTATGCTATTATATGTGTCAGTGCATTGTATATGTATTTTTATATTTACTTTTGGGAGTTCATGAACATAAAGTGTATATATGTGTGTTCCTTTTGAGCTCTCACCCTCTCTTCTAGAAGCAACAGCACTGAATGTTGTTGAACAATATCGGACTTGACAGCAAGCGAACTGTGAGTGTCAGCAGCATAGATACTTGTCACTTAAGTATGTATGTGCTTCTTCAGGGGGGACGTGTAATGTTCGCTCGCCAAAACAGTGATTTGATGCCAAACATTGGCGACGACGGAGGTGAAATCGGGGAATTCCCCTAGTATGTAAAAAAGGAGAATAAGCTCTGCTCTCGAAGAGCATGGACCTGTCTTTAATGTATTGTAACTTTAACATTTTAATGTAATTTATTACTTAAAATGCGTCTTATAATTAAATATTGTGATGTCTCTAGAGTGCCTCTTCAATGAGTTGATTACCACACCAGCAAGTTTGCATTTAGATCGAAAAGAACCTGAACTCGAATCCATGTTTTGTTTTAATGAATAGTATCACTCGGCATTGAATTAAAACCTAGTTATAGGCCACGACAGCGAATGGCGAAAGAACTTTACTGTATCCAAGAACATGGACTTTCAGATAAATTGAAAACATTAATAAAGGTAGTGAACGGAAACGGAATGCTATGAACGGAAATGGTATTCAAGAACATGGACTTTCAGATAAATTGAAAACATTAATAAAGGTAGTGAAAAGAAAGCTATAAACGGAAATGGTATCCAAGAACATTTACTTTCAGATAAATTGAAAACATTAATAAAGGTAGTGAACAGAAACGGAATGCTATGAACGGAAATGGTATCCAAGAACATAGACTTTCAGATAAATTGAAAACATTAATAAAGGTAGTGAACGGACTACTATAAACGGAAATGGTATCCAAGAACATGGACTTTCAGATAAATTGAAAACATTAATAAAGGTAGTGAACGGAATACTATAAACGGAAATGGTATCCAAGAACATGGACTTTCAGATAAATTGAAAACATTAAAAAAGGTAGTGAACGGAATACTATAAACGGAAATGGTATCCAAGAACATGGACTTTCAGATAAATAGAAAACATTAATAAAGGTAGTGAACGGAAAACTATGAACGGGAGTGGTATCCTAAGAACATAGACTTTCAGATAAATTGAAAACATTAATAAAGGTAGTGAACGGAATACTATAAACGGAAATGGTATCCAAGAACATGGACTTTCATATAAATTGAAAACGTTAATAAAGATAGTGAACGGAAACGGAATACTATGCACGGAAGTGGTATCCAAGAACATGGACTTTTAGATAAATTGAAATAATTAATTAAGGTTGTGAACGGAATGCTATAAACGGAAATGGTATCCAAGAATATGGACTTTCAGATAAATTGAAAACATTAATAAAGGTAGTGAACGGAATACTATAAACGGAAATGGTATCCAAGAACATGGACTTTCAGATAAATTTAAAACATTAATAAAGGTAGTGAACGGAAACGGAATACTATGAACGGAAATGGTATCCAAGAACATGGACTTTCAGATAAATTGAAAACATTAATAAAGGTAGTGAAAAGAATGCTATAAACGGAAATGGTATCCAAGAACATGGACTTTCAGATAAATTGAAAACATTAATAAAGGTTGTGAACAGAAACGGAATGCTATGAACCGAAATGGTATCCAAGAACATAGACTTTCAGATAAATTGAAAACATTAATAAAGGTAGTGAACGGAATACTATAAACGGAAATGGTATCCAAGAACATGGACTTTCATATAAATTGAAAACGTTAATAAAGGTAGTGAACGGAAACGGAATACTATGCACGGAAGTGGTATCCAAGAACATGGACTTTTAGATAAATTGAAATAATTAATTAAGGTTGTGAACGGAATGCTATAAACGGAAATGGTATCCAAGAACATGGACTTTCAGATAAATTGAAAACATTAATAAAGGTAGTGAACGGAAACGGAATGCTATGAACGGAAATGGTATTCAAGAACATGGACTTTCAGATAAATATAAAACATTAATAAAGGTAGTGAAAAGAATGCTATAAACGGAAATGGTATCCAAGAACATGGACTTTCAGATAAATTGAAAACATTAATAAAGGTAGTGAACAGAAACGGAATGCTATGAACGGAAATGGTATCCAAGAACATAGACTTTCAGATAAATTGAAAACATTAATAAAGGTAGTGAACGGAATACTATAAACGGAAATGGTATCCAAGAACATGGACTTTCAGATAAATTGAAAACATTAATAAAGGTAGTGAACGGAATACTATAAACTTGAAATGGTATCCAAGAACATGGACTTTCATATAAATTGAAAACGTTAATAAAGGTAGTGAACGGAAACGGAATACTATGCACGGAAGTGGTATCCAAGAACATGGACTTTTAGATAAATTGAAATAATTAATAAAGGTTGTGAACGGAATGCTATAAACGGAAATGGTATCCAAGAACATGGACTTTCAGATAAATTGAAAACATTAATAAAGGTAGTGAACGGAAACGGAATGCTATGAACGGAAATTGTATTCAAGAACATGGACTTTCAGATAAATTGAAAACATTAATAAAGGTAGTGAAAAGAATGCTATAAACGGAAATGGTATCCAAGAACATTTACTTTCAGATAAATTGAAAACATTAATAAAGGTAGTGAACAGAAACGGAATGCTATGAACGGAAATGGTATCCAAGAACATAGACTTTCAGATAAATTGAAAACATTAATAAAGGTAGTGAACGGACTACTATAAACGGAAATGGTATCCAAGAACTTGGACTTTCAGATAAATTGAAAACATTAATAAAGGTAGTGAACGGAATACTATAAACGGAAATGGTATCCAAGAACATGGACTTTCAGATAAATTGAAAACATTAAAAAAGGTAGTGAACGGAATACTATAAACGGAAATGGTATCCAAGAACATGGACTTTCAGATAAATTGAAAACATTAATAAAGGTAGTGAACGGAAAACTATGAACGGGAGTGGTATCCTAAGAACATAGACTTTCAGATAAATTGAAAACATTAATAAAGGTAGTGAACGGAATACTATAAACGGAAATGGTATCCAAGAACATGGACTTTCATATAAATTGAAAACGTTAATAAAGATAGTGAACGGAAACGGAATACTATGCACGGAAATGGTATCCAAGAACATGGACTTTTAGATAAATTGAAATAATTAATTAAGGTTGTGAACGGAATGCTATAAACGGAAATGGTATCCAAGAATATGGACTTTCAGATAAATTGAAAACATTAATAAAGGTAGTGAACGGAATACTATAAACGGAAATGGTATCCAAGAACATGGACTTTCATATAAATTGAAAACATTAATAAAGGTAGTGAACGGAAATGGTATCCAAGAACATGGACTTTCAGATAAATTTAAAACATTAATAAAGGTAGTGAACGGAAACGGAATACTATGAACGGAAGAGGTATCCAAGAACATGGACTTTCAGATAAATTGAAAACGTTAATAAAGGTAGTGAACGGAAACGGAATACTATGCACGGAAGTCTTATCCAAGAACATGGACTTTTAGATAAATTGAAATAATTAATTAAGGTTGTGAACGGAATGCTATAAACGGAAATGGTATCCAAGAACATGGACTTTCAGATAAATTGAAAACATTAATAGAGGTAGTGAACGGAAACGGAATGCTATGAACGGAAATGGTATTCAGGAACATGGACTTTCAAATAAATTGAAAACATTAATAAAGGTAGTGAAAAGAATGCTATAAACGGAAATGGTATCCAAGAACATGGACTTTCAGATAAATTGAAAACATTAATAAAGGTAGTGAAAAGAATGCTATAAACGGAAATGGTATCCAAGAACATGGACTTTCAGATAAATTGAAAACATTAATAAAGGTTGTGAACAGAAACGGAATGCTATGAACCGAAATGGTATCCAAGAACATAGACTTTCAGATAAATTGAAAACATTAATAAAGGTAGTGAACGGAATACTATAAACGGAAATGGTATCCAAGAACATGGACTTTCATATAAATTGAAAACGTTAATAAAGGTAGTGAACGGAAACGGAATACTATGCACGGAAGTGGTATCCAAGAACATGGACTTTTAGATAAATTGAAATAATTAATTAAGGTTGTGAACGGAATGCTATAAACGGAAATGGTATCCAAGAACATGGACTTTCAGATAAATTGAAAACATTAATAGAGGTAGTGAACGGAAACGGAATGCTATGAACGGAAATGGTATTCAGGAACATGGACTTTCAGATAAATTGAAAACATTAATAAAGGTAGTGAAAAGAATGCTATAAACGGAAATGGTATCCAAGAACATGGACTTTCAGATAAATTGAAAACATTAATAAAGGTAGTGAAAAGAATGCTATAAACGGAAATGGTATCCAAGAACATGGACTTTCAGATAAATTGAAAACATTAATAAAGGTTGTGAACAGAAACGGAATGCTATGAACCGAAATGGTATCCAAGAACATAGACTTTCAGATAAATTGAAAACATTAATAAAGGTAGTGAACGGAATACTATAAACGGAAATGGTATCCAAGAACATGGACTTTCATATAAATTGAAAACGTTAATAAAGGTAGTGAACGGAAACGGTATACTATGCACGGAAGTGGTATCCAAGAACATGGACTTTTAGATAAATTGAAATAATTAATTAAGGTTGTGAACGGAATGCTATAAACGGAAATGGTATCCAAGAACATGGACTTTCAGATAAATTGAAAACATTAATAGAGGTAGTGAACGGAAACGGAATGCTATGAACGGAAATGGTATTCAGGAACATGGACTTTCAGATAAATTGAAAACATTAATAAAGGTAGTGAAAAGAATGCTATAAACGGAAATGGTATCCAAGAACATGGACTTTCAGATAAATTGAAAACATTAATAAAGGTAGTGAAAAGAATGCTATAAACGGAAATGGTATCCAAGAACATGGACTTTCAGATAAATTGAAAACATTAATAAAGGTTGTGAACAGAAACGGAATGCTATGAACCGAAATGGTATCCAAGAACATAGACTTTCAGATAAATTGAAAACATTAATAAAGGTAGTGAACAGAAACGGAATGCTATGAACGGAAATGGTATCCAAGAACATAGACTTTCAGATAAATTGAAAACATTAATAAAGGTAGTGAACGGAATACTATAAACGGAAATGGTATCCAAGAACATGGACTTTCAGATAAATTGAAAACATTAATAAAGGTAGTGAACGGAATACTATAAACGGAAATGGTATCCAAGAACATGGACTTTCATATAAATTGAAAACGTTAATAAAGGTAGTGAACGGAAACGGAAAACTATGAACGGGAGTGGTATCCTAAGAACATAGACTTTCAGATAAATTGAAAACTTTAATAAAGGTAGTGAACTGTATGCTATAAAAAATAAACTCATAACTGAAATCTGATACTTTTCATGCTTCTTTTAATGAAACTTTTCTCAATAATTTAAAAAAGTTTTTTTTTGCGGTTTACTATAAATTAACTGACTTCAAATTTTCAAAATGCCGATTAGGGACAGAAAGGAATAAATAAGCATATATACAGAACGAATTGCATCCAAAAATTAAAAAATGATAATTTAGTATAATTAGCTATTTTTTCATTTAGATGTCTGTCTTTACTGTTTCAATGATGTTATAAAAGATTTAACTGTTTACGTATAAAAACCCCAAGAAAGAACTCAGACAGCATTAAAACCAGTCATAACATCTGCTGTTTTTTTTCTTGTGATTTTCCTGAAATATTTAAAACTGGATATAACTTGTTTTCCATTTAGACAACTCAATTACTATCTTAATTATTAATTCGTATTCTGAACTAATTTTTCGAAAAATATAATATCCACTAATGTTTTTCACTTTTATTATACCCCATATTAAAATTGAAATTTTTTTATTAAAAAAAGGAAAAACAACTTTAAGAAAAATGCGCTAAAAGTAAAAATGAATTTTAATTTTACAAACGATTTGAAAATATGTAATTATTTAATATAAATTTTATTACTTATTAAAACTTTTTTAAATCGGTGTAGAAATTTAGGTGTGATTTTTATAAATTGGCAACAACTGCAAAATTTTTTAATAAGTATAAAATTCATATTAAATAATTCCTTTTTTTTTTTTTATCTCGTTCGTAAAAAAATAATTTTTTTGTTTTTTTTAGTATATTTTTTTGGTTGTTGTTTTCTTTTTTCTTTAATGATAGTTTTTTTTCCCATTTTGGTTTTTAATTTAGCTTTGGGCTTCGCCACAGCTATTATTCACCAAGAAATTCAAGTTGTTGCTCAAATTTTGTCTCGACAATGCTTATTACAAAGCAATCCTTATCCATGCCAATAAATGCTGGGTAAACGAAATGTCATTGTTCCATTGAACAACGAAATCATTTTAAAAATGAAGAAACTGTTTAAAAAAATCCAGTTAATCGATATAGCCGGATAACCGATTATTTTTTGCAGTTTTTGCTAAAGTGGATTTTTCTCTATCCCACAAAAAAGAATTATCGAAATCGGACGATATTTTTTTCGAACGGTCCGGTTAATTAAAAAATTCCGGATAGTTAAATGCCAGATAACCGGATATTTTTTGCAAAAGGTGCCTAAGTAAAACATCGCGTACGCAAAAAACAAAAAAAAATGTCCAAATATCTGAATTAAAACAGAAATCTTGCGCGCGAACATACATTAAAAAAAAAAAACAGTGGAATTGATAACCTTTCTCCTTTTGGCGCACGTTGGCGGGTTTGGTTGGCGCGCTTTTCAGTCGGTTAAAAAACAATTTTATTTCACTAAGTTGTCGTGAATATTTTACTAGAAGGCGTGTGTATAATAAGTGTGAAAACATGTTTTATATTTTTATTATTTAATTTCGCTCAAACTGTATTTTTAACAGCATTTTAAAATATTTTTTACAGACTATTTTTTGTTCGGAAATTGGGACCCAAGCCAAGACCAAGGAACTTTAATTAAAACTATTTAAAAGATAAACGTTTTAGCCATAAGGAAAACAGGCTGTAATTCAATTACTTTAAAGTTGTTTGCAATTCTACCTTTCAGCAATTATCTTTACCTGTTAGATAATTACTGAAGATAATGGACTTTCGAGATGAAATCTCTGTATCATGTATAAATAGTTTCTCTATTTAAAAAAAAAGTAAGCCCTAGGGGGAATTTTCAATCCTTCCGCTGTTATTCAGATCGTATCTCAAAAAGTAAAAATCCTAAAATTACGAAATTAACAGAATTTGCTAAGAAATTTTTGATAAACAACACGAATATATTTTTGTTTCAGTATGATAATTAGTTTAGAAGTTATTTAATATTAAAATCGTCATTGCTAAAATTTCGCTTACAAGTAATTTTGTCAGTCGAATTTCTGTCACACTATGAGGAACAGATATCCAATTTTTTTAGGGAATGTAGGAATAGGTTTGAACTTGAAATCCAAGTATAAGTATTTTTTAAATTCGAATTAGTTTTGGATTTATAATTTTTTTTAAACATTTAAACACGTTCCAGTTATTTGAAGTTTTGTCACCCTCATTTTTGCAACGTGATTTCTAAACTGCTATAAGTAATTTAAAATTAAATATTTTCTTATTAAAAAAAATATACTAATGTTCGTTAAAACTTCATCTTTCCGAAGTCATAAAGATTATATATCTATCTTTACAATTAATTTAGATATAGTTAATTAAATTAGGTATTAAAAACTGTGAAGAAGCAAGGTTTTCGGATATTTCAAGCAAATTTTAATTTGCAACTTTTTTTCTTCTCATTGTTCCTTTCATATCTCAAAGAGTAAATGTCCAAAAATTATGAAATTGTGCCAGTTTGTTTAGAAATGTACTCTTAATTATTGGTTGACTGATTTAAACTGCACTCTCAAAAAAGGTACTTTTAGGTACTTAAAAATAAACTTTTAGGTACTTAAAAATAAACTTTTAGGTACTTAAAAATAAACTTTTAGGTACTTAAAAATAAACTTTTAGGTACTTAAAAATAAACTTTTAGGTACTTAAAAATAAACTTTTAGGTACTTAAAAATGTAATTCGCGCGCGTGTACTCCAGAGTTAAACAAATTGAAAGAGCAGTTCAAGATGAACACACACTGTAAAAAAGAAGGCACTTAAAAATGAGTACCTGAACATACTCGTTTTTCTTTGAGTAGAATTACATCGCAAATGAGCGATGACATATTCAAATTTAAGTAACAGTAACAGCCAAAATGAGCAGTGTGATTTAATATTGCTAATCTCAACTTCTGTTCAAGTCATCTTAACAAAGCGCCCTGACAAACTTAAAATAGTTGTACAGAAGATGGTTTTGCAGATCATTTGATGTCGATTGCTTCAATGGAAAATGAATTATAACAACTTAGTTATCTTATTTTCCATTCTTTTGGCACATCTTTTTTTAACATTTCTTATGTTTATAACTTCTTCACGTCTCCCTGGTAGTACAACGGATAAGGCACTGCGCTGCAGTGCCTGAGGATCTGGGTTCTATTCCCGGTAAGTCTTGGTTATAAGTCTCGGTTGTAATTGTCGATATTCATTGAAAGGGATTTTTGAAGGTAGGCTAGCGTCTGCTCTTTTTATTCATTTTTGCTTATTGTACTCATTTTTGAGTACATATCTTTTTCCAAATTGAAACTTAAGTATTCAAAGCCATCATCGAATGTACTCGAAAATGAGTTAATTTTACTAATTGTTAAGTACCTATTTTTAACTCTGCGAAAGCTTTTAATGAGATTGACTAACTTGTACTTGTTGGACATGGGTTGTAGTTAACGACACTGTTTCTTAATTGTTGATCAGATCGATAAAAACAAAATCAAAACAACGGAAATAGAAGAGAATACTTAGTTTTATTCTAGGTTTATAATGTAGAGTTAAGTTACTAATTAATTGTCGAAAACTGGTGCGTTGTTTTTATTTATAATTTTTTTTTTATAGTTATTTTCAGATAATTTTAACTTTTATTAAGCCACTCTAAAACATAATTTGCTTTGGCGACCGGAAAGTGGAAGGAGTTCATATTTGGGTAATAATTGCCTGACGGCGAAAATTATGGCTTATATTATTTAATTACTCTTTTAGCTAACTAACCATATATAACTAAATTATATTAAACTAAAAGTAACATGTGATCTTAGTGATGCCATAAAACTATCATATAAGCTATTAATCAAAAGAATCGGTTGAATAATGTAGTGTCTTGCTTGCTTAACAAATTCGGGCTTCATAATTTGAAAAAGTGACAAATTGACTAACGTTACGCAAATTAAAAAACTCCGTATCTCCGTTAATTTTCAATTAAAAAAATATTCTAGTATTAAATTAAAGGTTTCACCGATACGGTTCCACTAAAACTGGTTTTATTTTTTTACGAAATGTAGTTCGGGTTCTGGAATAGGTTTTACGGACGCGATTTAACATTAGGAGTTGTGCAGCGTATATATAAGCTTAGTCCCGTCGGGCGTTCGTTTCTTGTTGGCTGCTATTCGACGAGTTAGCGTTATTTCTTCTTTTTTGGCTTAGCGTTGCGGGCCCGACCGGGTCGCTTGATTAATTGATATTCAACTGTTTCTTAATTTATACCCAAAAACCTTCTTTGTCGAGGAAGAGAAACTTAAATATTTGTTTAAACCATATTTCAATGCCATTTATTAATCTACAAATATGTATTCATACAATTTAACATGTAAAGTTTAATATTTAATTTTTTTTTTTTTTTTTATAAAATACTTTTTTTTACCAGCGTACTTAGCTTTACTTTTAAAGTTACCTTTATATTTATGCACCCCCTTCCCTTCCCACCTCGCTTCCCTGCTTACGATGGGAATAAGAGCGGGTAGGGGTGGGGGACCTGCCTGTATCCCATTATAATTGAGTAATTTCAAAAATGTGAAAAATACATATTAAAAAAAAAGAGATAGATATTAAAATGTATGAACAATAACAAAAATAATTCTTCATAGTAAAATGCATATTTCAATTTCAATACAAAAATACTAATTAATTTTAATTTAGCTATGTAAATACTTAAACGGTAAAATAGACTATAATTTAAAAAAAAAAAATTGGTTTTCAAATTAACACTTTGAAATTTTTACCATGTGTATTTATTTATATTGCTCATTCAACATGAAGAAAAAATGTGGTTCGAAAATAATAAAAACTTTTTAATATAATTAAAAAACATATAAAATTTTTTTGGCGAATAATTTTTACATTAGCATTTTTGACACCGTATTACATATCTAGCTAAATTTTAGCAGGTATAAAACAACTAAAAAAATATTTCTTTTAAAAAATTGAATTTATTTAGAGTTTCAGTAAAAAATGTAGAAAAATACAGATATTTCCAACGACATTCATAATATAAAAATTATTATTCAACTTTCATATAAGAAACATGCAAAAATCATTTTCTGTATAAGTATTTAGAATAAGAATGTCATTTCAAGATTCTAACCAAAAAAACTTATGCGCATGAAACGTTTCGAAATATTACCTGCGTTCAAATTCAACAGGATGAGAAAAGCATTTTTTTTTAAAGATGTATTAATAAACTTTTTTGCAGCGAAATGTAACTGAATAACTAATACTAATCTACTTAACAAATTTAATATAAGTTATTACAACATATGTAATTTCAACATACAATTAAAATTATATACGTTATAGTAAGTAAATGTCTATAGTGTAAGTTTTCAATATAAATTTTTTAACAATGGTGTTTAAAAATTAGTAAAACAGACTCCTATTTTTCGCTTCTACAAATTAATAAACATTGACTATAAATAATTAAAAAAAAATTTAATAATTTTCTGTGAATACTTAAAAAAAATCCCTTTTTGATATTGTCCTATACATTTTACCTTTAAAACATGGATTTGATATTACGATATGAAACAATAAAACTTATATCAATCGAACCATAAAAATAAAACAATCTCGATAAAAACCTTCGAGCATGGATCCTTCATAGTAGAGAAAACATAATGTTATAATCTCGCTAATGTCAAAGTATGGCCTCAGACACGTGGTTAATTACGTCATTCCATTCATAAATTTTCCCTGTTACACATTTCCCAATTCATCAGCCAATCGCGAGTATTTTTTAATTCATAATTTTGAAAAGAAGACACGTGTCTGAGGCCATTCGGTCTGAGATGTTGGTTTCACGATAAAGACGTCATATTCGCTCTACTACAGTTCATGCATGCTAGAAGATAAAAACCCTATATAAAATTCATTTTAAAGAGCTCTTCGAAGATGCCGAGAGCCCCAGTTGCTCAGTTGGTAAGGCGTTCAGCTACTAATCAGAGGATTGGTGGCTCGAATCCGTGCAATGGACTTGACATAGAAAAGTTAAAAAGTAGTGATCTTGCGATCAGAGGGTTGCCAGCTTCGCCACAAAAATACTAGAAAGTCGTCCAGAATATCCAAAAAATTATACTGGCGTGTATACGGGACTGGTGCACGATACATCTGATCGGGGTCCAAAGTCCCTACGTCTATTGAAGGCGTTGGGTGCCAGTTCAGGTGTTTCCTCGTCATCTGACTATGGTTCTAAAATAACGAGGTGCATGTATGAATGTGTGTGTGTTCCCGGGTCTTTCCTTCGAGATTGACCCCGAACCGTCGCCAATAGCCCACTGTACAGCTCTAGTGCGACGTTGATTAACAAAACCAAACAAAACCAAATCGAAGATACCGACTTTCGCGAATATTCGACACAGTTGTTAGAACACATAACTACAAGAATCAAGTAGTAGTTACACCTCTATCATCCCATTACAATCAAGCTTCTTCGCAAATCACGGGTATTATTTATTTATTTTTTGAAATGTCACGAAAATAAAATAAAAAAAACAATAATACCCATATCACGTTTCTAGGTCAGGAAAGGTGGGGAATATTAATAATCCTTCCAAGTGTGCGTGCACCGCGGTCTTTGGCTTGACAATGGTAATCACAAGCAACGCTCATGTTGGTTTCAATTTAATTCCTTCCTTATGTTGTTTATCGCAATCCTATCTGCATTTGGGACTTTTGGAAATCCTAAGGGCAGTTTTGTCTTTCAAGAGCAAGGAATTATGTAACTGCTTTAACCTTTATTGTTTTTGCCAAGTTCAAGGTCTATGCTTACAAGGATGGGTTCTGTTGTCCACGTTTTGCTTCAACAAGCCTTCAGTGTTTGCAGTTTTAAACGAATTGAGGAATTTTAGCATTTTACGGGTTTGGTTTGGTTAAAATAACGTCACACTAGAACGATGCCTCGTATTTTCTTCTAGCTCCAGTGCGACGTTACTTAATACGAGGCATCGTTCCCGGGTCTTTCCTTTTCGAGATAGGCCCCGAACCGTCGCCAATAGCCCACTGTGCACCTCTAGTGCGACGTTAATTTACCAAACCAACAAATTATACGGGTGCATGCGGGTTTGTTTGGTTAATTAACATCGCACTAGAGCTGCACAGTGGGCTATTGGCGACGGTTCGGGGTCTATCTCGAAGGTAAGACCCGGGAACACATACACATTCATACCGGCACCTCATTATTTTTAGAACCATGGTCAGATGACGAAGAAATACCTGAACTGGCACCCAATGCCTTCAATAGACGTCGGGACTTTGGACCCCAATTAGATTTATCGTGCACCTTTCCCGTATACACGCCGTAAATTTTTTGCGGATGTTCTGGACGACTTTTCTAGTTTTTGTAGCCAAGCTGGCAACCCTCCGATCACAATATCACTACTTTTTTACTTTTCTCTTATCAAGTCCATCGCCTATGATCGAACCAGAAATCCTAGGATTCCCAGCTGACGCCTTTAACCGCTCGGCCACGGAGGCCTACACTTCACTCAGGATTTAGTAACTTTTGGTACACTGTTAAAAATTTCAGTTCAACGATGTATGTTATCTTGGTGCAAAACAGAGGTATACAGCAAATGACACCATATTATGAAAGGTATCTAAGTTGAACCAAAAATCCTTTATCGGAAAAAAGCGGAGGTTTCACCGATAGTTGGTTCAACCTGTTTAAGTGCAACCGAAATTTTCTATGTCGCTACACCAACAAGCCGAGGAATACCCCTCCAAGAAAGTCAACGACGAACACGGGCCTTCGTGGCCCAGTGGATAAAGGCGTTCAGCTATGAATCAGAAGTTTCCTAGTTCGAGCCCGATCGGTGGACTTGACGAAGAAAAGTAAAAAAGTTGTGATCTAGGGTTGCCAGCTTCGCTACAAAAACACTAATACTAAAATAAACTCTAATTTTGAGTTTTATGTAACGTTATGAGATTTGTTGCAACATTTCACCATTAATTGGTATCCATGGTAGCACCGTAAAATAATGCAACTAAGCACTAAATGTTGGTTGCAGCTAAATGGGTACCAAATTTTGGTGCAAAGTCGAAATAATTTTTTAACAGTGTAGTAAATATGGAGATGTACCGTGACGTGCGGTTACTTGGACAGTGGGGGAGGAGGTTACTTCGGTTACTTGAACCCCAAACAACAACAAAAAATTTAAACTCACTCCTGGGTCTGGTGTCATGAAAATGTAGATGTGATTCACATTGTTTGGGGTTTCAAGTAACTGTCCAAGATCGAAGTAACCCCAAAAGTTGAGATACCCTTTCAATTCTGCTTGGGTTACCCATTCTTAATAATTTATTTTTATGCAAGAAATGCTTTAATATATGCACTGTTAAAAAATGTATTAAAAATAAGTAAAATGTACTCATTTTTGATTACTCCGTAACTTTTGATTACTTAAACACCGTAAATTGCAATTATACTTAAAGAGCCCTGTGCTTAAATATAGGTGATAGTGAGACAATAATTCGACTTCGACGCATTATGCGATGCTCACTGTTAAAAAAAGGTACTCAAAAATAAGTCAAATGTACTCAATTTAGAGTACATACAATGCTTATCATATCTCCGAATACATAAGTTTCATTTTTGAAAGAGACATGTATTCAAACATGAGTAAGATGAATAAAAAGAGTAGTTGTTGCCTTCACAAATTACTTTCAACAATTACAGCCAGAACTTACCGGGAATCGAACACAATCTATCTACCTGATCTCATCCGCACCGAAGTCCAGGACCATATCCGTTGTACTACGAGAGCTACGGGAAGAAGTTATATAGACAGAGGTAATGTTTAAAAGGCGTGGCAGAAGAATGGGAAGTAAGATAATTGAGTTGTAACAACTCAGTTTCCCCTTAAACAATCGACATCAAATAATGTGGAAAACCATCTTCCGAACAACTATTTTAAGTTTTCCAGGTCGCTTTGTTAAGATGGCTTGAACAGAAGCTGAGATGAGCAGTATTAAATCACACTGCTCATTTTTGTGAAAGTACGATTACTTAATTTTGAGAACGTCATCGCTCATTTACGATGCAATTGTACTCAAAGATAACGAGTACGTTCATGTACTCATTTTTAAGCACCCTTTTTTTCTTACAGTGCACGCATGAAATATTATTTAAACTTCCAAGCAGTGAAAACCACTTTATAATTGTGCAAAAAATGTTTGAGCATTAGTGGATTAATATAAGCCGGAAGCAGTAATGTTCGAAATTCCTATGTTTCGTTTCCTATGTTTATTTTTTTTTAAACTAAAGTTATATAAAATTTTATAGTAAAATTATTTACTGAAGTTTTTTACTATTAGTTTGAAGAGTGGATGGGTTAAATTACATTTACGAGAGTTCTCTGACCTGAATAGTGTCACTATTATTTGTGTCAACCAAAAACATAAAAGAAAAACTTAATTTTGACAATGTAATAGATATTGATTTATATAAGTAAAACCTATTAAATTGTTTGAGAGTGATGAACTATAGATCGATATCTTGTTTGTCATTGTTCATTATAACGTTCCTGTGATGGAATATATTATCACTAATTTTTCTACTTTCGATATAGCAAGGATGATAAAGTTCATTAGAATTGCATCGTAAGTCATACTTAGAAAAATTAAGCTATTGGCGTCTTGGTTATTCTTTCTAAAGGCATGAAAGAAAACCTTTAAAAGTCTAAACAATAAAACTAATAAATATCTTTCTTACCATGTATACAGGGAAAAGGTATAAAGCGTTTCAAATTTCGATAATCCTTTCTTTTGCTAATATATATTGTCACAAAAAATATTTTGGGGGGGGGTTGAAACAAGAAATTTCCCAACTTAACGATTCAAAATTCTCAACTCAACTATTCGAAATTCCCAACTCAACAGTACTGGAAATTTCCAGTTCCAACTTATCGACATTTTCCATCATTTTTATATATATTTTTCGGTAATATTAAACAGTTCTCTCACAAGCATTGATTTGTTTGCAACCCCTATTCCAATGCAGTGTCCGTTCTGAGGTCTAATTTAAATGTAATCTTACAAGTTGGTCAATTTCTAATCTTCCCTAGCTTTGATTTGTTAAAAATATTAATTTTCTTCAGGCATACATTTTTCCAATTCGGGGTTTTCAAAAGTTGAAATTCCTAACTTTCAGGGTATTCAGATCATTGAGGGGGGGGGGGGGACCCCTCGGTGCGACGGGCCTGTATATTGAGTATAGTGTTGCGCCTATATACGTATAATGTTTTGTTTTTATGTGCGGAAAACGGATATTTCTACTTACAAATAAAATAAAATAAGCATTTTGACATGACACAAATTCTTTATTTTAAACAACACACCTATTCTGCAGATTGCTTTATCATTCAACTTTACAATTAAAAATAATAATAAAAGTTGTTACAAATTTAACAGTACTTTGCAACAAGTCCCCTTGCCAAACATTTAGATTTATGTAGATCTCTTCACGGTATAAACCAAAATGTACAATGTGACAAAAAAAAATGGAACAAAACGACGATTTATATTTAGATAAAATAAACAATATCTCTCGAAAAGAGACCTCACACAGAAATCCTCTTTCCGCTATGGTTCCGTTACCAACTTTCGAAAAACGATTTGCAAGACAAGCCTCTCCGTTCTTCCAAACCATCCGTGTCTTCCAAAAACGATTAGCGAAAAAAAAGTAGTCGCTCTTTAAGCCCCTTTCGTTGTTTCCCCCTTAGGGCGCGTTCAACTTCGATGTTCTCTCCGTATCTGGGTTAGCGGGATCCCTTGAGTGTTTTCTCGGCAAATGGCGCGCACACAGAAGCAGAGTTCGAAACCGCGTGGAATAAACAAAGGTGCAGACGATAACGGCGAAGTCGGAGTTTAATTGTTTCTTCGACTCGAATAGGTATTGGAAATTAGTTCTATTTTTTCTATTTGAAAGTTGGTTTTTGTGTGGCGCTTTTATTATTTTTTTTAATTGAATTGTTTATTAGTTATTTTGATTTTGGATATTTATATATTTCATGTGTTTAATCATTGATGGGCTGATAAAATATTCGTTGCAAATATTATTTTTTATTTATGATATTTATTATTAATAATTTTTTTATAATGTTCGTCGTAAATTTTAAAAGGAAATTTTAAAAAAATTACTACAATGTATAATTTTATTTATAGAATAAATAGATCGAATTTTAGAATGGTTGTTCTATATTAATGCAACTTAATACTTAATTAAGAATTTTTTTTAATTTAACCAGAAATATTATTTCTTTGTAAAAACCCGTTAAATATGTACACTCGGTAGTTAGAACTGATAAATAATTCTCACTTTATAAAAAATAAAGGATGCTGAATATTGAAGACACAAAATTCAAATATTTGTAAATTTATATATTAAACAAATGCATCGGATACTATTTGTCTTTTTGAGATTTTAAATTTATTATAATTTTTTTCGAAGACAAAGAAATGTTAAAACGTTCACTTTTCCCCGAAAAACGAAATTCTAAAATTTTTTGAACTTTACTCTTAAAAATAATAAACAACTTTCTACTAAACAAGAGGAATGTGATGAATCTGATTCTAAATTAAGACTATAAAAAATTGCGTGAGCATTTAATACTTAAATTTTCATGTATTATTAAGGTTAAATGTTTTACATTGCATTAAAAAACACCTAAAGTTAATCTGTTTACAGAAAAATGGACAGTAAAGTTCAATCTAGTTCAAAAACATTCTATATATCAATTTTCAATTAATTTCGGAAATTATACATTTTCATAAGCATAAATACGTTGTTAAGTAATCATCCTCCTATATATTATTTTAGTAGTTAAGATCCCTTTTGTGTGACTCACACACAGTGGATCTTAATATGTGAGGTATTAAATAGGAAGGAAATTTTTCGTAGCTGTGACGAATCGTGCTTTTGTCTCAAGAATGTTAATTTTTTTTAAATCCTTTAAAAAATAATTAGTTTCCAAGCAGTTTTTAAACGAGGTTTTGGTTCTGCTGCATATATATTTTTATTTTTTCATAAATATTCGATATTCTTTAGAACAAAACATTTATGCATTAATTTCTAAATATGTATTCATATTGAATAAACGATGACAATTTACATTATATCTAAAATTATTGTTAATTTTGAAAGATATTAGTTTTTTTTTAAAAAAACTATTCATTTAGGCTATTTTTAGATGTAAGAAAAAGTTTTCACGAAATTCTTCAATTGTTTTCTGACAGCTTAATTGAATTTACGGTTTCCATTATTTCTCTCAAAATGTTCCTATATAAATTCCCTATAATTTATCTTTTAGAAATACATCGGGAATTTGCGAAGAATAACGCAATAAAGATTGTGCGAACCGAATTCAAGACAAATTAATTTTATTAGTTTTAGAGATGACAAGTTCAATGGATAGATGTTATTCGAAATCTTAGAGATTTTTTTTTTTATCTTGGCATGTATATTTCGATGGTAAAATATAAAAAAAATAATATACGAAGTACATACTGGAAAGTTTATAGTTTCAATTAAAAATTTGAATATATAACTATATGTAAAACTTTCTTTGATTTCGATTGAATCAAAATAATTTTAATCTTATGAGCATACTAACTGTGGAAATAAATACTAAAGTAAACCTTTAATCATATTAATTTTGTTCTATAATATACAAAAAGACAAAAAAAAATTTTAGTCAAAAATGTCTTAATTCAATACCAGTTTTTATGGAAAGGACATTTTGCATTCTACGCTGTAAAAAAAAAGGTACTTAAATATGAGCACCTAAACATACTCGTTTTTCTTTGAGTACAATTGCATCGTAAAAGCCGATGACGTACTCAAATTTAAGTAATCGTATTTTCTCAAAGTTGAGCAGTGTGATTTAATATTGCTAATATCAGCTTCTATTCAAGCTACCTTAACAAAACAATCTGATAAACTTAAAATAGTTGTTCAGAAGATGGTTTTCTACATTATTTGATGTCGATTGCTTAAATGGAAACTGAGTTATTATACAACCCAAATATCTTACTTCCCATTTTTTGGCATAGCTTTTTAACATTTCCTCTGTTTATAACTTCCTTACGTCGCCCTGGTAGTACAACGGATAAGGCACTGGACAGCGGTGCCTGAGCATATGGGTTCGATTCCCGATAAGTCGGTTGTAATTGTTGATATTTATTGAAAGTGATGTATGAAGACAGCCTATGTAGGGCATCAACTACTCTTTTTATTCATTTTCACTTATTTTTAAATACATGTCTTTTTCAAAAATGAAACTTATGTATTCGGAGCCATGATAAGCCTCGAATGTACTCAAAAAGGAGTATATTTTATTTATTTTCGAGTATCTATTTTTAACTGTGTACTCTTTTAGGGACGATTTAATACTGAGTAAACCATAAATGTTTAAATTAAGTTTTTAAAACATCGTGGTTGCTCATTCTTTTACACTGCATTGCTTCCATAGCTAATTAAAAAAAAAATCAAACAGAGTTCGAAAAGTTTATATCAATAGATACTCATTAACCTTACGTAAGAAAATAGCTGAAGATCGAAATTTCTAAATGTAAAAAACTTTTTTAGTAGTTTGAAATATAAATTAATCGTAAAAGGTATACAAAATTAAATGGCATACAAAATCTCTTAATTTAACAGCATTTTTAAAAATATATTGAATCAGTATTATAAAAATAAGCTTTTTGCATCTAAAGTAGTGATAAGACTTTTATATTTTAAATCATAGTTATTCCTATGTATATAAGTAATAACATACTCAAAAGTTATAAAAAAAAATCGTTCGGTATTTTTGCTGTAATAAAACATGTTTATAGGTCCACATTTAACTGAAAGTGGCCATTTTGCAATTCAAACAGATAAATTATGTAAGAATAAGTTAAGATATTTATAATTTAATTTTATTATAAATAAGTCTATTAATTATAATTTAAATTTTTTTAATATTGAAATTTTTGCCTCTCCTTTAAATCTATAGCATTTAAAATCATCATTGTTCTTTATATCATGTTCTGTATTGGAAGTAAACCAAAAATAAATTTGTGGCATCACCATTCTTTTAAGCGAAGGTCTTTTAAGGTATTCAGCTTTCCATTTAGTGCTTAGATAGCTTAAACATCGTATATATTGTCTTTTTAGAAATTAGACTGTTAAAAATATGTACCCAAAAATAAGTAAAATGTACTCCTTTTGGAATACATTCGATGCTTATCATAGCTCCGAATACTACATTTTAATTTTTGAAAAAGACATGTACTAAAAAATGAGTACGATGAGTAAAAATGAATAAAAAGAGCAGTTGCTAGTCTACATAGGCTGCCATCATAAATCACTTTCAATAAATATCAACAATTACAACCAAGACGTACTGGGAATCGAATTCAAATTTTCAGACACCGCAGACCATTGTTAAACTACCAGGGCGACGTGAAGAAGTTATAAAGAGAAGAAATGTTAAAAACGTGTGTCAAAAAAATGGGAAGAAGATAATTGAGTTGTAATACTCAGTTTCCATTTAAGCAATCGACATCAAATAATGTGGAAAACCATCTTCTGAACAACAATTTTAAGTGTACCAGGTAGCTTTGTTAAGATGGCTTGAACAGAAGCAGAGATTAGCAATATTAAATCGCCCTGCTCATTTTTGAGAAGTTACGGTTACTTAACTTTGAGTACGTCATCGCTCATTTACGATGCAATTGTAATCAAAGAAAAACGAGTATATTCAGGTACTCATTTTTAAGTATCCTTTTTTAACATTGTTGCATGATAACGATATCGAGGTCTTTAAGTGTTAAGTCCCTAAAGATGAAACAGTGCAAGACAATTTTAAGATGATAGTAAAACTAAAAACAGTTAGAGCATGAAAAAGTTCCCTGTTGGTGAATAGTTTTTCCAATGTGTTTATCCTTAAGTACACCGACGTTACTTAAAGGAAGCAAGCCTGCAAAGAGTAATGGCTTGAGATGTACCGGAAATGTGGTTAATTATTTAAACGATAAACATCGTAAAAGAGTTCAAAATATAGTAATGACTTTTTAACCCTTGTCAATCAAAGAACATCTTTGACCTTTGCGTTCTTTCTACGGAACAGTTATTCCTTTTTCTGTTCTTTCCCCCAGAATTTTTTTATGCTCAAGTGCGGGAATTTGTTTTGGATTTGACAAGAGAGCAAGTTGAAAAAAAAATGGATGTTTTTTTCAAGACAAGATCATGTATTTCTCGTTTAGTTTAAAGAACAGGGGACTCAAAGAACTGGTAGTTATGTTGTCGTCTGGTAGGCGACATCGGAGTGCAAAGTGTTATCCCTTTGCACTACAAGAACACTTTGCGTTTTGCGTTTTTTTACGGAACAGTTATTCCTCTTTGTGTTCTTTTCCCCATAATTTTTTCTGCTCAAAGAGTAAAACAAAAGCATAATCTATTTTGGATCTGCAAGACAACAAGTTGAAAAAGATCATGTTTTTTTAAAACACAAGATCTTGTTGTTCTCGTTCATTTTAAAGAACAGGGAACCAAAGAACTGGTCGTGCAATGTGAATTACATGAAAATTATGTGGGTATCACGCAACTGTATATTAATCTTTATTGAGACCCTAAATTAGGTTTTTTTTGTTTTGGTTAATTAACGTCGCACTAGAGCTGTAATGCGGGCTATTGGCGACGGTTCGGGGCCTATCTCGAAGGAAAGATCCGGGAACGATGCCTCGTATTTTTAAACCATGGTCAGATGACGAGGAAACACCTGAACTGTCACACACGTCTTCAATAGACGCCGGGACTTTGGACCCCGATTACTAGCCGTAAACCTTTATCCACTGTGCAACTGAAGGTCCAATTTGAAAATGAAGGTTTAGCTATGGAACAAAATTACGCAAAAGTTTTTATGACACACTTATTATTAATTTATGCAAAACTCAAAAATAAAGGGTTTTCCATGCTCTCACACACACGTAAAAAAAAGGACAACAAAATTTCCGCTTTACTTCAAATACTTCACTGGGTACACTTTAAATAACACAAAATAATGAATATATATAATGTTCTATATTTATTATAATTTTTATTCCAATAGTAGGAAGGTGGTCAAAAATTTGAATAAATAGCAGTATATTTTTGTATAGCAGTATTTTAAGGGGCAGTATACTTTTATATAGCAGTATATTTTTGTGTAGCAGTATATTTTTGTGTAGCAGTATATTTTTGTGTAGCAGTATATTTTTGTGTAGCAGTATATTTTTGTGTAGCAGTATTTTTATGGGCATTATACTTTTGTATAGCAATATATTTTTGGGTATCAGTATATTTTTATGTAGCAGTATTGTATATCTATTTCCTTAGTGGTATATAATCAGTGTTATTGCGTGAATTAGAAGAGGTATTTTAGGTGACACGCAACTACTTTTGTGCTATGAGGAGGCGTGACTAATGGTACTGGTGAGTTAAAAAGGCAGATCAATATAGAACCTTTGACATGAAAAATAATTTTCAAATATACAAATATATATTTAATGTATCTACTCAAATAAGAAATTATCATATAAAGATGTGTTTGAACGACATATATTTAAGCATTTTTACTTTCTTTTAATAGATCTGTTCGGAACCATATGGAGTAAACAACTATGTGATCAACAGTGTTTGCTTAAGAACTTCGAAAGATTTGCATTTTCGTAAACGCAAAAATCACATACAAAACACATCAAATATGAAAGAATACGTGTCATGTGTATTTCTTATATTTACAGTCCTAATTGCGAAATGTGTTTGCATGGACTCCACTTCAGCCACATTTTTGAATTCCCCAACGACAGAAAGTGTTTACGAGGAGCAGCTTCAGACCGAATCAAATCCGGTAAGCTCACAGACTCTTAGCGCAGAAGATACTGACACTTTAATTCAAAGTCAGAATGTCGTAAAAAGGACTTCAAGGGATCTGAGAATCCCATTTAGGCCCCATAACCGTAACGTTGAACCCCATTCTTCTGCCCGACCCAATAGCAATAGACAATCCCCACCTCGAGTATTCTCCCATCCGAAATTAAGACAAGGTTCTTCTCCAGATCTGCAAGCGCAACAGCAGCAATATCGACCAGCGTATGCTATAACGCAGGGGCCAGTCCAAAAACCACTTCACCAAACTCCAAGGACGCATCACAGGAACAACCAACAAGATTCTCCCAGGCGGCCACAAGAAATGGCCAGGGGACCTTTACGCTTACCTGGCAAAGATATGCTGATAAGTACTCAAACACAGAGGCCGCGATTTTCAAGTAGTGGCGGACGACAACGAACGCCCCTGCGACAAAATAACGCCCCTTCATCTCCTATTGAACTGCTGCATTCCAGTTCTTCAGATAACGTGTATTCACCCAGCGTCAACGGTAAAGTGCCTAATCCAGAAAGTCGTCCTCCAGTACGGGATCGTGTGATCGATGTTTACCATCATATACCTGTTTCGCCAAAACCGAATCTCAACATTTTTACAGGAATTCCGAAAATTATCCACACGTCCAGCCCAACCTTTCAGACAAACCCACCGTTTTTCAAACAATCTCCACCACCTGCTTTTGTTTCACCACAACCTTCGATAAGTCTTCAAATGCCTCACCAACCAGGCAATGTTCCACAAAGCTTTCCAGGAACCGAATTCCCTCAAATGAACAATTTTGAATCGCAGTTAAATGGTGGATCAAACACCAATATGCACCAAAGACGCCCGGTGGTACTTCCCCCGAAATTCCCTTCTCAAAGTGGACATCCATTCGAACATAAATTTGTGCAAAGCGAACCCTTGAGGAGCATAGACGAGTTCCGCCAAAGTATTCCGGATGGAAACGATGACGTAATCGATGTTCTTCCGCAGTTTAGTCCCAGCACCAGAGAACGGTTTCAAAGTGGCTCACTTGAAGTTACATGGAATAAAGAAACTGCTGATAACATAGCAATAAAAGATTTGATTATGGATGATGAACTAAGGGTCATTCATAGGGTAGAAGAAAACCCTGTCAACAAGACTGGCACCGTCAAAAAGTATTGGGATTTTCGACAACAGAATTTTAGACTTGAACCATTACAGTCAAAGCAACCCAATGTCAGTCCTCCAGCAACTGACAATCAAGAAAAAGATAAAGGGCCTGAGGTACTTGTTTCAAGTTTTGGAAAACCTGCTGATGGAAACATCGATGTAAATGCCTTCAATGATGAAATTCACTTGGTTGCATCCCATTTGCTGCCTAAAATCAATGAAGATGGTAATAAAAACAATCCCATAATTTCAAAAGAATTCTATTTTATTGATAATAAACCAAAACTGGAGTTTGAAAATACTGCAGAACTTCCACCACAATTTATGCACGTTGTACATGGAAGTCACGATCAAAGTCCGAGGACTACGTATTCTGCCCCAAATACGCAAATAAATAAATTTCTGAAAGCTACCGAAAATCCTGTGTTGAATTCAGAAATCACTGGATTAAGTTATAAGCCTGAAATTGCTCCAGCCATCAAATTTACACAAACGTTACCCCATCCCATAAGGGATACTCATTTAGACGTTAAGCTAAAACATAATTCTCATAATATGAATAAACCTTCAGAGAGCGTTAGTGAAGATCCAATCGCTTTGTGGAATCAAAACATAAAGTATGTTCCAGCAGATATTTTCAGGACAAATCTGACAGTTCAGAATTTGGTAAAAGATAAACAGAGTATGAGAATTAATACTCCGATTGGTGAAGAAATGAACATTGGAAATCCCGAACACTCCAGTGGATCTGGTCTTTATGCTCGCAATAAAGCTCAGTTTCAAAAGTTTGAAGAACCTACAGAATCTACGTTGATAGAAGGCACTGAAACAAGTGATATCCAGCCCAAACAATATTTCCGTGGGCCACAGCACTATAACAACAACTGGACAGTGCTGGAGGATCATCCCATTCCAAATTTTGGTCACCGTCAACTCGTCTCAACAAGTGTATCTTTCTTGAATTCTTGGCTATCGAACCCGACTACTGAAATGCCTCTTCATTCGTTCACAAGACACGTTAAGAAAGATGACACCTCCCACAAACAGGTGCTCAACGCTTGGCATCTGGCGAACAAAGTTTTCGGGAGGAAAAATTACACGAGGAAATATTCAACGGTAACTTCAACTACAATGAAGCCGGAACCTAAGAGGATGAAGTTTACATATGCATCCGTGACAAGACCTACGACAGAAAGCGTTCCAGAAGTTTCATCCAAATTCGGAACGAAAAAGTTTTTCAATTTCAGAACAGGCACAACGTCCAGCGCGCCAAATTACTCAGAAGCAAGCTCCACGCAACCTGTGACCCCATCTATTTTTGGCGAGTTCCGAATTCCAAACGAACAGAACGATGCATACCATTCAAGCATTCCGCAATCAAACTACAGAGCCAATCTCACCATTACTCCAAAAACAAATGCAGCATTAGATAGAATGTACCGGCGACGTAATCAAAGCGTTCCGAACGATAACAGAAAGCCATACTACATCAATCTAAAACCAGTTACCAGACCCTATTTCTCAAGTTCTACAGCTGACGGATCCATTACCCTTCCAACACAAAAGCAAGAGCCAACAGAGTCATACAGCAGAATGAATCCATACATCAGCACCGAGCACACCGTTAGAAAGTTTGGCGTGAACAGGACACGAACAACCAGTATCAGACCACAGGAAGAAATCCCAAACATCAGGAACGATGAAGAATTAATTTCTTCTTCGCCATTTTCGTCCACTACAACTACAGAAGCCGAAGTTGTCCCTGATCTGACCACCATTGCTTCTACAATTGAGACCAGCCAAGAAACCACTACTGGAATCTCTCTTGAGGAATATCTCAACCACACGGATCTCGACGCTGTCGAGGCCGTTGAGACTGTCACTAAAGTTGGGAAATACCACATCCCAATGCCTTCTTCTCCTTCTACGAGTCCGCCAAGCGTCAGCACTGAGTTGGCGACGGAAGCTGTCAACCAGGAACAGGTGGTTGTGGACTCTCTGAAGTCGATGAAGTTGAAGATGCAGGAGATGATGTCCAAAGGTATGCGACACTTGATGCCAGTGGTAATGGAGATGGGCACTGACGTCGCCATTTCCAGTGACTGTACGTTCTCTCTGCTTCGATGGCTGAGAGGAATTAGGACATTGGAGCCATGGGCCATAAGAAGTAAGTCCATTCTTTAATTTTGTTTTGTAATGCTTTGAAATTGGCTTACATGGAATTCATTACTCAATAGACGAGTCTTAAAATAATCAAGAAGTTCAGTTCTAGAACTTGCTATGTCAGCTGTTGTCTAGAAATCAATGGGATTGTTATTGTTTTGGGTAAGACAATATTTGAAACTGAACTCCACATTTTAAAAATTGTTATACCACATTTGGAGTTGACAAGTTAAAAAAACTACTCCTATATACATGCTTATATATTGAATTATAGTACTTAAGTATTCATACTACAACATAGAAGCTGAAAATAGCAATATTCGAATAAACATTTGGATAAGAATGGAATTGGAACGACTACTTGTATTTTCAATAAAATTCTAATAGGATAGAGTCTGTTATTCAACTAAAACTTTATTTTAATGAATTCCCATTTATATTGAAATAGTAAAATACGTTTTTCTCTGATTGTCTATAATTGTGGATGTGAAACAAGTTTTCGAATTGCACTCCTCCCTCAGTTGTTCCGCAAAGCTTGAGGGGTGGGTAAAAGAATGTCAGTAAACTAATCGGATTTAATTAAAACAAGTAAAAATATATTGCCATTCCATTTAACTGTCATTGTCGTTTCCTTGATACGGATGTATTTTCAATCATGACTAGATAATGATAAACTTTAAGAAAAAATTGTCTTTTATTTTATTATGATGCTAATACCATGATTGTATTTTACATAAAATCTAACAGAATTACCGAGGAATGATCGTTATTTTTAAGGTTTAAATTGTCCGTTATAAATGTAATAGATTTTGCTTCCTTATATTTGCTTGGTTATTTTACACATCTTCTATTTATTTTTAAGTGAAATGCATTTTTGTAATTTGTTAAAAATGAGTTGATCTTAATTGAACTTTATAAAATTCTAGACCTTATACCCTTATACCTGTTGTTCTTGGTTGGCTACCATAATTCCACATGTTTTACTAGTAGATATATATATCTTAATAAAATGTACATACAATTAATATCTATAAAAGTATCTATGTGCTGGAAGTTTATAATTTCTTATAAGGAGATGTAAGATTAAACTTTAAAATTCAACTTTATTGAATGGAAAGTAAGGGATATTATTTGTAAAAGAATTTAAGAAGATGTATAGAGTTAGGCCTAAACTACTGCTTTTGACATGCAATTTCGAATGACCGTTATCATATCGGTATCGATACATTTATTAAGTAGAGAATATATTAGTACTTTCCTTAATGCCTATTACTCATTTTTTGTACTATACATTCAAATATAAATATTATGATCGATATTTATTTGGGTGAAAACACTAAATTAGTTTTTCGACAATGAGCTTCAATCTCCTCTCGATTTCGTCAAACTAAATTCTAAGTCTTTAAGATAAAACGGTTACAACATCAAAAAAGTTGTCTGCATTGGCGAATAAAAGTTCTTCAATAAAAAAACAAAAAAGTACAAGTGTGGTAAAAACGTTTTAATATGCGAATTGCATTTATTTGTATAGTATTATAGTTTGTTTGAAACCAAAATAATATTTGAGTTGTTCAAAAGCAGCAGTGGCAAAAGCAGCTGTATGCACGCAAAGCTTTTTGAGTACATCATCAAAAACTGTCAAAACATAATTATTGTTAAGAATTAAAAAAAATCGTTAAAATGCATAAATTCTAAGATTACTGAATTACTTATAATCTAAAATTTAATTTTCACATAACTTGTTTTGCAGCTAGAATAAGGATTTAACTGGTTTTGTAAACGCATGCACCGCCATCTTGTTTTATTTCAGAAAGCAGAATTAACTATATCCACATTCCAACCAATCAGATATCACATTCATGTTTGCTGGATATAACTGCTTTTGCATCTGTATAAAGCTTTATTAGCGTGGATATAACTACTTTTGTTTCTGAGTGACTTCCTTTAGGAATGTTTAATATTAAATAACGGATTTTAATAACTTCATGATGTACACATTGCCAAAAAGACTTGCTTCCAATTACATGACATTTAAAATCCATGTCTTAGGCGGGATTCGAACCCGGGTCCATTGCGTGGCAGCTCAGTATGTTACCATTTACACTCTTGGACGATAAATTATTTATTTTTCTTCTTTAATATACTTTAAATTTAAGTCAGAGTTATAAAGTATCAATTCTTACAAAAATATTTTTTTTCGAATTTTTGGATATAACGGCTTTTGCATTTGGGCTATTTATTCATCCGTTAAAAATAATCTTATATATGTTTATTTTAAAAAAATGTTCTAAATTTTTTGGATGCTTCGCGTTCCCGATTCAAGAGTCGCAGCAATGCGGAAGCACCCTCGCAGCTCTGTTAATTAATGGAACATCTAAATTCCCTGCCATTGCAGGAGAGCAATTAAAAAACACCTAAACAAATTACATCACAGAAAAAGGGGAGCATTTGCAGAAAGCAAGCCGAAAACTTGTGCAATCTGTAATATTTAAAGAAAGAGTATGTCTGTATATGTGGCGCGCAAAGCACTATCTTCCACGGATCGGACATGTCTAAATATCTATCTATCATCTATATCTATCAATATTATCTATCTATATCTATTTAGATAGATATGTATACATATATATCTATCAATATTATATATCTATATCTATCAATATTATATATCTATATCTATCAATATTATCTATCTATATCTATCAATATTATCTATCTATATATATTTAGATAGATAGATATACATCTATATCTATCAATATTATCTATCTATATCTATTTAGATAGATATATATAGATAATATTGATATAGATAGATAGAGATATAGATAGGTAAATATAGATAGATAAATATATATATATATATATATATATATATATATATATATATATATATATATATATATATATATATATATATATATATATATATATATATATATATATATATATATATATATATATATATATATATATATATAGATAGATAGATAGATAGATATAGATATAGATAGACAGACATATAATATTCAACCTCTAATTGTACACCTGAGATTTGAAGTTTTAAAATTATGTTTAGTATTCTGTTTATAACGGTTTTAGAAACTATTTTTTTTTTTAAATGCCCATTTACAAAAAATAGTATCTACAGTGTTACAAAATTACATTTTTATAAAATCATAAAATCTTAACGACAATGAAATACTTTAAACTAAATTAATGTATACTTATTGTTTTAAACGATTGAAACTTGTCGATCAAACATCGCTTTGGCGAAATAACTCTTTCTGACCATGACGCTTCAACGGGAAAACTAACGAGAAAACTAACATTCGGAGATGTTTGAACAAAAATCAGTTATTTCGCCTTCGAGAAAATAAAAGAGAAGAAATAAACGGGGAGAACGAACCATTGGGGTAACATTTTATCAACGCGTGTGAAAGAGCGGGTAACAGCTATAGTTATTAATACAGAATCCCTTCTATACAACTAATAAAAGAATCAACAGGAAGAACTACTCTCAATAAATTGTCAAATGTCCAAGAACCGATAGGAAACGTCTCAATATTTCACTCCAAATTCAACTTTTCCTTCCCTTTCAAGTCAGAAAACAAGCTGCCGCTTTTACATGTTGCGCGATTAGTAGTTCAAATTATGGAAAGTATTCTAGAGGAGATCGGATTGTGGGAAAATGGTGTGTGTTAGATTCTTGTCCATGGCATGTCGGTCGGATTGAAACAGTCTCCACGCGATTTTACTGAGACACTAATCCGAGACGTGTTTATTTTTATCTTGTTCAGCCATGCAGTTCGATTTTCGGTATCCCTTTCGGGATGTTCCATCTTTTCCAAGGAGAACCGATTTTCCAGTATGTTAGTTTCTGCGCTCTGCATGTTTCGTCTGCTTAGGCACGGGACGGATTAAGTTGCCCTTTTATTACATGGTTGCCGAATACAAAATTCCGAAATCGCCAAACTTGTGAAAATAAAATTGACGACTGGGTAGGCGCAGTAAGGTAGCAGGTCAGGCTGGAGTTTGGTAGTTATGCCTCGCCCATTCCCCTTTTTAAACCCAATGTTTTTTCTACATTGGGTTAATTTCTACGATCTAATTAGTAAATGATCTCCATGATATGTAACGAAAAAAAGATTTCACTTTTTAATTTGCACAGATTAATTTGATAATGAAGATAGAAGTTATTATGTTTCAATTACTCACCAATACTTAGACACTATTTTAATATTACTAAATTATAGATGATAAATTTTTAAGACTTACACAAATATGCTGTCACCTTATAATCAAAACCTTTTCTTTTGATTTACTACCCGTTTTTTATACTTAAATTTTTGTGCTTAGTTTACTTTTATGTCCCATTGGCGCTTTTCGTGTTGCTTCTGAGCTTGTGTCCTTGTCTGTCCTGACTGATTGTTTATTTTGTTGTGGATGTCCCCCGGCCCCACTAATTTAGATGTTCCTTTTGCGATTTTTATACTAAGATTTTATATTAAATGAATAGGCTTTAGTCCATTTGGACATAGATACCTAGATCTTTAAATGAGATTAACGAATAACGCAGTAAAGTTCAGTTCATGAATACTTGTACGCCCGCATGCTCTGAATGTTCCTGCGCGTCTTCGGTAAGCTCTAGATCTCTCCGCAGTTGTCTTAAGTTTAGACTTCTTGGTGTAATTGTGTTCTTTTTTAACTGTTCTTTCAATCTGTTTTACCATGGAGTAACACGCGCGCGAATACATATAAAGCAGAAACCGATACACCTTGGGTATGACAGTGCCCAGCTTGCGTGTTCGCGAGTTCAGTTTCTTATGCAACAATTGAACTTTAATGTGATATTTTGGCTTTGTAGTGAAATCTTCTACAAATAGATACTTTCCACTCCCCGGACAATTTTCAAACAAATGCTAGCTGAGCAAACAAAACTGTCAACTAGTCAAATCTCCGAGTTGGGAAAAATTAATGTTATTAATGTATCCGTACTACGTAGAGGTTGCCTTGGCAACGATGCAGTCGATTTCGAACTTCGCTTTTTGGCTGCAGTTTTGATGAAATGGAGTTTGTGCCCCTCCTGAATTGTGCTTTACGGCAATTCTAATCTTCATTTAAGAAAATTAGTAAAATATCTGATTTTAGTCTTAAATTACACTAATAAATGTAGGTGCAGCCCGGCTGTACCCCACGAGCCGCCACTGGGACAGGACCTAAGCTGGAACTCGCCGAAGTTGGAAATTTCGAATCTTATCTTTCAAATTGGGAATATCAAATTGTTAAGTTGGGAGATTTCTTGTTTCAACCCCCCCTAAAACAATTGTGTGGCGGCATTGCAGGGGGCTCAGATCTTGTGAGTACGGACTTGGCAACCCCGAGGTACCCCAGCTGGTCCTGGCTTTATTCTTTTCTTTCCTTCAAACGTTTGGCGCAGCTTAGCCAAATTTGGCTCTTGCGCCATAAAACTACAACAAACCAACCAAGCAACACTCGTTGTATCAGAATAATACTTTAAAACTAACCAAACCGGGAATTCTTCGCCAAACCCGGCATCACTGAAGCGGGATCATGTCGTCCTCTGGGGCGTTTGCCATTGACATTCAGACCACAGAAGGATTTCTCTCCCATTAGAATCTATAACAACAACATGAGCATCTGCGCACAGTGAAAGAAGGCCCGGTCAGCATATTCGGAACTGGGTCTTGTTTTCAAGGGCGTTGGTATGTTAATGAGAAGAGTGAATATGGGTGACATCGTCGGCCGACAAATTGATTTGGAATTAATTATGGAAATGGATCAGAGCCTGGGATTAGTTCGGGGAAGAAGGGCAAGGGAAAAGATACTCGTGAGGAATTGCTTGGTTTTAATTCGGTTTGTGTTTGCGGATGTGATGGTTAAACATGTAAATATTTGGATCAGTGTGTCTGATTAATTTGTGAATGTTGCGATATTGGAGAGCGCTTGAATGCGATTGGGGTTCTGGAAAGTTCTAAAAATAAAACAAAAGTGTGGATTTTAGCTCTTGCCGATTATTATTTATTTTTAACAGACTTAAAACGCGTAATTCAATATCA
This sequence comes from Troglohyphantes excavatus, assembly GCA_963932185.1. Taxonomy (NCBI): domain Eukaryota; kingdom Metazoa; phylum Arthropoda; class Arachnida; order Araneae; family Linyphiidae; genus Troglohyphantes; species Troglohyphantes excavatus. Next base: position 9,317,118 of record OZ010667.1, read on the forward strand.
GAAAGCGAGCTAAAGGAGTGAGGATATCAACTAGACTTTTATGCATTTTTTTTCTATGTATGTTCGCGCAAAATTTCTGTTCTAATTAAGATATTCGGATTTTTAAAAAATTTTATATTGGATATCTGATTTCTCACTAGACACCTTTTGAAAAATATCCGGTTATTCGGCATTTAACTATCCGGAATTCTCAATTAAGTGGAATGTTTGAAAGACAATATTGCCAGACTTCGAAAAAAAATTTTTTAATAAAGAAAAATCCACTTTGGGAAAAAAGGCAAAAAAAGTTGGCCGTGTTTAGCATTACATCAGCCGTAATCCGAGAAAAAATACGGTCTATAGGGGAGGGTGGGAAGAGGAGGTGGCTTTACGCCAACTGTTAAAGATTGGCGAGTTTTTGAATATCGCCATGAACAGTGACGTTTTTTTCTGGAAAGTAGCAGAGGTATGCGACAAATAAAACTTTAGTGCAAACAGTTGAACGGGCTTCGGGAGGGGGGAAATGTGTTTTCGAGGAATTGTATTGATACTCTTTTAAGGGAAGAAGTTTTTCCCTTGGTAGATGTTTTAAAAGTTGCGGAACATTACGTATTGTTAAATGAGATCTTATTACTAATTTAGAATGGGTGTGTTTTTTAGAACTAATAGTTTTTACTATTAGTAACTCCGAAATACGCAATTTGGCATTATTTATATATCGAATATTGATTGTAAGAAGGTTCTTAAAATGCTGTGGAAAGTAACAATATAAATTTTAGATTTCAAGTTATATTTTACTTGTGAGTTCATGCGCGGACCACACTTATTGACCTGGTCTTTATTTTTTTAAAAGATGGAAATTTTCTATGAAACAATATTTTTTTTTATTTTGAGGGTTATTTTTAGTAATAAACATTAACTAATTATATATTTTTTAGAAAATAAACTATTTTGGATTTCAAAAATATTTTTTGTTTGTAAAATATGGTCGTTAAATTGACTATTTTTAAGATCTGCTATTACTATCCAAGTATATTCCTCTCATTAATCTCAAAAGTCAGAGTACATAAATCTTGTCGTCTATCATAAAAAGTTTTAATAATTAGAAGTAGGAATTTACTATTAATTTATGATATAAAAGTGTTTTTAATGAAGGTATATCATCTATCAAAAGTAAAAGGTAGAAAAGCAAAGTAAGGGTCCAAATATTATTTTTTGTTTTGTTTTACAGTTTCTAAAGATAGCTCTTAAACGTTTTAATTACTATAGTTCAGTGGCGTACGCAGAAAATGTGTATAGGGGTTATTACCTAGTAAAATAAAAAAGTCAGCATTAAACATATTTAATATTTTAGATCTGTTTATAATTTTAAAAAAATGCTAAATGGCAAGTTTTTACTTCAAAGCTAAAATAACGAAGGATTTATAAACCATAAAGATAAAAGTAGTTTTTACCATAGTATTTTGTTATTGTGAGACAATTAATTTCGTTGATCATAAAGCAATTTTTCTAATATTGTTCATTGTTTTAAATTGCTTTTATTTAGTTAGCGCATTTTTTTAAATTTACATACTTCTTTCAAGTGCGAATATGCCCAATGCACCAAGTATATATTGCCCCTTTTTCTGACTTATTTCAACGTGCAGGATATAACTAGATAAACACATATATTATTGTGCAAACAATAAATCTGCACTACAGATTTTTTTTAAGACTGAATATGTGTCTATTTGTATTGGGGTTGACTGTGATGTAATAGTGAAATTTGAAGTAAGTTAATGTAAGGCCGCCAGTGGCGGACTGGCACTCAAAAACGGTCCCGGGAAAGTATTAAATTACGGCCACCAAAAAAAAAATTTTTTAATTGATGTTTGCTATCAACATAAGGAGCCCATAATTTGAAAACAAAATAATATTAATATTTAACTATTTATAAAACATGTATTAACATTTTAAAAATGTAATAAGATTTTTTATTTATTTATTATATATTTTTTAAATGTATTAATATATAATATTTTTAATTATCATATTTGAATTTTATTAAAATTGTATTAATAACCCTCTTAAAACACTTAGTTTGGTGCATACATACTTTTTGAAGCTGAACTCCTATTTTTATAAACTGAATATATGTTAAATTTTATGAAGTGATTAATCAAAATATTTTTTTTAATAACTATACTGGGTACACAATACAGGTATGAAATTTACACATTTGTATTGTTCTTCGTATTAACAGCGTTAAGATTAGACTATGCAGTGTACGTTAACTCGTTATAACATTCCAAAAAGGTTTTTTAGAAAAAAATTATAATAAAAAAAAAGTTTTTATATTTGCAAATCTCTAAACAAATTATTGAATATGTTTTCAAGAACGAACAGAAAGCTATGGTGCGTCATTGTAATTAATCTATTGCTAAGAACGGGTGGTATTGTTAATATTTTATCACCTCACATAGTAACAGCAACAAAGTAACCACGGTTCACGAAATACAAATTAGCCTCTGGTCAGTGGAGGGAAATGTGTTTAGAAACAGGGTGGGCCGATTTCTAAGAAAACCCCCCCACAGCCATTCTCACAAGTCCCCCAGGTCCTGCCATGCACTGGTCCTGCAAGTCCCCCGTTCTCAGTTCAAATGACCAGATGCCTCGAGCGATAACTTTGTCAAGGTTAGTCGACGAACCCTCTATTTGAACATGTGATTATTTTTTTTTAATTCTAAAGAGGACACAAATAAAGATGTCTGTCGGGTCGATCACGGAGGAAACGGTCGTCACTCGCTAGAACAGATACCAACCCAATAAAAAGCCAGAAAACGAGCCGAGTGACATTTCGTCATTTTTGTGAAAGAGCTTTGGTGCTTTTTATAAAACAAAGGTTTTTTTTTTCAAAAAACGAAGGAAATATCTATCAACATAGCATGAAAAATATAGTAATAGAAACTAAGCTATAGTAATATATATTTAGTAAGTATATTAAAAAAACATTAGAAAAAAAAAGAAAACTTTTTTACATGGACATAATACTCTAGGCCCTTATGATTTCAAGGGGCCCTTATGCAATGTATAGTCCTGCCTATTGCTAATCAAATCTTTTTTACCACGATATCATCTAATTTTTTTAATGTAAAATTTAAGCTATAGCATATTCAGATATTGCAATTTGGCTTGGCCTTGCTTTTATTGAATTAAACGACCATACAATACTATTTTTGATGCATAGTGTCTGTTTTAATTTCCTCAACAGGAGTTTTTTTTTTTACATAAAATATATAATTTAAACTATTTATAATTTCATTTAAGTACTAGATATATATATTTTAAAAATTAGAAAAATATGTTTTTTACATGGACATAAAATCATCGGGCCGTTTTATTATTATTATTATTTATCTCAGTTCAAATGGGCCAGGTAACTCCTATGCTGTGCATAGTTATGTCACCTTACTCTCAACAGTCCTAACTTCCTAAAATAGATTAAGTGATTATTACGCAATTTAACTTTTATCGTTGCTTTTTCTTGATTGAACGATCACAAATTGCTCCATGTGTTTCTGTTTTAACTTTTAAACAGAAGTTTTTTTAATATAAAATTTATATTATATAGTAATTAAATCATTAAATATTTTTTTTTCAAGAAATCACCCGCCACTTTTTAAAAATATTAACCGGCCACCCGGGAAAATTCCAGATCAACCCACTGGCCAGTCCGTCACTGAGGGCCGCCTTTAAGTGCCGCGGGGTGTACCCTATTAGTTTAAAGTGTGTAATAGATTCAATTTTTACCCCCCCCCCCCCCCATCACGGACACACAGCACAAACGATCGGTAAACATAGGTATGTCGATGTGCAATCCTTTCCAAACACTGCGCGTGTCCTTTCCAAATAATTTTGTGATGCAGGTTTAAAAAAGAAAGCAAGTATGAAAAAGTCCCAAGTTCGAAACGAAATCTTCTTTTTGTATTTTGTAAATGCTTAAAAAAAGGGACAAATGTTAGCAATCGATGTTCTAGAAATAAACCCAGATTTGTGGGCAAAACGCAGGTGAAGGTAAAGAAAGAAGTTAAGCAAGCACACATTTGAACAGGAACATCTTTATTGAATACTGCAACCTCATCACACGGTCATTGGTCGAGGGTTTTTATATACACAGAAATAAATAAATTAGAATATTTGAACATCTTCTTCACAAGATTGAATTGAAAGAAAATCTAGTGGGGTTTTAAAAAATAGGAATTCATTTTTCTCTAAGACACTTTTATCGTATTTCTTTAACTGGGGGCAGCGCCCCTCCAAAAACGCAAGGCCCTGTGCGGCGGTACGCGTCGTGCCCTTTCTAATGAGAAAGCCTTGAGTGAATGGCCAGTAAATTTTACTTATTGTGCCATGGTTAGAAACTTTGCAATAGCTCAAAATTTGTCCATATCATTTCAGTATTTTTCGAGATACCGCAATCACGCAAACAATGTGTCTCGTTTAATTTAAAAATTAGCTATAACATAAAGCGCTACGTAGTGCATATATCATGAGTATAAGCTTGACATATTTTAAAAGAAAAATAGAGTGACATAAAACATTTTTTTTTAAGAGCCCACTATTTTTCTTATAAAAACTAATGACATTCAATAAATAAAAACCTAAATCTGAATAGTTAAATACATATTTTAGCAAATGGAAACTATTAAGCCTAGTCTTTGCATTTGTTTAATTTGAGTGTTTTAATATAAAGGATGCATTCTAAAAGTATAATGTTCGAGCAAGATTATTTATGATTCTGGTAATGGTACCGTTCGATAATACTTGATGGGATACACATGTTAGCTTAATTGCTAAGTCTGTGGGACTAATAATAACAGTTTTCGTTTTTGTGTTATGACATGGTGACAGAGGAATATACGGTTCTTTATTCTGGGTACAGAGCTCTCTTACAAATGTAAGGAAGTGTGGATCCACGTTAGGGCATGATAAAAACTATAAAATGTATTTTATAATAAAATAAGTTATTATATTGTTTTTTTTCTTTTTGTAACAAACGTTCTACGAAAACTGCTTTTTAATCACGGCGGTTAATAAACTATTTTAAGTACAATTTACCGACTCCTCATACTTTTCAATTCAAAGTAAACGTAAGAATTTTATACTGTCAGTGCAAGTCTAATTTAGTAGAAGCTGACATGGGTTATAGCCACCCTCTTTGAGTTTAACTTTACACCAGGTAAATCCATACCTTCGACTTTTGGATGTCTTGGCTATTAAAGAAATAGCATAAGATAAAATAAATATTAAGTGTCCACACATAAAGGATAGACACAGGAGGGAAGGGTAGGGATATTAGGGAAATGCAAAATATCTTGACAAAATTACTCAAGGGAAAGCTGACAAAAGTGAATTTTCAAATAATAACTAAGTTAAAGGTTGAAATTCCTTTTTAAAAAAAAAGTAACTGACATAGGCTATTGATATCAAGAGATGTGTATTTCAGTGAGGACTGGATAATCCTATAAAATTAGGTTGATTGATCGAATCAACGTTGTACTAGAGCTAAATAATTGGTCATTTGGCGACACTTCGAGATTTAACCGAAGGAAAGACCCGATAACACTGGCCAGCCAGCGCAGATGATGAGGATAACACCTGAGCTGGCATCTGTGTAGCCGTAATTAGAGATGGACCATTAGAGATTTCTGGTGCGCAGGAACCTATTCACGAAGAAATGTCTTTTAAGATGACGAGTAACGAAGCTGGCAAACCTCCTATCATGAGCTCACTGCACTCCATTGCAAACTCCTAAATCCGCTAATGCATGCAATTATGTTTATGCAATGGCGGATCCACGCACTTCCGGTACTTAAAATCGTAATATTAAAAAAAAAATACTTAATTCTAATTTAATTTTTTTAAAAATAACATTTTGATTAATATCATTTAATACTTTCAGATTGAACGTGGAATTTTACCAAAAAAAATCTATCTCTGGTCAATATCAGTTCAATTGTAACTGATTAAAGTGACATAATTTATCTCAACATTTTAAAATTATATATCTTGAAAAATTAAACATTTTATTCAAAATATCTTTAAAATATATCTGCCAGTCTTTCTAAACTTAAGCTATTTATTTTAATATATATATTTTTAAAGTAAAAGTATCTTCATTTAGAACATGATTTAAAATTATGTAAAAAAAAACTGTGACTGCTTTCCCAGCTTTCCAAAAGAGCACACGTCTTATCTGCACAGGACTGGTCCATAGCATAGGCTAGGGGGTGTCTGGTCCCTTTGTCCAGAAACTGAAGAATGTGGACCCAGAGAGGGTAGACGCGCCTTAGGCTAATGAGTCTTTCTCAGAAGAAAGATGTCTGTCGCACTCGAGGGGGCATACAATGCAATTCTTTAGTTTTTAAACATTTATGAAACACAATAATTTATACAATGATACAAATTTTCGAAGTTAAATGTATTATTATATAAATTATTATAAAATATCAATGTTTAATACTAACATTTAATGAGATATTATAATTGATTTATGATATAAAAAATTCAGTGAAGGTTTCGTTAGCAAACATCATGGTCGCATTGCAAAGTATTTCAACAAATTTAAGATGTATAATTTAACTTTAAAGTTTCGCACCTTGTCTTAAATATTTATCTGGATATGGCGCTGCATTGCTATTGAAGATAAATATAAAATGTAAATTGAAAAGTGTTAAGTACTTATAGCTAAATGGACGCTGCACTGATACTTCAATACATTTGTAACTTGGGAGAAAACGACATCGCAAATCACTTAAAGTCTGTTTAATAGAGGAATTAAAAGAAATGACACATAGTAAATTTTTCTTTACACAGGATGTTCATACTATTTTTACAAAAAGTAAAATAACAAATTATTCTCCCTTTTGCCAAAAAGTTCAAATGCGAATATATCTCTTAGTTACTATTTCGTTCTTTAAAAAAATAATTACCACTATAACTTAAAAAGTTAAGGGGTGTTTATTTATTACATCACGCACACTGATATGGCTCAGAGGTTGCGTGACGTAACAAAATTTTGTAGAAAATTGTTGACATTTGTTTCTTAAACGCTGATATGAGTCCCTTTTAATAGAACTCACAATCTTTTAAATGGCAGTGGCTATTTTAGTAAAATACAATGTGTAAATTTTAATGACTGCTTTTTAAATGTAAAATTTATAGTAACGGAGGAGGTTGTAAAGCTAACGTGACAGTGGGTGGGGAGGGGGTACAGAAGAATAAAAAAAAAGCGTGACATAATAAATAAACACTCCCTTAATGGATTAATTGAAAGTAATTGGAACAGGCCGCGAAGGTAAGATTTTGATTTGTGTTGACTAATAAATTTAAATGCTTTTCCACTTTTTGGTAACTTGCTCTCTATTTTTAATCGATAATCTATAACGGAATAAAATGTAGAAGTGTTAATTAGTTTCGTTAATTTTAGAATAAAATATTGTTTAAATACAGTTCCGTTATTCGCTGCTTTTACATATTTTGAAAAGTGACATACATCACATATTTTATCAATTTTTTTTGACCAAAAGTAATCAATTGTGTATCTTTTATTTCTACGATTTTTTTTAAATATTGTTATACATACTGTTATATATAGGCGGGCTATTGGTAACGTTAACGATTTAATATCTTACTAAAGGAAATACACGAGAACAAATATTCAACATTCTGATATAGATGATGGTCTTACTATTGAGATTACGGGATCGATCTTGCAAACTTCCGATCATTAGCCCTCCTAAGTCATTATATTTAAATCGTAGTTTGATGGAACCCTATATTCCAGCAGCTAAGGCCTAACAGCTTGAATTTTCTTGAAGCAGTGCATATTATTATATTCATTAGTCTATTTTACTACGTTTATCTGTGCAAGTACCCAACATGCAGATACTGTGTTATGATTACATTAAATTTAAAATTACTGTTATAACACTTCTTGAAAGAGTCCTTGTTGATGTTTAAAAATTATTTTGTATTCTTATTTTTTTTCTAGCGGGTGCTTATACATCTTTTAATGTTGAAAAACTTGAGTTTAATTTATTTTATTCATTTTTTTAAACTTAATTTTTTCCTGCTTCCTAAATTTCAATATCAAATGCATAAGTTCGAAAACACCCCGTAGTAATTAGATTCAATTCGTTATATTAATAAAAAGTTTAAAACTTGAATTCAGTGTTCAAATTTCCTAAGATAATGGCCAGAACTAGATTAAAAATGTTCAGTACTATAAGCATAGCGTCATTGATGGGGCCCCCTTTGTAAAAAAAATGGTCTCGAATAATTAAATTCGTTGCATTATGTTTATTATTCAAGCAAAAAAAAAAAAAAATAATAATAATTTTTTGAAAAAAAAGCTTAAAAGTTATAAAAGATTGCAATAAGAATAATACATATAAAAATAATAATATTATATTAAAGAATGTATAAGGGTAAATTTTGTACAATTTATATACAATGAAATTAAAGTTGAGGTCCCTAAAATCGAGGGCCTTTATTAGTCATGCCACGCTATTTTCTCCTTCTGTATCCCTCCTCCCCATATCACGATAGCCTTACACCACCCCTTGCCCATATTACGCCACATAAATTTTTCCAGTTAAAAAATTTATAAAACTTCCAATCTGTATATTTTATTAAACATCGCATTATAAAAGTGTGAGTTCTATAAAAAAGAGACTCATATATCAGTTCAAAATATTTCAGCATTTTTTTATTTACTACGTCTCGCTAACACTGGAACCCCTATCCCCCTCCCCGAAAAACAGGGGAGGGGGATTAAAAAAAAACGGCCTTTAAATGACGGCCCTAATGATAAATCATACCCTGATCATGGCTGTAGGAGGCCCGAGCCTTATCAAAAAATTTTTAGAATCCTGGCCCTAATTTTGAATAATTTTTACATAGAATTTTATGGTCAAAACTCTATAATTTTTTAAAGTAAATGTTTCACTAATTAAAATATTGTTTTTCAAATATTTCCCCGTTTATTATACGTTATCCATTGTAAATCAAATTCTTTAATCATTCTTTCCTTTTAATATATTTATTCTTTTAAACTTTCATTATTTATTTAAATTCGGAGGAATTATCAGTTTCATTTAAGTTTTCACATTTACACGGTGAATTTTACCATAGTTTGTTCTTATTAGCTATGAAGGCTGGATTCTTTTGTAATTTAGGAAAACTTTTTTTATGCTCGTGAGCCGCCACTGCCCTCGAATCACGAACGTTAAATAAACCACAACATCGTTAAAAAGAGCTGCATTTTTCACAAATGGAAAACATCGGTTTTATCAAGTCTTAAATATTTTTTTTAAAAAAAATCAAGCGGACTACTAACTTGCTGTCAAGATTTTATTTATATTAATCGAGATTTAAATTTTCTAATAGTTGATAAAATTAATATGTTTTAACGATAATAAACACGTTCATTTTATAAATTCAATTATTAATTAACAATTTTTCTTTTAATTAACAGTATATTTTACGTTTAAATTATTTCAAAATACAACGGAAATACACTTAAATTAGCATCGGTAACGTGAATAAAGTGGGTTTGTGCAGACAAGTCAAATTGCACGAATTTAAAAAGTGGCTAGTGAAAAAAAATAAAGTTTCTCTAGAGCGTGAAATTTTTGTGAAATATTAAAGAGAAACTATACTAAAATACAAGAATGTAAACGTTTCATCTATTAAGATTTTATGGAAAAAATATGAATAATAACTTAGTAGACTGTTATAAATAATTCAAGTCGAAGTATTATGCTTAGGTTTGTATATTTGTACATCTAACCAGCACTTTTAAATTTATGATACCAATTAAAAAATTAATACACTTTGAATACGTAGCCTACATTTTCTATTATTATTTTTATTCCGAGCCTCTATGACTGTCCTCCCCACGCTGAGAACGGCAATGGGACTTTTACTCTTACCTCCATGCTGTTTAAAGACAGGAATTATCTCTAGTTTCCTCGACCAGTTTGCCATTTACTACAGGATTAAGGTTTGCAAGATTCTATATGAAATCATTTCAAGGCAGCCAACGTTAAAAGGCATCGCCAAACCGGAGAAGACACCCCACTACTCCAAAACCGGTCCAAGAGCGTTTCAACCAATAGGACGCACCGGCATGTTCTGTACTTTATGTAGCATTACAGTAAACGCTGTAATCCTAACCACTGCTAAAAAGGCCGGCTATCCGACTGTTATATATCCGGAAATATCGATTAATCGGACTTTTAAAAAATATTTTCTCCGATTTCAAAATATTTTCATTGTTGGATAAAGATTGTGCAACAATGAAATTTCGTTCACCCGGCACTTATTTAAAAAAAGAGTTCTAAACAACTTGAGTTCTCAGGTAGACAATAATAAAGGGAGAAGCCCATTAGACCTAAAAAAAAAATTCTAAATTAAAATAACCTTTTTTTAAAAAAGGAAAACAGACTTTTAAGAAAATGCGCTAAAAAGTAAAAAATAATTTATAATTCTACGACCAAGTTGAAAAAAATGAATTATTTAATCAATTTTAGAATTTATTAAAACTTTTTGAAACCGGCGCCATTATTTATGTATGATTTTTGTAAATTGACACCAACTTCAAAAAGTTGTAATAAGTATATAATTGATATTAAATAAACTAGCTGAAATACCCGTTCTACGCACGGGAAGGAAATAAATTACAAAATTGATACAAATACAATATTTATAGCGAAATAAACAATATTCTTAATTTGTCACCCATGAGGGGGAACCACAGTATTAAAAGTACTAATTTGAAACAAAATTTTATTGGCAAGGTCCTGCAAGAACTGGAAAGATTGCTAATATGAAGTTGTCTACACAATAACGTGGATATATATGCATTACTCCCGTTGATCACCATCCATATTTTAACCTTTAGTAACATCCCAAAGATTTAAACGGGAAGAACTCTTATAAATGTTAATAAAAATTATCTGAAAAAGTTTTATTAGACTAGTTTATTCGACTAGCGGATATTTTATAATTTTTTGACACTAATTTCGCCATTTTTATGTTATTTTTACAAATATGATCATATTTTAGTTCATTTGACGAAAATTTTTATTCATTTGGTGAAATTTTAATTTATTTGGCGATGTTTTTATTAACTTGGCGTAGGTTTTATTTATTTGGCGATATTTTGGCGATATTTAGTCATCAGCCAATCAGAATGCTCCTGATTACATAATATTACAATTTTCCATTGTTTCAATTTTATATTTTACATTGTTACATGTTCTCCATGTTAATCCTATGGGAAGGTTTCTAAAAAATCGTTATTTTGGCATTTCGAGTTCGAATTTTTAAAAATCCTTTCGTAGTGCATCTCTACGGCCCAAGATGAATCTGTGCTCCAAATTTCAGCACTCTAGGTATTTTAGGTCTGTAGATACCCAAACTAACGTCGCTACAAACATCGAAAAAGGGGTTTTACACCCCCTTAAATACGTTCGATCGGAACAAAAATAGCTTACTTTTCCTATTTAAGGTATAAGTAACAAATTTGCCAAATTTCACCTTCATAGGTATACGATAAGTTGGAGAATTACGAATAAATACGAAATTTATGTAAATAAATACGAATATTTATGTAATTGTCTATGAATTCTAATATAAAATCGTTGGGTCAATATTTAAACTAGATAACAACAAATCATCTGTGTATATAAACCCACGGTATGACAATTTTCAGTTATACAGCTCTATTACTGACCCGACGAAATGTAAAAGTTACGATAACACATCAAATACAAAAAAAAGTAAACGATTTCGCATCTTATTGTTCAATATTTCGAAATCCCACATTCACTTAGAAATTTAAAAACATCTAAACTAAACAAAGTAAACATCCATTCTTCCATCACAGTTATATTCACTCAAGCAGGAAAATCGCTCATGCGTTTATTTCCAGCAAAAATAAAAATTGTGCCACCGTTCATTTAGTAAACGTTTACATCAATTAAGGAATACTATGTATTTCTTCCCCAAAACTGAAAAACAGAATGAAAAAATACACATCTGGTTAAATTGTTTTGTCTTGGGGGTATGTAGTTTAAAAAGTTTTCCTCAAAGATGCTATAGATCACGCGAATGCCCTCCAAAGTATAACTTTTTCTTAGATCTTATCCAACATTTACCTGAGCCATTTGTGGATGATTTGGAGAGTGTAATTGTATCAAGCACGATCTATCGTGAAAGAATTAGTTATGATGTGTGTTTCAGGATTGAGCGCCCTGAATATTTCGCCTATTAATTCTTCTTCTCCAGGAAAATATTCGGATTCAGTCAAGTACTCAGATGGAGAAATCATGGTCATGATTTCGTGTAGGGGAAAACTAAAAAATATTTCTAATATATTGTCGGCTTAATTCAAAAGCCACATAACTTCCATTGCAAAGACCTAGCAGCTGAAGAGGTTTGGCATTTTCTTAAAAGACAGTGGCCAAATGATCCGGTGCGTTGGACGCATGCGCCAGTTTTTTCGCTGATCGACATGGTTGCTTCTTTTTGAAAATATTTGGATTCATTCAAGTACTCAAATCATGGACCTGATTTTGTATAGGGGAAAAGTAAAAAAATATTTTAATATATTGTCGGCTTAATTCAAAAGCCCCTTAACTACCATAGCAAAGACCTAGCAGCTGTAGAGGCTTTGCATTTTCTTAAAAGAGAGTCGCAAAATGATCCAATGCGTTGGACGAATGCGCCAGTTTTTTCGCTGATCGCTATGGTTGTTTCTTTTAAAAAAATATTAGGATTTATTCAAGTACCCAAATGGAGAAATCATGGACATGATTTCGTATAGGGAAAAAGTAAAAAAATATTTCTGTATATTGTCGACTTAATTCAAAAGCCCCTTAACTACCATAGCAAAGACCTAGCTGCTGTAGTGGTTTGGCATTTTTGAAAAAGAAAGACGCCAAACTATCCGATACGCAGGGCGCATGCGCCCTTTTTTTTCCCACTGATCACAATGGTGGCTTTCTTTTCAACGGTGAACGAAGTCCGTATCCATGCCAACCGTAAAGCACATCGTAGGGGACGTATTGTTAATGCTGTCCGTCAGCTCAGCGTCACTCGGAACTCACGTAACTCTCTCACATACAATCTAAGCTCAGGCATTCCGATCACTTCGTATTTTTACTCAATTTCACATTTAGAAGTGAATTGTTTGAATTTCGTCGCCAAACCGTTTTTGCTTCAGATGTTAAATCCCGCCATAGGAGTTACGTAGTTTGGGAATTAAACCGGCGATTTTTATTCAATATTTTTTTTAATTTTAGCACATAACCCAAGAGGGATACGAAATATCCGCGGAAGATCGAAACAGCCATACATTTAACATTGCTATACCCTCATGGTCGGTGACGCATGCCATGCGACGAAGATAAAATTGCTTTGTGATAGTGAATTTAACCACTTGTTGTATATCTCGTAATGTATAACGAAACGTTGTTTTAATAGTTTCTCAAGTAAAACTACTTTCACATTAAACTAGTTTATTTTAATCTATTACCCATAGAGTGGTCGCACATTTTTGGGCGATGATCATTATTTGGTTCTCAGGGTAGCGCGCTAGACTTCGGAACAATAGTTCGCGGGTTCGAGTCCTGACGGGGGCAACTCAATTTTTAAATATATATATTTAATTTTAAAGGATTCCCCAGCAACGCCGGGCCAAACAGGTGTGTCGAAATTATCACAGCATCAAAATTCCACAACTCTAGAAACTAGCACAACCAACTTAATTTATTTCGTATCCCCGTCGAGAAAGTGCGTATCATCTTTTTATTACCTGCCGCAAATCAGATCATCTTAAGAAACCGATTTTTCGAATAGGATTGCGATTTATTACACGTGGGAAGAGAAATATGATTTGATGAAGAAGAAAAAAAAAAGCAATTCGAAGACATTTCGTATCGATATTGGAAATATCGCGGAATAATCTCGCTACGCATGAATTTGCTGGCTAAGAATAGAATGAGAAGTAGCGAGAACCTCATCAGATAGGTTCCCATTCAACAGGAGTGGGGTATCGAATGGGTAGGAGTAGCAAAAATAAATGAGCGACCTACTCGTCTATAATTTTCTACTTTCTAAGCAAACTGAAAACCATTCTATGGGTTGCTTACAATCTGTTATAATATGTATGTCCTTGAAATTTATATAGTGCGGTCAGTAATATAAAATTTAGGTCATACTATTCATTCATAATGTTCTCTGGGAAGTCGTCCTTATAGAAGACGCCTTTCCGTAGCGCATATGGGCAGATGATAATGTAGGTTCGAAACCTATCGCTGTATAATTTTTCAATATGAAATAAAACTTATTAATAATCACATTAAATTATGAACCATTAATTATAACATATATTATTTCTATAGATCCCATTTACGCCGCATTCACGCGATAAATGTTAACAAGTGAGGTAAAAAAAGAAAGAGAATTTCCTGTAGCAATCCTGTCCTCTGCAGACCCCAGAAACTCGCATAAAAATCGAAAAAAATAGTTTTTTTAAATTAAGTTTTACGGGTAAAACTTGAGATTTATAACAGTTTAATCAGTTGAAATTTACATTTTTAATACGTCTTCATAAAAATTATTTTGTTGAATTTGAAATATATTACGTGTAACCATTTTAAATCTGTCTATTTGGGATAACTAAAAAAAGCAGATATTCGAAATTCACAAAATACTTTGTTCGAAAAATTAAAATTTGGACGTGACCATTTCCAAATCGGTACGATGTTCCGTTCGAATGTGGAATTGTTAATGAGGGAATTTTCACATAGGCACGCTAGTTATTAATAAATATTGTATTATCATCTAGAGATTACATAAATTGTCCTCCCGTAATTGTTCTTAACTGCGTTTGTTTATGTTTCCGGAATCAAATCAAGGGTATTTTAACGTAATATTATTAATTGGAGAATTCAGAGGAAAACGATGAAAATACACTTTTTTTTTTTTTAATCGAGCTCTCAACGCTTTATTTTAGCTACAGGGTTGTACCAACCCACAGGGGCCCACTAACTCTAAATTTGGTTCTGGGAGTTATTAACTTATCTTATAAAGCATAGGTTTTTTTTTAAAGGTTTTTGTTTCAATTTACTTCATAAAACCCGAAAAAAAAAATCTGCAAGAATCCTTTCATTTTAAAACATCGAAATTATTGAGGAGAAAATGCAAATTTTTAAAAAATTCTTTGTGGAAAAATTAAAGACTTAAAAGAAACTAGTTTTTTTGTTTATATATATTTTATAAAACCTTCAATTTCGCAATTTTCATTAAAGTTTTAGAGACTAATTTTTTTTGCTGGGCTGTATGCGGAAGAGTTCTATGATTTCTCCAATTACTTTAACCTGATCCCATATAAAATAGAACTTTAGAAAATGCAATCACAAATTAAATTGAGCCGTCTAGTTTCAAAACCAGATACATCCACATATTTCCCCAAATGGTTTTTTAATATTTTTCACAACTCCCCAATGCACTATATCACATTTCAAAGCGGTATTGACCAAATCCAGTACAAAAATGTATTAAAAGTCATGGGTTTAGATCCTTCAAAAATACGTGGCTATCAATCGTTTTTGGCGTCTCCGGTAAAAATTTATGCAAATTGATCTATCTGACATTGAAAGTAGACGACTCAAATCTGTTGTGGTTGTTTTTGAAACAAAGATAACTAAGCAAAGTTACATTTTCACCCAAAATAGAAAACGAAGACGAGCCTGAATGTTGCTCTGAATGCATACAAAGTGCTCGCGTGCAGAACGAGGGAACCAACGAACCGTGAAACTAATTCATCTGGTTCGCATGTTTCTAATGAATGATTTTAAAACAAAACAAGACAGGCTGATTGGCGAAGGGACGAACATACATGAATAACATTGAAAGAAACTTTCATCTAATAGATGGATGAAAAATGGAAATTCCACTTAATAGAAAGAAAAAGTAATCTCTAAATATGAAAAACAGAAAAATATTTAATAAATATCTCTACAATAGCATCTCATTGTTAGACCATTTGGAGGGTTTTGGTAAAGGGGCTATTTCTATTCATTGAAGGAGCCTAAATAAGTTGGCAATTGAGCAAATTAGTATTACTGATAAAAGTATATTCAGTTGAGCTAATAGCAGTGGTAATGAGAGTATTTGAAAACCCTAATAATTCTTATATAAAGTAATAGTTTTTAAAATAGATGCTCTATTATAATAACATTAACTTAAGGTTTGCAATTGTTAATTATTGAGAAATAGATTATGTGTATTAAAATGGGTATAGGTGAATTATGCTGCTCAGCACTCGAATTCCTTAGCAAAATTTTAATTTTTGTAAAATCTACCACTATAAAATATCTTAAACTCATTGTTCAAGTAATGTTTATGTTTTGGCATTCTGGCAGTCGTTTAAGATACTAACAGTTAAAAACAGCTGGTACCCCCTTAGAGCAGTCTTTGGGGCTTTTCATCTCTTCCGAACAGTCGGTTTGCGTAAGAATTAAACAATAAAACTTTTCGCGTATGTTTATACTTATCATATACATATGCCAGAATAAGAATAAACTAATTTCTTTTGGAAAAAATATTGAACTGCAGCATTTTCCGAGTGAGAAAGCATCGATTCAATTGCCCAAAATTTTGTAGCCCAGATCGAACGTTTGCAAGTAAAATTGCAACATGTTAAAATAGTGTTGTCTTAAAATAATTAAACAAAATAATACTCTTTTTAATCCTTCACCTATCCTTAAAACACATTGTTCATAAATTGAACTGTTTTTTTAAAAAAACTCTATTACTGTCTAATATACAATATTTTTTAATGTTTAACAAGAGATTTAGAGAAGGTGAAAAACTTAGAGAAAGCACTTTTTTTTAATTTTCAAAATTAGAGACAATCTTACACTTGCTGTAACACATTCTGTTCTTCGGATATTTTGTCTATACATAGAGACATAATAAAGATTTATTTACAAAGCCACTTCTTTGGGCTCAAAGAACTTACAAACCCAATTATCCGAAATCGTAATTTTGATTGAAAAATATGTTATGTTAAAAACTAAGTACCAGTTATAAACCTTCGGGGATATAACCACTGTTGTGTCAAAAGTCGCATTTATTTTTGCACCTTCCAAAAAAATGAGGCTAAAATTCAGTTTCGATGTCAACAACCTTTATAATAAAAAAGCACTCCATATCGCATTGATTTGTCACTTCAAAAAATTATTTAACCAACATCAACAATAATTAAATTCATTCCCAGATGTCGGTTGTCTCGCGATATAGCGCATGACGTTTGTCATATTATTATGCGTGCTTCATTTGCCGAGATAATCATTCCTCCGAGCCAGGAATCCTCGCCAAGCTCGCGTCAATCATCAATCGGCCATAACAAAAGCCAAGTTAGAGAGAGAGAGAGAAAAAAAAATCTTGATCATACAATAAAAAAGGAAGATTTTTCACACTTTGCTTCGATTGGAGTGAATAAATTGTACTTCGATAGGAGTGAAAGACAACGTGAAGAGTGAAAGAGTCAAACTAGGTCATTGAATTATTAGAGAAGTTCAAGCCCTTTTTTTTGCTAGTGGTCTAAAAGAAGATCTGCTCGGGGCGGTGTGAAACCTTGAAAGGTGGTGTGGACGGACTAGAACTAGTAAGCTAATTTGTAGCGAAAGGTTAGTAATCTTCCAACCAGGCGGGCCCGCACGTCTTCAACGCTCGAGTTGTTGCCACTGTTGGAGGATTTATGGGATTTAAAAAAAAAAGGTTTCCGCCTTCAGCTGTGTTGACATAATAACAGACCGTGGCTCGATCTAGATTTACGAGACATTCAAATGATGCATTTTTTTGTGTTGTGTAATGTGAGTATTCTTCTGAATAAGACCTTTATGCACCGTTAACGCACATCAAACTAAAAATGTCGTTTGAACTTGCATATTTCTTTTTGTGGAATTGTCTCAAACCATTTATTATGGATTTGCTATTTCTCGGTATTTTAAAACATTTGACCTATAATTGGAATTTTTTTTTCCTAAGAAAATACATGGCCCAGGAAGCTATTAAATTTATGCTCATAATAATCAAAATTCTTTTTCAATCGTTCTACTATTTTCTCTAAAACTATTGGATGCATGGCCGGATTTAGGCATAGGCTGCAGCCTAGGGGCCCACACCACACGTTAGAAAATAAAAAGTTAACTTACGGTAAATATATTTGGTTCGTGTATCAGAGAACAGTGGAAATTATTGTACGTTAGAAATTAGAACAAAAATTTTATTGTATGAATTGACTTAAAAAGCATTACTAGCAATGAAGGGATCATGGCGGCAGCTCAAAATGTAACAGAAGCATATGACAATGATTTGGACAACAAGCTGGAAAATGAACGAATTCAGTTTTTTTGCAATTAAATCGACGAAGAAAGTGGAAAATAGCACTGTCTACAACAATGAAGATGGTTGTACATTCCACAAACTCTTTCTAAGGAAGAACATCAAGGACAGTTTTCCTAACGTGGAAATGGCACTTCGAATATATTTGTCGATGATTATAAGCGATAGCGATGAAACGTCATTTTCTAAGGCAAAGGCTAATAGGTGATGAGGTACAAGTTATACAAATCACAACTTAATCGGAAAAGTAAAAAGCATTATTTTAATAATAGACTAATAGATAAATGTAATAGTTTGTCTGGAGAGGTAATTAATTCGTCCGGAGTAGTTAGTTTTAAAAGAAAACTAGATCAGCATTGGAGATTGTTAGGATGCCTTAAACTGGATCAACCTTGTTAGGCTTATAGAGTCTGCAGTTGGTCGCCATTATTTGTATTTGTAAAAATAACAAGGCGCATGATTGAGGGTCACTGCTTAATGCCACCATTTACTTTTAACAAAGTGTTAATCCGACGAGTAAAATATCCACATGGTTCCATTAAAATAAGAACATCTCTTTAGCTGGAATCGCACTCAATTCCGAAAACCTAAGAGGATTTAAAATTCTGATGTAGGCTTTTGGGTAAATATAATTTACTTGCACTTTGGACTGGGCTCAATGGGACACAATGTGAAGTTCCTTTTGTGGCCGCTGGACATTGACTTTTGGCGTCTGATTCAAATGATAGATTGAGGTTAGAAAATTCGTTCTCAAATAAATCGTTCTGTAAGTAGAAACTTTTTTTTTATATATGTAGTGTTTCTTTTTGCCGTTTTTAACGTCTTTTTTTTAAATTGGCGATATGTTCTTTAGTTTAGTTTTAACTAACTTTTTGGGATTCAGTAATGAAAGGAATACTAAACGAAATGCTGTGTGTTTATATAAATAATCAGTATTGTGCATAATTATCGAATAAAATTGTTAACCTAGAATATATGTATGCAATAAAACTGGAAAAAAAGTTCCAATATTTTTTCCTTTAAAGTTTGCAGCATCATTTTACATTTTATTACCATCTAGATATTAACTAGATTACCATCTACATATTAACTAGATTGCCATCTAGATATTAACTAGATTAACAAATCTTAAATACTATTTAATCGATTTGACTGAAATTCGATTAATTATATATGTTTTTAATATGCCTGAGGTTGTGAATTTGCAGCGAATCCGAAAATCTAAGGAAAAGTCCCCCCCCCCCCCCCCATATTTTTTAGTTTGGGCAACTCATATTTCTGAAACAACACCTGTTAATAGTAGTTTTAGATAAAACATTGCTACTAATATTTAAAAAATCAACTTTGTGCAATGAATAAAAAAAAATTATTTAACTAACAAGGTCGATTCCAATGCTGGATAGTGAAGCTATCAATGTTGTCATACAAAAACTTAATTATCGTAACAATATTCGTAATTGTGATATAGTATTCGTTCACGTAGAACTATTTTTAACCGACTGAAAAGCGTGCCAATCAAAACCACCAAAGAGCGCCAAAAGGAGAGAGGTTATGTATTTTTTTTTAATGTATGTTCACGCAAGATATCTTTCTGTTTTAATTCAGATATTTGGAAAATTCTTCTTTTTTTTGTTGGAAGTTATTTCCCTCGGGCACCTTTAAAAAAAAATATTCGGTTATTCGATATTTAATTATCCGGAATTCTCAATTAACCGGAACGTTTGAAAATAAATATTGTCCGATTACGAAAATTATTTTTTTTATTATTAAATAGAGAAAAATTCCTTTTTGCAATTTCTTTTTAAAAATACAACTGTTGTATATCCGAAAAATTAGATTACCTGGACTTTTTTTTAAATAACTAGGGGGCTCCGCCCCCTGCTCCGCTAACGCTTCGCCAACCCCCGGAGGATTGCTACGCAATCCTCTTTAGTTTGCTTCGCAAACAATACCGGCTTCATACACTGTAGACAATGACAATGTGTCATAACAACAATACTTTTTTTAGTTATATAAATTATTACTGGCAGTGCCGTCACACAAATTTATTTTTGGGATGTTGAGACAAGAAATTTCCCAACTTAACGATCCGAAATTCCGAAAGTGAACGATTCAAAATTCCCAACTTAAGGACGTCAGGTACCAACTCTAGTGTTGTCCTCGTTATCTGACCATTGTTAAAAATATGAGACATCGTTCCCGGGTCTATTCTTCAAGAAAGGCCTCGAACCAAAGCGTCCTTGATGTAGTAAGTAAATACGTACCAATAACCAATCAATGACGCTTTGTTCGAACCAACGCCAGTAGTTCAATGTGCAGCTCTAGTGCAACGTTAATTAACCAGATCACACTTAACGATTCGAAATTCAAAACGCAACAGTGCTAAAAAATTCCCAGTTCCAACTTATAGACATTTGTCAGCTTTTTTATAGGTAATATTAAACAGTTATCTCGAAAGTATTGATTTATTGCACGCATGTTCCAATGCAGTGTTCTGTTTTGAGGTCTAATTTAAGTTTCATCTTAATACAAGCTGGGCAATTTCTAGTCTTCCATCGCTTTCATTTGCTAATAATATTAACTTTCCTGAGGCATAAATTTTCCCAACTCAGGGATTTTTAAAACTCGAAATTCCCAACTTTTAAGGTATAAAAGTTTACAGCCCCCCCTCCCCCCTGGATAACTGGAAAATCTCAACTGCTTCAACGCAATTGTTTCTACTCATTGAAAAGCGAAACATGTGTAAACAAACAGTAGCATAAACGCGCCAATCTTAAATAAGTCTAATTCGCCAAATCGAAATTTGACAAACGCTCTGGATCATTTGTAGCCAATAGTTTAATCTATACCCCTAATTTTTTATTTATTTTTTTGTTGAAAATTGGAAGACAAGTATACAAAAATGTATGAATTATTTTCAAAATGTTCTAAAATCATGAATTTAACATAAAATAACGTCTAATATACTGATCGTATTGAAAAACAAAAATATTCATCTTATTACCCAAATATAAAGTAAGATTATTGAGAATTGGCGTTAATAATAATTTCCCGTTAAAATATATAATAAGCTACAGGATTTAGATTTACATACATGTTGGCATTTTGCCAACGTTGGCATTTTGCTCCGAAATATCTTTTAATAATAATTATAGTACTTCACATAAATAGTTACATCTAATTTATTTTTTAAGATAGAATTTCAGTATTGATACCATTCAAGAAAGGAAGATTTTACGAATATAACTATATTTTTTTAACGGGAAAAAAGTATATTTTTGAACTACTTAGAGCAGTTTTAATTTATCCCTTAAAATTTTACGCGTAAAATTGACGATTATTTCAGACATTTCGTCAATTATTTAAAA
Source organism: Troglohyphantes excavatus (assembly GCA_963932185.1). Lineage (NCBI taxonomy): Eukaryota > Metazoa > Arthropoda > Arachnida > Araneae > Linyphiidae > Troglohyphantes > Troglohyphantes excavatus. The sequence goes on from OZ010667.1 coordinate 9,338,927, forward strand.
ATTTATAACTACAAAACTAAATCGAAATTTGACAAACGCTCTGGATCATTTGTAGCCAATAGTTTAATCTATACCCCTAATTTTTTATTTATTTTTTTGTTGAAAATTGGAAGACAAGTATACAAAAATGTATGAATTATTTTCAAAACGTTCTAAAATCATGAATTTAACATAAAATAACGTCTAATATACTGATCGTATTGAAAAACAAAAATATTCATCTTATTACCCAAACATTTTTTAATAAACTGGCATAATTTCATAATTTTAGGACATTTACTTTTTGAGATGCAAGCGGAACAATGAGACAAAAATTCGCAAATTAAAATTTTCTCGAAATATCCGACATTTTTCCTTTCTTCACTATTTTTTATACCTATCTTAATTGACCACATCTAATTTAATTGTAAAGATAGAACTATAATCTTTATAACATCGGAAAGATGAAGTTTTAACGAACATTAATAAAATTTTTTTAATAAGAAAATATGTAATTTTAAATGACTTATAGCAATTTAGAAATCACGTTTCAAAAATGAGGGCGAAAAAACTTCAAAAAGTGGAGCGTGTTCAAAGGTTTAAAAAATTTATAAATCCAAAACTAATTCGAATTTTAAAAAATGCTTACTTGGATTTCCAGTTCAAACCTATTTGTACACTCCCTAAAAAAATTGGATCTCTCCTCTTAATAGTGTTTCAGAAACTCGACGGACAAAATTACTTGTAAGCGAAATTTTATCAACGACGACTTTAATATTAAATAACTTATAAACTAATAACAGTATTAAAACAAAAATATATTCTTCTTATTTATCAAACATTTCTTAACAAATTCACTTAATTTCGTAATTTTAGGACTTTAACATTTTGAGATACGATCTGAATAACATTGAAAGAACTGAAAATTCCCCCTAGGGCCGACTTTTTCCTCCTAGGGCTTACTTTTTTTTAAAATAGAGAGATTTATCTATTTAAAAATATTTTCATTGTTGCATAAAGATTGTACAACAATGACATTTCGTTATTGAGACCATATAGTTTTGTTTATTAAATCGCATACAGGACATGAAAAAATGTAAGCACGAACTTAAATTTCTCGGTGAATAATAGCAGGCGGCAAATCCCTCTCCTAAATAAAAAAATAAAATAATCTTAAAAAAAAAAAAAAAAAAAGGGAAAACCGACTTTACGAAAAATGCTCTAAAAAGTAAATAAATAATTTTTAATTTTACGAACAAGTTGAAAAATTTAATTATTTAATATTAATTTGATACTTATTATAACTTTTGAAGTTGGTGCCAATTTAAAAAAAACATACCTAAATTTTGGCGCCGATTTCAAAACGTTGAAATAAGTATAAAATTGAAATGAAATAATTCAATTTTTCAACTTTTTCGTAAAATTAAAAATTATTTTTGATTTTTTAGTGCATTTTTCTTAAAATCGGTTTTCCTTCTTTTTAAAAGTTTATTTTATTGCCTTACATGTGTTGCAACTATTTTGTATCAAAAATAAATGTATGATTTATATTGCACAAAATGCCAATAAATATAACGTATTCGGATGCACGCAGTAAAAGCGAAAAGCATTATCGATTTTATTTAGATTGTAAATAAATTTTACCTGTAATTAAAAAAAAAATAGTGAAGTCATGCTGCCAAGATTGTTTAGAATTTAATTATGAAAGAAAAATATAGTGCAAGTTCTAAAAAGTTTTCAAAATAGAATTCAAGGAATATTACAGACCATTAAAGACAAATACCTCTCATAGACAATCAAAAGAAACAAGTTCGCTTACAATTAAAAAAAATGTCAAAAGAGATTATAAAGATATTTTAAATCATTAAGCGAAGGTTATACAAACGCAGCAGAATAAATAAAAAAATACATACAAAAGTAAACAGCGATAAAAAAAAAATTCTAGAAATTCATACATTAAACCTGTTATTTGCATTTCCGATATAAAAACAAACCATTCGTGTACCTCAAATATATCACTCATCACTAAATCTTTATTAGACGAAAGTCGATTTGTATGTATTCACAACTTTAAAATTCGCTTCGTCAGCCGGTGGAACTTTGTGCAATGCAAATCAAGCAAAAACGAACGTTTGAGATCTTAGAATGTTTCATTAATCTAAGTTACACAATTTTTTAAAACCATCGATGCGTTTTTAACAAAAAAATTAATATAAAACCAGCGAGTTAATGTTTACAAACAATATCAAAAGTTTGTTTACTTTGGTGACTTAGCAACAATACTAAGAAATTGAGTTGCACAATGCTACTATATTACGTATATTTTACTAAACTGTAATTTTCTACAAAAGTTTTGGCAAACAAGCACAATTAAAAAAAATTGTAAGAAATTCATAAAATAGTAAATTAATTTTTTCAATATTTTACAAAAAAATAATTGTTTATCAGATAAACCGTAAAAATTTATTAAATTTTATTATTAAGAAATTTGTTAGGTTGCTGTTGAGGTCCAGGATGTTGTCAACTCAACTCTCAACACCACATCTCATTAAGAATTTCTTCAAAATTCGAATTGCTTAAATTTTGGAAGTTAAATTTTTTAATTATGTTTGTCTTTAAGCTATCTTCAATTATTGTATAACTGATTATATCTTTAGATGCCATAGTTGTTGAATTTCAAAATATGTCTATATCACCTGACATGCACAGTTTTTGCCTTAATAAAAACCACGTTGCCCCCACTGTTGACTCCGAACGCGAAGAATACCGAAAGTATCTCGAATTAAAAGGAGTTTTGGATGTCCTCACTCGAGTCCTAAAGGATTTGTACGGGAAAGAAATTAAGCCTACTGAACCCTTGACTTTCTTGAACACCGCTCTTGAAGCTTTGAGTTTTAATGGTAGGGAAATTGCATCGTTGAAGGACGAATTAAGAGATCTTCAATCGCTGGTTAAGGATTTAAAAGAAGAAATTAAGTGTTTGAAAGAAAAGCTCGCTGAAGTTGTCGAGGAAGATTAAAAGTACTGAACTGCATTGTTGTGTTTCTACTAATATTCTTTTCAAAACCATATTTAAGTGTTTTTTTTTTCAAAATGGTTCGTGTGAAGTATAGATACATTCTGGCGGAAATTGTCCCCGAATTGCACAATAATGTTCTCAAGTTACCCCTAAAAGAAAATGACCTCAAGCAAACGATTCTTGATAATGTTCAAGAAACCCATGGGGATTATGGATTGGCCTGCATTCTTGCTGGATTTTCATTAAAAATGTACAACCCTGCGACCAGAGTTTTCATATTGAGAGTGCGTCGCAGTTTCCACTCTGTGCTGGGGACGACGTTACCCCTGATAACATCAGTTGGGAAGCTCAAGCTTAGCATTCGAACTCTTCACTTGTCTGGAACTATACGAAGTGCCTACAAGTGTCTAATAGACTTCGACAAAGGGAAGCTGAACGAACTTGTTAGTGATCATCAACTGCCGGAGGATACCAGAGAAAAGTTGGCTTCGATGATTGAAAAATGCCAAAGCCGACTCGCCAAGAAGAGATTGGATGTGAAATGAATAATTTGTTTCAAGTTTTCTAGAAGAAAATATATCTTTATTTGTGTTAACCTACTAATTCTGAAGTGGGCTTTGTTGTGTTTTTCTTGTTCCTTTGTATAGCAGTTATTTTGATTTAAAATTATTGTTAAATTTAATTGTGGAGTTTTCATTCGAGATTGTAATGATTCAATTTAAATCTGAAGTTTCGCATTTTGTTAAGTTACATATGGATTTTGTCATTCAGCCTTTATTTAAAGAATGTAAAGTGCATCTTTTGAAATTATCTTTCAACTATATTTTGTTTCATTACCAAATGATTTCCGATTCTATTAGAATTTTTTAAAGGTATTATAGATTTCAATTTATCATTAAGCCTTTATTTCAAGAATGTAATATACATTTAAGACATTTTCTTTTGGAACAATTTTTCAGCCATATTTGTTTTAATACAAAATGATTTTTGATTCATTTAAGCTCACATTCTTTGTAAATTATTATTTTTTTAGATATATCTAGAACATTGTTATTACAGTTATACTAACCTTTGATTTGAAAGAAACGCCAAATTGTGCTGTTTTGTACTAATTTGTTAAAATGGTTTTTCAATAAATAAGAAATTTGTTGCATTGGTTTTTAATTTTTTGGATCCTCAAAAATTATACTGATTACACATTTTTATTGTATTAAACATCTTTGCTCTTGAACTAGTTTTTAAAACTATTAACATCTATTAGAAAGCTGATTGTTTTTAATAGGAGTGTGAAGAATATTCAGTAGTATAGGCTGAATACTTCTTATACCTTTGTACTTGGGTTGTTTGACTATATAAAGAATTTTAAAGGAAGTTATTATTCGGCCTGGAAAGTCAACCAAATCGTCATATCCCTAATTTTTAATAAAATGTTCGTTAGCTTTTAGCAAACTTTAATTCCCTGGTAATTTCACATGAAAATGCATCCAGGTATATTTCTCATAATTGCAATTTTAACTTGAAAATCGAAAAACTGCACAGTGTCCTATACCCAAGGTATATCTCTTGCATAAATGAAGTTTTTCCACTAAAATGAATTTTACAAATGCCACTTATTGAATTTTACTTCAATTAATAAGTTAATATTTTCAAAAGTATTAGCTTGTATATTTTTACAAAAATTAATAATTTTAATGAAAAATGTATTTGTTGAATACAAAATGAAAATGTTTTAATACTTTAATGATATTTATATGCAGTTGGCATTATAATCTGTAAAATAATGTAAGTAATTCATGGTAAAATTAAACTATTATGTAAAAATAGACAGATTTTTTTTTTAAATAACTGATACTTCATTCTCATCAAGGTTGTTTTAATAAATAACTTTTTTTTTCACTGTATAGGTGATAAATACAAGATCTGTGAACTATTGTAACATGAAACAAAATTTTAAGATGTTTCATTATGCTCAGTAAACAATTGTTTATTTTTAGTGATGGATGCATCCAGTAAAATACCAGAAGGAATTCTTTTCGGAACGTTCTCGACTTTCGGATCGTACGATGAATGCATTGCCATCAAAACTCCAAAAACAAATCTTCAAATTCCATACACTGGCAAATATTGTTCTATCAACATCCAACCAGCCTTGCCTGAAAATGAGCGACATTTCACAATTCAAAAAGCCTTTCGCAGGTATCCAAAGCTACAGAAAGTATTTCAGGTAAATATTTAATTTTAGAAATAAGGAAGCAAGATATCAGTAAATAACATAATTTATTAGAATCTGAAATGAATGTCATATCAGAATCTAATTTTGGTAATTAATTAATTTTTCATTGAAAGGCCACCTCAATTGGGGAAATGGATTTTATTTTTAGTTTATTATATTTATTAATCGTGAATTATTATCCCTTTTTAAACCTAAGTATATTTCACTGCTGACTGGTTAAAAGATAACAAGGCAGTGTTTCCTTCCAAATAGATCCATAATCATCGCTAATTGCAAACTGTGCTGGTCTAGCGCAATGTTAATCAAGCAACCAAATCTTTCACTGTGGAAGTTGTGTGTTACTATTGCAGGATTAAATTATGTAGTTGTTACACATCACATCTACTTTCATACTAAGGCAATAAATTTTGTATATGTTTATGCTTTATAATCAAACTTTTTTTTTTTTATAAAGTATTAATTTGCATCTAGGATATACTTAAAAAGGATAATTTGCTGCCTTACCCCCATTTTGTAATTTCAACCAGTTCACATCTGTTTACAAGCCTAGTAATAAATTTGTAGATGCTGTAGTTTATGTATATTTTCTTTTAAACAGCATTTAAAATGTTGTATAAAATTCTTTCAACTGGCATGTATGAAAAACATACTCATATTTGCAAGTATGTCATGAAAGTATTAATAATTTTTATAAAAAATAAACTTGTGATTAGGGTTTTTTAAAAATGTATTTAAATAGGATTTATTATCCAAAATTTGTTTTGTACCTTAAGTTAAAAAAATCAATCTCCATTAGTTTAACCTCATTTGCTTAAAAATCTCTTGAACTTTTGTCGTCAACAATTACTATATTTAATTCCTGATTTTTCTTCATAATTTAAACCATTTATTACTTTATAAAATGTGTTTCTGTATTCATTGCCTTTTTGATATGCAATTTTTGAAATTAAGTTATGTTACTTATCAGGAAATGAACATTGAAGAAGATACCATGGCCTACTACTACATTTTAAAGCACAGAATAGGCCTGTGCCTACCCTCCACATGCAGTATTGAAGACGTTCATAACGTTACAGACAAATGTAAGCAGACATTTTCGTTTCCCTGTTAATATAATTGTTAAACTTGTAAGCTGATGAGAAGCACATAACTTTATTTTTTCGTTACAGTGGCTGAAAATCTTATGATGAAAATATCGGTTGGTCGTTGCGAAACCTCCGAGAAACCTAGTTTAACTAAAGGACAAATTATTACCATGTAAGATAAAATTTTAACTTGTGTTTTTATTGTAATTAGTAATTCTTGAGTTGCCCAGATGTAATACATGTTATATCCAAAAATTATATTTCAGTATCGTTATACTTACTTTAACAGGGTGTCGAACAGGGAAAGGATTCTGGAAAAAACTGGGGAATTATCAGGGATTTGAGGAGTTTTAAAAAAAAAAATCAGAGAAATTAACCAATTTTTGTTTTTTTCAAGTTTATGTTTCTGGCTGTGAAACATTGTTAGTTGATTGCTTATATTCAAATAATTTCAAAATGCAATCAAAAAATAAAAAGCTTATTAAATTATAAAATGTGTACTTAAAAATAATTTTTTTTTCTTTCAAGATCGTAGAAAACTTACTGAAATGCCGATGATTCATGAACTTGGCAGAACAATTGGTGGTCTATAACTAAATACTTGCTCACTCAAGCAATTTTAATTATGTGTGATCAAATGTTTAATAAGTGCTAAATTCCTAGTAAAATTTGAAATTTTCTTAAACATTGTTAAAACATTTTTTTTATGTCAAACTTGGCAAATCTGATTAATTGTTTAAAATTCTTATGATAATAGCAACTACTCTAGACACTTTTATTCTTTAGAAAAATTACATAAAGAAACATCTTTAAAAATATTTTTTAAGATCTTAGAATGTGCCTTTGTAACTTAGTTGATAGAGCATGGGACTTCGGAACAATATGCAATGGGTTCTTCCGATGAGGAACACTCATTTTTTTTAATGTATTATATGCCTTACTGGCCTTATTAAAATATATACCTGCCTTTTTATTAGCTGGAGGAAAGGTAAATAATAGAAAAAAAAATATTAAAATTCACAAATTAATTAAAAATGTAATTTTTTTAAGAATTGAAAAATTGTTTATTTTAGAAACTTATAAAACACTATGTATTGCTGAATATTGCATAGACTGCTTAATACTTATGAATCTGTGTTGTTTTTATCCCGCTAAAAAAATCTAAATGACAGAGAATTTCAAATCGTTTCCCTTTGGACACCCTGTTTAATACTTTTGCATCAATTGTTACCTTATAATGAAGGAGAAAAATACATTATTTACTAATAAAAAAGTTAAAGAAAAATTTCCCGCAGCATCAAAACCTGGTTTATCATTTGGCGGGGTTTTTCTCAAAATTTTCTGACAAAAGTTTTTTTTTAAAAACTGGCGGAAATACCCAGTTTTACATTTATGCTACTCATTTATGAATTGCTCATTGTGCTAGCAAAGTCTTTCTTACTTTAGATTCTTATATGAATTTGTTGATTCTTTAGTGATATATATTTTTATTTTTAAAGATTAAATAAAAAAGTCAAATTCAATCTTTAATATATTACACAAATTTATAGGTGTGGAGTTTTTATAGCATTTTTCATCATCATCATCGGTACCATCCTGGATATGTTCCTCCGGCACAGGTTGGATCACGATATGGATATCGAGGAAATTGTTCGAAAGAAAAGTCTGTCAAATTTAATATAGATCTAGTTTATATTTCTATTGATTGAAGTAATTTATATAGTGTGAATTAAAATATCTAATGTCAAATTAACATTCCTTTTGCAGGTTTCCTAAGACAATTCAGCTATGCCTTTTCTGCCTATAGAAATGCATGCAAAATCCTTAATACTTCCATACCTTCTTACCACCTTTCCTCTTTGCATGGGATAAAATTTTTAAGCATGACGTGGATAATGTTGGGTCATGTTTATTATTGCAAAGATTATTTGACTGTAGGTACGTACATGAATAATTTTGTCAGTGCTTTAGATGAAATGACTTTCATACATACACATCACATGAAAGCTGTCCGAAAAATAGTTACATGTATTGTTAGAAATTAATATATTTTTTATCTATAATAAGGTATTTCTAGCTCAAAACTTTCAGTTGTAAAACCTTATCAAAGCTTTTATTTTGGTAAATGAAGTGTTCTGTACATATATTTTTAAATATTAAATGAGTTATGACCATTTAAAAATATTTGTGTTTGTTTATTAAGAGGAAATAGTGATGCTCAATGCTGATAAAAGTATCACACAGTATTATTAAGTTTAGTACAATTAGGCCCATATTTGAACTAATGTGAATTAATTCTTAACACTCGGTACTCACAGCTGGGGAGACATATATTAATGCTATAGAAATCGGAAGGCTCGGCAATGGAGACATTTCTGTTACCACTTGTATATATAGATAAAGAAATAATTTTTTAAATGTCAAATTGATATGTATGTAAGTTTACGACCCCGCAATAAAACGTCAATGATTATCACCAAACGGCTGGCAGTGAAAAGAATCAACACTAAAATGTGTTTGGGACTTAAAGAGCTACCACATACCCCCTTTATGTATGTTGATATTATTATAATAAATAAGTCGTGAGCATCAATGGTTAATATGCTAAAACGTGTTGGTGTTTGTAAATTGATGTTTTTTTTAAACATACAGAACCTTCATCCGAAATACAAGTTTACATATGGTCCTGAATGTTGCTTGAACTCATAAAAAATATTGGTTTATTTTTATGTTGTATCGATTTAATTAACTATGTGCAAAGAATGAGTATTTTTGCTATTATGTAATAACATTGTATAGTTAAAAATAATATTTTTAAAAATTATAAATGCTTTTAACGCAATTTTTTTTTGCATTAAAATTTGCTATTTGTTATTCTAATGTATATGATATAGCCTGTTAAAAAACACTTTTTATATTGAATCAAACTTTGGAACTTAATTCTGTATTTTATTGTAGCTGGTTTAAATAAAGTTCGAGATCTTGGAGCAAATTTGGCATTTCAAGTGGTCCTAAATTCTGGTTTTGCAGCTGATACATTCTTCTTTTTAAGGTATTTACTTTGATATATTAAAAAAAATTGTGATTAGTCTCCTTTCAAATTAAAAAGAGTATCTCGATAAAAAATATTTTACTGTTAAAGAAAGAAACTGTTTAGTAGGCAACTAAAAACATTAAATACTTAAGTATAAGTATCTTTTAGCGTTAAAAAAACTACAAGATGGTAAATTCTTCTAAGTTAACATCAAAACATTGAGCCATCAGATTTAAGCTTTACCAATATCCATTTAACTTGAATTCTGCACTATTATTTACTTTTGCATCCTATATTGTTTGGCAGTGTTCTTTTGTAGAGTGTGAAACACAAAAATAATTTGTAGGTCAAATAAAGACTGGTGACTTATCAGAAATACAATCTCAGTATACACGCAGTAACTTTAATAATAAACAAAAATTCATATACACATAGTAATCCTAGTACATATAGTAAAAATTCATATACAAAATACATATAGTTACTATCGCTCTAATTTTTATGTTATGTGACCCATCTCAGCTTATCACAATAAGTCTTTATGAAAATTTTGGGTCCTTAAGAAAGAGTGGGAACTTTGATGTTACAATCATAGTATTTTATAGATTTTAAATACATTTTTATTGTATTTATCTACAAAAATATTTATTAAACTAAAGCTATGCTCCTTTTAGTGGTCTTCTTGTTGTCTACTCTACTTTCCAGTATCTAGAAACCAGTGACGGGAAGTTTTCAATTGTAGGATTTTACCTTAAAAGATATTGCAGGTTTGTGTTTACTATTTTGTGTTTCTTTGAACCTAAGAAGATTTAATCTATCTGTTAAAATTGTACTATTTTTTTAAGTTAGGAATTGTACAGATAATTAAATTTTTTTTATTGTAATATAATTTTGGGAGAATCAATCACATATAATATTTCTATAGTAAAGATCCCTTTTGCGCCCCTTATACTCAATAAATCTTAACACATGAGTTATCAAAAGATAGATAATTTAATGGGCCAGTGACGAATCGTACTTTCATCTCATAAATATGAACGTTTTTTTTAAAAATATGTGTTTAAAATAATTCATTAAAAAAAAATTAACTAACATTTCATACTGCTGCCATCTATAAGCAGACCAATACACTTTTTGATGATTTTTTTTTGTTGGGGGGGGGGGGGGGGGGGGTAAAAGATTTGCTGATATCTTTCACCCTTATAGAATGAATGGGTGGGCGGGGGGCGAGGGTGCTGTTCATGCAATGATTACAGCACAGGCATGCTAGTTAAAAATTGATGCAATTTTTTAGTAAAAGATATATTATATTTGTTCTGTATAATTCTTAAATCCTAAAATGAACAGAAATCAAGTCGATAAATGTACTTCCCTACATTTTATATTAACTATTTAAGTTTGCTCCCATTTGTTAAATTTTTTACACAAAACAGGTTCTAATAATCAATATAAAAGTACTCAATCCATCATTATTAGTTATTCATTGAGATTCACTAATTTGAGTTTATTTAAATAACTTGACTACATTGCCTTACACTAATACTGAGCAATAGCTATTGGTTAATATTGAGTGATTAGAGTTGTTTAAATGAACATTTTCTTTTGCAGATTAACTCCCGCATTCCTAATGATATCAGGTGTGATTATGCTTGGGCCTTTGATCGGTAGTGGACCTGTTTGGAATGAGACTTTGGAGCCGTTTGTGACTGGGTGTGAGAATTACTGGTGGACGAATTTGTTTTATTTTTCAAATTTTGTGCCAACTGCCAAAACAGTATGTTTATATTTACTATATTAATATATGATTTCATAATGGTATGTTTATATTATTTTATATTAATGTATATTCATACCCCTTTTAATATATTATATTTATCCTACTGCTATTTAATATCCTAGTACCTCAAAACTCAAGGCTGCTCCTGAGTTTTGCGGAACAGGGCTATGTGCTTCTGGAAGGGCCCTGCGGTTATCGGATAAAAAATATGTAAAATGAGAATATTACAGATAAAATTAATTTTGTATATTTTTATTGACTAAATATATTTAAGATCAACTACAAGAAGTATCATGATAGAAACATCCCATATTACATGTTTTATGTGGATTCATTCTGACACTATAACTCTGACAAATAGCACGACTGACACATAAATTTGGTCTTATTCTATATTAAATTACAAAAAATACAGATTTTTTATGTATTGAAGTTATTAATAAATATTCTATGCTAAGGGGAAATGTAGTGTGACAAATTCATTCATAAATTTCATTTGAACATATTCATAAGTTTGTGTGGAGGATTATAAGGGGTCCTGCTGCTATTTCACCTGGTGACCGTATGCGAACCTAAGGAACTCCCTGTCAAAACTAATAAGCTGATGTTTTTATTTGTTAATTAGTTAACTTTATAATGTTTCCCTACTTTTAAATTCAACAATTAATATTTATTTTACTATTAATGCATATTTTATTTTATTGTACTTCATTTCAGTAAAAGTATTTAAAATTTTTAGCTAGTTATTATGGTACTTTCAATGCATTATTCACAAACTAAACATTTATGTTGCCAACGAGGGCGAGAGCCATTTACATATCAATATAAAATAAATCCTTTTATTTTTAGTGTGTTCCTCATGGTTGGTTCTTGTCCTGTGACATGCAATTTTACTTAATATCACCAATCATTATTCTTGGGTTGTACAGGTAAGCAGTTTCTAACATTTAGATGATTATACCCAATGAAATAAGGGTATCTTCTTGACAATTTAGGGTTACCTCTTGTATTTTACAGGCGACCAAATATGGGACTCCTCCTCATTGCATTGGGAATCATCTCTTCTATGGTTTCAACAGGATTTCTCACTTTTATATACAGTTTGCCTCCAGTGTCCCTTTTCTCCCTTCCTGATCCTAAGTACATATATAATGTTTTTCTTTATTAAGATTAATACTAAATTACTTTGATTCATACATTAGTTAGAGTTATGTCTTCTTGTTAAAAAGGATAATTTGCAGAGGCGGACCGTGGGCGAAAATGTTAGTGCAGCCGAAATCATTTAACTCCCTTCCCCCACTTTCCACAACCATACATGAACGGACATTCTTAAAAATTTATTACTCAAACTCAAATCAAAGTTTCCTTTCAACTTTTATGAAAGATAATATGTGAAAAAAATAGAAAACACTTACTTATTTTTTGAAAATTAAATCAATCCTCCTTTCTTTTAAACTTGCAAATCCGCCAATTTTAATATTAATTTAAGTAAAAAACAACAACACACGTATAAACTTATTGAAAACTGTTTCCGTTTGGAGAGATTCTTCGAAATTCTCATTTTCCCCCGCCCCGCCGATTCACGCACGAACCAATAATTTAATCAAAATCCCAAGTACAGCAGAATTGAAAATATCCTTTTTGGCTGCATTTATGTCGTCATATCCTCTATTTTAGCGTGTAGGGGAAGTCATACTACATAAGGTTGCCATGGCACCGATGCAGCCGATTTCGCTTTTTGGCTGCAGTTTTGATTGAATGGAGTTTTCTCCCCTCCTGAATTTGTGCATTACGGGCAACAGGTTTGCTATTTATCGGAGATTTTTTTACTTACTGTTGAAATTTCATCTTCCTTTCCAATTCTAATCTTCATTTAAGAAAATTAGTAAAATATATAATTTTAGTTTTAAAATACACTGATAAAATTAGGTGTAGCCCGGCTGTACTTGCTGTAGTGCACGAGACGCCACTGATAATTTATTTTAGTAATAAATAAAACCTATGTGAAAAAAAGTTATACGAAATTACATTTTACCTTTTATTTTTTACATAAAATTATCTAAAAATTCAAAGTTTTTAGTTTCTAAATTTTTTTTAATTGCATAAATGCATGCATTGAGTGAAAGTTATGATTAATGGCATTTTTTAATATTGCTTTTTTTGTATAAAAAGACAACTAAAAAAACTTTCTTTTACTTTCTTACAGAGATATTAATGAATATCTAGATTCTATGGGATACAAACCGTATCCACATTATGCTTCATACTGCATTGGAATGGCTGTTGGCTTTTTTCTGTCTGCCAAACAGAAAATAACTATATCTAGGGTAATAATAATTTTTATATACTTTTAAAGTTTAATTATTAATGTATACAAATTTTGCTTTAATATACTTTATATAGCTTTAGTTTATAGTATTATTTTAGCTTTAATATAGTTTGTAAATTTGCTCTGTATTTGTATTAGAATAAAATGCACTATTTAATTTTTTACTTTATATTTTGATTTTGCTATCAAATTGTTCATAATTGTTGTTTTAACATTTGAGTTTTCACATACAAAAGTTGTCTGTCATTGTTTATTTTTTTAAAAAATAAATCAAGTATCAATTTAAATTATAGTCACACAAAATTCAGCACTTTTTGGTGAATATACATCACTGATCTCTAACTGCAACTTCTGGATTGGGCAAGATATTTTATTGACTTGAAGCCAATTGAAGGGGTAATAACTGTATCCCATTTTCATCGCGATATTTCGTATATTTTCATGTTAAAATAAGCCGACATGTATTGTTTTTGGCAAAGTTTTTTTCTATTTTCTTTTGAAACATTTTTCTTGGAAGAAAACATTTTCTTGCAAGAAAAGAAAGATGAAATCATCAAATGTAGAGCTCAGTTTCTCTAGCAATCTTACAGTTAATATTTTTCAAATTTAAATTCGACACACCCTTAGTACCAAGTGATGGCCTTAAGCCATCTCTGTAATTACACCAGTTCCACCCTATGTATTTACAGGTGAAAATTTCATATTGAGTTATTATCAATGACGAAATCCTTGAATAAATTTATAAAGCATTGGTTATATCACCTTTTATTTATCATTTCAGTGTATGCAAGTGTTCGGCTGGATTTTCACAATCACAACTTGTCTGCTCGTTGTGTATGGAACTTGGGATTGGAACAGTGGCAATTTACCGGATTGGTCTGTGTCGGTCGCTTATGCCACTTCTAGTAGAACGGTTTGGACCATAGGGATAGCTTGGATAACTGTTGTGTGTTATGCTGGATATGGAGGTAAGTTTGATAGATCTTAAAATTGAAATTGTTGCCAAATTGGAACTAAAGTACTCTTACTATATATTACATAATGTCGTGAATTATTTGGTGTATTTTTTAAAATTATTAAATTTATTGAGTTAAAATGTATAGTAAATGTTATCTTTTTCTCAAGTGTGTTTTTAGGAATAGTATAAAGCTTTCAAAAAATCCTTAAGCTGTGGTAATTGCTTCTAAAAATTATTTTTAAAAAAATGTTTTTGTATCTCAATAGTTATGGTAAATTATAATTTTTTAGAACGCCTTAACATTGAATATCTATGTGATATATGGCTTTTAAGTTCAAACCAAAAAAACATATTTAATATTTTTTTTTATCAATTTATTGTACCTTTCTTCAATTAAAGTCATTATTTTTGTCTATTAGTTTAATATTTTTTTCAACTAGTATAAAAAGCTCTTTGAAACCAATCACGAATCAAATCAACTAGATTTATTTGCTAAATACCAAAGTAGAAGAACAATATCTACACCAAAAATGGTGCAAGATTGCTTTATGAAATTTATATAAACATAACTATATAATTTTTGTGCATAAAAATAATTAGCAAAAAGAAAAGATTAACAATAAAGCAACATGCATTAAATTCAGTTGAAAGATTGTGTCTAAAGTATTAGTACAGTGACAGTACCTAACCACATATTGGAAAAATATAATTCAAAAAATATTTTAGTTAGAAATAAAATAATATTTTTTCAATATGTTTATTAAGGTTAGCTACTGACGCTAAAGTAATGCTTTAGACAATCTTGCAACTGAATGCATGTTGCTTAGTTCTTTTTGATAATGTGTTACACAAAATACTTTAATTTCCTTTTGTTCCAGGCACTGTAAATGATATCCTCTCCTGGCATGGATTCATACCCTTGAGTCGGCTCACCTACCTGGCATACTTAATACACCCCTTGTTAATGTACCTGTATGCAAGCTACATCAGAAGTCCATTTTATTTCAGCCAGTATGTTTTGGTAAGTCTCAGTTTAAAAGCAGTCCTAAATTTTAAGCCGTATTTGTAAAATATTTTTAATACAAGTCTTAAACTTAAATTTATTTTTTGTCAAGGTTATAAGTATTAGAATTTTTTTCACTGTTTTACTGAAATGCAAACCAGTGCTAAAACAAAACTTTTCATATACTCTTATTTTGAACTAAAATAATTATTTAGTCATATATATTTTTAGTTTATTTGGTTTGAAATATAAAAATAAACTGACGGAAACTAAAAATAGTTCACTATTTTTTTAAAACTAAATTTGCTTAATTTTTACTTGCAACTTGCTTTATGAATGCAAATGTACATATTGCTTTAAAAGAAAACTGAATTTTAACAGAAAAATAATATTTAGCAAAAGTTTACTAAAATTAAAAAAAATCAAACAATTTTAAGAGTTTTGCTATTTTTTTTTTATTGCGGGTTTTAGTGGTTTAAATAGCTACGTTTTTGGAAAAGGAAAATCTCTATGAAACCCATTCAATGTTATAAGTTAACAGTACACAATCTTTAACCTGTACACTGTAAGAAATATCTACCTATTATCAGGCATGATAACAGGAAATTGTAATATTAGTAAAGTCTTTGAAAACAATTACAAAAGTAACATTTTCCAGGTGTATCTCTACTTTGGTCACTTATGTGTAACATTTGGATTGGCCTTCATATTCTCCCTGGCTTTCGAATTGCCCTTCCTTAACCTTGAGAAAATAGTCTCGAGGCGCTTGGACCAGAACAGAAGGAAGAGAAGGGCCTCCTTCTCTGGACACCACACCAACTGGCAGCACCCGGAATACCCCGAAATAAAGGACTCGGTGGTTCTGATGCGGAGAAGGACAGACCTCACAACCCATAGGTGAACGGAAGAGTTGAGCTGTTATGTTTAGTTGCATAATCTGCCAAATTCTGTATTTTTACAAATCTGTACAATTTTTCTAACTAGAAATGCAGATGTGTTTCACTACAATAATTTCAATTTATGCTAAATCAATTGTATTTGTCTTGATATAGTATTTATGTAATCGCCAATTACCATGATTAATTTCATCTTAGTGTTTGAAAAATAATTTTCAAATGTTATCTACCAAAAGAACTATTTTTCAAGAATGGATATATAAAATTAGGTCTTTAATTAGTTTATTTAACTTTTCTCAAATCACAATTTTTTTTTATAGATCTAAAAATCAATTTCAAAATATTGCAATTTTCAAAAATATTTTTCTGTGTAGCTATCAAACTTTTTGAAGTACACAGTGGCATGAATTTTTAAAAAAAAATAAAATGTTATATAATTGTGTTAAAAATGCATAGGATTTTGAAAAATATGTTGTACATATATTGTATGTATTGGTAGGTATGGCTGTATAACGAGAGCTTTGAAAGTTGAAGTTTTTTGTGGAATTAAAATATTTATTTTAGCTAGACTTTCAATGGTTTTCTTAACTGTTTTGTAACAACAGTATAAGTTGATAATCGAGATTGTGTGAAAATGCTGATTTGGTTTTATATATACACAATATACCCTTTTTAGTTTATACAGATTTGTATAGTAAAACTTCATAATGATTAAGGTCTTATTTATGGACTTTTGTAAATATATAAAACATTTAGACTTGTTAAGCAATTTCAATTACATACAGTGTTGATATTTTTTATGCATTTTCAATGCATTTATTACTTAAAAAATAATTAGCATAATTTTTTTAGCTTATCATTTTTTTTTTTAAATAAACATTTTATTAAAGGTAATTTTAAATTAGGATAACCGTAAATGGATGTGTATTTATTCTTTTTTAAATTAGTTATGGAAACTCGTTCCATCCCATTTACTTAGCCCAGTTGTTACATCATTTATGTATGCAGGCCTAATGTTTACTTGTATGTTTCACTGTGATATATGCTGTGTTTGTCTGTAGTTTCGTAAAATTGTGCAGGTTCGAAACCTGACTAAAAGCAAAATGTTATTTACTTGGATTTGCTTTTCATTTTCATGCAGTTGTTTTAGTATGTTAATGCAGTTAAGATAGCAATTTCCATAAAAAAAATTATACTATTGCTTAAATAATTAATGAGAAATTTTAATAGATAAGGAGTTGGGAAATTTATCCATTTTAAGCAATTGCTTTGAAAATTGATCATTTGTATTATTTCTCCACTTTTAATGTATTGTAGCAATATGAATGTTTGGTTCTACATGAATGTTTTTTTAATTAGTTTCTTAAATGAAAGTAAAATATCATTTAAATTTTTCAATTGTTGTATTCAGTAATGTGTATTTGATATCATTTGAGAGGCCATGTTAAAAATATAAGAAAACACATAAATCATTACTATCTTTATATATATGTATATATTTATATATAAACAGGTTTATTGTCATAGAGAAATATTTTATGTTGACTAACTCAAAGATACACAAACATGCATACATTCAATCGATAACAGGATGATAAGAGATGATTTGTAATTTTCTAATGGCAAGTCAATGACTAGGTCAGTAATGAGCACCATGAAAGCATGGTGTGAAGAATCAGCACAGGCGACAGAATACACAAGAGCAGACGCTTTTCATTCCGATAATTTACAAGCATCTTCCGAACACATTCAACTGAAATTTCTGGTTGTTGTATATGGAACATGACATTTTCTTCGGTTATTTACATTTGAATTATTTTTGGTAAATACATGTTCTAAAACACCATGATTTATATTTGTTTTATGAATTTTAAAAACTAAAACAGAGTGGGCAACATATCCTGGGAAATTTTTGATAAATTCTGTAAATGTCCAGGAAAGTTTCACAAAAAAATCAGGGAAATTTTCAAATTTGGATTACTAAAATGCAATTATGGTCTATTCTGGGTAGTTTAGTTGTCAATATTTCCTTTTAGTCTTCAAGAAGAAAAAAAATATGTTTGTTGTTGATAGAGACTAAAATAATCACTGCTGTAGGGAGGAACGAAAACAAAGCACATTGGACTTAGGATTGTAAACAACTTGTGGGGGGTCTGATGAATATGCGATTATTGACGATTGGAATAGAAAACGTATAAAACATTAAAATTATCTACAGAAGACATAATTCGAAAAAACTTTTTTTTTTCCTTCAATTCTCGGCTTTTAGAGAACATGTTTAATTACTATTATGTCTGTCGCACTTGGTATAATTTTATGTTGTATCCATGAATTATTATTTTAACTAAATCTATAAGTATTGCTTATAATTTTTATTTATAATACAATATATTTATTGTAGTGTGGATCCTTTGTTTCTATACTAAGCATGTATTGCAAAATTTCTTAATGTTATTGTAAAATCAGGGAAATTTTTGTGACACCATCGGGGAACTTTTTTTTCAAGATTTTGCTGCCACCCTGTAAAAAGTTGAGCATCCTCTTTCAAAATATAGAAAAAGGTCAGTTAAAACATATCGATTCTGCTCAAGTATATGAAGTAGCACTTTTTTGCAGTAAAACCTACAAAATACACATTAATGTAGGTTACATATAATACAATAAAACCAAATTCAAGAGTGCACTTTTAAAGCTTCTTTCATATAAAATTTTATACATTAAAATATGCAAATTCATAGCAATGTAAAAATTTATTTTTATAACAATCTACAATTGTAGCTTTAATATACATTAAGACTACAATTTAGACATCTCCTTTTCATGCTTATTGCTTTGAACAGGTTGTTAGTCTATTACATTGAATACAAGTATTAAAACAAATGAATTCATGAAATATATAAAAGTCAAACATATCATAATTGAAATTATTAACTTAAATGTTTGATTTGTTGTTAAAATATAGTGAAAAATATGAGAGATTCGAATTTTATGGATATTCTACAAAAAGCTCATTTCCAATATGAAAAGATACAATACATAAACAATACTCACAAATCCGAAAAAAATATTGATTAAAAAGATTTTGGTTAAATAAATTCTTAAATGAATACATTGTCAAAGTTTTAATAAATATCTATTTTGATATATTAGATTTAGTGCACCCTGGCGGCTATATAATTATAACCTACACAATTTTGACTTTCAACAGTAAGAATGCATTTTAAAAACAGCTACGAGTTTAATAGCAATATTTATACATTATATATGACGCTAGTATGTACATTTTTGCTTTACTGAAATTGGAATCCATTTCTTCCTTACGAAAAATAGATGCCACTATCGACCAGCTTTCATGTTTTTCAAAACAAAAGTTGACATTTATTTTAGACCAATAGCTAGGGAATGTTTTGTTTTATGCTGGCTGAAAATTTGTAGTAATGAATTCTTTTCACCAACATGTTACATTTTGTCTGAGTGATTTTGAATATACATGAAAATATACCAAGACTTTTATAGTAACAAAAATATAACCACTTCCCTCAATTCCTATTGCAGCATTCAAGCAAAGCTAATAACTTAAAATTTCAACCTCTTTAAAGTATTTAAAACCAGGGTTCGAAATTTGGAGATAAAAGTTAGGTGCCATTGGCCCCTAGCAATTTTTTTTTTAGTTGCCAAAATGTCCTGATTAGGCCTAATTTTAAAATATTCAAATTACTTAAACAGAGCTGCCAAACTGTTGCAACATTTTTGTAATCGTTAAAGCTTTTTTTTTGCATAAAATTAGAAGCATCTTTCCATTTGTACTCTAAAATTATCACCGTCTTACTGGCAAAATTACTGAAAAGTACGAGATCAATTATAGAAAATCAATTTTTATTATTAAAAACTTTTGATAGGTTGTCAGCTTTACTTAAGTGTAAGCATATATACAGGCACTGTAAAGACTTATAATAGCAAAACAAAGGAATTTTATAATTTACAGGAAAAAACAGGAAATTTTTTATAAAAAGTTAGGCGTCAAAATTGACGACTGGGTGTAAAATTACAGTCGTCAAAATGAAGTTTTAGGTGCAAAATACGACTAGCAACTACTGATTTCGAACCATGCCTAAAACCTAAATTCACACAATTGCAAGTAAATAGGTCTTATGCTGAATGTGGATAAACAGCGGTTTATAAGAAATCCCCATACATTTTTTTATCAGCATAATCTCGCGAAACTGCCTAGCCAAGATTTTGAATTCATTTCCAAGTATAAACAATCTTTTACTATAAAATTCCAGCCAGTATAAAGCAATTCAAACAAAA
This sequence comes from Troglohyphantes excavatus, assembly GCA_963932185.1. Classification (NCBI taxonomy): domain Eukaryota; kingdom Metazoa; phylum Arthropoda; class Arachnida; order Araneae; family Linyphiidae; genus Troglohyphantes; species Troglohyphantes excavatus. The sequence continues at coordinate 9,359,551 of OZ010667.1, forward strand.
CTTTCTCCAGCTTTTCAGAGTATTTTCAACAAAAGAGCATGCCTTTCTTATATAAAAACGTCTAATTAGTAATGGACCAGCCATACAACGGCTCTTCAACATAAACTTCTCTCCACACACATTCTATGTGAAGTTAAAACTTAACTACTTTGCGTCACCAATGACTGAGTTGCACTTTGGCACTTTTAATTATAGAGAGAGAGGAAAAGGACAGGTACATTACAATATACAGTTCCACACAATTTTCATAAATATGCATTGAAAACAATGATTTTTGGACCGATACAAAAACACCAATTTAGCTGTTGCATTTTAATTCAATAAGAGAAGGCATCTGCAAGTATAGCTATTACAGTAATGTAATCCCAAAGTAAGTGAGTTTCATATATATATATATATATATATATATATAAGTTTAAAAAAATGAATATATTAAATGTATAATAAATATAAATACATAGTTTTTAGTATTTTTTTAATTTAGTGTATACATAAACTAGAATGCGAAAAATAAATAAAAGGGTTTAGTTTGCTTATAAATTTAGGTAATTAATGAAAAAAATAACAAGTGGAAAGGTTTAGTTGATATAGTGGTTGGATAAATTAAATTTTGATACTTTTTTTTTGTTTTAAATTCCTTTTTGGTTTGGTTAAAAGTATACAATCATATTTATAAAGCCCAATATTATCACTGTAGTTAAAATTGCATTATTTGCTAGGATTTGGAACATGTAAAAAACAAACAAAATATATCATAACAAATTAAATGCACCATGAAACCTAAAAATCACAAATAAGGTAATTACTTTGATATTACTGTCAGAAAAAGAATCCTATTTATTCAAAATAAGCAAAAGATAGTTTGGTGTAAAGAAATACTTTAAAAGTAAAGTAAACAGCATTAAATATGTAAAGAACTACACATAAGAAGCACTAGAGAATAAAATACTCTAATATACTATACAGGTAGGTAATATACATATTCACAAGAAAATATATACATAATGTAAAGAAGGGTAAATGTTTTAAGTGCTATTTTAAGCTGTGACACTTAAAAATACTCAGGAACTTTTGATAAATTTCAATAAAAATATATTTTTATAAAGCAATTAAACTACAAAAAAAGAAGCTAAAAAGGCCCATATAATTAATTGCAAATAAGTTTATTTCACTACAAATGTAATAGTGTGGAAAGTACATGCCACACTGCATACAAATGATATCTATAGATATAATCATATTTGCATTTGGCCAAACTATTCTGAGCTATGTGAAATGCAGTCCAAATAATAATTTCAGGCTTTGATCTTTAAAGGAATCACTGCAATCATTTTCATAGACTTGCATCATTTCTAGTATATATCTTATGTTAAAAACAGTCAACTACGTCAATAGGAACAAATACTGTAACTATTATTAGTGTATTTGAAGATTGCATACTAACACATTAAAAAATAATACTATACTAAGTTAATAGAAAAACAACTATAAAAGTGGTGGTAATATTAAACTACTGGTGGACAACCCTACTTTGCATTAAACAAAAAAAATATTATAATGTAAATAAAACCATTGTTTTCAATCAATTCAGTTGAAAAAAAAATCTGAAACATTTCCCCAAAACACAGTATGTGCAGTTACAGAACCCAAATTATGCATGTAAAACAAATTATGATTTAAAATGTAAAAAAAAAAGTTCTAAATTTTTGCATCAGTTAAAAGTTTGGACTTTAAATAAAAATAGTTGAATGTTTTTAAATAATTTTAAAAGTAAATGTTACATTTTTTTTAAGGCAATAAATCAAATTTGTTTAACAGCGTAAAATATTCGAGAAAACGAATAACTAAAACGAAATCTGTAGAATCAGTGGCGGATAATGCATGGGGCCAAAGGGGGCCTGGCAGTATTTCTGCGCCTTAGCCCCACTAATTTTGAAATATTTGTATACATAATTTAAGGCCATAAATTGTTGAATTGTATTAAAATTAATTTTGTATTAGTTAAATTAATTTGTCGTAATATTCCCTCAGATTTTTATCCAATATTGTCAATTAAATCTTTGATTTCATTCTTCCTTCTTTAGTCTAATATTTATTCTTTTCACTTTCAATTTGTTTAAATTCCAATTAATTAGCAATTTAATTTTCCCATATTTGCAAGAAAGTTTTATCATTTTTAGCCTAGTTTATTCATATCAACTATTGAACAAAACTGCCATGCTTGAATTCTTTTGTAATTAAGGCCCCCCTCACTTTTCATACTCACAATCTGCCACTGAATATAATTCATAAACAATTTATACTCAAGTTGAAAATTATAATTTGAACAAACAATTTGTCCAAGTTACAGTTAGCATGTGTATTGGTCTATCTGGTTATTCAAAACCTTTCTTGGTAACCTAACATTTGAGGTTCTACAAAATTCACAAGCCAGTAAAATATTAAATAAACATACCATAAAAAGTAGTACATTCATATTAGGCAGTCAGGAAGGTAGTCATTGGAACATGTTCTTGCATAGATAAATTTAAATATTTGCATAGATTTCTTGTGCTTTTAGAATTAATATATATAAAAAAAACTGTAGGTGGTTCAAATATTTTTATAAGAAAAAATAAATACAGTGTCATTTGGAGTTTCTTATATTTAAAAAAAAAATTCCAATATATTTTCTAAATTAAAATATGACAAATAATTTAATAAACAAAAAAGTTCTTTTTCAAAAGAATATTTGTTAAATGTCTTATTTCACGGGTTGCATGAAGATGATACAATTACGACTATAAAGTGCCATTTTTTTTGCTGTCAAAATATGAGGGAAAATGGTAAAATCTTCTAAAGCAGTGACATTGAAATGCCACTACCTAAAAACTATGCATTTAGTAAGACTATATGCATATAATTTTTTCGCAATTAAAATTTTAAAATTTATTTAAATAAGGCAAAAATCATGTTAACTAAAAATTAGCACTTTAAAAAGTACACATGTTATGACATATTTCCATTAAAAGATCACATATATTTATACACGATAGCTTTTGAAAATAGTATTCCAATTTCTCTCAATTAAAACTAGAGCAGCGTAACACCTACAGCTTTTCACATACATTTTAGCAATTCCATAAATACTACAATATAAAAAATGTAACCTAAATAATACTAAAAATGTAAAAATGAGGTATAAAAATGTAATTGATTGTGTCAAAAATTACTGTACCACACTTTTGTATAGATGCAATTAGCTCAAGATCGGAGCTTCCACCGTGTCAGATTCTCAATTTGTTCAGATATATTGACGACTAGAAGAACGTCCAAGCCGTTGACCCTTGTCCAGCGCCCAATGAGCAGTAAAAGCAAAGGCGGCAACTGTACAAAAAGAACACTCATCGCTGTACAACATTAACAAGGTCTCGCACTGTATTCTGTAAATCAGACAGCAGCTTGGCACTGTCACTACTATTGTTGCTATTGCAAGTTCGCAGCTGTTCCCCTTGGTTCTCGAGTCGAGACAGAAGTTCTCGGAACCGGAATCTCCCATGGGGCGGTATGTACTCGGCGTAGCCAGAACAAGACGTTCGGAACAGCTGCACTTTGTCAGTCAGTTGAATAACGCTCATGCTGCTTATGCTCGCCGCATTCTTAAGCCCGATAATATTATTCTCCAGCGCGCTTGAAATTTCGACAATCGATGCTTTGGTATTGGCAAGTTCCGATTTAGAATCGTCCTCGTTTTCGTTTCTCTCGATTGGCTTTTCTGTACTGCTTTGGGAGGTTGGACTGTCGAGCGATTTGGTTCCGCCTCTGGGAAACACTTGGGGCTTCAATGCCGGTTTGGCGGGTTTTGTCACGGGCGCAACGGAAGCGATGGGTCGACAACCTTTTACGGGAGGTTTCTGGGGAACTTGGGGTTTGGTTAGAGTTCCAGTTGGAATTATTGTATCACTAGAATTTTCTTGAATTGCAACGCTGTCATTGAGCTTCGAATCGTCTTTCTTCCTTTCAACAGGTACGGTTTGATTAGAATTAGATTTTGTTTGTAGAGGTGGCGAACTTTTCCATGACACTAAATTGTTTCTAGAGGTCTTTTCGGCTTCTCCCGTGTCGGACAATGTGCTGCTTATCTTTGGGTCATTCGCATCGGGCAATTCAAAGCTTCTTTTCATTTTCGTTTCAAGCTGGTGTGCCATGATTTTCGGACACATCTTCTTTACGCCTTCCGACGGCTTATCGAAGCTGTGACCGCCACTCTCTTTTTCCCAAAGCTTTTTCAAACTGTGTATGCTGCCAGAGCTGAGGCGTTTGTTCTCGTCTTCCGTTTCAACGAGGTTTGTCTTTTCTGGAATCGGAATCTCCGCCTGTTCCTGACGAATTTCTCCATCAGATAACACACTTGTACGCTGGACTGGCTGTGTGATGTGCTCTTTCAACTTGTCTTCTTCCAAAGAGGCGCACATTCTGTCTAAAATAGGCTTCGAGTATATACGCTTTTTGTCCAGTTCACCTGAATTTTCCATAACATGATTATGAGTTATGTTGGCAGAATCAGAATTATCACACTGAACCTTTTCTTTACAAATGATGGGAATCGGTTTTTGGAATTGATCTGTGGGGGATGAGCTGTTTTGATTACTAGTATGAGAGGTTCCAGTTCCCATTTCCACCGCCCTTTTGCGCGCTTTCATTTTCAGGCTTTCAAAAAGCTCCGAAACCAGTTGGGAAGCCGGATTAGCGGGAGGCGCCGGAGCCTGCTTGTACCTCGAATTCGACACAGGTTTTAAATTCTGTCTGAAGTCAGAGGCATTTGGCAGACTGGGAGGTGGATTCTCATTTGATATTGCTTTGGACTCCAAGGAAGCAGATACATCATTCGTAAAATTAGAACCAGTTTTTATGTCTTTTACCTGTGGAGGACTATGTGCATTGGAACCTAAGGAAGAAGATGGGCTATGTATATGATCGGAAGCTGAATTTGACATTGGGGATTTTTCGTTGCTCCTTCCTAACTGATCGTCCATCGAACCACTTTTAACCAAATTGTGTTTTGGGGGACTCGGCGGCCTGTCTTTGGGACGTTTCTTTAAGGTGCGACGAACCAAACCACATCCAAAAGGAGGTGGGGACTGATTATTGGCAAGTCTATCCTCCTCAACGGAGTCTCTATGTTTTAAATTTACACCAAACAAAGCTCCATTGTCTCCATTGACGTCCTTGCTTGAGTGGCTGTTATCTTCCGATTTACCCCCCTTCAGCGTGTACCGATCCGCCTTTTTGCCCCTCGGCATACGGGGGGATGGTATGGGTTTAATGGCCAAATGATGTGTCTCGGGAATAGAACCAGTCTCAAACATTTCGCTAGATTTTGTATGCGTCAAATCGGACTTTTGCCTCTGCAAAACCCCGTGGGAGAAGTATCTAGAAATATCGGAACCTTGCCGTGCGTTATTTGCATAGGAATTGTTCACATTGGCTGCAGCTACAACAGGACAGGTCCCCTGACGGTTAATTGTCTCTACTGCATGAGAAGAATACATCACATCAGGACCCACTTCTTTGAGTATATCCAATTCCGTCTCCAAGACAGGCTCTGGTTGAGACCCAGCATGCAGACCATGCTGCCTCAAAGACTCCAGGTAAGCACCTATTCTGGCCCCCTTCGGCAAAGTGCCGTACCTATTTATTGCCCTCTTCACATTCTGAACCTCCAAGGCTGCTATCTGCACCTTCTTGGGCTGAGCTTTAGTCGACTGTGCACTGTCTTTCATTCTCTGCTGGATATTGGGAGGGTAAGTTCTCATCTTCTTGAGCTTCTGCTGGGATTGGCTCTGCACTGCATTGGGGACACTCAATGCCGAAGTGGCAGTGTGGCTCTCGGAGTCTTCCGTGTCTGGTGTCCTTTCTTGGACGTCACTCTCTGTCTCTCCGGCACTACTGTTCAGATCTTGGAGCTCCTTGTTGATGTTCTCGAACACCTTTTCCAGGCCATTGACTGCCTCCTTGGAGCCTTCTGATCCGTCCTCGCCCATTTTGTCCTGGTAGGTGCTGTCTCGGAAGGAGCTGGTTCGCTTCGGGGGTACTGGGGCAGTCTTGCTGCGAGGACCGGATCGTCTCAGCTGAACAATGGTTGATTTTCCCACAGAGATGGTGGGCTGCTTTGACTGGGAAGAGGAACGGTTTGCTAAAAAAAGAAGAGTTAATAGAATTTCAAAATAAGAATTTTCATAAATTAGTTATGAAATCTCATTATAAGATGACAAACAGTGTAAGACAATTTAAATATTTTTAAAAAAAATTACATTCACTATAACCAGTCACTTAAATGTCTTGCTCACAGTGGTCTTGCACTAACACAATCTAGTTAAAAATTTGTAGATGAGACCCAGTGGTTTCCATGGTAACAACAAGCATGAATAGGAAGCGTAGCTCGCAATTTGTTGGCACATACCAAAAATTTTAGGCTGATTTGTAAATAAAAATTGAAAATGTAAGTCACTATCATAGAGAATTGTGCAAAGAAATATTTTGTTGTTGTTTTTGCCATTGTGATTTTTGTTAAAATCTCATTATTCAACTAGTTTTTTTAATAATTTTTTTTTATTTGGTTATCACAAATATAATAATGATTTTATCAAATATTTAAGTGTAATGGATGGGATAACAAAATAGTAATTCATTTTTAGTTAATATATAAATAATTATAATTCATGAGCAAACTAATTTTTAAATATTGTACAATCATTCGGATATTTTTTAAATGTTCCATAGGTTTGTACGATATAAGACAAAGACATACCTTGGTCTACATCTTCTACTGATAGAGCTTGGATGTTACTGTTACTGCCACCATGTTTTTTAAAAGTTGAAGTTGGCGTTTGCTGTTCCAGTTGCTTTTCAACCTCTGCAAAGACATTTTCATTATGAAATGTTAAGTAAATTACACTGGCAAATTTAAATTACTGATATAAAATAAGATAATTTATTAGTTATATTTAAATAAAAAAAGCATTTTAAAGATAAATTTAGAAAAAATCTAAATGTTTCTATTAACTAGCTGACACTCCAAGTCACGATATCACTTCCTGAAATATCCAGATTTGAAGGTAGCTTGCATTCGCCGATTAGAAATGTCTCAAAGTAAATTCCATTCGAAATTCTAATAAGACAACCAATACTTAAATTTCTTGGCTTTTACGAGAGTATATACAGTATATATATATATATATATAAACAATATTTTATGTCAAACAAAACTTACCTTCAGTTATACTTGAGTTTTGAAACATAGTTTCAAGAGTTAGATGAATCTCCTTAAATGTGGGCCTTTCTGATGGCTCCCAATGCCAGCCTAAAAATAAATGGATTTTTTTTAGTATTAAACAAAAAAAAAATAGGCTCTAAATATCTAATATCTAAGAACATGGTTAAAACAGGAAATAGAAGGACAATTAATTGCATTACTCACATTGCCTCATCAGCTCATATACCCTTGGAGGACAACCAGGTGGACATTCCATTCTGTAGCCCGATTCCAACATGTGGTAGACGTCTGTTAAATCAACACCTGGGTACGGAGACATTCCATATGTGGCTATTTCCCACAGTAAAATCCCAAATGCTAAGAATTTAAAACATTTATTAATATAAGTTTGAATTGGGATTTTATATTGTAACTTTATAATGTTATATTTTATGAAACAGAAATTGTCTTAAAAAAAATTACTCAGCTAGTAATGCACCGAACATTTTAAAGTCTTGATTTTTGGTGCATATTAAATTTTGAATGCTTGTAAATATGGAATTTTAAAGACTTGCAAAGGGTTTCTAGTTATATGAACTTAAATACATAAATTTATGTAATAGTAGTTAAAAGTATGGTAATACTTTTGCCTCAGATATATAAAACAAGCATTCAAATAAAAAATTAGCTAAATTTTTTATTTCCATGGTGATCCATAAGTACATAACTTAGCAGAAATTAGTCATTCAATAAAATGAAATTTGAGGATTTTCGCTAATTCGCAATGCTGAAAAATTTCATGCATTGACTATAGAAATGTCGAAAGTCAAAACATTTTTTAAATGAATCAGTCCTTTAAAAAAAAAAAAAGATGACATATCTCACAAGAAACTCATTGGGAAATTTTTTTAAAACAGCTAATTCAAATAACAATTTAAATTAAAATAACAATACAACAAATCCCATAAACTAAGTTATTTAGTAACTTTTTTACAGAAATTTCAAACTTTGTTATAAAGTAGAAGATGGTAGTTATGCAATTGTACAAAAAAAAATCAATACAATTGGAAATAGCTAATCAAAATAATCTTACCCCAGACGTCTGATTTGGTTGAAAACTTGTTGTAGGCTAGACCTTCCGGAGCTGTCCATTTGATGGGAAATTTGGCACCAGCGTGGGCCGTGTAAGTGTCGTCCCTCATGAGCCTCGCTAATCCGAAATCGGCAACTTTCACGAGATGATTTTCGCCCACTAAGCAGTTTCTTGCAGCCAAGTCTCTGCAGGTTTGAGGTACGAACATTAATAAAGTCATTGGAATAAGATTAGATTACTTTAATCATATATGAATATGTTGTGTTGACAGAAATAGTTTCTATACTATGATTTTAATAGAAACAAAATTAATATATTTTCCAGAGTTAACGAATAAGTAAATTTGAAAAAGTAGACACTAGTTTTTTTTCACTCTCTCTACGAATTAAATATACATTTTTTAATTTAGATTTTACCAAATAAAAAATTTTCCTAATGACTACAGCCTTTTTAGCAACAGTTTAACGGATCCAAATATCAATTTTTGTATAAACTTCCAAGCTTAAAATTTTAATACAAAAAATAACAACATCAAATTGAAATTAAAAAAAAAGGTTTTATTTTTAAGTTTCAAGTTAAACAAAATAATAATATATTTTTTTCTTAAATTCTGCCTAGCTACTAAACCGTCCTAGTACACTCCTGAACATTAGATAGGGCAAAATAGTTCAATTTTGATAGTATATTTTTAATAATATATGTTTCAGTATATCATCGCCTCAGAGCAACAGTAGGACATCATCAAAAACTGAGTTGCCTATAAAATTGCTTTTAAAATTTGCTGGTTTTTCAATGTGGAATATCTGAGGCTGTAGTTCAGGGATTTCAAAAAAGACATAAAAGTGTCCGAGTGTTCCACTAAATAAAGGCACATTTGGTAATATTAGCAAGACCGAAAACTCATTTTTTTTAGATGTCTTACTGTTGGTCTAAGGCAACGATATGCTATGACTCTGATTAAAGATGAACTACCTCACATACAGAAGAAAAACAAACATTCTAGTTAATATTTTTTTGGTAATTGTCTAGATATAAAAAAAGTGGGAAATTTTTTGTGATATTCAGTTATTTATATAAAAAAAGTTAATCTCATTATCATGTAAAATAAATTATTCCCTCAAAATATCTTACATGAATCATTAAAATGAGTATCATTTGCAAGAATTTACATATCATTTAAAATAAACCATTCAATATAGATTAACTAAAGCATATACCTATGTATAAAACTATGAGATTCGAGATATGACATTGCAGAAGCAATTTGAGTAGCCATGTACATGAGCACAACTGCATTGATTTCGTCCCGGTTAGCATTTCGTAAATAATCGAGGAGATTTCCACATGGCATGAATTCAGTTATAATATAGAATGGGGGTTCTCTTGTACAAACACCTGGAAATAAACAATAAATAGGTATTAAAAGAAAAGTTTCAACCACAAAGCTTTTCAAAAACTAAATTAACAGTATGTTTAACGTGACTTTCTAACGTACCTAATAACTGAACTAAATTCGGATGTTTCATTTCTTTCATGATAGCTGCTTCTTCTAAAAAATCCTTTAGAGCCATTGTGTCCTCCTAATAATGAATGAATAAGAAAATAAAACCTCACACTGAAATACCCTTGCAAAAAAAAATTAATTTTTAGGATAAGAATGAAAACAGTAACAGGTGATAGGAAACTCATATAAAATAAAATGGTGAAAATAATAAAAACATGTATTGTTCCATAATTTGTCAAATTAAAAATAATAAGTTTATGCAACAGTCAACAAAAAAAAAGGTTATTATAAATTAAACATGTTAAAAACAAACAGATATTTGACCTTATATAAAGAGTTTAGATACAAGTTAACAAATAACAGTGTCAAGGCAAGCACATTTATATACTTTTCTAGTAAGTTAAATCAGTTAATTATACTAATATGTAAAAATAGAATACTTTAATCTGTTTTCGAAAATAAATCCAGTGTTCACTCTAGAAATAAAAAGAGGCAAGGCAATATTGGCAAGAAAAAGGCACCCAGTTTTTGAAAGGGCACTTCTTTTGAAAAGGCTCTTTAAAAAACAAAGGTTGAGCATAGACAGCCGTTAACACATCGGACACATGTCTGGAGGAATGGATGGATTCTTAGCAGGAGTGTAGCAATTTGATCCGAGAAAAAAACATTGCATACCAATAATGATCCACAATGCAAAGGCAGTTAATTGCCCTCATCATTGGACAGGATTTTTTCAAATAAGGCAGCAATTTTGCTAAAAGAGGGTGCTATTGAAATGGAAAAAGGGCAGTCAGGGCCGGCCGCCCTTCAAAAAATGGCTAAAGTGAACACTGAGATAAATCTGAAATACAGTTTTATATAAACACACAAAAAATATCAGTATAGTAAAATGGATCACACACTACTACAAACTACACAAGCAATAGTCATTATCAGACAGAAAATAATAATAGAAAAAATAAAACATTTATATATTCATGACTAGTAAATTTTTTAAAACTATACATAATAAAATTATGATACATTTTAAGATATTACGCATGAAATTTACTTTTAATGTCTTTACTAAAAGCAACAAACATTACTTTACCTTTAACGTTTTCACAGCCACAGTAACATTGTACCGCTTCCATATTGCTTCATATACATCCCCATATTGGCCTCCACCCAACTTGTGCTTCATCACAATGTCCGTCCGATCGATCTCCCACTCGTCCGGCTCAGGACTGAGAGCAAAGACGGTCGGCTTGTTTCGCTTGGGGGCGGGATAGAGGAGCAGGGTTATCAGCCCATCTGCGTGCATAGAGTGGTGGTGTACGAGTTCGGCTAACGTGTTGAAACGGCATTCGGATGTTACAAATACCTGAAACAAAATTTCATTATATTAAAATACATAAATGTGGATTGATTAAATACTATATTCAAAGGTTGTAAAGTAGCTTAAATGTTTAGTTTTAATGTCAGTTTGCAATAGTTTGAAAATAACATATTTTCAGCTAAATAATATGCAAGAAATTTAGCTGAAATTGAAGGGGTAAGTGAATGAAGGAGTTATGTAACCTTTAATATAAACTGAGTTATTGTCATGGATGAAAAAGGTATGTGTTGGCCCGTTTTTTGACATCGATAGCAGCACAGTGGAAGCCTTATTAAAAAAATATACTAGAATCATGAAGGAGATATGTGACCGAAACCAAATGGAAACTTCATCAAACGAAAACATCATCAAAGAGTTGTTTACAATCCAAAGTCGGACGTCTTTTGCTTTCGTTTCTCTCTCCAGCAATGGTCCACGTTTCTATAAACAATGAAACTTTTTTTCAGAACTAAAAGAAAATATTGACAACTATGCAGAATAGAGGATAATAATTGCATTTTAGTGATCCAAATTTGAAAATTTTCTTGATATTTTGTGTAATTTTGAAATTTTCTCTGATATTTCCAGAATTAAAATATTCCCTGATAAGTCTCTGATTTCCCAGTTTTACAGGTTATGTTGTCACTCTGTTGTATTTGTTAACCTTGCCTTTTCTACGCAAAGCATTGCACACAGCTAGTTTACTTTTAATAAAGAGAAACTTATCTTAACTTAAAATATCTTTAACTGGATACTGCAAGCTTTCACAATTTAATTCGCATCTCTATGCTTCTCTATTCGCATCTATCAGTTTCCGCACAATACGTTACAAGTAGCACTTTACAAATAGCAAGAACAGATACAGTAGTGAATGCCTTCCTCTACAAATAATTAAAAATTAGAAATTTTTACAGAGTTGGAAACTACATAACTTTTTCCATTTATTGTACATTTTTTAAATAACTGCACTTTCCAATAAACTATCAATGTTTAATGACTAAAAATTAGTGAGATTTTATAACTCGTATAAAAAATTTCTATGTAGTTTTCATTGGCAAAAATCTCTTTTCACTTCCAGAAAGGTCAAAGGAAACTCCACTGAAAGATTTATTTGAAAATATACATTAGAATTTCTGAACTATTAACAAGCAATTGATTTTGCATCTCTTCATCAAATTTTTTCTGAACCTGCAACTGAGTAGTAGCTTTCAAAAAATATAAGAATATTTTCTTCGTACATTTACATCTCCTTATCACTCACTACACAATACTAATTTCTTAAGAAGAAGGCCAGCGCCCATACCTTGCTGTCGGTGTCCTCACTGATCCGGTAGTGGTACACCCTCCCCTCGTACCGCAGGGAGATGGACCTCTGCCCCGGGCTGCTCTCGCTCTCCCGCACCAGGAAGCTGCCGTTGATTCCGCTGCTCAGCAGGTACTCTGCTGCATTGCGGGAGATGGGGCCGTGGTACCATGAGTGCTTCTCTAGGCTGTTGACCGGGGTGACGTAGTTGCTGGGCACCCACCCCACTTGGCACGCACGTGACTGGGCCTCGCACCACTCCCCTGTGCGGTTGTAGGACAGCACACGCACTTGCTCCCCTGTTGAAAGATCAATTTCGCATTAGAGAACGAAGCAATTACCTATATGCAAAAAATAAAAATATTCTATTGGGTTTTATAGTTATTGATTAAAGAGGTTAATTGGAGAAGATGTTGAGTAATAAAATCCTATTTTGATAAACATGTTCTGATTCTTGGAAAGATTGAATAGATAAAATATTCATTTAACAAGTTATTTTTATCAAGTTGGATATAAATACTCCTACCGTAGTTTATACGTGAGAATATTGCTTATAAAAGATTCACTTGCAAAGAACTTTTTTTAAATACCACTTAACATGTTTTTTACTAAACTTTTTATTAAATATACAATTTTAGATATAGTCCAATAGACCAGTGGTTCCAGTACAAAATTATTTGGATTTCAGGTATCACACCAGATTCATATTATATTTTTTATATTATAAACTACTTGTGGTCATCGGCACATCTATTAATGGCCACAAGCTTTGCTTCTGATATTGAGCCAAATAAAAAAAAAGCTAAAACCTATTAATAATTCTACAAACAGAATACACAGCTACCTTTCTTGAGTGAGAGTTGGTTTTCTCCTCCCGATTGGAAGTCGTACAAAGCAACAAACACCTGGGGATCGGCATCCTCCTGCAGCAGGAGGTTCTCTTTGGACATCCATCGTGATGCAGTCTCCACGCTCAGGGGTGGCAGGGAGGGGGCGGCCTCGAGGTCCAGCAGGCCAGGAATCTCGGGCAGGGGCCGGCTCTGGAGGAGGGCCTCTGCAGAGAAACAAGCTGCCGTGAAGGGGGATGTTAGCATAGACTGGGAAAGTGGTGGCACATGTCATACACAAGGGTTTTAAAAAAGTATGTAAATAATCAATTTTTTTTAACCCATTTATTATTCATTAAATACCTATTAATTATTCTTCATTATTCTTTGAAGGTTCATTTTATTGATCAATAGAATGTTTATTGAAAATATAGTGGTCAGTATATTATGTTGTAATCTTTCCCCTTAACAGATATAAAATACTAGGTCTTTGGCCTTGCTTAGTTGGAACCCTTAGGCCTAGAATGATAAAAACATTGTTTATAACAATATGTGCTGTTTGAAATAACAAATTTCTAGGAATTTATAAAGACCTGTTATTTTTATTGATCAATGAAGTATTCAATAAATTTTTTTTTTAGTATATTATGTTGTATTCTTTCATTTTAATAGAATATAAAATACTAGTTACATGATCCTGTGTTGTTAGGGTCCTTGTGCCAGCATGGATAAGATAAGAACAAAACAATAGTCATGAAAATATGCACTGTTAAAAAAATGCTGCCTCAGGTACAAGTAATAACATATGATTGCAGTGTGTTTGCAAGATCCAATGTGAAATATCAATGTGCTTGCAAGATCTAATCCTGTTGTCCCAACCAAAGGTGTGAAATCGAAAATGTAAAATAATGCAAAAGTTGATTATTAAAAATAATAAAACTGTCTTACAGTTCTGTTGAAATAAAATTTTAAGATGTCACAAAATACATTTTATATTACTCTGCATCGATATAAATTAAGATATTATCAACCAAATACATTAGATGGATCGATTAAAAGAATTTTTATCATGAATAGCTGAACTTTAAAATAAATTTAAGAATACAAAACATTAAGAACGATATATAGTCAATCGCAACTGAATTTTTCATTTTTAAGGAGTAATATTAACACTTAAAATTACTTTTAAAGTTAAAAACACTCAAAAATAATATATTATTTTTGTGAAGATCTTAGTATATTATTCACCTAAAGTAATAGGGAATTTGAAAAAGAATACTATTGTTTAATATCTATAAGTATCTCAGCTGTTCAAGAAATCGTTGAAAAACAATCCTCCCCCCCGTATTTTTTTTTACAAATTCGTGCAGAAAAAGCTTAAACCAGAGTAAAAGATTAAAGTAAATCGATTTTGTGGAAACATCGAAATATTTTCGTAGTTGAAGTGGAAGATAAATGATTAAAGAAAAATCAAGAGAAATGCTTTTGATTATGATACAGTGAATAGTTTTTTGATTCATGGGGATGATGAAGTGTTCACAAAAAGTTATTTATTTATAGGTGGAATGAATATAAATTCACGTCAATCCATGTGAAGTTAAACTCTATCATTTACTCTGGTTGCAACGAATAAGCAAACGAGTTTCGAGTGAATTGACCAACTGGCTTATCTAAAACATTGTAAACAATGTCGATGTGACGTCACAGCGACCATTTAACCGGAGCCGAACTATTTATTTCATTTCCACAATTACAACATCGCAATAGATAACTCAGACTCACAACGCCTTACGGAAATCTCAAACTACGACCATATAGTAAACCAGAAACATAAAAGACCCCGCACAATTCATCACGACCCCACATGGTAAGACCCGCATAGACTTGCTTGTCAACTCGACATGCCAAATTCCGACAGCTGCTCCTCTGCCAGTAGCCAGGTTATGTCTTTGTCTTCAATTTTGTGCATCTTATAATAATAAAATATGTATTACAAAGCATTTGTTGTCTCATTTATTTCTTACACACACCTAATTCTGTAGTTCTTTTTCAGATTAAATTACAATGAGCTCGCGCTTAGCCTCAGGGCCCCCACCCCCCACATTTAATTTAGTAACTTCTTAGTTAAAACTTAAAACCCGCTAACGTTATTCTATTTACTAGACTTAATTTGATGAAGGTGTAAGAAACTCCGGTCGACACACCGTAAGGTTCATTCCGATTTATTTCATTTTATTTTAATTGACGGTCGAATAAAGTTAGTATTCCAGTCGGTCAATTTGACTTACTAGAATACCAACTTTATTCGAGTCCCATACACCAACTTTATTTGAGTCCCATAAAGCTAAAAAACAAAATTTACTTATAGTTAATACCAGTACAATATGTCTAGAATCTTCCTTGACTCAAATCATTTCAATTTAAAATGAGTATTCTTCTCCAGCGGAACTTTAGTTCACCCTACAATAAAAAATCGCCCTTCTATGCTCCGTACAAAATATTTTAAATCAATATTTAATTTTAAGCAACCTCTTTAACATATATTTTTTCACATTTCCGAGATATTCACTCTGCAATACGTTAAATTTCTCTCTTCTCAGTGAAAATATGTAGATAAAACAAATCTAAGAAACTTTTTATAAACCAAATTAAAAAAGTTACAAGGAACTTCCAAGTACTCAAGCTACCGTGAATCAATCTCAAAACTCCTAATTTCAATAGAGATCACAGAGACAATGTCTTTCAGTTATACATTTATTATTTATTTTAATTTTATTTCGCACTAAACTACATCATCTTTCTGAAAAGAGGCGACAGACAATGAAGGGGAAATACGATACCGGCGATAAAAAGAATTCCATTAGAATATTGTATGGTTGGTTGAATTAAAACATGTCTACGATTCACGTGGCCACACTCGGCTAAACGTGCCATAAGCCACGTTTATGGTTGAATTATTGAAGGAAATAATTATATTTTCCTTGTAGGTATTGAAAACCAATTAACTTGTATCATGAAAGTTGAGTAAAAAACATGAGAATTTTATTATGTGTAACAAATGCCGCAGCACATTTCTATGTGCAACAAATGATGTTACTCGTTTCTTTTCTATGTGTAAGAAAGGAAATCTTTCATGAATCGACAAATTTGTGAATGAATTTGTAAGACTTTATTTCTGCAATACCGATAAAATACGACCCGCAAAAAAACAACTTTCGACAGTTAAAATTCGCCACCTGATTAAATCTCGGAATTGAACAGGAAATGAAACTGCACGCATGTTTACTTCATGGAGGTTCTCTTACCTCCATGGTTTACTTAGCTTGCACAATGGTGCAAGTACATCACGGCAAATATTTCCTGGATGTCTTTCTGTTGTTCAAAGTTAAGTATTACTTTCAAAATAAAAAGATGAGTATTATTAAATATTAGAAGATTTTTTTTTAAAAAGAATTATTCGTCATTATCATACAAACGTGGATATAATTTAGTGTACATATTGATGAATTTCCTGCATTTTTGAAGGACAGAAACGAGCCTCGCACGACCGCGAATATTTAATTTGTTTTCATATAATTATTGAATTATTATAAATTAAACGTGCACTTTTTTTTAATCAAGCAACATTGTATATCGTGTTTCAAATTTCTTACCAAAATGGTTTTCTTCTTAATTACATTCATTAACAATTATCATAAAACATGCCGAGGTTTTTATTAGAAAAGGTAGGGACTACGCTAGGAGATTTTTTCCCGGAACAGCTTTAAGATTTCTAAAAAAACATTAAAAATCTTGTCGCTGCTACCGTACGTTAATTTGTTTTCCAAACTAGGCACAAAAGTAGATGGAGCGATCAAACAACTTTTAAATTAGGGCAATTTACACCACTAGAAATAAAATTAAATTGACGGTCAACATTAATCAATTACAATTGTAATATAATCTCCATATAAATTTTTATAACCCTTGGAACTTCAATTCGACACACTACATGCGACAAAAATCTATTTAATTGTGAAGTGGACAGTCAAATATCTTATATTTACTTTTTAACAATTGATCCTGTATTGGACACAGCAAAAATATCCATTTAAGTATGTAAAACAATTTGCTGATCTACGGGAACCATTCCAAAACAATGTTTAAGTTTTAATATAGTTACCAGGGACTTGACCCTTACAAAAATGGCATATTAAATCTTGAAATGACATCATACATGAATACAGGATTGCAATTGTGTTTACGTAAAAGTCTAGGCTTAAAAAAAAACACTTCAATGCTGACCACACAAGAACAATCTCCTGAGAAATGTTTGCAGAATTTTTAATGTCTTTTCACAGGAAAACACTGAGTCATAAAAGACGGAGATAAAAATCGGAGAATAAGGCCGATGCACCTCCATTTCTTCAAATTCCAATGCCGAAAAGAATAGAGTGGAATGTGACCTTCCTGTAGAAGAAGTCCAGCTTGGAACGCAAAGCATTTTTACGCGTCAAGGTCAACCACTACTCAATGAAAATCCATCTCTAAAGAGTTAAAAAATTATATGTCTTCCCCCTCTTTTCATTCACGCTCAAGCTAGAACTTGAAGAAAAAAGATTAGCAAACATCGGTCCAGTGTGCGAAGGTGCCCTACATTTCGGTAGTGGCTTTACGACTTTGAGGTTGAAAAAATAATGGGATAGCTCCAGAATTTTTAACTTTTTTTCCCCCACTCTGCGGCTCGAAACCTTTCTGCTCTTGATGAGTTATGTTATTTAGATCAAACAGTTACATTAACGTCAAAGAAATGTAACACCTATTCAAGTATGACATTAGCAAGAACAAACTCGGGAATAGATGGTTATCAGTCAGTCTGCTACGGTCGCTTTAAGATGCAGTATTTAGAGCACACGTTCTACATTAATGTCGATGTGTCGCAGCACGTACGGACGCTATTTTTAAGTGCTTTTATCATTTGATCCAAATGAGGCAAAATTATGTATCGACGACATGCGACGCGTTGGACACTCTCAGTCACGAAGTATTATAGTTAGAAGTCAATTAAGAGGTAAATAACCGAAGAGAGATATCCAAAAATAGCATACAATTAACAGATCAGACATTGGACTTTTAAAACGACGTTAATGATTAACCCTTTGCACTTCGCGAACATCTTTGACATTGCGTTCTTTCCACGGAACAGTTATTCCTCTTTCTGTTCTTTAACCACATTTTTTTATGCTCATAGAGGAGAGAAAATCGTAATACGTTTCGGATCTGCAAGAGAACAATTTGAAAAAAAATCGATGTTTTTTAAGGGGGTCCGATACCCAAAATTCGCAAAAAAAGTCATTTTTTTTTTATATTTAAAAAATAATATTCAAACTTATCTTAATAACTCACAAAAAATTGCTTCAAAAAATTCCTATTACTTTTTTAGTTATGAATGTTTTAATGATGTGTTCCTATAACATAGTTGTATCATATGTAAACTTTAAAAGCAAATATCTCTGTTCGTGGTTTTGAAATTTAATGAACACTAAAAATGCTAAGGCTTTTTTACTATTATACTTAAAATCATAATTTTTGTGTGTATAGCAAGATAAATATATTTTAAATAGATGTATGCATTCCGATTTCCTATTTTTACCATAATTTGTTTTTTAAAACCACTTAAAGTGGAATTTTATTTTTTTTCGTCAATTTTTTTTCCAAAATTTCTAATATATTTTATTTTTTTAAAGTGATGTATCTGAATCAAAATTTGAATGCATACATCTATTTACATGTTATTCAAGATCTTAAATAAAAAAAATTGCTTCAAAATATTGAAAAACAAAAAAGGAGTAGGAATTTTAAAATTGTTAAAAAATTTACTAAAATTTTAATTTAAAAATAAATGTGCAATTAAAAAAAAAAATTGAGCGTCTTAAAATGGTTTTTTATGCATATTTAGAAAGAGAAAAAAAATTGGATTGTACAAGTATAAAAATAAAGAAAAAAATGTCGAAGGTATCGGACCCCCTTAAACACAAGATCACGCCGTTCTGGTTTATTTTAAAGAACAGGGAACCAAAAGAACAAGTCGTTATGTTGGCGCCTGAGAGGCGAAATCGGAGTGCAAAGGGTTAAGATTTTATTGAAAGAAATATTTAAAATCTAGATATTTAACAAGTTATTTTTTGGCATTCGAAAATGTTGAAGGAACTTATCTTTAATCACGTTTATTTTTACGCGATCAAAGTAGAACATTAAGTGCAATTTTTCTAAATTTTAGGTTAAGAGCCAATATGAATTCTCAAATTGTAATTTATATAGTAACTAACTATGGTAGGGGAAAAATAATTATTTTAAATAGCAGAAACCTCTGATGATTGTTGATTTTCATTAATTAAACTCTCAAATGGCTGTTTTCAGAACAGCATTAGTTAAAGGTCACTTACCACATTTGTGCACTAAGCCATAGATATTAGATCTCACAATTTGAATTTCTATAACTCGATTTATCATTTAAATAGCATTCAGTTCAACAGCCCTTCAATTCAAGAGGGTTACAAATGCATAACACCATTTCAAAGCTTATTCATTTCTATCAAGATAAGATGGTTGGTTATCTTCACTAAGCCGAAACTGCAGATATACAGCTACTTCTAAAGATCCGAATGTCCTTATTATCAACAGTAGACAGCAGACCCCCTTATTGTGCTTTTCCATTGCAATACAAATTTTGTTCCGGTCACTCACAAAGGCATTCGTTATCTAGTTTCCGGGTGTTGACATAATCACAATCCGTTTAAGCTGTGATTGAGAGGCAAAAGGCGTTTTGGAGTCGGAATTTCTTAACTTCTTCTGACATTAGACTGACCCTTGTTTAATCTCTCGCTGTAACTATGCATTATCAAATCTTATATTAATAGATGATTGGTTAAATTTGATTAAGTTTTACAACCATCTAGTATGTGTAGAGATAGACCTAGGGATTGAACAAATAAAAATTTAAGGTACTATTAAACACGTGATAGGGATTTCGGTCCTCGAAAAGCCAAAGGACCTCAGTAAGAAAACTTCATACACTTATCTCTTCAATTTACCTCATAATTTAAACTCGCGGAGTGAATAATAAGTAGGGATGAAACGGATATCCGGTATCCGGCCTATCCGGCTGCTTTTTAACTATCCGGTAACTATCCGATATCCGGAAGTAAAGTGTCGGATATCCGATTTTCCATGCCGGATATCCGGATTAATAAAACATCGAAGATTTTCTTTTGTATCGATCAATTTTCTTTGTTCTTGCTTTAAGTATTTTCCTGAAAATTCTACCAATGTATTCACAGTGTGCAGATTCTCCCTTTGGTTAACCAATAGAGACTTTAAAAAAACACACTTTTTTTCAAATTTTTAACTTTAAAATTATATTTTTAACGAATCGTTATGGTGGAAGGTCATCACATCTCACAACTAATATAAAGTTGAATTAAAAAATAAATTTCTCAAAAGTTTAAGCAAATTTGAGTTTTTATGTTTGGAATGAAAAGGCATATGGTAAAATTACAACTATTCAGAAATTAAGTGTAAAATGTACAAAACATACGACCATTGCTAGCAGTACCCTAGAATAACCCTTTGTAAATAAAAAAGTTTTTTGAATGTTTATTCAATTTTGGTATCACTTTAAAGATAAGGAATTGGGAAATATTACAGAATAAAAAAATATTTTTCAATTTTTGACCGATTTCCGTTTTTTCTAGTGTGTATGAGAAGTTATTTTCATGAAAAATAAACTGCCGGATATCCGATCGGATATCCGGCTAAACCACTATCCGGTTCATCCCTAATAATAAGTTATTTTAATCCTCAATATTCTATCTCAACCCATAAATATATAATTTTTAATTTAAATGTTTTAAGACTCATAATGCAAGAAAATATGATTTAAAAAAAATCTGTCGTTAATTCTCTTTAAAATAGTTGAACATTTAAATTTTTAACTTAACTTCAGTTACAACTTGATTTGGTAACACTATAAAAGCACCGAATGCATACTGTATAAGTAGATCAAACAATAATCAGTAGGAAAAAAAAAGTTAAGATTCATTTATGTAATTTTTTAATTACATTGCAATAAGGGTTAAATTCTTCATATTACTATAAAAACTAGAAGCACTTTTACAGCTTTTATAATAAATTTTAGAAATTCAATGAAACATGCACAGAAAAATAATTACTAATATTCTTTTACCTGTATTAATTTAAAATAGTCTAAATAGAGAAAAAAAAAATCAACTGCATTTCTACGTATTTCACATAAAAAATATTTACAAATCGAATCAGTAAAGTTGATTTGTCTAAAATAGGAAAACCGACATAATTTTATTCTTGCGTTTACTAAAGGAAACACTTTTATTAATTATTTATACCACCCAAAAGAAGGCCCCAAAAGGACCGACCGTAGAAAAAGGCCATTTCGTGACAAAATCTCCCCTTTCCCCTGCTCAAGCTCAGGACCACCCCTATTGGAAATAGATAATTATCACATATATATTCATTCTCCTCCCGTTATATTCTTATGTTTCGAACAGGCAAAAAAACAGCACAAGCGGCACTTTACGCCACCACTTTTTCCGAAAAGATGACCCTTGAACCCTGCTTCCTGTTTCCAGATAGCAGTGGGAAAAAGCGAACAGTTTTCCCTTCCTAGGAACAGTAAAAAGATACTTCCCAGAAGCGACGAGGGGAGGGAGTTTGAGAAAAGGCAAGAAAAGTTCCCCTTTGCTGGGCATGGTGACTATATTCCCAGAACGAATATACGTGGGAGACAGCCTCGAGTCCGGAATTTGTCATCTTATTTGATCAAAAGAATTTTAGTTTATTGTAATACGAAAGGATGCTTTTCATTGGACTTGCGTGTGAAGGGTTCAATGAAAGAACAATGATATTCCACCTAGAGTGATTTCGAAGAAAACGCAAAAGAAAATTTCATATGTCATAGACATATTAGGTTTTTAAGATGTTCGGTGCCGGTCCCGCAAAGGCGCGTGATACATTCTTTAATATAACACGTAAAAGACAATAGTCGACTTGCATCCTTTTTAGACATCGGCAGCGAACGTGTTCAACGTTTTATTGACGATCTATAATCGTTCCTTACCGTTTCATTACTTGGTATAATGGATGTCCAGACATAACATAAGGCTTCGAATTCTCGATTTCAACAAAAAGTACACTCTTGGTTCCTTTTATTTGAAAAATATTAATGTGAATCGAGAAAACGGTTTCCATAAATGTTTAAACTATACCACTCACAACATAACAAAGGCCTCCGTGGCCGAGCGGTTAAAGGCGTCAGCTGCGAATACGAAGATTCGTGGTTCGATGCCAAGCGATGGACTTGACACAAAGAAAAATAAAAAGTAGTGATCTTGTGATCGGAGGGTTGCCAGCTTCGCTACAAAATACTAGAAAAGTCGTCCAGAACATCCGCAAAAATTAACGGCGTGTATATGGGACTGGTGCACGATACATCTGATCGGGGTCCAAAGTCCCGACGTCTATTGAAGGCGTTGGGTGCCAGTTCAGGTGTTTCCTCGTCATCTGACCACTTTACTCTTTTAAAAACTAAAAACAGCAAATTTTATCAAGTTTTTTTAAACCTTTCATAAAGAACGGAACTCATACTGTTCTACTGCTTCGTACAACACAAGTGATCGGTTCGTTTACTGGACCTCCTTTTTCTTAGAAACCTTAAATACTAGTGTACCAGCACCAGTCAGCAGTCCTCTCTGTGTCCTATCCTATGCAGGAGCCCCAGTTGCTCAGTTGGGAAGGCGTTCAGCTACTAATCAGAGGATTGGTGGTTCGAATCCGGGAAATGGACTTGACATAGAAAAGTAAAAAAGTAGTGATCCTGCGATCGGAGGGTTGCCAGCTTCACTACAAAATTACTAGAAAGTCGTCCAGAATATCCAACAAATTATACTGACGTGTATACGGGACTGGTGCACGATAAATCTGATCGGGGTCCAAAGTCCCGACGTCTATTGAAGGCGTTGGGTGCCAGTTCAGGTGTTTCCTCGTCATCTGACCATTGTTCTAAATAACGAGGCATCGTTCCCGGATCTTTCCTTCGAGATAAGACCCCGAACCGCCGCCAATAGCCCATTGTGCAGCTCTAGTGCGACGTTAACTAACCAAACCACAATATAACAACTATACAATTCAGAAGGAAAGGCTGAGAAAACATTTGTCCTTGGCTATGCGGGAGTCTTACGTGACGTCACAGAAATGTTTAAAACTGTTTTTTTCGGTGCCTTTTGTCTTTTTTTACTTGTAAGTAAGAAAGTAAGCATGGAAAAACATTAAATGTATTTCTGAAATACAAAAATGCGTTTTTAAATCTACGCAAACCTATGCGGAAGGAATATTTTTTCTACCTTCGCTCAAATAGGAGACGCTTAGTCAACGATACAGTGCTTATAAAGGGTGATCAAATAAGTATTATATATTTTATAAACATTATAGCGGCCATGTTTTTTTTCAGATTCCTATCAAAATTGACATTTGTGTTCAGTATTAGTTGGCAATTCACCATGGAAAGATACACAGTTGCACGGTGTTTAGAAGTTGTTAAAATTTATTACTAAAATAATGAATCTATTCGGGATACGTTTCACGTATTACATGAAATTTATGGTTAAAATAATCGACCTACAGAGCCTACTATTCGTAATATAATTAAAAAATTGGAGAGAAATGGTAGTGTTTGTGATGTTAAGAATCCATCCCGTCAAAAACGTAAACGTACTGCTGAAAATATCGCTGCTGTGAACCAAAGTGCGGATGAAAATCGAGAACAATCAATTTGACGTCGTTCTCAAGAACTTGGATTTTCTTATGACACCGCATGGGATATTCTGCATAAAGATTTGCATTTCAAGGCGTATAAATTTCAATTGACCAGCGAACTTAAACCAAATTACCATTTAAAGCGTAGTAATTTTTCAGATTGGGTTTTAAAGCAACTTCAAACTGGTCCATTATTTCATGGAAAAATCAACTTCATCGATGAAGCTAATTTCTGGTTAAAGGGCTTCGTAAATAAGCACAATTGTCGCATTTGGAGTGAAAAAAAACCACATGTTGTTCCTGAAACACGTTTACATCCACAAAAATTAACAGTTTGGTGTGGTTTATGGTCTGGAGGTGTAATTGCATCATAATTGTTTGAAAATGAAATTGGCATTAAAGTTACCGTCAATGGAGAACGTTACAAACACATGATTACTGATTTTTTGTGACATGAATTAGATGATTTCGACTTGAACGATATGTGATTTCAACAAGATGGTGCGACATGCCATACATCTCATGACACAATCACTTTATTGAGAGAGAAGTTTAATGACCGTGTAATCTCCAAAAATTCCGATGTGAATTGGCCACCAAGATCATGCGATATAACTCCATTGGACTTTTTCTTTGGGGTTATGTTAAATCATTGGTTTACTCAAATAAACCACAAACACTCAACGACCGTAAAAACAACATTATTCGTGTTATTGGTGAAATAAATGCAGATTTTTGTGAAAAAGTGATCAAAAATCGGAGTTCCAGAATCAAATTTTTTAAAAAATCCAGAGGCGGTCATTAAAACAAAATCATTTTAAAATAAAAATGTCATGAATCAATGTCTAAAATAAATAAAAAATTATATTGATATCTTACACCGTTTTATCTTTATTTCAAATTAAAAATATATAGCTCTTATTTGATCACCCTTTAGTTATATTATTCTAGTTCAGTGACTGTATTCTTTTCTTAGCAATATAAATGTAGAATATGATAATTAAGTACAATTTGTATTGCTAATTAACCCTTTGCGGTCGAGAGGTGACTCTCAGCCACTTGGTTTGACGCGTCAATGCGAGCGAAAAAGGCCTTGACAGTAGGGTTAAAACATTTTGTGTATTGTTTTTAAGTGACAAAAATAAAATTCAAGGAAGTTCAAATGAAAAATATCACTGGAAAAAAACAACGCTCACCTTTAACAAGGAAAAATAGAAAACAAAGAACAATACTTTTAAGGACCTACTTTCAAACTTGTCAATTAAATTAGATATTTAATTATGGGGATGTAATTGCATCAGATTTTTTATTATCCAATTGCTATTGTGAAGAATAGAAAACAATGCAATGTACAGAAGAAACTTCAATTCATCCGTAATCTGTAGGGCAAAAATTATATTAGGTTAATTGGTAAATACTTTCGATATATTTGTTTCTCTATTGGTATATAACAGATTATTTGTTTTGCAAATGAACATCGAGCCTAGCTATATGTTGTAGAGTTTTCTAAGAAATGTCTTTGAGATATATTGTTAAAACACTTCAGGTACATGGGGACGGAATGATGTCGTACGTTATCACGACAAAATAAATTAACCGATAGATATTCGAGACAAACTTCACTCTACAGTGTTGGCGGTTCAGTTCAAAAACGTGTACAGTTCAAAGCGGGGGTGGTTTATTGGTAGGGCTACCAGAAATCACAAGAACCCCCACCCCCTCGGTCAGTGTTGTCGAGGAGGGGAAGTTCTCAGCGCCATATTTCATTATTGCGCTAGATTTCAAGAAAACTTATTTAATTTTTAGCTGCTCCGCTGACGCTGATGTCCCTGGTAAAACAGAAGGCAAATTCTACGATCTTTAAAAGGTTATCGAACACGCTTGTGATTTGCGTTTATATGTGGCACATCTCTTTCTATTTCTCTTCAGTAGTTGACCTTTTTATTTCAGGCAAAAATTCCCACTTGAAAGAATCCCACCACAAGTATTTTTTTGACAGCAATTTGTTCAGTATTGTTCTTTAACCGAATAGTCGGTCACGCCGGACCGGAGGGGCGACTCGCAATGCTCCAAGATAGTTCCTAATGTTGACCTGGGATAGTCAATCGCACCAGCAATAAATAGGGATATTTTTTACACCGGTATTGGGGATTTTCAACAAATTTCCCTATTTATTGGGATAACAGTTTGTCATTTTGTTTAAAAGACTACATGGGGGGATAAACTGCAACAAGCTTTCGTCCTACAATTTCTAACTAAATTTTTGAAACACGTGATGTCTTTGCAAACGGAAAGTTCAGATTGCGGCCTTTGCAAAACTTCTTAGAATAAACAGCGCCGGATTAAAACATTGAAGTAAGGGATGTCCGCTTTTGAACTGGGGCCACGTTGCTCTCAAATAGCCATTGAACATCAAATCGAGCTTTTACATGCACTAAAATCCTTGCCCCTGAATGGCATTAAAATGAAACACATTATAAATAATATAACAAAAAACATTAATTAAGTAATGAGTATTCCTAAGGACTGTTACACACG
Organism: Troglohyphantes excavatus; assembly: GCA_963932185.1. Taxonomy (NCBI): domain Eukaryota; kingdom Metazoa; phylum Arthropoda; class Arachnida; order Araneae; family Linyphiidae; genus Troglohyphantes; species Troglohyphantes excavatus. The sequence continues at coordinate 9,386,234 of OZ010667.1, forward strand.
GAGCGGATGCGGTTGAAAAATGGATGTTTGATTAGAGAATACAAACCTTGTGGTTAATATCACAGACAACTTTTTCACTACGTCCGCTCCGTCTGAAACAGCCCTAATTTTCTCTATGTTTTGATCTCCCCCCCCCCCCCCCTACTATTCAAACAAATTTAACACAAGCAATTTTTTTTACTAAACTTTGAAATGCGATTTTTTAATGTAAATTTAGTAGCAAACTATACTAGAAGTGTTAAATATTTATATAAAATGTGTGATTTTGGGGCCCCTCAAAAATTCAAAGCATAGGTTTGGGCTTCACGAACCTATCCCAGGGTGGCAACAAAATTCTGGAAAAAAAGTTCCCTGATATTTCCCTGATTTCCATGATGGTGTTACAAAAATTTCCGTGATTTTACAATTACATTAAGAAACGTTGCAATATATGATTTATATAGAAACAAAGTATCCCTGCTACAATCATACAATAAATATATATGCTTTATATTTCCTATTCCAATCGTCAATAAATCGCATATTCATTAGCCTCTCACATGTTGCTTACAATCTAGAGTCCAATACACTTTGCTTTTGCTTCTCCCTCCAGCAGAGGTTCACATTTTTACAAAAATAAAATTGAAAATGCGAATTACCATGCTCTTTTTTTAAATTCTTTTTCAGAACTAAAAGGAAATATTGGACAACTAAACTACCCAAAATAAAGGGCATAATAGACGATATTTGCCGTTTTAATGATCCAAATTTGAAAATTTCACTGATTTTTTCAGAATTAAATTTTTTTATGATAATTCCTTGATTTCCCGGTTTTCCAGGTTATGTTGCCACCCTGTATTCGATAATCAGGCCCTGAGAATGGATTTGTCAGATATTTTTATATCAGATAAGACTTTTTTAACTAAACTCACACTTGTTCTTTAGCCCCTTTATTTTTGCACCCATTTGCAACTAGCAGAAATGACAAAAATTATATACTACACTAGAGTTTAAGGACTATTATTTCCATTCCATTTTCATGAACTGTTACATAATACATGAGACAGAGGGGGGAAGGGCGACGGATGAAGATATGAATGGTACTTGAGTAGGCAAGGGGAAATGAGATCTCGACGTTAAGTGATGTATTCCCGAAATCTGTGTATATTTAGAGTAGGGTCTTTCCCCCGCAGTACAAACCGCCTCCCTTCTGGGAAAATGGATAATGGCCGTCTTTCGATTCAATGGGGACTTCAGCTGAGGGGGTGGTGACTCATTCCCTACATGTCAAACAGAAATATAGAAGGACTGGTGTAGGCGAGAATTGATTGGGAATATAATAGCCAGGTGCTGTGCAAAAGTAATATAACCAAGGAAAGAAAATTTTAATTAACAAAAGCCAAATTATAAAAAAAAAAAATTTTCCTTGCATATTTTGTCTATGATTGTTTAGAAAATGATATGCACGTTAGTTGAATTGAATAAGTTGGACCCAGGGCCCGATTAAGACATTGCAGCAAGGGAAGCCCACCTTTAAATGGGGGCCTCATTGCTCTCAAATAGAACCTGGATCATCAAATCCAGCTTTTACATGTACTAAAATCCTTGCACCTTAATGGCATTAAAATGAAAAACATTTGAAATAATATAATAAAATATATTAATAAGTAATGAATATTTTTAATATTCGGTATGTTTTGATTATTTTCAAATATTCGAACAAATTTAAAACAAGTAGCAAGTTCGTTTTTACTAAAGTTTGTAAGGCAATTTTTTAAAGGTAAATCTAGTATCAAACTATGTTAGGGGTGTTAAATAATTTATATGAAATGTGTGATTTTGGTCTCTTCAAAAATGTAAAGTGTAAGCCTAGGTTTCACGGGCCTATTCAGTAATCAGGCGCTGGTTGGACCTACAATTTTTAGAGTACGTACTTTGAAAATGGGAATCTACTAACTTTTTAAAATGAAATAAATTGTAACAGTTTCATACCTATATTTTAGCGGAAACCTTTGTTTTTAAATTGTTCCCTTTAGAATGTTAAGCACATAGATATGTATCAATGTGCGCATTACATAAAACATGTGCATTTAGCAATGTGTAGCATAATTGGATTGGAGAGAAGGGAGGGGGGGGGGGGGGGGGTCAGTATTTCGAATCAAATAACAAGGGCGTGCCTAGCCCCTTGTCAAAAGTTCAAACACATTAACCATGTAATTTACCTCCATTTAGTATGCTTCTCTTAAAAGAGGTAAACCATTGGAGAATCATAAAAATATAATTATTAAAACATAATACAATTTTATTTTTATAGATTCTATTTCTGCATAAAGCTATTTTAACATTTAAGAAATGAAACCAAAAATATTTCGAATTATCTATTGTGTCTGATTTGCCATCATTACTGATTTTTTTTTTTTTAGAGAAAAATATATTTTTCGTAAACGATCCTTTCCACCCCGATCCGAAATAGAAATGCATCAATATACGACCTTTACTTTAAGATATAATCCGCTATCTATTAATTGGATTCTGTTGGCACAAAAGCAACGTGCTTCATTTCCCGGAAATCTACCGCAATTTTCATTCCAGAATTGTTTCTTCTTTTCGTCAATGACACAGCAGCCAAGTGTAATAACTACATCAGTTCAATTATTAATGAAAATAGGAGGAGGTATATATTCCATTCTGCACCAATGAACCCCAAACTTGATATTATTCCACCAACGTTGTTTTGATCCGGGGCACTTCGAAGAATATTGAGTAGGGTTGGTGTTTTCGAGACTTAAGGGTTGGTGCGTACGCCCAGCAGAACACAAGTTACGGGTTGAGTGACTGCTGTAATCAGCGATCGCTTCCTTACCCCGGGTTATATATTTTTATCGATCGTTGCACTAAAAGGCATTCCAAGAGATAAAAACAAATGACTGCTAGCACACATAAGGGAAGGGGGTATGGTCCGGTCATAGGAAAGGGGTTAAAAGGAAAAGAAGAATATACTTCTCAAAATCATTTTGTCTGGTTTAAAAGAAGATAAACGTTCACAAAAGTCCAGATTTACAATTTTTCTACGCCCACTCAGTGCGTCATACAATTTTATGTTTCGGGGGGTTAAAACAAGAAATTTCCCAACTTAACGATTCGAAATTCACAAATTAACGATTCGAAATTTCCGACTTAATGGCGTCGGGTTGGAGTTCAGGTGTTTGTCCACGTTATCTTACATAGTTAAAAAATACGGGGCATTGTACTCGGGTCTTTCCTTCGGGCTAGGCCCCGAACCGTCACCAATGTGCAGCTCTAGTGCGACGTTAATTAACCAAACATAGCGATTCGAAATTCCCAACTCAACAGAAATAAAAATTCCCAGTTCCAAATTATCGATATTTTTTATAGATTAGGAAATATTAAACAGTTCTCTCAAAAGTATTGATTTGTTGCACGCATATTCCAATCCAGTGTACGTTCCGAGGGCTAATTTAAGTTTAATCTTATAAGTTGGGAAATTTCTAATCTACCCTTGCCTTCATTTGCTAATAATATTAAATTTCTTCGGGCATAAATTTTCTCAACTCAGTGATTTTTAAAACTAAAAATTCCCAACTTTTAAGGTTTCTAGAATATTGAGGGTCCCAACCCCACGCGCATGCGCTCACCATTCTTATTGCTTTGGGTTGCAGTTACCTAATACTTATTTGTTTAAAAACTAATTTTTAATAATTAATAGAATTCAAAAAATTTAAACATGCTTTAATTGAAAGTATGAACATGACATTTTTAAAAGCATGAACTTTTTTAATTTTTTTTTTATCATTTTAATAAAGTGACAAATTAACATTACGATTTTTTTTCAGATTGACTTCAAGTCACATGAAAAAATCATTCACTTTACACAAAATAGGAATGAAATATGGTTTAGATCTTTTGAATGATACTTCATCTAGATAGATGCAGTAGAAAATATTGATTTTTACATACTCTGTGATTTAACTCACTCTGCCTGGTGTGATGTGGCCTCAAATTTTGTGTAACTTAATTCTAACCCATATCCAAATATCATATAGACTTCAAACTTGGCATAAATACGTAATCCCGATGTCAATAGAATAATTATCTATAAAATTGTTAATTAATAATAAATTTTCTTCAAAATCGAAAACTCTGGCCGCAGCAAGATTTTAACTCATGATGTTAGAAAATTAAGTCAACTGAATGTGCGAGAAATTATGCGCAATGATCTAGTTTTACTTCAACAAAAAAGCCTTCTGACGCTATTTTGAAAATTCAATAACTGAATTTGAAAAATTTTAAGGACACGATTCCATGCAAATTTATTTTATAATATAGCTATGGGGACCAATTCGACATTAGAGTTTTGTTAGGATTGTGTCACATAAAAAAAAATAACTAAAAATAATAAAAAATAAATAAAATAATGTATCTGTTTTAACAAGTTCATTTTTTTTTTAATATTTCCAAAAATATCCCTTTTATTTCAAAACTTCAAAATCTGAAGTTGCATAGAAATGTATGCATCAGTCCAAGTTTTCTGCGATTTGCAATCGAGCTGTTTTTTTTGTTTTGTTTTTGTGCGATACGCTCCTCAAATTCTCATTAAATTGTTCGACTAATGTAAAGTTTCAAATATACTTACATACAACAGTTTGTTTTAATAAATAATTTTGAATAATTGATTAATAGAAACACAAGCCAATTTCATTCTCTACGCAGTAGTTAGCCCTAAAAACTAGAATAAAAATTTCGATAGCGAATTCACGAACTCGGTTTCAAGAAACAACGCACAACTCGCTAAAAATGAAAATGCCAAGAACACCCAAAAGCAAATACTAAAAACTTCACGGAATTTCATCGGGCCTTCTAATCATCGCAGCGTTGCGGCTGGAAATAGCTTTTCAAATCTTATTCAATGGGTCATCAATTCAGCACGTCGATTCCGGCGATTTGTAATGCACAGGTTGTTCAGCCCCATTGTCACGAAGCGCGCTCCAACGCGTGTTCATTCAAAGGGGACAATTAAGGCGATATGAAAAGGTTGTATGGAGTGGCAGCAATCCCGAGGCCGCATCTCATCCCATTGAAAAACTCACACTCGTTTTATGGTTAGTAAAACCAAAAACTCACACTCGTTTTATGGTTAGTAAAACCAATATTGAACCACTGATTGAGACCTTCACTTGGAAAAGCAAGAGGTTTGGTTTTGATAAATTAAGGTCGTATTAGAGCTGCACAGTGGGCTATAGGCGACGATTTGGCGCCTATCTCGGAGGAAAGACCCGGGAATGATGCCTCGTGTTTTTGAACCATGGTCAGATGACGAGGACAACACCTGAACTGGCACCGAACGCCTTCAATTGACATCGGGACTTATTGTAAAATGGAGTATTTTTATTATTTTAAAAATTGTGTCCATTGCAAGAAAAACTGGAGATTAATGGACGTATATATACGGCCTTGAGCATCAGAGGTTTAAGCCCATTGACCTGATGACGAGGACAGCACCTGGGCTGGCACCCGACGCAACCTCAACAGGCATCAGGACATTGGACTCCGATCAGATTTATCGTGCACTAGTCTTTATCCACTGAGCTACCGGGCCCCTTGGCGATTTCGAAATCTGAAACGTGGCAGCTGCAATTAAAATAATTGCCGGACAGTTGCTGAGTGATTTTTTAGTCACTCAGCTGATTAAAACTTACAGTACAATTATTGATTGTGCCAGGCAAATAATTTATAATCAGAGATTTTATTACCTCAGTCACAAGTATTTTTGTAGCGAAGCTGGCAACCCTCTGATCGTAAGACCACCACTTTTTTACTTTTCAAGAAAAGCAAGAAAAATCAATGAACGTGAAATTCAGAATGCTTTTGTTTTTAATAATAATTACCAATTCCCTTGTGGTATAATTAACATAACACTTAACAAAAGTATCAATAAATATGTAATAAGTAACGAGAAACTGTCTGAGAGCACGGGCAAAAAATTTTGCGGGAAATGTCATTTCTGGAAATTGCAAAAATATGAATTGGTCGTCAACTTCAAACTCGCTAAAACAAGGAAGATAAACAAGCTGTTCTGTCTGACGCTATGGGGCCCCAGCCACGTACCATACGTGCGGTTTGTCTTATTTTAATATTTTACACACGTGTGCACTTCATTTCATATAGAACGATACTAAATTAATGAAAATCGAATATTGGTCACGGAGTTATAGTGTCGTCATGGATTACCCTAAAAGCAATGAGTATTTTACAAGAAACAAACTTTCAAACAATGTCAATAAGTAAGTTCATAAAGAAATCATTGAATATTCTCACTTACAAAAGGAAATCAGGGGTAAACATAGTATATAACAATAGAACCAATCGAATACATTTCACTTTTAATTTAAGAGAGGATTTCTAAATTATTCAGTAGCGTTTACATTGCTTTTTTTAATGGGATCCAAATATTTATATCAGGGATCCATTAGTCATTAGGATCCACATTCATTATTAAAAAAAAATACTTCAATAATTATTGAATTTTTTTTAATAAATTTTTTAGAAAAAAAATAAACAGAAATCAATTTAGTAAAATTAAGATTAAAAAAAATTAGAACCAAAAAAAGTATTTTATTAGGTAGTGAGGGCAGTTTATATGTCGAATTTACCTTAAATAAATTTATAGCGTAAAATAATCCTTCACAATATTTAAAAAATGATATCTAATAAAAAAAATACATAACTGCCGAATTGATAACCTCCTACTTGTCACATTTGGTGGTATTGGTTGAAGTGCTTTAAGTCGGTAAAAAGACTTTTGAGATTTTTTTTAAAATAAAGTTCATTTATTGATAATGAACAAAAAATAAGTTTCAATTACATATTTAGGGTAAGTTAAACATACATCGACGGCAAAATATTCCAAGTAATTCAATTTAAGTAGGAATAATTTTATATTAGGTAGATTAAGGCTAGATAAAGAAATGTACCTATAATATGAAGAATCATAAAATAAATTAATAATTAAAAACTTTCTTTCAAATAGGAATGACTATTCCTACGTTAATTTTTTTTGTATTGATAAACATGGTATTAACAATTTTATGAATTAAAACGCTATTTTATGGAGTTGTTGTATTGTATAATAGTAGTTATAAACACTTGACAAGTTTGTAATTTATAAAAAAAATAATAAAAAAAAATTACCTATTTAATATAACACTTCTACAATTCCTTCATGTATACTTTTTGTGCAAAATAAATCGACTACATAAAACTTCTTTTGCCCAATGTACACATAAAGATTATTATCTTTCAAATCGCAAAAAACGTCATAAATGCAGATGAATGGAACATTTACAAAAAATCATAATCAAGCTTTAAATTAACAAATAAAAGTCACAAAAATTCTCACCATTCGAACGCCCTTTGCTCTTCATTTTACCCGGAACGAAGCTTTTCTTGAGAGAAAACCACAACATAACTGAAACACACAAAATCCGACGAAAACCTCTGACGCAACCTACAATTTCATGTCACCACGCGAAAAAATCCATAATTCCCAGAGAGAGGAACGACCGTCGTCGGCACAAACTCAAGAGCACTTTTCCTTGCCTCTGCTTCCTACGAGAAACTCGATCCAAATGAAAAGAAATCGCTGGCGTCTGAACGGAGGAACGGCTTTCGGTGGGAAAAGATCTAGGCGTGAAACTCTTTTCAAGCCTTGGCGATATTGACAGATTTAAACATTGGAACCAATTTCTTTTCACGTAAACTTTACATATGAAAATTTTATCAATTAAGGGCTAATGAATTGGCGAAGTTAATTTTGTTTGATATTCCTTGTTTATTTAAATTTATTTTGTAACACTTTAAATATTAAAATCGCTATGTGTATCAAAATTTTTAATGTGTTTTGAAAATCAGCATAAGATAAATGTTAAGCCAATGTTAACTTTAATTAAAAAAAATGTAACGTTTATGCTTTATATTATCAGCGAAATCGAAAAGAATTGAGTGTTGCTGTGCCGGAGCATGGCCAGAAGGGTATTACGTCCAACTTCATTTCAGCAGATTAAGAAATGGTTTCTAGCTAACAGAAGGAAGATAAATAAGATGTCCGTTTGACGCCGCGGCCCTCATCCACGCTCAGTACATGCTTTGCTTTATTTCAAGATTTTACACTCATCAACGCCTAATTTCCTATCGAACGAAACCAAATTTACGTTAATCGTGCGATCAATTGTTACGATGATAGAACGTGTAGCTGATTTTAAAGACGCTTCATGTCGAAATAAAATAAGTGCAATAATTTTCACATATTGCAATATTTTAAAATGCAATAATTTTCATGGTTTTGGTTTTTATTAATTAACGACGCACTAGAGCTGCACAGTGGGCTATTGGCGACGGTTCGGGGCCTATCTCGAAGGAAAGACCCGGGAACGATGCCTCGTATTTTTGAAATATGGTCAAATGACGAGGAAACACCTGAACTGGCACCCAACGCCTTCAATAGACGTCGGGACTTTGGACCCCGATCAGATGTATCGTGCACCAGTCCCGTATACACGCCGTTAATTTTTGCGGATGTTCTGGACGACTTTTTTAGTAGCGAAGCTGGCAACCCTCCGATCACAAGATCTCTACTTTTTACTTTTCTTTGTCAAGTTCATCGCCTGGCGTCGAACCAGGAACCTAATAATTTTCATGTATTAAGCATTTTAATCTGGGAGAATTTACAAAAAGATTTGAATTATTATCTCTTAATTTTATCAAAAGGCAAAATCGATTTAAAACTTTTGTAATGTAAAGGCAACAGCAACACAAAATAAACTAATAATACATATGAAAATTTAACTTGTATCAATCGTAAAAAAACATTCAAACATCAATCGTAAACATATTCTTATAATCTTCAATGTTCCGTGAGAAGAAGGTTGCAGCATTTGGCGCATAATTCCTTCATCTAAGCCAAATTTTTATCGCCTAGATACCTTCCCATTAAAACGACACTGGTGTTGAATTGGTCAACAGAATAGTGGGCGTCTTCCACATACCATCCTTTTTCTTCCTTCCACTCGATCTGGTTATAGCATCATGGGCATATTTAGCGATTGTTTTTTCCTCCAGACAGAACTCTTGGGGTGCTTTGACACTTGACGACCTTGTCGATTGCTTTTCGCAGGTATGCAGATGAATAGCGCTCGTGGGAAAATGGATCTCATTTGGGGAATGGAGATTCGGAAAGGTGTTTTTGATCGTTGTATTAATGGAGGAAATGGAATATGGATGAGTCGGCGGTCGTTTTGGTGGAAAAGATTTATTTTGTCTGGAAGTGATTGTAATGGTGTATTTTTTTTTGGTCTGGTCTAGACCAAAAAATTACTTATTTTTTAAAAATATTTTTTGTATAATTTTATTTTCTGAACTGCAAAAAATATACCTCAGGCAGCGTCGTCACACAATTTTTTTTTTTTTGAGGGGGTTGAGACAAGAAATGTTCCAACTTAACGATTCGAAATTCCCAACTTAACGGAGTCGGGTAGCAGCTCAGGTGCTGTCCTCGTTATCTGACCATGGTTCAAAAATACGAGGCATTATTCCCAAGTCTTAACTTCGAGATAGGCCCTGAACCAAAGCCAGAAGTTCAATGTGCAGCTCTAGTGCGATGTAATTTAACCAAACTTAACGATTCTCAACTCAACAGTGCTAAAAATTCCCTATTCCAACTTATCGATATTTGTCAATTTTTTTATGGGTAATATTAAATAGTGTTCTCGAAAGTATTGATTTGTTGCACGCTTGTTCCCATCAGTGTTAGTTCTGTGGTCTAATTTAAGTTTCATCTTACACGTTGGGCAATTTCTAATCTTCCCCCGCTGACATTTGCTAATGATATTAATTTTCTTGAGGCATAAATATGCCCAACTCAGGAATTTTTAAAATTCGATTATTGGGGGATGGGAGGGGGGGGGGGGGCATGCTCTACCCTAAACGGGCCTGACCTCAAGACCAGACGAGCCAAAGCCCAAATTGGGCGATTTTTATTTTATTGCAGAATATCTTAAAAGTTCGTATTTTATCCAACCATGCCATCAAAATTCACTCAAATGTTTTTTTTTTAAAGCTTTTTTCGAAAGCTATAAAAGCCCCAAGTCTAAAGCTTTAGTAGAGAGTAGGATTATGTTTTTTCGCTCTCCTGTAAAGTTGCCCAAATGTGACTTAGGCACGGCTGGTTCTGAAGTACAGGTATTTCCGATAAGAGGAGAATATATTTTTCAAAGGGTTCTGTAGACTAGAAGTAAGTTACATATGTCATTAGTGTTTAGTAAAAATACACATCAAATTCTGTATACTATATTCTTTGGACTAAATATGTAGAGTAGAAAACGAATTTTGATTTGGTAGGTATGTAATGTATGATATGCAATTTAAAAATATTAACTTTTTTTTTTATCATTTATCGATAAGAAACGGGAGTTTTACTGATTATTTTTTTCTCAAAGCGATCCGGATAATTGGCGAAACGGATAACTGGAGTTCGGATAATTGGAGCTCTACTGTATAAACATATTTAATTAAGCATTTGCCCTCCAAGAACATATTTAACATTTGCATTCTTTCTACGGAACAGTTCTTCCCCTTTCTGATCTTTTTTCCAGAATTTTTTTTTATGCTAATGTAGTAAAAAATCATAATTTGTTTCGGATCTACAAGAGAATAAGTTGAAGAAAAAAATCGATGTTTTTTAAAAGCAGGAACATATTGTTCTCGTTTATTTTGAAGAACAGGGAACCAAAATAACTGGTGTTATGTTGTCGCAGGAGAAGAGACAGTAGAGTGCAAAAGGTTAATATATGTAGTGGAAGAAAGCAGTATCAGAACATTATTTGGAAAAATATCATTTATATTATTTTTATAGTAAAGATCCCTTTTACGCTCCTTAGACGCAACGAATCTTAACAAATGAGGTATTAAAAGAAAGAGTATTTCATGAAGCAGTGACGAATCGTACTGTCATCTCATAAATATCAACGTTTATTTTTTTAAATGCGTTTAAAAATTAATAATAATTCTTTAAGCCGTTGTGTGTGTGTGGCAGGCCCGTAGACAGGGTGGGGACCGACGGGACAACCCCCCCCCCCCCCCCCCCCCCCCCCCCCCCCCCCCCCCGAAATTGTGTGATACTTTTTTTCAACACTCACTCCTCTTCCCCCTTCTTTTCCTTAATGTCCTTTTTTTTTCTTTCTTGAATCCAAGAAAACTATTTACTTATAGTGCCAAATACCACCGATGGTGTAGAACTATAAAAATTAACTATGACGTCACAGCCAATCAGATTCTAATTTTCTATATCGGCTGGGAGTGTTCTGAACGGAAGTGAGCTGAACCACGGCTGTGGCTGAACTCTCGATTCTTTCGGCACTGAACTATAAATTGTAACTTCTGAAACGCTTATAACCAGTTCCTTCTATGGTCGTGGTTGAAACAATATTGTACCCCAACTAATTTTTTAAAGGGATTTTGTGGATTTTTTTCTTCTCAAATCATTATAGAAATGTTAAATATGTTCAAACATTTTATATTTTCTACATATAGAATCAATTTGCGTTTCTCAAATCTATAGTTTTTTTTTTTTTGCTACTTATCCGATTTATTGGTTAAAATGGATTTCAAAGAATAGGCATTTAAAACGTGTTTTAATGTAAAATTTAAATTTTTTTTTGCCAAAACACTACATTTCGGCATATTTTAGCATGAACAGTATATGAAATATAGAGGTAGAAACTGCATAAAATAGTTTTGAAAATTGTTTAGTTACCATACGAAAATTATAAAGGAAAGGTTGTCGTAAAAACGGAAATTAACCCTTCAACCATAACACCCCCCGAAAAAAAATCCTGGCTACGGCCTTGGTGTGTGTGTGTGTGTGTGTTTTTTTTGGGGGGGGGGGGGTCATGCGATAATTATAGCACAGGCATGTTAGTGATATAGAATTTAAACACATATAGGATATTAAAAACAATATAACAACATTAACACAAAAATTTTCTTTATAATTCAATTTTTTTTAACTTTAGTATCTTTTCTAAAAAAAAAAACACTACTTATAGAGCTAATTCGCATGCCAATTTATCATATACACATATTTTACAATAATATTCTTAAAAGTTATACATTTATCTATTAATAATTTAAAAAGCCTTAGTGTTCCGAAAAACTTAATATCAAGGAAAACCAGAGGTGGCGCCACTAGGGTGGCTGGGGGGGCTGTAGACCCCCTGTCAAGCAAGCCAAGCCCCCCCGTCGGGCAAAATTTTGAAGTTCGTCGGGGGAAAGCGTTATTTTAATTGTTAAAACCAAATTTTAATGAAAGGTTGAGTCGAATTTGCTTTTTTAATGAAATGAATCTGGGACATATACCCGACAGAGCGAATTCCGACAAGCAGGTTACAATCCCGACAAAACTATAATTCCGACAGACCGAAATCCCGACAAAACTATAATTCGACAGCCTGTGGTGGCCGAATGGTTAGGAGTTCTTACGAGTACTCGATAGGCACAATTTTTATCTCTAGCTTGTGTGTAGCGATTCAGTAATCGGAGTGTTGTCAAATCCGTTCCTTTCGACACCAAAAAATATCCACCGCGTATAAGGGACTGGTGCACCAGGGTTTATCTGATTGTGGTCCACTGTCTTGGCGCTTATTGAGGTAGATTGCACCGGATGAGTTGATCTCGTCATTTGACCGTGGTTCAAAAATACGATCAAACAGTGTTATCGGGTCTTTTCTTCCATATAAACCCTGATCCTTCGCCAATAACCCCCAACTGTGCAGCTCAAGTTCAATGTTAATTCAACCAACCTATTCAAACAAACTAAATTCTCGACAATACAGTAATCCTATATAACCAAATTCTATAAACCAATATTTATTATTTTAGATAAAATTTTCAGTATTTTTATTATTTTATAGCTTTTATACAAGGTTATGCATAAAGGTTCCACACACACACGTATACTATAGATATATTGTTATCATAATTTCAATTACATTATTTGTTACATATTTTACAATAAAAAGCAACACCGAAATTTCAAACTAAAACCCATGTTTCAAAATATCACCATTAAAAAAATGTAATATTATTCCAAATCATAAACTAAAGAAATATATGATCATATAATTAAAACATCATATCATCATGTACACGATATTTCATCACGCATATCATTGATTTTGTGCCAAAAAACAATCGCGATTTATTAAAACCACGCGGCGAAAGTATTTTTAAAAACTTTTATTAAGTCGGCCATCAATAAGAATTTCAATGAAACTATTGCTAATACTCAGTGGCGGATTTAAAGAACGGTAAATATACGCAATTAGACAATGCCATTTGGGTCCCTGCAAGATCAGTCAAAAAAAAAATAAGGACTTGAGGAAAAATTTACTTTAAAAGTTTTAGGAAGTAAAGTGGTTAAAATGAATTTGTCAATATATATCATTAATGAATTTATTTTATAAAAGGAAAATTTCAAAAAGTTAGCATGTGTGTCGAAACTGTGCATTAACGAAATTATTTTGTGATCGTTCAAAAATTGAAGAACACGATTCAAAATTTAATTTAAAGTAAAAGGTTTCATGTAAAAAATTAGTTCATTTTTTAAAAATGTTCTTTAAAGACCCAACATAAATTTTAACAGTGCTTATTTCACATGCTATATTTTTTCTTCTTCTGTTGGATTTATTTTGCGCGTATGAGCAGGATATGATTTATAAAGTTCAGTACTATAGGCCCTACATCATTGAAGAGGGCCCTCTCGTAAAAATAGTCTCAAAAAATTAAAAATATCGCAAAATAAGTTTATTATTCATTTAAAACACGACTTAATTCTCACTTTTTTGGATAAATTGCTGAAAATTGCATTAATAATAACAACAATTTTGTCAAGTATTCGCCGGGGCCCCAAATCAGTCCCTGCGTATGAGACACGAGTCATTTTGTTTTAAGCAAAGAGCAGAGCCACAGCTCAGACGTGGAACCACAAACGAAGGCCTATTCAGACGGCAGTAGCCAGATTTGCGTTGCCGCAAGCCTGATTGTTTGTACTTGGGGAGTGAAGATCCTGGGGACAAAGCATCCCCCGTTGTAAAAGTTTAACCTTGATAAGGTCAGCTACCAGCTTTGGGTAGACAAAATCGCCTTCGGGGATATATGTATAGCACGCCGCTGTCTCCCCTAAAAAAAGAGATTGGGCAGTGAATGGTCAGCTACAGGGCCGTCTCGACTCTCGAAAGTAAGTGTACTTGTAGAAGTAAGTTTATGGTTCAGTTCTATTTTGTTGTTGGTGAAAGGCAAAAGGTTTTTTTAAAGAGGAAAATTGTAGAGTGTCAACATTGCATTTAGATTTCAACTTTGATACTAATTCGGAAAGGTGAGATGTCTTAATAATTCTAGTGAAAAAATTTCTTATAAAAATTTTATTTGTGCCTGTGACTACTTAATATTACATTTATTTCGTTCAAAAAGAAGTCCAACTGTTTATTGATTTTTATGTTTTCCGTATTTAGAAGAACCAAACTAGTTTTGTCATTACTATTTTAGTATAGAAGATTTATTTAACCAATAAATTGTTTCGTCGTATGAGCTAGGTTTAGAAATGACTCTTACTTCAATTTTTGTTGCCACAAATTTTGTGCAATTTCAAACAATTTGGAATTTAAAAATAAAATATAATTATGGGAATCCTTTTTTTATCATTAAAAAAAATTCGTATATTGTTATATATAAAAAATCAATTCAGAAGAAATCAGGTCATATTCTAACGAAGCAGTCATGGTTTATACGGCGGTCCTAAATTAAAAATAGGCAATCGTAAATCCATTAAATTGTCAATTAATACTACTAGCTAAACGTCTATAAAATAAGGTATCAGGATAGGAACACCATTTTATGCTTTTAAGAGGATTGATTCCGACGTTATAACTCCGTTGCAAATGACAATTTTTATCTCGTTTGATAAGAAATTAGGCGTATAAATAAAAATAAAATACTGCAGAATTTTTACGTAATGAAGTTCTCCAATACATATAACTACTGCTGCAGCTCTATTCTCTGAAAATAATTTAATAAGGAAATAGCTCTCAATAGAAAATTTCTTTCGTAGAAATAGTCTAAATTTCGTTGCTAGAGATACAGCCTTTTGTACGTAGTTAAAAGCCTTCTCACTGTTTATAGATTTAAAAAAAACCACTAAATTAAATGATAAAAAAAAGCGCTAAAACATAGCACCGTTTTACATTGCATTGCTACCAACAAAAAATAAATTAATTTCGTAAAAGCATGGGGATTTTACAAAAACTACTTGCATAATGTAGTGATTTACCACATTTCGTTTTACCTTCACTATTACTTACTTTTTATTTATTTTATTTGTTGCCTTCTCGCCGTCCCTTCTTTGAACAACCCAACCACTTCAAATGGTTACATTTATAAAGGTTTTGAAAACATTTTGAGTACGATTTGTACAGTTTTTTTGGTACTTATCTTTTCTCCATGATTGCAACTCAGAATATTCAGAACACTACAATTATTTAATAATTAATATATAAATATTATAAGCCTTTTGTTTCAACTATTTATCTCAACAAATTTATTTCGTTATTTATGAATATTTTATACGCTTATGTGCACATTTTACGTCGGGGATATTAGCCCCCCTGTCGGGGAAGTCTAGCCCCCCCGTCGGGCAATTCCTAGCGCCACCACTGAGGAAAACCAAAAACACTGAGAAAAAACTATTAAAATTTTTCTTACCTTGAAAAACATACCGGTCAACCAGCATAAAATCTCAACTCGTTAAAAAAACATAGACACATTTTTAGAATTTTGCGAGCGTGTATTTAGAAGATTCCAAAATATATTTTTGGTAAATAATAATTAAAAAAAATCGTGAATTTTACAATTTACAAAGAGGAAAATATTAAAAGAAAGTATTTTGGACGACGAATATTTTTTTTTCACATTTCCCAATTGCATCAAAATGAAGAGATTATAGATTATCATTCTAGAATTTGGCTGGTAAAGCATGTTAATTTTTTTTGTGTTTAATTTAGAGTACCATTAAATATAATTTACAATTATTACGAATCAGTTATTGCAATGATTACGATAAAGTATTATATATTTAGTTAAATATGTAACTAATGTTAAATAATATTTAATATTTGTAATAGAATTTTGATGTCATATTTTTATCCACTTTAAAACATTTTAAATTTAAAAAAACTTGAAAATTAGACATATTGACATAAAGTGCTTTTACAGGTGTTCTGTTAACGGTGCCACCTTACGAATGCTTGAAACAAATGTTGAAAAAAATGTATGTGAATTGTAGCGTTGTAGCACGTGACACAAATCACGAATTTAAGATTGTAAAAAAATTTTTTTTTTTTTTTTTTTTTTTTTTAAACTTGAAAATTAGACATATTGACATAAAGTGCTTTTACAGGTGTTCTGTTAACGGTGCCACCTTACGAATGCTTGAAACAAATGTTGAAAAAAATGTATGTGAATTGTAGCGTTGTAGCACGTGACACAAATCACGAATTTAAGATTGTAAAAAAAAAAAAAATCTGAACATACAAATGAGCGTTAATTACATCTATGCTCAAGCGACCATGCACAAGCAACGCATGTGGAAATAATTTGAATGCAGTCAAGTTTTGTTGACCAAATGAATACGTATAGTAGAAAAGAAAAAGTACTACAATTGGTTTATAGTCCCGCAAAAGGTATTGATAATAGTCTTTGAGGTCACAGGGGTTGTGAATACTGTGGAAAAGAGTTTCATTTTTTTTGCAAAAACTTTGCGTCATAGTGATCATGTTCTCAGTCTTTCACAAATTAAAAAAAAAAGTATAACTTCCAAGGAGCCGTCAAAAATAGGACTAATTGAAACAAGTTGCAAGGAAATGAACACTGTTAAAAATAGGTACCCAAAAGTAAGTAAAATATGTACTCAGTTTTAATTTTGAAAAAGACATATACTCAAAAATGAGTAAAAATGATTATCAAGAGCAGATGCTAGCCTACATAGGCAGTCTTTATAAATCACTTTCAATAAATATCGACAATTAGAACCAAGACTTACCGGGAATCGAACCCAGATCTTCAGGCACCACAGCCCAGTCAGTACCTTATCTGTTATACTGCCAGGGCGACACGAAGAAGTTATAAACAGAAGAACTGTTATAAAGGAGTGCCAAAAAAAAAAATAGGAAGTAAGATAATTGAGTTGTGCTAACTCAGTTTCCATTTAAGCAATCGACATCAAATAATGTGGAAAACCATCTTCTGAACACCTATTTTAAATTTGTCTGGTCGCTTTAATTAAGATGTCTTGAACAGAAGCCGAGATTAGCAATATTAAATCACACAGCTCAGTTTTGAGAAAGTACATGTTACTTAAATTTCAGTATATCATCGCTCATTTACGATGCAATTGCACTCAAAGAAAAGCGAGTAGGTTCAAGTATTAATTTTTAAGTACTATTTTTACGTGTATACAATAAAAGGAAGTTGGATAACTGAAAAAACTTAGATTTCATAAAATATCTAACATTTTAAATGATAGAGAGATATTGCTTGTAATATTTCCTCTACGTTTTCCAAAAGATTGCATGGACGCCTTTAAAACAGGAAGGGGATGTGAAACAGGGTCACTTATCTGGACAAAGATTTAACAACACAAATATCTTTTGGGTTGATCTCAAAGTGACAAGAGTGAAAAATATTACAAATACTAATTAGCACACACCTCCAAAGAATCGCAAGATAGATTGACAGCAACATCACGCGATTATTTGTGCCTTCGTTCAAGTCTACAACCCCGTTCCAGCTTCTTACTTCAACTGCGCGAATAGCAGTTGATCGAAGTTTGTTATTTCTAATGCCAATTGTTTGCAGTGTTCATTCTAGAAATAAAAAGAGGCAGGGCGCTGTTAGCAGAAAAATCTTTTTAAAAAATAAATTATATGTCATCCTCAGGGGGGACTTTGAGCTCTGTTCTACGCTTATGTTTATGGTTAAATAATTGTTTTCCAAGCTACAACATTTGATTAAAAAATAATTAATTAGGTATAAATATGTTTTCAATGTTATTCCAAACAATTTTTTTAAAAAAATCATCGTTTATTACAAGCAAGCGGACGAATTTTGCAATGGTAGACATATTTTAACTGCAGTTTTTAATTGCTAATATGGTTATTGGAGTGGAAATCATATTTAATTTCTTGCATATCTTTCCCATTGCAAACCTTTGAGATCGACTTCAAAAAAATTAAGGCCGCGAGTGCAATACGCTCGAATACTTTTCGCTTATGTTTACATCCCCAATTTGGACAAAAAGGGTTGAGGTAAAAGAAACACGTGTAACCGAAACACACATCTTGGAATTAAATGACCTACATCCATGTGTAGGAAGAAAACTTGAGAAGTCACCGAAGGTCACGGCATTTCGGTTGAATGATATTCCCGAAGTGTGACTCATGCCTGCTGCTGCCATCTCCATAATGACCACGGAAGGCTATAATTATATTCTGGAGAATGCGAACCGATCACCTGCTTTTTTCGAATGCTGCCACCTAAAAACAATAATTCGATGTGGAAATCAGCATTGTGAGCAACACAATAGGAATCTTTGGAAACGAACATGACGCAGCCGCGTGTTGAAACTTTGTCTTAATTGCGACGTTGTGAGATTTTCCAATCTTATCGGCCCAGAGGAAGATGTTTGGAATTGTAGTGACATGATCAACAGGTGTTTGATTTTGTTATTTAAAGAATGGAGTGTAATAATTGCATAGGGAAAATAACAAGAATAGGGGGAAAACTCAATCGCCTTGTTTGTGGGGGTAGCCATGTTCAATTTTAAGCAGACAGACATCGCCGGATTTAAGATTTTTGCGGCCGTAGGCGAAACTTTCAGAGCATCCCCCTATTCTGCCTGCGATTTTTAAGTAATATTTGTGCATTAGAATTCCAATTATCCGAACTCCAGTTATCCACCTTAGGCCATTTGACCCATCCTCAGCATGGGCTTCCTTGTATATGTTTGTTCAATTTTGATTTGATTGTCTTGCCTGGAGAAATTGAAACCAAACTAATAATAAACATGTGAAATAACAAGTATAATCCTAATAAACATATTTCTCTCATACGATAGTTATTTAAAGCAATTTTAAACTACTCTAATGTAATTATATTAAATTCCTTTCCCAAAAAGTGTTACTGACTTTTTTTTTTTATAAAAGACGGACTTCCAATGAGGATAAATCAATTTAACTTTTTACAGCTTCCTTTAAGGAATCTTAAAGGTATTTTTAAAATGTGACGCTCTGGGACAGAATATTCACTGGCGAATTGATAGATAAGGGATTAAATAATCAATGGCTACTAAAATGGTCCAAGGCACTTCAGACATAAATTAAGAAATTTGAATATGTATACTCTGGAAGAGAGAAGGGTTGGGAGAGATTTGATTCAACTATTCAGATTTATTTGACAGGGGAATGTCGACGCTTTGGATTTTAATAGGAATGCTAGAACGAGAGGTCATCGCTTTAAATTAAACAAATCACATTTTAAACGGGAAGTATTTTTAGAATACGGTGATTCAGTGTTCATTCTAGAAATAAAAAGGGGCAG
Organism: Troglohyphantes excavatus; assembly: GCA_963932185.1. Taxonomy (NCBI): domain Eukaryota; kingdom Metazoa; phylum Arthropoda; class Arachnida; order Araneae; family Linyphiidae; genus Troglohyphantes; species Troglohyphantes excavatus. The sequence goes on from OZ010667.1 coordinate 9,405,932, forward strand.
GGCGCTGTTGGTAGTAAAAGGGTACCCAATTTTTGAAAAGGCACTTCTTGTTTTTAAAAGGGCACTTTAAAAAAATGTTTTGTGTGGGCATGGCCACGGCCACACATTCACATCGGACCCGTGATCCAAACAAAACAAATTCAGATTTGTTGGTTGACATTGCGCCAGAGCTGCATATTGGGCTATTGTTAACGGTTCGGGGCCTATCTCGAAGGAAAGAGCCGTACAAAATTGATGTCTCTCTATGAAAATATTATTTGAAATCTAAAATTTGACATTTTTAAATTATTTTTTTCTTTAAAAAACAATTCTTTAAGTAGGAATCAGAACCCTTACAAAACTGATGAAAAGGCTACTTAAATCCAAAACTTGGTAATAAAATGCTTAGTCTTACAAACCAATTCCTACCTAGTCCTAAACCATATTCTCTTTAAAAAAAACACAGAAAAAAAAATTAGAATTTCATATGCAGGCACAGGCAACCAATAGGATTTGTGGAATGCCTGGTGCTCGAAATTCCCGCGGAATCATCGCTATTTCACAACACGCGTAGTTATGATGGAGTTTGTTTTTCTATTGTCATAATTCACTTAATTCCAATTTACACACAAATTTTTCTTAATCGATGCCTTTTCTAAAGACAACCAGGGAAGCAATGCTGTTTGTGCTTGACTGAAAAGGGCAAGGAGGTCGGAATTTTTGAAAAAAGGGGCACGGGGGCGCTATCGTGAAGAAAAAAGGGCGTGCAGGGCGGACCGCCCTTCAAAAAACACATAGAGTGAACACTGCGGTGATTCACAAGTGGAACAACTTGCCAGTGAATATTTGTAATTGCCCAGGCATAATTGATTTTTAATAAGTAAGATATTCATTGGGGAATAGTTAGGGTATACTAGATCATACTCTCAGGATAAATATATCAAAAACTCACATTTAATCGAAGACTACTTAATTTCAAATATCGATATCTCTATAAAAAGAATTATTATACAAATTTGTTGCAATCAATTACGTATATTTTTTAAAGGAGTTGCTTTCGAAATTTTTCCTAATAATTCCTGTACATTTTGTAACACAACAGAAAATGAAACCTGGGTTCATGTATGTTTAGTCTGCCCAATTTACGATGCATTCAGACGAAAATACTTATCAGCAATTGAATCCAGTAACATTTCAACCAACCTAAAATTTTACAAAAAAAGAATATTTTTGTTTTTATATTTACGCAAGCTCTGTTTTAAAATTAAGGGAGGACTTGATCAGTGAACTTGTGCAAGAATAACAGATTAAAACACTAATTATAGTTGCTCATGTAATTTATTTTTGTCTTTTTTTGCATATTTTTCAAATTGTGTTTTAAATGTATTTTCTTGTATTTTGTGTTATCTTATTTTGTATCCGCTTTTGCTAAATTATGTTGTCAACCTTTGTAAATGGGCTACGGCCCACTACAATAAACTTATCTATCTATACTAAACTAGAGCAAATTAAATGGGTTTTGGGCCTGTTATTGGTCATTCACTATTTGCATATCCTGAGAAAGCATTAATGTGATACTTATATTTTAGACTTAGATAAATAAAAAAATGAAATTGAACATAATTATTGATTTAGACTTACTAATACATTCCATGTGCGATTATAATATTACTTCATACGAGAAGAAGCTAGTTTTACTAAATGGGGGGGGGGGGGGGGGGGTTAGTCTAAAGCAAATAATTAGGGGAGAATATATAGGGTGAATGCCCCTCTCTTAAAAAAAAATGTAAGGCATATTGATTATCCAGATTTAGGAGACCCATTGATCAGATAATTTATTGTAAATACTTTAAACAACTTTACTCTTAGTTAAAATGTACAAAAAAAAATATTGTTAACTATTTATTTTTAATAGCTAACAATTATAGAGATTTGTTTAACTAATTTCTCATAAAAAAAAATTGGTAATGTTGTTTATGTTAAAAAAAACCTGGTTGTATATCTTTTTTATGCGATGGACAGAGAAAATGCTACCGAGATACTTAACTCCAAAATATCTTTGATGCATTTATTAAATATCTTTAAAGCTCAAGTTTTGTCCCCACAGTTTTTTTCTTGCATATGACACATCTCCATCTTGGTTCCATATCCTCCAATATTTACAACATGAAATACATACAATTATTTGCATAATTTTTTTTTTGTTTTATATTCAAGAAATGTGTAGTTTAATTTATGTCAACTTTCAAAAAATATTTTTTAAAAATAATCGTTCATTCAAAACTAAAGTCATATTTACGAATTATTTCATTACTAAATTTGTTTTGTTTTAAATTTTCAACTTATAAATACATGCAATTTGTTTAAATATTGAAGATATTTTATAAGCAAACAAAAACCATTTTTTTTTAAATAAGGTAATTTAATAATATATTTTTGAAGAGTTGCTTTTTACGGTTCTAGAGCCTATTCTAACAGGCAGTCATGCTGTAATTAGGCAATCGTATATTAAAAGTGGGCTGTCATAAAATTCAAGAAATTGGAATTAAAAAATTAAAGAAAACACGCCATTAACCCTTTTGCTCCCACTGGTCTAACACTAAACCCCAAAAATGTATACGATGTAACCCAGTGTTTTCCATAGTAACCACATGCATGAATAGTGAGTACGAAGTGTAGAACATGTCTCATCAAAATCTAAGGATATAATCTTGCCATTGTACAGAGGTTTGGTAAGACCGCATCTTGAGTATGCTGTACAGTTTTGGTCACCACATCTTAAAAAAAGACATTGAATTGTTACAGAAAATTCAGCACATGGCTACTAAAATGGTTCAAGGGTTTTCAGGCATGAATTATGAGGATATATTAAGAAATTTGAATATGTATACTATGGAAGAGAGAAGAGTTATGGGAGATTTGATTCAACTGTTCAAATTTATCAAACAAGTGGATGTGGAGGGTTTAGATTCTAATATGAGTGATAGAAAGAGAGCTCATGGGTTTAAATTAAACAAATCCCATTTTAATCGGGAGGGGAGAAAGCACTATTTCAATAATAGGGTGAGACAAATGTAACAACTTGCCAGGGAATATTGTTAATTGTACAGGATTTTAAGAAGTTAGATATTCATTGGGGGATAGCTGGACCAACCTTGTTGGGCCTTGAACCTGTTGTTGGTTGTCAGTATTTGTATAATGTGTTGGTGCATAGCGAAATTTTTTGTTAATTTATAAATAACAGTGAAAAATTCAAGAGTCACTCTCACAGAGAATTGCATAATTTTTTTTTATTGCTATTGTGATTTTTGTTAAAATCTGTTAATATTTGACTAATTTTTTTCTAATAAAATTATTTTGGGCTCAATTAAGCCTGATGGTTCAAAATGGAAATTGGATGCTTTAAAGATGAGTCCATTGATCTTTTATGACTCTCCATTGATGCTTTTAATTTTCTAAATGAGTGGTCCGAAAATTGTGTAAAAAATTAGGCATCATATTTGGAAAAACTATTTAAAAGGGAAAAAAAAAATTCTTTACTACAACAAAAAAGTTGTGAGTTGAAGTGTTAAATAATTAATTAGGAAAAGATGAATGTTTGTATACTAGTATTATTAAAGTTTCTAATTTCCTTAACACATATGGGTTACAAAATTACCCATATGTGTTAATGAAATTAGAAACTTTAATAATACTAGTATACAAACATTCATCTTTTCCTAATTAAGGCTTACATTGGTCCTTTATCGCTAACGGTAGAATTGTTGCCAATATAGTATACAGTGTAAGATTTGTATAAACCTAAAAAAAAATGTTTGGTTTGTATTGGCTAACATTGAAATTTGTGATCACAAATGGGCAATCTTAAATTTTCTGAGGTATTGGGAAACCGTAATTTTTATGAAGAATTGAGCAGTGATAATTTTTTTTAGGAATAGGGCTGTCGTAATTGTTTTAAGGAATTTAGCAGTTGCATTTTTTTTTTTTTTAAGTATTGGGCGGTTATATATTTTTTAAAAAAGAATTGGGCAGTGATGAATCTACATACTTAAGACTCTTTTAATGGTAAAAGTAGCAATTTTTGATAAATTGAAGAAACCTTAAAAATCAGAAAAATTTATAAACTTATACTACAATCGTACAAAAATATAAAAATATGTACATAGAATTAACTATTCATTCAAATTGGCAGAAATGTGGTTCCACCACTGTTAGCAATAATAAAAATTAACTAGATCTCAATTTTTTAGAATGGAATTTTAAGTTCTAAATTCTTGTTACTCTGCCAAACTAGAATGTCATAAGAGTATGATTGCTGATTAGAGTCAGAAATACTTTAGGTCAAAATGTTATGCATAATATTGCAAATAGCTAAAAAATTGTGATTTTAGTAATTAAGTCACTTTATATTATAAACCAGTTACGTGTACAATCTGTTAATCCATTAAATAAATGGTAATACAATACTTTACTTAAATTTTTATTTTACATCTTAAATTACTATTAAGTGCAAAAGGCTTTAAATAATCATAAAAGGACTTTAATTTATAATCATCAGCTGTTTAATGTGTTAGTAAAGTAATACCATATATTATTAAAATATATATGTGAAACCCTAAACCCAACATAAATCAAATTAAACATTTTATATTTTAGGTATCCGATTGCAAGTCAAGCCAATATAATCAATGGTGCATCATGAAAGAGACCCAAAATATGTCTCATTGATGTGCAGATATATTTTAATATATATACAGAGGATCAGGGTTTGAAACAGCGGTCCTTAGCCCTATTTTACAATTAAAAACTTCAGTTTGATGACCGTATTTTTACACACAGTCGTCATTTTTACATCCTTCCAGACGATAAAGAAAGTAGCTGAAAGACGGACAGATTTTTAATAAAAGTATGTAAAAAATTTTATTGTTAATAAAAAAATTTCATGTATATTATGAAATGTATTTGTTTTGCTTAAATGTCTGTATATATGCATATATCAGTGGCGGCTCGCCCACTACAGCAAGTACAGCCGGGCTGCACCTAAATTCGTTAGTGTATTTTAAAACTAAAATCAGATATTTTACTAATTTTCTTAAATGAAGATTAGAATTGAAAATGAAATTTCTACGGTAGTAAACAAAATCTCCGATAAATAGCAAGCATGTTACCGTAATGCACAATTCAGGAGGGGAAAAAACTCCCATTCATCAAAATTGCAGCTGAAAAGCAAAATTCGAAATCGGCTGCATCGTTGCCATGACAACCTCTACGTAATATGGTGATTCCCCCCATTCTAATGCATTGCATTTGTGAAAAGGTACAGCCAAAATGGATTTTCTTGTTTTAGCTGTACTTGAGGTTCGATATGCTGATTGGCTCTTTGGTGAAACGAGAACTTACGAGAATATCTCCAAACGGAAATGGTTTTCGTGATACATTTACTGTGTGTTGTTGTTTCAGGACGTGGTCCTACTGTTGTTTTGTTATGTAAGTTAATATTAAAATTGACCGATTCGCATGTTTAAAAGAAGGGAGGAAGGCTTTAATTTAAAAAAAATAAGTAAGTGTTTTCTATTTTTTTCGCATGTTATCATTTCGTAAACATTGAAAGGAAACTTTGGTTTGAGTAGTGAATAATAAAGAATTTCCGTTCATGTATGATTTTTGGAAAATAGGGGGGGGGGGGATTCACATGTTTTCGGCTGCACTAACATTTTCACCACGGGCCGCCACTGGCATATATAAGTAAAGCTGCTAACCTGTCAAAAGATTTTAATAATAAAAATTGATTTACAATAACTTTTCTAATACTTTTCAGTAATTTTGTCGGTAAGACAGTGATATTTTGATAGTATAAATGGAAAATCATGCTTCTAATTTTATGCAAAAGTGTTAGGATATTTTTGTAATTTTACACAAATACCACAACACTGGCGGCTCTGTTTTTTAAGCATTTTGTATTATTTTAAAATTATGCCTAAGCAGATAATTTTGGCAACTCAAAATTTTTTTTAGATGCCAATGATCTTTTATCTCCTAATTTCGAACAATCCATAGAACACTTCACAATTCCTTTACAGATATGGGAAGGGTATGGTAAAAAAAAACTATCACAAATATGGCAAAAAGATTCATATTGCAAAATAAAGATTTCAAGTTTTTAATTAAGAAATATAGCATATGGCAAATCTTTGAATTGGACATGCTTCACAAGATTGCAATTCTCTTTTACTATGTCAGTTTTAAATCTCCTTGTGAGAATTTAAATATTTTTTTAGATTTGTGTACTGTAATATTTATTTTGAAAATGTTAATTCACTTATAATTAAGACTGTCTTGAATAGACCAAATGAAATGTATGTACGTTCTTAAGAGAAAAAAACATTTTGCTAATGTTTTAACAGTTAACATCTATTAGTAAAATACATTATTTCTAAAATATTTCTCTGATTTGTATTTTTAACCAATATTTTTTGCAGTATTTTCAAGACTATTCTTGAAGTATTCCTGATGCTGCTTGTTTTAAGGATATAGTTTTGTTCATTTTTTTCCCATTTGAGAAAAGCAAAAAAAGGCAGATCATGAGAATTTAACACATTATTTATCTGAGTTATAATAATTTATATGCGATCTAATATCTATCATTTACACAAACTCACAAGTGTAAACATTACAACATAATAAATAAAAATACTAATAAAATGGATTTGACACCCTATGGGAAGATTCTCCAAAAATCTGGTTGAAATAATGAAAAGTTAAGGCAATTATACTGGTAAGAGGATTTCATTAAGTCAACTTATGAAAAGTCATTAGTAAATGTAAAATTTAATTTATCTAAATAAAACTTACTTTACAGCAGATGTATTGCTTGTGAATATTCTTGAAAAAATAAATCAAATCGAATTTTGTGGGCAATTTTGGATACAACATTGGAATTTCATTTTGGTGTTTTTGCAAGGGGTTTCAGATAACAAGGTGTTAAGTAAACAAAAAATATACAACTGAATCAATTGCTTCAAGAAAATATGCACAAAATCGCCAGATATATAATGCATACCAACCAATATTTGCAAAAAGGGTTATTTTTTCGATAAAATTAGTGTCCCGTTAGCACAATTTCATGCGCGTTGATGTCAACCAGATAGTAGGTCAAACCAATTTACAACTTAAGCTTCGATTCCTTCAAAACATTGTCATAAACAGAAACAAACATACATATTTTAAACGCTCTTAAACTAAACAGATCATTGAGAAATATTAAAAACAAATATTTATTTAGGCACACTTCAGTCGAGTAGCACAGACAACGTTTTTAAAGACAACGGAGGACACCCTGGTCTAATTAAAAGAATCATCACTCACCACTGTGTTCAGTGAATATATTTCCTGCCCCTGATGATATTCTAGTATCCTTTGATTTAGACTTGTGTTTGGTTGTTTTGCCCCCATGACTTCCACTACCAACAGACGAGCTGCTGCCCCGATTTTCTTTGCCTTGCTGGGCACCCATGGCCAAGCCGAGCAAAGGAGCGGATCTATCCGGGTTTTAATCTCACCATGAACGCAGTGTTTGTGGGTTCATGCGAGAATTAAATACATGCGATGTCCCTTTAAGTCACAATTCACCATGAATTGCTCGAGACTGTGAATCAAAACATTGGACAGTAAACAGTCATTTTCCACTTGCTCCGTCTCTTCCGGCTTAGCGAATGAGATGAGAATGAGCTGATATCCTCGAACTCTCGACTTAACCACAGCTGACGTTTGACAATCCAAAAGCAAGTGTTCTCACTTATGATACTTGAAATTTTGCCACATAGTTTTCATTTGACAATGATTCATTAATTCAAACGACGTATATTTCATTTGAAAACCGGGATAAATGTTAATTTCCAATTAAATACTACAGTGGGGAAATTTCACGCCGAGAAGAAGACCGCTGTTCCAACGTAACATGGAGAAAAATTCGCGACGCCGAAGAAGTTCCGTTGGATTAGCATGGCACTTCAGTTTCTGTACTATAATTTTAAGATTTTGTCCTTAAATAATACCTCAATATATAAATATTTACTTCAAACACTGATATAGATTGTACTCAACGTTTATAAAGCATTTTTTGTGATGAAATAAAAGTATTTCTTTGTATTTCGTTGCAATTCTAATTATAATCAACTTATATATAGATATAACATAAGTATTTCTGTATTTAAATTTATTCATATATAGAATAAAAATATTACTTATTTGTAAAAAACAAATATTCTAAACAAACATTCCTATAATTGCAAGCGTAGCGACTGAACAAACAAAAGCAAAGTTTGTCTGCTGTAGGGAAGATATCGAAACTACTAGTAAGTTTCCAGAGCGAGCTACATTCGAGAGAAAGGGGGACATCCGGTCTTACCGGATGGATACCCTTTTTGTTCAATCGTTGTAAAAGAAGTCAAACGGGTTTCAGAAGGCGATGCGGATTCTGAGATTGTTTATTTACAACGTTTGAACGAGAAGATAGTCAGAGAAAAAAATATTGTTAGAACTTAGAAATTTTTTGAATCGAAAATTTAAATAATAATTTTATAATATCACCCTTTTTTTTTAATTTTTTTTATTTTATAGGTTAGCTTGCTACTTGGATTGTAATTTTAAAAAATAATGGGAATTAATTTACTCAATTAAAACTAATTTTTTGATTGATGAGCTCGGACTATTATAGATCATGTTTGTTAAAAACAGTTTTGAGTAAATTATTATTATTTTTCCTTCAAATCCAGTCAGATGACGATATATTTAAATTTTTAATGAACTCATTGCATAATCAATGTTTTTTAATAAGTATTTTTTACTCGATACATTGCGTTTATCGTCGATTATTATTATCGTCGATATTTTTATTAAAAATACGCAGGGACAGAAATATTGTAAACTGTTTTGAAAGCCATGTATTAAAAATGTTGTTTTACAATGTGTAATTTTTAAAATACACATAGCTAATTTATGTTAACTATTAGAAGTCAATTTTATCAAAATTCACACGTGTTAAGCTATAACTTAAAAAAAAAAAACTTTGAACGTATCATTTAGATTTCAGTTTAGTGCACCTATCTCAGTTAAAAGAAAATTCATTATTTTTCAATAGAATTTATTATAGAGTGTTTTGCATTTCACGTCGGATATTGCTATATATTTTGCCCCCAAATTACTTTTTAATTTCTACAGATAAGATATTATTATTCCATTTGTGTTATTTTTAAACACATATTTTAATTTAGATGCATAGTTATAAATTATTCTTTATATTTTGAATGTTTCCAAATTTTTTTAATAATAATTGTTTTTAAATGAGTTCTCTATTGCTTACGAACCAGTAGGTTAAAATTAAAACAATATTTTAACACAGTTGAGTAATTAAATAAGAGTAGGGCACTATGGAAAAAGGGGAAGACCTCCAGTAAATCACAATGCCTAGATAGTATGATAGGATCCTATTTTATGTAAATTTAGGTATCCAAATCCACCATTATGTCCAACAAATAAAGATTGATTTACCGAGAGTCTGGTTTCTAAAAATTATATATGAATAAAATACGATATTTCCCCCCCCCCCCCCCCTTTAATGTATTACGATATCAAATACGTTTAAAATGCCAATTTCGATGAAAATTTTCATTTTTTTTTTATTTGCAGGTTTTGATGCCCATACATTTATGTTTCCAAAACAGTCTTTGTTTTTAAAGTGGGTCAATTACAACGAAAGTTATGTTAATTTTAATACATTGAAATTATAGTAAAATCAAACCGAAAGTGGAATCAAAATTAAAACGAGGACATGATTTTGGACTTAATTTATTTGTTTTTAACTTATTTAAAAGTTATGTGACTATATAAACTTCTCAAACAGTACATGCATGGAAAAAATCAAAATGCGAACGAAAGTGTTTTGCAGTCTGAAGATATTTTTATTAAAAATACGCAGGGACAGAAATATTGTAAACTGTTTTGAAAGCCATGTATTAAAAATGTTGTTTTACAATGTGTAATTTTTAAAATACACATAGCTAATTTATGTTAACTATTAGAAGTCAATTTTATCAAAATTCACACGTGTTAAGCTATAACTTAAAAAAAAAAAACTTTGAACGTATCATTTAGATTTCAGTTTAGTGCACCTATCTCAGTTAAAAGAAAATTCATTATTTTCCAATAGAATTTATTATAGAGTGTTTTGCATTTCACGTCGGATATTGCTATATATTTTGCCCCCAAAAATTCCAATTTTATGGGTTATATGAATTATTTTTTATGGTTTTGAATCACAGGTTTTAAAAAATCAGGAAAACTCTCGCTAAATAGCTATTTAAAACTAAGTTCCCGCACAAAGTCAGATTCCGTAAATTTATATAAAAATATTTAAAAAAGTAATGCGGCAAAGATCCAAAGGAGCCATTGGACAACACGAGGAGCTGCACAACTGCCAACGATCCGGGATCTATTTAGTGTGACAAATCAACCAAATATATTCAATATATATAGTATTTTGGGAGTTTTGTGCAACTCGTACACACAAATAATTATTAATAATAATTCCCATACGGGACTGGTGCACGTTAAATCAGTCGTATCAAATATATTTTTTAGTTGTTAAACTAATTTTTTCTTAATACTTCGCCTGATTTTTATACATTATTGACAATAAAATTTTTGGTGTATTTCCAAATCTAATTTTTTTTCAATTATGTTTATAAAATCGGGATTGATTTTGTTTTATTTATGTTTCTATATTTAGAAGAAAGCTTTATAATTATTTACCATAGTTCATTTATATTAACTATTCTATTGCATGGTTATGCGTGAACTCTCTTATAATTCGGCATCCTCTCTACTCAAATGGTCGTTATTGCATACATTCAACTATAGCAAAAAGTAGTATATTAAAATATATCAATTGTCACTATATTTTTATATATAAATGTCAAAATTTGATAACTTCTAATAATATTAGGATTTTTGATAACTTGATTTAAATAATATTTATTAGCTGCAATAGTTACATTAAAATTTAGCTTATCATACTTGTCAACTTTATGTTAAGAATAAAAAGATAATTAAACTTGGATTATACCAATCTGTATTTTAATTCAAGCCGTTTCATTCAATATATCCAGAAACTGCAATGTTTATGGTTTTCTGGATACATAGTTTATAAATATATTTAGGGCATCTAGGAACCCATACATTGAAAAGGAATGAGCAGTTATGAAATAGTTTCTTATAAATTAGTTCAAATGTAATTTGCTAATTTTAATTAAAAACAAATTATAGTAGTCATTGAATTTTTATAGTTGACATTTTTTTTTTACTTTTATGATTATTAATAAGTAACTTTTAATGATATGTTCAAAAAATTAAATATTTTCTTTTTGTTTGGTTTCAAGTTGGAACATTTAAAAAAATTAATATTTAAATTTGAGTATATAGAATATGTGCTAATACACAACATGTTGAATAATTATTTGACTTTGTGCTATTGAATATAGAGTAGATATTTTTGAGATTTAATTTTTTGCACACATCATTGATGTTTACTTGAGTTTTTGCTTTTACTATTACAAATGTTTATTTTACTTTGAACTTCAACTTAATATTTTATCTGATTTCTGGAGTAAATTTACAACTGAAGAAATTTAAATAACATTTCTTTACATTAAACACCTTACTTTTGACAATTTTATACTTTTATTGAGTTTGATTTAATGTTATACATTTTCACTTACAAGTTTTGATATGTTTGACTGCCAAATGGACGATTTTCTTTCTGCACAGGCGCATGCATATAAGTTGTTCAACTTTTAGAATTTCAAGAATAGTTTAAATTTTCAAATGACTTGGTGATTTTTCGTTTTAGGAGTTTTATACTTACATTTAATTTAATTCAACTTTTTTTTTTAAATACGTCAAATCTTTGGATTATCAGTTAACTGGATAATTAAAAAAATATATTTGCCCAAACATTGTATATGATAATTTCATCAGAATACAATCAGTTATTAAATAAAAGGTTTATTAATGTAAATGGCTGAAATTCAAAGCTTGCATGTGATATTTCCCCAAATAAACATTATACTTATTAAAGAAAACCATACAAATGTTGTAATAATTGAAAAATAACCACAAAAGATATTTATTTTAATTTCTCAAAAACAGAAAATGATAAGCAGAACTATATATAATAATAAATACATCTATGATATATACATACTTCATGTTATTAAAAATAAAACAATTGATACATGTGCAACTAGGAACGAAACATTGATACATTAAAAATCAACTATTGTTAAACAAAATACTAGCTACTTCCAATGCTCTTTTTATAATACATAATTAAATTTCGATTTGTTGAAATAATGTCACACTAGAGCTGCACTATGGGCTATTGGCCACATTTAATTTTACTGCTGAAAAATTTATTTCACAATAAAACAAGCATCTCTTGTTATTTTCTGGATCAAATATGTAATAGTAAAAAAAAAAAATTAGTAATATCTTGTCTAAGTCTCAAGACACTTTACAAGTCAGAAGCATTCCTAACATCCTTTCACTCATCACATCATCAAAACACGCGTCTTAGAAGTTTCTTACCTACTAGCATATAAAATTAAACCATTCATAGTAGTCTATGGATGCACCTCCTTCACAAGTATAGATTATAATTAGGCAATTAATAATATTTAATAAATATCTTTACAATTATATGCAATTAAATATTTTTAATAAACTATTTTCTTCAAAATTATGTAGTACATTCCTTAAGTTGTGTACATTTTAACTTGACTTTGTAAACTAAAAAATGTTTATAAGATGTCAATGACATTCAAACACACAAAAATCATTTAGTCATGTCAAATTCTTCAGCTGAACTGGCCATATGAGAACTTAAATACTGCTTCTTGGAAACTACATGAAGTAGTTACAGATCAGTGCAGAGTGAGCTATATAAAAAAAAGGTTAACAAATAACAAAGAAATTGATTAATATAAGCGAATTAATAATTTATTTTATTAAAAAAATTTGTAGTGTGGTTTCAAGTTATATCACTTTGACTTTGTAAACTGAAAAATGTTTGTGATTGATGTCAATAAAATTGACATTCAAACACAAAAATTATTTAGTTGTGTCAAATTCTTTGGCTAAACTGGCCAACTTGAGAACTTAAAACACTGCTTTTTTTTGGAAATTGCAGAGTGAGCTATATAAAAAAAAGGTTAATACATCAAAGCAATTGATCATAAGAAATTTCCCTTAAATTGATTAATTTGAAGGAAATTTCATCGCATTTTCATTTCGGTGACAAAGGGAAAATATCCACAAACACAGCTGTACAACAAAGGCTCCAAAACATGTTAAATATATACATGTAACCATATATATAATGATTCTTACTATACTTATCCGATGGTCGTGGGGAGGTTCCCGATGGGGGTGGGAGAAGGAAGATGCTGATTTTGGGGAGAAATGAGCTACATAAAGAAATCCGACAGCCCCCATGAAAAACCTATACCTAGATGCCTGGGAGAATGCCCATCTTGAAATCTACCGCAAGCTCGTAAACTGAATTAAATTCTCGACATATACCAGGGGCTGGTGTACGTTAACCCGGTAGACATTGACCATAAACTTACATTGGTCATTCCCACATTACCGATACTCTACACTTAAGAAACTATTATATACTTGTAACTTTATAATACATATATGCATAATTTTGAGAACTTTTAAGGTAAATTGAAAGTATGCAGTTCTCCTTGGCATGAAAATTAGCAGTGCAGTATTTGCAACTGATGTTCTGGTGACAAAAACATGTTTGTAGCCAAAATATAACTTTATTGCTCACATATCACATTTGGCAGGGGCACCATATACCAGGAATTAACCGGGTTTTACATTGAAATATGATTCGGTTAATTTCTAGTGTCCTGTGCCCTCGCCATTTGGTGACAAAGGAATGGGCGATAAAGTTTATATTTTGGCAACTAGATGCGCAAGACTAGATGAACTAAATGGCAACAAGGCTGAACTACATGCGACTAACTAAACTAGATGCGCGCGCATCTAGTTTAGCCTTGGTTTCATGCAGTTCTGCCACTTTTTTACCGAAGTTCGGCTCGCATGGTGATTTTTATGTGTACGTGGATGGATGTATACGCGGACGACGTTTATTTAAATAGTAGGTATTTGTGGGAGTTTGAAACGAAAGGCAAACGTGCCGTGATTGATTGCTGCATGGATGCCGGATTGTTGTTTAACAAGAGAATGTTTAAGGTATGCGGAAGGTGCATGGAGCTGGCCCAGCTGCAATTCACTGTGGAATGGGTTTATGGGTCAAACCATGGATACATTATGCAGCAAATGATCGACTGCCCAGAGAGTGTCATTGATGTGATACTGAGTAGTCGGAGGCCAGAGACTAAAAAATCGAAGTCTGTGACTTTAGCATGCGGTACACGTGTGCGAAAGAGTGCTGTTGAAATGCCTCAAACGACTGCCCAAGGGAATGGTTGTAAGCACCATGATCGGCTGCCCGGAGGGACATTGTTACCTTCGAGATAGGCGCTGAAATGCCGCCAACAGCCCAATATAAAGCTCTAGTGCAATGTTAATTAACCAAAGCAAAGCTTCGAAATCAATTGTAAACCGTCGCCATTAGCCCATTGTAGAGCTCAATGCGACCAACGCAATGTCCGCCATTTTGATTTGGCGACAAAAAAACCTTCAATTTTGGCCTTGGCGACAACGGGGCACCGTACACTAGGAATTTACCTACGATTCTTTTAGTAAGATTCCTCACAAAGGTGTTCGTATTAAGAGGAAGTATGCTGAAATAACCCGCCTGGTTAGATTAACATTGCAATATAAAAGCACAATGGGCACACAAATGGAAAAGCAACAGCTGAAACAACTTGGACATAAAAAAGTTAATGAAAATATTTCTTTAAAAAGTGCCACTCAAACCTTGTTCTTCAATCATTGGAATCTGTAAAAAGTTTAAAATGCATATCATGTTTATACAATTAGATTAGTCAAGTGCTCTTCTCTTGCAATTAACCGATTACGAGGACAATCATTTAAATAAAACAGAATATTTAAATAAAAATAAACATATTATAAAAACATACATTAAAATCATATTCACTAAAAATTAACTTAAACATTTGAAATACAATGAAAACAGGATGAAACGGTAGCGAAAACGCGGATGTAGGTAAATTTGGCAAAGGTAAATTTGGCGACGGTAAATTTGGCGGAATCTTACGAGGGGTCGTCCATATATTGCATACCCACATATAGGGAACAAGTTTTCTGTTCTGCGTGGTTTTATGTTGCTTTTAGTGGATGTATTTGATTATACGTGACGTGAGGGTGAGGTGGAAAGGACAGGAGAAGGGTAGAAAGGGCGGGGGTTAAGATAAGAGTTTCAAGAAGGAAGGAGAAGGGGGAAGAAAGGAGGTGGGTGTATTTCGGCTAATTTTTTCTCGGTAATCTTATCCAGAAATTTTTTAGTCGATATAACTCACGTTTATAAATCTTGTATTAGTTTGGTGTTGTAATATATCTGGAAATATCGATTAACCAGACTTTTTTATTAACACTAGTTTCTTTGATTTCTAAATAGTATTTTCATTGTTGAATAAAGATTGTTCACCCGGCATTGGCATGGATTTAGAATATATATTGTTGGAACAAAATGTTTTGTTTACCCGGCGACATTTATTAAACCTGATCCGGGACGTGGAAAAATGTGATTAACAACTTCAATTGTTTGACAAAATAGCAAGCCAGAAGCCTCCTGCTAAATTAAAAACTAAAAAAGAAAAAATGAGATAATCTTTTTTGAAAAAAAAAAACGACTTTAAAAAAAATGCTCTAAAAAGTATAAAATAATTTTTAATTTTACGTACCATTTAAAAAGAAAATAGAATGATTTAATATTAATTTTATACTTATTACAACTTTTTGAAGTTGTTGCGAATTTACAAAAACCATACCTAAATTTTAGTGCCGATTTCTAAACGTTGAAATAAGTGCAGAATTAATATTAAATAATTCAATTTGTACATAAAATTTAAAAAAAAAATTATACTTTTTAGCGAATTTTTTTTAAAGTCGGTTTTTCTTTTTTAAAAAAGGTTATTTTACTCAAGACTACTTATAATGACCCTCTCCCCACCCGATTAGCAATCTCCTTAACGATGTTGTCTGATCATTAGCGGCCTTTTTTGATGTACAAAATTATCTTGAGGGGCGAGACATCCTGACCAACCTTCGGCCATCTGGTCTGAAGCCTGATGTGTGTTTGTACGGATTCCCCCCATGGGCACAGCCCTAATGGCGCAGCAACAACATTTAGAGAGCCGTGGGATTAATTAGTGTAAACTAAAACCTCATTTCCTTTGGTTATTATTATAAGCATGAATGAGGTGCATCAATTGTTTGTTAATTTCGAATTAATTACCATCAATTAGGAATATAAACATATCAATTCTTAATTTATATAAAAAATAATATTTTGTTAAATTTTCGTTTCAAGTTAATGGTTATGGCTTGACCAAAACAGTATTTTTCTCATACTCATAATTTTTTTTAAATAATAAGATAGTTACAAAAACTATTGAAATATTTCTAGTATTTTACACTTTTGCTAAACTAAAAGCTTAGAATCTGAAATGAAACAGCTTTAAAATCAGATACGTGGGGTATCAGGATATAAATACTATGCTACGCTTGTATAGGAGATACATTCCGACTCTATAACTCCGTGAAAAATACCATGATTGATATAAATTCAGTCTTGTTCGATGGGAAATTATGCCGACGTTTGTAAAATTTTAAAATAAAATAAGTACGCGTATTGAAGGAATCCGTGGCATCAGACGCAACAATTTACTTTTAATTAGTCTTTTGACGAGGTTTACGTTGACGACCAATCCTTACTTCTGTCTGTGTATAATTTGATAAAATGACGTTTCTCATAAAATTCTTCTGTCCGTGATCCGACACTGCTACACCCAATTTTTTATTATTACTTTGATGAAAGATATGCAAATAGTGATTTAATTTGCTATTAAAACTCATCTTATAACAAAAGAATTATAGCCATGGGCCCGACTAAAAAATTTCTGACACCGATATTACCACGAACAAAAAAGCCGAAATACACCCCCCCCCCCGCGCTTTCCTCCCTCCTTGACACGCTATTCGTACCCCCCTTCCCCCCCCCCCCCCCCCCCGCCCCATACACACATCCCCAATCCACTAGAAGCAACATAAAACCACGCAGAACAGAAAATGTCTACCTTATATGTGTGTATGCAATATATGGACGACCCCTCGAAAGATTCCGCCAAATTTACCGTTGCCAAATTTACCTTTGCCAAATTTACCGGCTCCCCGAAAACGCTATAGCATCACAATATAAACATAAAAATTAGGAGAATCAAATAATAACTACATTATGTCAGAGGCACGAATTTCTATAACATATAAACACCAATATGAGCAGAGATAGGAAATAAAAGAATAGGTAGAATTAACTAATTCGCTTTTTATAACGAGGGTTAAAAAACAATATGGCACGTTTTACAACATGTGAGCAGAACGGAGGAGCGGAGCATTTACAACGATTCGCTTCCAAGGGTCGCCTCTGACGTCACTGTGACGTATATTTGTCCCCCTTTTACTAGAATGTGTAAAAATCTACAACGATTCGCTTCCAAGGGTCGCCTCTGACGTCACTGTGACGTATATTTGTCCCCCTTTTACTAGAATGTGTAAAAATCAAGTTTCCATCATGGTACGTCAGATGAAAATCCCACATTAATATTTTTTTGTCTCATATTAAAGCATTAACTTCTATATAGAATTATTAGTGTTTGATTTTAGTTAAATAACAAATTTAATTTAAACAGTTAAATAAAATTAATATGTGAACTGTTCGCCTAACTGCAACCTATATTCATTTTCAAAACAAAACAGAAGTATTTTAGCGGTTTCTCGCGTGCATCTCAATATTCGAGTTGTATACAATGGTTTTTAATCTTTTTTTTAAAATTATGTATAACATTTGACTCTGGTTTAATTCATAAAAGTTTCTTAGAATTGAAACTAACGTTTACCGTATTCGTTGAATTAAAAAGGTAAGAACTTTAATCTCTAAATTAAAAAAAAAAATGTATGCGAACCATTTTGTAGTGCGCAAAATTCATTCTAGTAGAATATAGATAAAGTACAAGTTACTGTCATGTATATTCTTATAAACAACTTCATACAAAACTTATTTAAAAAAAAAAGCCTCAGGAAATGGATTAATCATGTGTTATTTGTTTCGTTTAGATTTATTACGACTTTTGATCTAATTTTTCTTAAAATGCCTTCTCTTGCAAATGATGAAATTTGGGAATATATAGTAAAGTTTAAATATCCTGTCATTAAAAATAACTATTAGAACTAAACTGAAAGCAATCTATTAAGAGTTAATATACAGTTGTTATCAACATATGGAACTCAAGAATGACAAAAGACATGTAAAACAAAATAACATTTTGTACATCAGTTAAAATGCATTCTACCCTTTTTTCTGAAAATATATTCGCAATATTAGCAGGTTGACTCAAAAACCGGTTTTGTTGCCTTGCAAATGATCTCTTTGTCTCTGTAGAATAACCGAAAGTAGCAATTGGAGTTAGGTACCGTATAGTCGAGGCTGACGGTTTAGTACAATGTAACCTATATGTCTTTGTACACATCAGTGGTTCCCAACCTGAATTCTGAAAGATGTTTTACAAAGCTGTTTTATAATTAATAAGATGTTTTGTTTTGGTTATAATTTATTTTATGGATTAAACACTATTTTTTTTAAGTGAAATTCTTTAGCTTGCTGCTTTGGAAATGTACTACTTTTCTTTCATATTCTCATTTTTAAATATGCCAGAAGTATATATCGAATAAATAATATGTAATAAATCTCTGAAATAGTGCATTCTCAGGAATCACCTGATTTGTTTAAATAAGACAAAGATACATAGCTCTTAATTTGTATGTTTTTCAATTCTTATTGTTTGACAAGAACAATTTAAACTTCTAAGCTGTAAAAATAACTTTACAACTGCAAAACAGACTTGAGCATCATCATAAGTTAAAGGGTGAATTTACAATTGCAATTTGATTTTCGCTTAGTTTTTAAAAGTCTTTTATTAAAAAAATATTGATATTTTAATGTATCATCAAGCCTCATTATTCATTCTTCCGTAAAATCGAAACAGTTACGATTTCAAGGGTTGTGTCCCGAATAATGAATTAAATGTCACAAATTGATTGACAGTGGAAGAACGTCGTTCAGTTATTCCAGTGTTCACTCTAGAAATAAAAAGGGGCAGGGCGCTGTTGGCAGTAAAAAGGCACCCCATTTTTGAAAAGGCATTTCTTGTTTTTAAAAGGGCACTTTTAAAAAAATGGTTTGTGTGGGCGTGGCCACACATTGACACATAGGACCCGTGACCAAACAAAAAAAAAGTTCCTATTTGTTGGTTGACATTGCACCAGAGCTGCATATTGGGCTATTGTTAACGGTTCGGGGCCTATCTCGAAGGAAAGACCTGTACAAAATTGATGTCTCTTTATGAAAATATTATCTAAAATTTGACATTTTAAAATTAGGTACAAATGTATTATCACGGGGCACCGAAAAATTGAAATTTAGAAATGCATAGAAGTCGCCAATATGACTATTAACGGCCAACGATGGGCAACGGCGATAGGTTGAGCATGATGCCAGTTTCTTCGGTTTAAAATCGGGCCTCGGTGGCTCCGATGAAAAGTTCGATGATTAAACGCGATTGGTTGGATGGAATGCACAGTAGACTATTACAACGTTGTACAATGGGCTATTGGTACGGACACATTTGAAAAGTAATGACATTTATTAATTGTTTAAGTAACTTTGTTTTGGTTTAGTTAAGGCAATATTTGAGCCACACAATGGGGTATTAAAGACGATCCAATGTTATTATGTAACGAATGGTTTATTGAATAAGCGTCGCATTAGGGCTGCGCAATGGGCTATTGGAAATGGTTCCGGATCTATCCCGAGAAAATGTGGAATTATTTTAAAATGACGGACCTGTGGTTTCACCCCACTCTCTAAACTTTTGCGCGACTTTAATATTTACTTTGATAATTTTATCGTCTGCGAATTTTTTTCGTATCGTCTGCGAGCTTTGTTGCTATACGAGCTCTTCTTTTGTTGTTACATTTTGCATGGCTTTTTTTTTACAAATTTCATAACTTTTTTAATCCTGATGACGCTTTTTGAAAATTTCCGTTTGGTCTAAAGTAGCCTCTTTTTAGTTACTGGCGAATTGTTTCAACTAAATACGGTTATGTATCTGTTTGAAATTTTCATTTATATGTATATTTTTTTCATTTTATATTCTATGTATAACTAGTTTTATTTTGGAATATTATGCTTTATATTGAGGTGTGATGCCCCAAAACGACTGCCCGAAGGGCAGTCGTTTAAGAGTGCTGTCGAAATGCCCCAAACGACTGCCCGAAGGATTGCCTTTAAGCACCATGATCGACTGCTCGGAGGGGGTCATGGATGTGATCCTGAGTAGTCGAAGGCCGGAGACCCCAAAATCGACGTAAGGAGTCTGGGACTTTAAGCGCGTGGTACGCGTGTGCGCTGAAGAGTGCCGTCGAAATGCCCCAAACGACTGCCCGAAGGATTGCCTGTAAGCACCATGATCGACTGCTCGGAGGGGGTCATGGATGTGATCCTGAGTAGTCGAAGGCCGGAGACCACAAAATCGACGTAAGGAGTCTGTGACTTTAAGCGCGCGGTACGCGTGTGCGCTTAAGAGTGCCGTCGAAATGCCCCAAACGACTGCCCGAAGGATTGCCTGTAAGCACCATGATCGACTGCTCGGAGGGGGTCTTGGATGTAATCCTGAGTAGTCGGAGGCCAAAGACCACAAATACCCGGAAACATAAATCGACGTTAGGAGTCTGTGACGTACGTGCGCTTAGAACCGTGTATGGCATTCGTGATGTCCACACGACTTGAAACGACTAACCAACAGCGGATCAACTGATCGCGAGTGCTATTCGCAACATTCGCTTTTAAACGCATTAACTTAATGTCAGTTATTTGTATATTTCCGATATTCGTCAATCTGTAAAATATCATCTGACCAGGGTGCTAAATTACGAGGCAGTATTCCCGAGTGTTTCCTTCTATATAGATCTCGAACATCATTAACTTTCCATTAGAAATAGTAACATCCGTCCTTTAACCATGGTTCAAAAATACGAGACAGCTTTCCCGGGTCCTTCTTTCAAGATATATGCGAACCGTTTACCCAATGTGCGCTAACCAATCAATCGCGAAAGCAACCAACAAGGCAATCGCCGATCATCCATTTTAAAGCAAAATGTTTGGTTTGGATAAACATGATCTAGAACTACACATTGGGCTATTTAATACAAATGTAAATAAAAGTATTACTCTTATCAAAGTGTATTGGCAACGATACAAATTTATTTCGTGTTCGAAAGTTTGATTATATTTTTAAAACGGCGATAGTTTGCTCTTATTACATTAATTTGTTACTAAAATATCAGAAATTACGAAAAAATAACATTCCGATATTAAATCAGTATATTATCACATTTATAAATATAATATTTAGCATCGTTCCATTGTACTACGACTGCATAATCGAGGGTTACCGTCTCGTTTGGCGGGATTAACAAACGCGTCACAGAATTGGCGACTTAATTTTGTTGAAAATTCGGTGCCCCGTGATAGTACATTAGTTCCTAAAATTATTGTTTTCCCCAAAAAGCAATTCTGTAAGTAGGAATCAGATCCCTTACAAAACTGATAAAAAGGCTACTTAGATCCAAAATTTGGTAATAAAATCCCTAATTTTGCAAACCAATCCCTACCTATCCCAAAAACCATATTCTCTTTAAAAAAAACTTAGAATTTTATATGCAGGCACAGGCAACCAATAGGATTTGTGGAATGCCCCGTGCTCGAAATTACCGCGGAATCATCGCGATTTCACAACACGCGTAGTTATAAAGGAGTTTGTTTTTCTACTGTCATAATTCACTTAATTCCAATTTACACAAAAAAAATTTGTAATCGATGCCTTTTTTTAAAGACATCTAGGGAAGCAATGATGCTTGTGCGTGACTGAGAAGGGCAGCATTTTAAATAAAAGGGGCATGAGGGCGCTATTGAGATGAAAAAAAGGCGGGCAGGGCGGACACCTCTTCAAAAAACACCTAAAGTGAACACTGGTTATTGTAATGTATATTTAAAAAAAATTCAGATTCTTAGTAGGAATACAATGGATAGACCGGATAATTGTCAGTAGCCAGATATAATTATCTAGCAGTACATCCGGTTTGACACAGAGAAAAAGAACTTAATATAAACAAGAAAGAAAAAATTGATTAAAAAGTGTGAAAAAAAAACACATTTCGGTCAAAGATTTAGTTTATTTTTTATAGTTATCTGTTTTTGTTGCTGTTAGTAGCAAGAGAAGTATTGTGTTCCTGCTTTTTGCTACACAAAATACAAAACTTACCTTCCCCTATTTTCAAAAAGAAAAGTAAAGAACAAAGACAAAATTTGTGTTCTCGATTCCTTTTCTATTTTTAAACACAAACTTAGGAGCATTCCATTAAAGAAAAAGAGGGAGGGTAAAAATCTGTTAAAATGTATTCCTATTCAGTTTTAAAATTTTCTAATAAAAAAAAATATGGATTTACTATTTTTAAACTTATGCTAACATGACATAACTAGTGATTTCAAAAAAATTATACAATAATTAGTATAATTTTTTAGAATTATTTACTTAGTATCAAATTAAAATATTGGATACTAAAAATTTATTTAAAATAATTCAATACTGTAATAGTAATAGTTGATGAATCTAAAAAAAAAATGAGCAAAAAGAAAAACATATTGCTGCTCGATTAGGCCAGCCAAATTGATATCCTTTGCACCACTAATTCTTAGCAAATTTCGATCTTAATACAATATGTGAAAGGCAGTGTTCACTCTAAGCATTTTTTGAAGGACGATCCGTCCTGCTCGCCCCTTTTTCATCTCAATAGCGCCCTCATGCCCCTTTTTAAAAAATTCTGCCCCTCTTGCCCTTTTCAGTTAAGCACAAGCGTCCTTGCTTCCCTAGCTGTCCTTAAAGAAGGCATTGATTAATTTTTTTTGTGTGTAAATAAGAATTAAAGTGACGCGTTATTAAAATAAGAATTAAGGTACGCGTGTGCGCTTAAGAGTGCCGTCGAAATGCCCCAAACGACTGCCCGAAGGATTGCCTGTAAGCACCTTGATCGACTGCTCGGAGGGGGTCTTGGATGTAATCCTGAGTAGTCGGAGGCCAAAGACCACAAATACCCGGAAACATAAATCGACGTTAGGAGTCTGTGACGTACGTGCGCTTAGAACCGTGTATGGCATTCGTGATGTCCACACGACTTGAAACGACTAACCAACAGCGGATCAACTGATCGCGAGTGCTAATCGCAACATTCGCTTTTAAACGCATTAACTTAATGTCAGTTATTTGTATATTTCCGATATTCGTCAATCTGTAAAATATCATCTGACCAGGGTGCTAAATTACGAGGCAGTATTCCCGAGTGTTTCCTTCTATATAGATCTCGAACATCATTAACTTTCCATTAGAAATAGTAACATCCGTCCTTTAACCATGGTTCAAAAATACGAGACAGCTTTCCCGGGTCCTTCTTTCAAGATATATGCGAACCGTTTACCCAATGTGCGCTAACCAATCAATCGCGAAAGCAACCAACAAGGCAATCGCCGATCATCCATTTTAAAGCAAAATGTTTGGTTTGGATAAACATGATCTAGAACTACACATTGGGCTATTTAATACAAATGTAAATAAAAGTATTACTCTTATCAAAGTGTATTGGCAACGATACAAATTTATTTCGTGTTCGAAAGTTTGATTATATTTTTAAAACGGCGATAGTTTGCTCTTATTACATTAATTTGTTACTAAAATATCAGAAATTACGAAAAAATAACATTCCGATATTAAATCAGTATATTATCACATTTATAAATATAATATTTAGCATCGTTCCATTGTACTACGACTGCATAATCGAGGGTTACCGTCTCGTTTGGCGGGATTAACAAACGCGTCACAGAATTGGCGACTTAATTTTGTTGAAAATTCGGTGCCCCGTGATAGTACATTAGTTCCTAAAATTATTGTTTTCCCCAAAAAGCAATTCTGTAAGTAGGAATCAGATCCCTTACAAAACTGATAAAAAGGCTACTTAGATCCAAAATTTGGTAATAAAATCCCTAATTTTGCAAACCAATCCCTACCTATCCCAAAAACCATATTCTCTTTAAAAAAAAACTTAGAATTTTATATGCAGGCACAGGCAACCAATAGGATTTGTGGAATGCCCCGTGCTCGAAATTACCGCGGAATCATCGCGATTTCACAACACGCGTAGTTATAAAGGAGTTTGTTTTTCTACTGTCATAATTCACTTAATTCCAATTTACACAAAAAAAATTTGTAATCGATGCCTTTTTTTAAAGACATCTAGGGAAGCAATGATGCTTGTGCGTGACTGAGAAGGGCAGCATTTTAAATAAAAGGGGCATGAGGGCGCTATTGAGATGAAAAAAAGGCGGGCAGGGCGGACACCTCTTCAAAAAACACCTAAAGTGAACACTGGTTATTGTAATGTATATTTAAAAAAAATTCAGATTCTTAGTAGGAATACAATGGATAGACCGGATAATTGTCAGTAGCCAGATATAATTATCTAGCAGTACATCCGGTTTGACACAGAGAAAAAGAACTTAATATAAACAAGAAAGAAAAAATTGATTAAAAAGTGTGAAAAAAAAACACATTTCGGTCAAAGATTTAGTTTATTTTTTATAGTTATCTGTTTTTGTTGCTGTTAGTAGCAAGAGAAGTATTGTGTTCCTGCTTTTTGCTACACAAAATACAAAACTTACCTTCCCCTATTTTCAAAAAGAAAAGTAAAGAACAAAGACAAAATTTGTGTTCTCGATTCCTTTTCTATTTTTAAACACAAACTTAGGAGCATTCCATTAAAGAAAAAGAGGGAGGGTAAAAATCTGTTAAAATGTATTCCTATTCAGTTTTAAAATTTTCTAATAAAAAAAAATATGGATTTACTATTTTTAAACTTATGCTAACATGACATAACTAGTGATTTCAAAAAAATTATACAATAATTAGTATAATTTTTTAGAATTATTTACTTAGTATCAAATTAAAATATTGGATACTAAAAATTTATTTAAAATAATTCAATACTGTAATAGTAATAGTTGATGAATCTAAAAAAAAAATGAGCAAAAAGAAAAACATATTGCTGCTCGATTAGGCCAGCCAAATTGATATCCTTTGCACCACTAATTCTTAGCAAATTTCGATCTTAATACAATATGTGAAAGGCAGTGTTCACTCTAAGCATTTTTTGAAGGACGATCCGTCCTGCTCGCCCCTTTTTCATCTCAATAGCGCCCTCATGCCCCTTTTTAAAAAATTCTGCCCCTCTTGCCCTTTTCAGTTAAGCACAAGCGTCCTTGCTTCCCTAGCTGTCCTTAAAGAAGGCATTGATTAATTTTTTTTGTGTGTAAATAAGAATTAAAGTGACGCGTTATTAAAATAAGAATTAAGGTACGCGTGTGCGCTTAAGAGTGCCGTCGAAATGCCCCAAACGACTGCCCGAAGGATTGCCTGTAAGCACCTTGATCGACTGCTCGGAGGGGGTCTTGGATGTAATCCTGAGTAGTCGGAGGCCAAAGACCACAAATACCCGGAAACATAAATCGACGTTAGGAGTCTGTGACGTACGTGCGCTTAGAACCGTGTATGGCATTCGTGATGTCCACACGACTTGAAACGACTAACCAACAGCGGATCAACTGATCGCGAGTGCTAATCGCAACATTCGCTTTTAAACGCATTAACTTAATGTCAGTTATTTGTATATTTCCGATATTCGTCAATCTGTAAAATATCATCTGACCAGGGTGCTAAATTACGAGGCAGTATTCCCGAGTGTTTCCTTCTATATAGATCTCGAACATCATTAACTTTCCATTAGAAATAGTAACATCCGTCCTTTAACCATGGTTCAAAAATACGAGACAGCTTTCCCGGGTCCTTCTTTCAAGATATATGCGAACCGTTTACCCAATGTGCGCTAACCAATCAATCGCGAAAGCAACCAACAAGGCAATCGCCGATCATCCATTTTAAAGCAAAATGTTTGGTTTGGATAAACATGATCTAGAACTACACATTGGGCTATTTAATACAAATGTAAATAAAAGTATTACTCTTATCAAAGTGTATTGGCAACGATACAAATTTATTTCGTGTTCGAAAGTTTGATTATATTTTTAAAACGGCGATAGTTTGCTCTTATTACATTAATTTGTTACTAAAATATCAGAAATTACGAAAAAATAACATTCCGATATTAAATCAGTATATTATCACATTTATAAATATAATATTTAGCATCGTTCCATTGTACTACGACTGCATAATCGAGGGTTACCGTCTCGTTTGGCGGGATTAACAAACGCGTCACAGAATTGGCGACTTAATTTTGTTGAAAATTCGGTGCCCCGTGATAGTACATTAGTTCCTAAAATTATTGTTTTCCCCAAAAAGCAATTCTGTAAGTAGGAATCAGATCCCTTACAAAACTGATAAAAAGGCTACTTAGATCCAAAATTTGGTAATAAAATCCCTAATTTTGCAAACCAATCCCTACCTATCCCAAAAACCATATTCTCTTTAAAAAAAAACTTAGAATTTTATATGCAGGCACAGGCAACCAATAGGATTTGTGGAATGCCCCGTGCTCGAAATTACCGCGGAATCATCGCGATTTCACAACACGCGTAGTTATAAAGGAGTTTGTTTTTCTACTGTCATAATTCACTTAATTCCAATTTACACAAAAAAAATTTGTAATCGATGCCTTTTTTTAAAGACATCTAGGGAAGCAATGATGCTTGTGCGTGACTGAGAAGGGCAGCATTTTAAATAAAAGGGGCATGAGGGCGCTATTGAGATGAAAAAAAGGCGGGCAGGGCGGACACCTCTTCAAAAAACACCTAAAGTGAACACTGGTTATTGTAATGTATATTTAAAAAAAATTCAGATTCTTAGTAGGAATACAATGGATAGACCGGATAATTGTCAGTAGCCAGATATAATTATCTAGCAGTACATCCGGTTTGACACAGAGAAAAAGAACTTAATATAAACAAGAAAGAAAAAATTGATTAAAAAGTGTGAAAAAAAAACACATTTCGGTCAAAGATTTAGTTTATTTTTTATAGTTATCTGTTTTTGTTGCTGTTAGTAGCAAGAGAAGTATTGTGTTCCTGCTTTTTGCTACACAAAATACAAAACTTACCTTCCCCTATTTTCAAAAAGAAAAGTAAAGAACAAAGACAAAATTTGTGTTCTCGATTCCTTTTCTATTTTTAAACACAAACTTAGGAGCATTCCATTAAAGAAAAAGAGGGAGGGTAAAAATCTGTTAAAATGTATTCCTATTCAGTTTTAAAATTTTCTAATAAAAAAAAATATGGATTTACTATTTTTAAACTTATGCTAACATGACATAACTAGTGATTTCAAAAAAATTATACAATAATTAGTATAATTTTTTAGAATTATTTACTTAGTATCAAATTAAAATATTGGATACTAAAAATTTATTTAAAATAATTCAATACTGTAATAGTAATAGTTGATGAATCTAAAAAAAAAATGAGCAAAAAGAAAAACATATTGCTGCTCGATTAGGCCAGCCAAATTGATATCCTTTGCACCACTAATTCTTAGCAAATTTCGATCTTAATACAATATGTGAAAGGCAGTGTTCACTCTAAGCATTTTTTGAAGGACGATCCGTCCTGCTCGCCCCTTTTTCATCTCAATAGCGCCCTCATGCCCCTTTTTAAAAAATTCTGCCCCTCTTGCCCTTTTCAGTTAAGCACAAGCGTCCTTGCTTCCCTAGCTGTCCTTAAAGAAGGCATTGATTAATTTTTTTTGTGTGTAAATAAGAATTAAAGTGACGCGTTATTAAAATAAGAATTAAGGTACGCGTGTGCGCTTAAGAGTGCCGTCGAAATGCCCCAAACGACTGCCCGAAGGATTGCCTGTAAGCACCTTGATCGACTGCTCGGAGGGGGTCTTGGATGTAATCCTGAGTAGTCGGAGGCCAAAGACCACAAATACCCGGAAACATAAATCGACGTTAGGAGTCTGTGACGTACGTGCGCTTAGAACCGTGTATGGCATTCGTGATGTCCACACGACTTGAAACGACTAACCAACAGCGGATCAACTGATCGCGAGTGCTAATCGCAACATTCGCTTTTAAACGCATTAACTTAATGTCAGTTATTTGTATATTTCCGATATTCGTCAATCTGTAAAATATCATCTGACCAGGGTGCTAAATTACGAGGCAGTATTCCCGAGTGTTTCCTTCTATATAGATCTCGAACATCATTAACTTTCCATTAGAAATAGTAACATCCGTCCTTTAACCATGGTTCAAAAATACGAGACAGCTTTCCCGGGTCCTTCTTTCAAGATATATGCGAACCGTTTACCCAATGTGCGCTAACCAATCAATCGCGAAAGCAACCAACAAGGCAATCGCCGATCATCCATTTTAAAGCAAAATGTTTGGTTTGGATAAACATGATCTAGAACTACACATTGGGCTATTTAATACAAATGTAAATAAAAGTATTACTCTTATCAAAGTGTATTGGCAACGATACAAATTTATTTCGTGTTCGAAAGTTTGATTATATTTTTAAAACGGCGATAGTTTGCTCTTATTACATTAATTTGTTACTAAAATATCAGAAATTACGAAAAAATAACATTCCGATATTAAATCAGTATATTATCACATTTATAAATATAATATTTAGCATCGTTCCATTGTACTACGACTGCATAATCGAGGGTTACCGTCTCGTTTGGCGGGATTAACAAACGCGTCACAGAATTGGCGACTTAATTTTGTTGAAAATTCGGTGCCCCGTGATAGTACATTAGTTCCTAAAATTATTGTTTTCCCCAAAAAGCAATTCTGTAAGTAGGAATCAGATCCCTTACAAAACTGATAAAAAGGCTACTTAGATCCAAAATTTGGTAATAAAATCCCTAATTTTGCAAACCAATCCCTACCTATCCCAAAAACCATATTCTCTTTAAAAAAAAACTTAGAATTTTATATGCA
The DNA here is from genome assembly GCA_963932185.1 of Troglohyphantes excavatus. Lineage (NCBI taxonomy): Eukaryota > Metazoa > Arthropoda > Arachnida > Araneae > Linyphiidae > Troglohyphantes > Troglohyphantes excavatus. Next base: position 9,435,317 of record OZ010667.1, read on the forward strand.
GGCACAGGCAACCAATAGGATTTGTGGAATGCCCCGTGCTCGAAATTACCGCGGAATCATCGCGATTTCACAACACGCGTAGTTATAAAGGAGTTTGTTTTTCTACTGTCATAATTCACTTAATTCCAATTTACACAAAAAAAATTTGTAATCGATGCCTTTTTTTAAAGACATCTAGGGAAGCAATGATGCTTGTGCGTGACTGAGAAGGGCAGCATTTTAAATAAAAGGGGCATGAGGGCGCTATTGAGATGAAAAAAAGGCGGGCAGGGCGGACACCTCTTCAAAAAACACCTAAAGTGAACACTGGTTATTGTAATGTATATTTAAAAAAAATTCAGATTCTTAGTAGGAATACAATGGATAGACCGGATAATTGTCAGTAGCCAGATATAATTATCTAGCAGTACATCCGGTTTGACACAGAGAAAAAGAACTTAATATAAACAAGAAAGAAAAAATTGATTAAAAAGTGTGAAAAAAAAACACATTTCGGTCAAAGATTTAGTTTATTTTTTATAGTTATCTGTTTTTGTTGCTGTTAGTAGCAAGAGAAGTATTGTGTTCCTGCTTTTTGCTACACAAAATACAAAACTTACCTTCCCCTATTTTCAAAAAGAAAAGTAAAGAACAAAGACAAAATTTGTGTTCTCGATTCCTTTTCTATTTTTAAACACAAACTTAGGAGCATTCCATTAAAGAAAAAGAGGGAGGGTAAAAATCTGTTAAAATGTATTCCTATTCAGTTTTAAAATTTTCTAATAAAAAAAAATATGGATTTACTATTTTTAAACTTATGCTAACATGACATAACTAGTGATTTCAAAAAAATTATACAATAATTAGTATAATTTTTTAGAATTATTTACTTAGTATCAAATTAAAATATTGGATACTAAAAATTTATTTAAAATAATTCAATACTGTAATAGTAATAGTTGATGAATCTAAAAAAAAAATGAGCAAAAAGAAAAACATATTGCTGCTCGATTAGGCCAGCCAAATTGATATCCTTTGCACCACTAATTCTTAGCAAATTTCGATCTTAATACAATATGTGAAAGGCAGTGTTCACTCTAAGCATTTTTTGAAGGACGATCCGTCCTGCTCGCCCCTTTTTCATCTCAATAGCGCCCTCATGCCCCTTTTTAAAAAATTCTGCCCCTCTTGCCCTTTTCAGTTAAGCACAAGCGTCCTTGCTTCCCTAGCTGTCCTTAAAGAAGGCATTGATTAATTTTTTTTGTGTGTAAATAAGAATTAAAGTGAATTATGACACTAGAAAAACAAACTCCATTTTAACTACGCGTTTTGTGCAATCGCGATGATTCCATGGTAATTTTTAGCTCAGGGTTGCCTGTGCCCCCGTATGAAATGCTAAGTTTTTTTCTGTTTTTTTTTTTAAAGAGAAGGGTCTTTCTTTCGAGATAATCCCCGAACCGTTACCAATAGCTCAATATGCGGCTTTAGCGCAATGTCAACAAGCAATTGGAACTTTTTTGTTGTTTGGTCGCGGATATGTTTTTGTTTGGCCACACCCACCCCCAAACTTTTTTTTAAAGTGCATTTTTAAAAATAAGAAGTGCCTTTTCGAAAACGGGGGACCCTTTTACTGCCAACAGCGCCCTGCCCCTTTTTATTTCTAGAGTGAACACTGTGAAAGGCAAAGGTGAGAGGACACAGGGAGTAGCCATTGAACCGTTCCAATCAATGACTAAACTGGGGGAGAATAGTTGGCAACGATATCACCCGCTCTCATCATAATTTTACTTTTTAAGTTTAAAGAGGAATGCATCGTTTTGATATAAACTCATAAAATGACTTCCAAATATACTTATAAAGGCCAAGGGGAAAAGATTTTTAATTATGGTTGCTAAGATATAAAATATTATTTCTTATTTTCTAAGATATAAATATATTAAACTAAAGTTATTCAAAGCATTCTTTTAATGGGAAGAGAACAGTAGTGGCTCGCCCACTACTGCAAGTACAGCCGGGCTGCACCTAAATTCATTAGTGTATTTTAAAACTAAAATCAGATATTTTACTAATTTTCTTAAATGAAGATTAGAATTGAAAATGAAATTTCTAGGGTAGTAAACAAAATCTCCGATAAATAGCAAGCATGTTACCGTAATGCACAATTCAGGAGGGGAAAAAACTCCATTCAATCAAACTGCAGCCAAAAAGTGAAATTCGAAATCGGCTGCATCGTTGCCACGGCAACCGCTACGTAGTATGGAGATTTCCCCCATGCTAATGCACTGTATTTGTGAGAAGGTACAGCCGAAATGAGTTTTCTTGTTTTAGCTGCACTTGAGGTTCGATATGCTGATTGGCTAATGGGTGAAACGAGAACTTACGAGATTGTATCCAAACGGAAATGGTTTTTGTGATACATTTACTGTGTGCTGTTGTTTCAGGACATAGTCCTGCTGTTGTTTCGTTATGTAAGTTAATATTTAAATTGACCGATTCGCATGTTTAAAAGAAAGCAGGATTGCTTTAATTTTCAAAAAATAAGTAAGTGTTTTCTATTTTTTTCGCATGTTATAATTTCTTAAAAATTGTAAGGAAACTTGATTTGTGTAGTGAATAATAAAGAATTTCCGTTCATGTAAGGTTTTTGGAAAATAGGGGGTGGTGGATTCACATGATTTCGGCTGCACTAACATTTTAGACCATGGGCCGCCACTGGAAGAGAAAAGGAAAGCTTTGCACCCCTATTGCCCCCTCACACCCTTTCACATCCCCCCTCACTGCCCCAATTTGCACTAATGGGAATATGATTACTACGATATAAGATATTATTTCTTATGCTTCCAAATATACTTATAAATGCCAAGGGGAAAAAATTGAATTACTGCCCCCTCACACCCTTTCACATCCCCCTCCCCCTTTACGATCCCAATTTGCACTGTCGGGAATATGGTTTTTAAAGTATGATATTATTTCTTATCTTCTAAGTAATAAATATATTAAACTAAAGTTACTCAAAGCATTTTTTAGTGGGAGGAGGAAAGGAAAGTTTTGCACCTCAATAAATAATACCCCCTACTAAATTACTACCCTTAAGCCTCATCCACAAACAGCCCAGCCATTATTTAAAAATGTGTCATCAGGTTACTTCCTGTTTGGTGTACCAAAACCTGTTCTCACTTGCAGACTCTTTATCATTCGATGCTTTCTGTTATATTTAAAAACCGGTTTTAAGTTATTTCTTTCCTTGAGGTCAGTTCTCATTCTGTGTTGAATAGCTAATTTTCATTCTTGACTGCTTTCATGTTGTGAAGTTTCCTAAAAATCAGTTTTGATGCCTCCATTTCTTCTACTTCGATGGCAATAAAGAAGTATTAATTTGCTTTTTTATCAGTATTTCTCTTGCTTTCTTTCAATATACTTTGTTGCATTTGGATTTAATAGTTCCATGACTACAAATACTTTATTTCAACTGCAAGTTATTTAAATTTATGGTTGTCAATCAATAATGTCATGCTTTAAAATTCTTGGAAAATCTAGACATTTTAATATGAATAGAAGAATTAATAGTTTTAGGGAAAACTATTGTTATTGACACTAAAGTCAAATGAATTGCTACTAATTGTTTGTTAATATGACCCAATAAAATATAGTGTGTTTATTTTAAATGAATCTTTAAATTTTATTTTAAGAATTAATAAGGACTAAATATAATTTTAAAATTAATTAGCAAGGTTTTTTTTATTTGTTTTGCTTTGTATTGGTTAATCATTAGGGAATTTTTATGTTTATTTGCAGTTTTTAATAGAGCAGTAAGATAAAATAGTTGTGGATCAATTGAATTGATTACAATTTGTTCGTTTCCTGCCTGCATTCAAGAAAATCGTGTTGAGGTAAGTTTCATTTTCACAATTTATTAATTTAGTTTAAATACTTTACTGCAACTCTTATAAGATACATTAATTTAATTTCCTTTTAATACGCCTTAACTCGACTCCATCACGTTACTCTTATTTGAGATGTTGAACAGTTGCGCTGAGTTGTTTTCACATTGCATAGTTAAATAAGACGAGTTTAGTAGGGATGAACCGGATAGTGGTTTTGCCGGATATCCGAACTGGATTTTGCCAGATATCCGGCAGTTTATTTTTTATGAAAATATCTTCTCATACACACTAGAAAAAAAGGAAATCGGTCAAAAATTGCAAATTTTTTTGTTATTTATTCTGTAATATTTCCCAATCCTTATCTTTAAAGTGATACCAAGATTGAATAAACATTCAAAAAACTTTTTTATTTACAAAGGGTTATTCTATGGTGCTGCTAGCAATGGTCGTATGTTTTGTACATTTTACACTTAATTTCTGAATAATTGTATTTTTACCATATGCCCTTTCATTCCAAACAACTCAAGTTAGCTTAAATTTTTGAGAAATTTATTTTTTCATTCACATTTATATTAGTTGTGAGATGTTATGACCCTCCACCATAACGATTCGTTAAAAATATAATTTTAAAGTTAAAAATTTGAAAAAAAGTTTTTTTTTACTTTATTGGGAAAGAGAGAATCTGCACACTGTGAATACAGTGGTAGAATTTTCAGGAAAATACTTAAAGCAAGAACAAAGAAAATTGATCGCTAAAAAAAAAAAAAATCTTCAATGTTTTATTCATCCGGATATCCGGCAGAGTAAATCGAATATCCGTCACTTTACTTTCGGATAGTTAAAAGCAGCCGGATACCGGATATCCGTTTCATCCCTAGAGTTTAGTGAAATTTCAGTTTTCTTCCAATGAAGACATTTAAATTTTTAATTGCATGTAAACTTTTATCTCTTAAAATGACAATTTTTTTTAAGGTAGCGTTGAAAATTCGACAACTTTCTTTGTTTTTAAAATGGAATCTGAATCAAAGGATGACTCCTTGTGCATTTTATATGAAAATATTACACCAAAGAATGAGGTACAGATTGTGAATGAAGTCAGTGGATACAACCAAGAAGAAGCTATGCGTAATGGGTTACACTCTTTTGTGGACTATTTATATCTGTAAGTAAATTTGATTATTTAGTAATTAAATTGGCTTATATTTGACAAGTTTTATTTAAAAAAAAATCCATTGAACATTTGAACTAGTTGAAAATTTTTCTCTCGTATGATATTTTCATGAACTAAAACTTAATTGAATGAACAGGATATTACCCTTAGTGATCTGTTTTTGAACGTATTTTATTTAAGTTGTCTTTCAAAAAGTGTTACATCTATTAAAAAAATTTCTCCTTTAAACTAACTCAATCTGAATTTATAACATGGTTCGCACAGTCCGTAAAAGTCCTTAAGAACTACTTAATTTAAGTAGGTCCTTAATTAAGGACCATTAAAGTCCTTAATTTTTGTCAAACATGTTTTTTTTTACTAATTCACATGGGTGGTACTTTTCCGTGTCTAACCCGAAATTCTGAGTTTTTTTAATTTTCGAACTCAAAATTCCGGGTGCATTAAAATTATTGAAATGTAGAATTCCGTATTTTACGTTGATCGTGTCCACACTTTTGACCGTTTTACAAAAGTATAAATCGGCAAGGAGAGAAAGGCATGAATGGACGTATTTAGTGTCAGAAAAAAAAATGAACTTTTGATCTCTTTTGTTCGATTTTTTAGTCAGTGGTATTTCATTATAATACACTACACTTCGTCATTGGAAAATATCAGTTCGTTTGTTGTTTTGTGAAGAATCGATACTCATTCTAGAAAAACGAGGAAATTCAGAAGAATGTAGCATCTTTAAGGGATAGGAATTCTGCGCCAGAGTTTTCCCGGAAGTGGTATCCTGTGCCAACTTCCTACAAAACCCCACTGACATGTGATTATGTGCCAATTTTGCACCAAACAAAGTGCGATTCTCCGCTAACGGCGCCAAAAAATTTAAGAGGTCCTTAAAAATTATCGAGAGGTCTTTAAGAACTACTTAATTTTTACTTTTGAAAATCTGTATGAACCATGTATAAGTCTTTTAAATTGGTTAGAAAAATGTCTCCTTATTAGACATTACAAAGCTGTCAATTTGTAAAAAATGTACAATATGTAGCTTTACCTGTCATCTTTACAGCTTCCTTCCTGCTTTGTATAACATGCTCTTTTTGTGTTAGTTTATTATCTTAGTGACCTTTCTTGTGTTGCTTTAACTTTGATAGCTCAGCAGTTAGGATATGCACTGTGCACCTGAATAAAAAAGCATCTGCACAACAAATATTGTAAAATCTTTTTTTTTTTAAATATAACCAATCTACTAAATCTTTGCATAATTTAAAATTTGGTTATTGCAAATTATTAAAAAAAAAAATTGTGGCTAATGAAGGCATGCACATCTATATTTCTGATATATATAATGGACAGAGATGGGTTTCACCTTACACACTACCACACATGCAGATCATTCAAACTCGAAGATGCTCTGCGATAGCTAGTGGGCGGTTCCGAATGTCTATAGCATATCTTCCTTACTATCTATTCTCTGTGACCCACCATGTCTAAAATGCACCTGGCCGGTTTAAATGAGAAAGTTATCACTTCTCTCCTTACCCACATGAATAGCCCCAAAAAATTTCAAGGGAGTATAATGCATTGGTAGTATTTTCACGGAAATACTTAAAGCAAGAACAAAAAAAATCTGTGACATTTTATTCATTCGTATATCCATTTCATTCCTTGTTGGCATAGGGTAAAGTATTGTTTTAACATCTGCAAAGCCTCTAATGATGCTCACAATGATCTGAGTGGTTGCCCTCTTTTGTGCAACTCAAATTTATTATTAATAATGCATTGTTTTCCCAGTGTAAGCCTTTACTTTTGGATGTCTTTAGTTCAGAGACCCTTCACGTGCTAAGCAGCTACCTTTCAAAAAATTACAGCTGCTTTCTTGTTTGAACAGTAATATATCTGAAACTGATAGAAGAGCAACAAACATAATGCTATGAGCCTTTTGAATTTTTATTTCTAACTTAGAATAGTTATTAATAATGGCAGTGTTCACTCTAGAAATGAAAAGGGGCAGGGCGCTATTGGCAGGGAAAAGGCATCCCGGTTTTGAAAGGGCACTTCAAATAAAAGGTTGAGGTGGTCGTGTCCATCCGTTAACAGATTGGACCCGTGTCCAGAGACATGGGTGCTTGATTCTTAGTTAGCAAGAGTGCAGTTACCAGAGTGAGTAACTGGTGGAAGGATAACCGGAGTAACAGAGGTGCAGTCGGAATTTGGCGTTAAAAAACTAAAAAATCACATAGTATTCACAAACGTTGTTTAGTATGTTTACTATTGATGTTTAGTAAATATTACTCGTAAAAAAAAAACAGTTTATTCTAGTGTTCCTGTTATGCGTTTTTTCAAAGGGCGCTGCGACTTTCCCTTTTTTTTGTAAGTGCCGATGCGCCCTGCCCTTTTTAGAAGTGAAAATGTGCCTGCCTTTTTTCAATAGCTTTGCGCCCTGTAATTAAAAAAAAAATTCCGCAAAAACGTAGGTCTGTAGGATTGCCTTGGTATCCCAATCGTACCCTTTGCCCTTTTACATAACAAAATGTGCCCTTTTACATACAAAAAGTGCCCTTTTACACAACAAAGTGCCCTTCTACATAACAAAAAGTGCCCTTTTACATAACAAAAAGTGCCCTTTTTGACAAATCCCCCCTGCCCTTTTTTAAAACAATGTGAACACTAGTTTATTCTGTGCAGTGTAGTATTTATTTCGGTGCCCACAAAAAGCAGTGCACCAATGCTGTTGCAAAGCCTGAGGGCCGTTGCTGCACACGAACTTGAATGAATATCAATGACATGCAAGAAATTTCAATCCTGCTGATAATGTTGAATACAATTATCAGTGTTCACTACGTGTGAAGACGTTTAGACCACAAGAAGACAGTTCAATGAGTGTGGGTGTATATGTACATTTGCCAACGAATTAGCTTTTTGCTTTTAACAAACTTGCGAAAATTTGCCAGTACTAAATCGAGAAAAATGCCCATATTATATGTTAATTTTTTTTATGTAATTGAGATATGCTGTTTAATAAAAATCTGCATGTAATAAAGGCTGCTTTTTTATAACCAAAACACTTACCATAATTCCTACTAATAAACAATATGTTGCTTAATTAATCGGTTAACTGACTGCATAGAAGGTACTCTAAAATTTATGTTGTAGGGGTGCACCACCTCTTCGAAAATGTTCCAGGGCTGTCACTGTTTGTGTGGGAAAATTCCATACATGTAAAATAATTTTACATGAAAAGTTACGTCACAAACCCAAGCTTTCTAATTTCCACCGCAGTTAGAAAGACAAACGTGAAGAAACCAATTTATACTATTATTCTTAAAATACCAAAAATTTTCATAAATCTAAATGAGAAAATTAAGTTAAATAATACTCAGTGCCTCAATGAATGCAGGATTTTACGTAATGCAGAAATCCCTAACAACTTATCTTGTAGAACGTTGAGTTAAAAATATTTAAATACAAATACCATGTTAAAATTGCAATAAAAATACTATAAATCTAAACATGTTTCCAGAGATACATCTCCCATCAAGCTGATGAAGGGAGATGTATCTCCCAAAACATATCTAGATTTTGGGTATTTTTATTGCATAGTTTTAACATTATATTTCTATTTTAATACTACTGTATTAGTCTCAGATTTTAAAAACCATAATGTGTGCCCAAACATGTGAAAGCCAGAAATAGGATACCAGAAATCTTGAAGAAGTATTTTTATGTACGTAACAAACATGAGTATGTATTTTCTTCTAAACATTGCACAGAATCAATTGTTACTTAATATCCATGAAAAGATAATTAGATAATGAACTATTATCTTTATTTTTTTAGAGAATCACCTGAAAGTTCTTCATCAAGCGATAGCGATGTGGCCGATGATTCTGTATGCATGCTGCAAGAGATTACCAGATCTGAATCGGCAATATCGGACAACAGTGCAAATTCTAGCAAAGATGCCGGAAATGCGTCTCCACCCCCGAGGTATTGTTTTCTCGTGTTTTTTTTTTTTGCCTACCGTATATACTCGCATATAAGCCGAGAAATTTAAGTCAAAATCTTCATCAAAAAGTGGGGGGGGGGGGGGGGGTCGGCTTATACGCGGGTCAGTAAAATTTATAAAATAATTTGCCTAAAATGAGAAAAGGAGAGAAGTTGAAATTAAAGGGATTCTTGTAGAACGCTCCGACAGATGTCCCCGATCCGAGATCGAGAATGTGCGTCACATGTGCCGACTGAAGACCGTTCTGCGCATCGCGGTGTAATCATAACGCAAATTTGCACTACTTAAATAATCAGTTTAACTAAATTAAAAGTATATATTTTGATAAGTATTTAATTGGTTTGTAGAATTTATGAAGCTAGTATACGTTACTTTAATAGGATTTTGGATGGAAGACTAAGAAGTTGACATCGTGCGTAGCGAATGACACCACTTAAAAGTCGATGTATTTCGAACTCGATTGCAATAATTAAACGACATTTATTTCCCTAATACAGATTTTACTCCTAGATAATATTATGTAAAGAAATTAACAGTTGTCTTATTAAAAGTTTGGATGGAATTGACTTTAAAGTGGTACAATCGGGACGTTGCGAATCCGTGAATTCAAGTTCTACTTTCAAGTCATTTATTTCATAATAAAAACTAAATATTTTAATAAGAAGTATACATTCATCCATAATATACTAGTATTTCCTTCCGAGGTAGATAAAAAAAAATGCTCATCCGTATTTAATCACGATAGTAGACAACGATGTTGACTGAAAATAGTTGACGTTTTCTAAGTTTTTAAATCTTAACAAAACGATGGTAAGAATGAGAAATTGCACATTTTGCTATTTAAGTTTATGGTTTAAAATATTTCATTATGATATTAAGATAGATGTCATTTAAGAAGTCCGATGGATATTTGAAATACACATGAACTTCGCGAGTGGTACATACTTTCAGGAAGAGTCAGGGAATTTTGATCTAAATATTGAGTGGGAACCCGGCTTTGAATACTACTCCATATTTCTATACTACTTATTATACAGATTTGATGGAAATTTCATTATTTACAGTATTGCAGGTTTTCCTTGTTAAAATAATATATTTCGATATTGAAATTTCGGAATATGACACACTGTAATAATAATTTAATTTTATAACTTATTTAAGTTTGGCTGTAATTCATTACTGGAGAAAAAAAGGGATTATGTTTATGTTGGAATATTTAATAATTTATACTATAAAAACTGGTTTTAACTTTATAAAAATTAGTCAGTTTTTACTTTACAAATATAGACATGTGATATAAATAGTTATGTCAGCATTTTTTTTTTTAGTACGTGTTGAGTTTTGAAATATATTTATGTAATTTTTTTTTCTTTCATTAACTTTCACAGGGTGGGTGGCCAATATTTCGGCCAGAATTCCATGTTAAAATCAAACACCCGCCTTCTAAAGGTTAAAAGAATTGGTTTTCAGGTGTTTCTTGTATGTTTATTTCAATTATTCCAATAAACATACTTCATTTAAGGTACATAAAAAATTACATTTCAATGAAATACTAAGCAATTAAATGGTTTTTGTATATAACCTATTTATTTATTGAAATTCTCTTAAGATATGTTTTCATTTCAAACCAATGTTATATTTTGAAAATGTTTTTTTTTATTAACCTTAAACAAAATTGTTCCTGATATCCACATGGTTCGCACAGTCCTTAAGAACTACTTAATTTAGGTAGGTCCTTAATTAGGGGCCCTTAAAGTCCGTAATTTTCGACTAAGGTCCTTAATTTTTGTCAAACAAGTTTTTTTTATTAATTCACAAGGGTGGTATTTTTGCGTGTCTTATCCGAAATTCCGGGTGCATTAAAAATATTGGAATGTAGAATTCCGAATTTTACGTTAATTGTGTCCACACTTTTGACCGTTTTACGTAAGTATAAATCAGCAAGGAGAGAGAGGCCTAAATAGACATATTAGTGTGTCAGAAAAAAAAGCAAAATTTTGATCTCTTTTCGATTTTTTAGCAATGGTATTTCATTATCATACACGACACTTCATCGTTAAACAATCTCGGTTCGTTTGTTGTTTTGTGAAGAATCGAAACTCATTCTATAAAAACGAGGAAATTCATAAAAATATAGCATTTTTAAGGGATGGGAATTCTGCGTCAGAGTTTGCCGGAAGTGGTATCCTGCACCAACTTGATACAAGCCCCACTGAAATGCGATTATGTGCCAAACAATGTGCTATTCTCTGCTGCTGTACCAAAAAATTTAAGAGGTCCTTAAAAATTATCGAGAGGTCCTTAAAAAGTCCTTAAGAACTACTTAATTTTTACTTTTAAAAATCTGTATGAACCATGTATCCATTCATAATAAATATGTGTTAAAAGTATATATGGATGGCTAAAACCACAATAGTTGTATGTCCATTTTTGGCAAAAAATTATATTAAAGGTGGAGCCTAGCTTTTTCCTCTTGCACACACATTGTATGTCAAATGCAAATACTAAGTTGTGTAGGTTAAAAAAAATCCTCATAGTTTTCTACCAATGTAGACAGGGTTCCCACTGGTCCTTAAAAACTCCTTATTTTGGTTTGCATTTTTAAGAGCCCTTTAAAGTCCTTATTTTTGACAAAAAGTCCTTAGAAACTGCTTATTTTTCCCCCTGCCAGAAAAACATTAAAAAAATGTTTATTAGTAGTTCCTTTAAAATTTCAGTTTATTTCACCTATATTAGCAATCTATTACTTGTGGCTGTTTTTACATGAGATGCACGAATATTATTTATTTTCTCGCTTTAATATAGGTATTGTATTTATTATTATTTGCAAATGCATATTTAACAGTTGGTGAAAAAATCAAACAAGATTCTGACGAATTAAAAAAGTAATTACTTGAAGTCAAAGAATGAAGTTCTGTTAAGATACCTTTCAAACATATCATTGAATTTAAAAAATCATTTTTAAGTTACTATGAAAGTTGATTGTTGTCATCATTTGACTATTATTTTCTTACTTACAGAAGCAGCGCGATAAAAAAATGCGTCCTTAAAAACTTGTTTTTGTTCTTAGAAAGTCCTTAAAAACTCCTTATTTTTTATTTTTAAAAATTAGTGGGAACCCTGGTAGATTTTTTTTTTCATTTTCGGAAAGTTTACAGTAGTAGATTGTGCCATCAATGTAATAGCCAACATTTGATTTTTAAGGTAATTGAAAATAATATTTTCCTTAATTCATAGATAATGATTAAAAGAGCGAGTATTAAGTTTGAAACTTTTAATCCCCAAAAACCTTAATTCACCATATAAACTTCTATATATGTTTCGTCGACGTAATAAAATATAATTTTTACTTACGTACCGAAAATCTGCTTCCTGGATAAAAATCTATAAATATCAGCTTCGTAGTTTGCAATTTTTAGAATTTTAAATGATAATTTAAAGAAATAGTACCTTTTTCATTAGTACAATTAAAACTATTGTTTCTTTTGCCTTTTGTTAGTAGGAGGATTTCATCACTAAGATGTCGACACCTCTTGGGTATCCAAAAAAATACTCTCTCTCGAAAATGATGATTCGAGGGGATGACGTCACATGCATAGAGTTCATAACAAATGTGTTCACTTTCATATACAGTCAAACCTTAGTATAACGATCCTTCGGTTGTAACGAACTTTTCAAATGGTCCCAACCGAACTTAGATGTCACTAAGGTATTCTCAAATGCTTATAACGATCTTCAAAAGTAAGGAATTTGGATGAAGCGAACTAAAATTCACACTTTTTAAGCATAGTTTCAGGTCTTTCACGAAAAATTCTACTCGTCCCGACCACATTCTTTAACCTTTGTTCCTTTGACAAAATTCAGTTTCCTCAAAAGTGACAATAGACTCCCCTGCTCAGCTCCTCCAATTCACCCATTCAATTGGTTTTCATACATGCTTTGCCTCCCTTTCATTCTATTGCTGATTATCGTTTGACTTGTGGACTTTGTGTAGTTTTAAAATCTCTCCTGTTAGTAAGTGAAAGGCTTTTTCCCATTGAGGATAAAGCGAAAATTATTTTGAGAATCGAAAATGGTGATTAATGTTTATCTTCAAATATTGAATACGAAGGTGATGTACGTTCAGGTCCTTCAATTTCTGATGTTAAGGGCAGCTGTGAACGTTTTGCATAATATTTTTGCAACAGAAACTGAAGATAAGAATGAAATGGACTCTTTTGATGTTTCAACAAAAAATCACAACTTTTTTTTCATACTTCAGATAAATAAATTTAAGTAGTAGTAAAATTAATTCCATTGTTTAATTGTTTTTTTAAGAAAAAATATTTCGTTTACTTTATTATTGGCCATTACTAATTGTAATTCACTGGAATTTGTTTTGCACATAAATGCGTTTAAGGACTTTAGGAAGTTTTTATATCATCAATATTTGTAAATTCGGATATAGTGAACCCTCGGCTATAGCGAACTTCTGAACCAGTCCATTGAGTGTTCATTATAACAGGGTTTAGATGGGCGTTTGATTGACAGGCTGTGTCGGGTACCAGCTCTGGTGTAGTCATCGTCATCTGACCATTGTTAAAAAATATGTGGCATTGTTCCCAGGTCTTTCCTTTGAGATAGGCCTCGAACCAATAGCCCAATGTACAGCAGTGTTCACTCTAGGCATTTTTTGAAGGGCGGTCTGCCCTGCCCGCCCTTTTTTCATCTTGATAGCTCCCTCATGCCCCTTTTTAAAAAATGCTGCCCTCTTTTGAAAAATGTCCGCTCCTCTTGCCCTTTTCAGTCAAGTACAAGCGTCCTTGCTTCCCTAACTGTCTTTAAAACAGGCATCGATTAATTTTTTTTTGTGTAGATCGGAATTAAGTGAATTATGACAGTAGAAAAACAAACTCCTTTTTAACTAGGCGTGTTGTGCAATCGCGATGATTTCGATATTTCAAGAACGGGGCATTCTACGAATCCTATTGGTTGCATGTGCCCACATATAAAATGCTAAGTTTTTTTTCTGTGTTAGTTTAAAGAGAACATGGTTTGGGGCGAATTTGCAAGATTATGCATTTTTTTTAAATCAAATTTTGGATTTAAGTAACCTTTTCATCAGTTTTGTAAGGAGTCTGATTAGGGCTACTTAGAGATTTGGTTTTTAGGGAAAACATTAAAGCCCAATATGCAGATCTAGCGCAATGTCAACCAACAAATCAGAACTTTTTTTTTATTTGGTCGCGGGTCCGATGTGTGAATGGTGGCCGTGCCCACACCAAACTTTTTTTTTTTTAAAGTGCCCTTTTAAAAACAAGAAGTGTTTTTTCAAAAACAGGGTGCCCTTTTACTACCAACAGCGCCCTGCCCCTTTTTATTTCTAGAGTGAACACTGGTACAGTTCTAGTGTGATGTCAATTACCAAAACCAAACTCCCCATATCAGATGAATGGCCACGATTACCCCCAATTTTTTTTTTTTGGGGGGGGGGGTGCCCTTTCAAAAACGGGGTGCTCTTTTCCTGAAACAGCGAACTGCCTTTTTTTATTCCTCGAGTGAATATTGAATAATTCAAATTATTAACAAATGGCAATGTAGTTTATCTTAGTTATGTACAAAATATTTCGAAAAGTCTCACTAGTGTAATCTGTTTACAAGCATTTAATTTTCAATTTTTTACAAACTGGATTGGGAATGTTGCTCATTCACTTATTTTTAACTTGTCAATTTTATTAAATGACTTCCCTCTTATAAAATGTAGTTTTATTATTTCTTTAAAGATTTAGAATGGCAATGCATCTTTTTAAGTTTTCATGTGAATATGTTGTTTACAGGAACAGAAAGAAGACAAAAATCGAATGTGGAATTTGTTTTGATGGATTGAACGAGGTATTTCTTTTCTTTTGTAAATACATGTTCATTAACAAGCAACTATTTTTCAAATACTTGCATATTAAAGTTTTGCAAAAAAAATTAAAATTTATTTTTTAACCACCTGACAGTTAAGAATATATCTGTTTGTCTATCGCCAGTTTTCTAGCAGTACATATAATTTAAAAGTAAGATATGCCTTTTAACCATGGCTTTGAAACATTTTTCAAATTCAAAGCATTTGGAAGAAGTTTGAAATGCTTCTCTATTAAAATAATTTGTTAAATATGTATATGTTTTTAAAGGTATGTGTTGTAAATTAATATAAATTAAACTCTTCTTCAGTGAAAAGAAACTTACAGTTCTTCTTAATGTATTTGAATATGCAATTAAATTTGGGGGAGGGAGGTGATGTACCATAAATAAGACTGCAACGTAATTCTTTTGATTTTTGTAGTGCTGAGCTTTCAATATAAATATATAATAAATATATTGAAAGACCATATTTTATTGGAAAAAAATTAAATTTAAAGATGTTTTTTTTTGGCAATATGTATATTACTAATGTATTAATGTAAGAATTTTATTTCTAAAATTTATGTATAAAGAAAGCCAAATATAATGCTATTTACAAAAGTTTTATTTGTAGAAACAAACATCAAAGTTTCTTTTTTTAGGGGGAACATTTAAAACTGTAGGAACAATTGTCTTTGTAACTAAAATATCCTGTAAGTAGTTTGTAACTAAACTTATATGCATAATCAGGAGTTCATCCAACCGAAATTTGGGGGCATTTTTGACCCTTTTAAAATTTCCAAAAACCGTACCCATCACAAACTAAAATTAATCAAAATCGGACCCTTTACATACTGAAATTAACAAAAAAAAAAACCAGGACCATTCCAGAAATTTCTGCATCCAATGCATTTTTGTTGAAATGGCTGACTTTCCCATTAAATTAAATATCCTTGCTTGTTTGAAAATTAGCTTTCATTTGTTTTCAGATATGTGAACCAAAGGTCATGTTGAAACATGCTTAAAACATAAAAATAGGTTTTGAACATAACAAACAATTTATTGTAACTTTTGTGAGTTAATTATTTTTGTAAAAAATATAAGCTATATTTTTATAGGTACCTAAGTCATAATTTTTGTTGCAGGATTAACTTTTTTCTCAATTTTTCTGTGTATGGCTAAATTTTTTAGCAATTTTTTGTCACTTGTTTTACAATTTTTTGCAATACATTATTTTTTTTCACAATGTTTTGTTATAGGCTACTTTTTTTTATAATTTATTGTCATATGCAACTGTTTTTCACAATTGGTACGGAAAAATTCGTAATGAGGGGATCACTTAGATGAACCCATGATAATATAATATGACAATTATTTGTGTAATTTAAAGACGAAACAATACAAAGTGTAATATATAATTCTTTTGCTTTTTCATAAGTGTAATGGTTTAACATATTTGTAGTGTTCGCTTTAGAAACCAAAAGGGGCAAGGCGCTATTTTAAGAAAAAAGGCACTTTTTCCCCTAAAGGCACTTTAATTAGGACGCAAAATCAATTTGCGCTAAAATCGGCAGATTTCCCAAATTGCAGTTTTGGTAAATTATCGTTTTTATTGACATAACTGATTGATATGTAGTCAAATAATTGAAGAACCGAATTAAAATTGCGATAATCTTAATTTCCTAAATTGGAACTTGTTCTAAATTGCAGACTCAAACCGGCAACCCTAATTAACTGATAACAAAATACCTAATAAATGCAATTTAAAACTGAAAAAAAAAAACACTGTAAAGCCAGAAAAATGCCAATAATTAGTTTTCAGGCATCGAAATAGATGTAATCGCAACGTCCAATTGACGATTTTTTTTTTAAAAAAAATATTACATAATTTCTTATCTGATGATAATCAAATACGTAAGGAGTATAATTAATACTAAAAATTTCCATTAAAACTTAAACAATTTGCAATAAAAAGATTTTTTTTTTTTCATTTCCAAAATAAAAATTCCTGTGTTCAATTAGTGCAGATTCAGTTCTCTAAAAGAAAAAAGGAGAAAAGAAAAACTTTTTTTTGTTATTGAAGAGAAAAGGTATTTCCATAAGATGGTCAGGTGGATCGTTGAGTTTGGGAAGGGCGGCGATTCGTGCATAAAAGGCAGCAGGGCGTAATTTTCAAAGAAAAAAGGAGGGCAGGGCGGGCCGCCCTCCAAAAAACGCCTAGAATGAACACTGTATTTGTTTTGTGACGGCTCGTTTTTATAACCGATTACTTTTCAGATTTTGGACTCGAATCGAACCTTAGGATCAACAGTGTGTGGGCACCTATTTTGTAATGTCTGCATGGAGAAATCTAGAAAAAATTCCACCCAGTGCCCCACATGCAGGAAGCGCCTTGGTAAAAATCAGTTTCACCCTATTTATTTTTAAATTGGGTTGGTGCCAGACGCCACTTATAACTAACGTGTACACGAGTTTATGAGAAGTAAAACTTTAAAAATTATAAAACTGTACCTTGAAGGAAATAATGTTACAAGGAATTCATTAGAATACTGAAATTTAAAGGACTGTTAGACAAACCGCTTTGTATTTGGTTTATTGTGAATTTTTGCTTTTTGAAGGTGTATTCAATTGGAAGTTCTTTTAATACCTTAGATATAGTCGAACATATTGTATCCAAGACATGTAATGTGCTAAATCATGTTATTAAATGCCAGTTTTAAATTGTATAATAAAATCTATTAAAAAGATTTTGAAAATCTTCACCAACTAAGCTATGTACTTTATTATTTACAATTTAAACCTCAGACGTTTCATTTAAATATATAATAATTAATGTGTCTAAATATATTAAAGTATTTGGAATTAGTATATAGAGTTTAAAATTGTTTTTAATAACTTCTTAAACACATAAAAAAAATTAAAACAATATCAAATCTTGATTTTTTTTTATGATGGTAATTCAATTTTTGTATTTACAATTTCTTCAAATGGTGCATTTTTTAATAATTTTTTTTTAATTTTGCAAAACTTCACAAGTAGAAATAATAGTCAACTTTAAATAAAAATGTCTGAATAAGTGCATGAATCTAATTTTATGTAATTGTGTATGTGAATTTATGTGTTTCAACCTTGTGTGTGTAATTAAGGCTGTGTTCGAATGTATATATATGTCTGTATAATAAATTTAACTATTTTACTACAACATTATAGCATTTTTTATTGTGGACATCTCTTTTGAACAATTGGTATTAATAATAAGAAAAAGCAACTTGCTACAATAATACCCCCGGATACGTAATATCCTTGTTCATAGGTATGGGTCTGGTCGTATATCATACCTGAAAAAAAAATTATTATTAATAAAACAATCCTTTAAAAATCTGTAAAGAAATCCAATGATAATTTTTTAATATATGGTCAAATTACAGAGTGGCAACATAACCTGGAAATCAGGGAAAAAAATCATAGAATATTTGAATTCTGGAAATGTCAGGGAACTTTTAAAAATTTCACAAAAAATCAGGGAAATGTTCTACTTTAGATCATTAAAAGGGCAATTATCGTCCATTATCCCCTCTATTTTGGGTAATTTAGTTGTAAATATTTCCTTTTAATTCTGAAAAAGAATTTTTTTAAAAGCGTGGATGTGAGCATTTTTAGTATTTTTGTAGAAACGAAAATTACTGCAGGAGGGAGAAGCGAAATCAAACGTTGGTGATTTGGTTATTGGATTGTAAACAACAAGTGCTGGACTAATAAATATGCGATTTATTGAAGATTGGAATAGGAAGCATATAAAACATTTAAAATTATCTACAAAAGAAATGGAAAAATCTTGTTGTTGTTTTTTTGCATTAACTACTTCCAGAGAGCATGTTTAATTACTATTACGCCTGTGGCACGTGTATAATTTTGTGTTGAATCCATAAATTATTATTTTAAATGACTATAAGTATTGCTTATTTTTTAAAAATTTATAATGCAATATATTTATTGCGTTATTGTAGGGTGGATACTTTGTTTCTATGCAAAGCATGTATTGCAACATTTCTAAATGTAATTGTAAATTTAGGGAAATTTTTATGAAACCATCAGGGAAATTTTTTTTCCAGGATTTTGTTGCCACCCTGTATTAGTTTTTTTTTTGCATATTGCTACAAAAACTGAAATCCATGGATGACTTAAGTCATCCAGGTCTGTTGGAAGGCTACCCACTCAATGCAAGGACTCGATTTTCAATTGTGGAATGGACAGTGTGTCTATAGAACAGGGAGATATCAGGGACTTTAAAATCTGAAAAATATCAGGAATTTAAGGAATTTTCGAAAAAAAATTTGGGTAGATTAAAAAAAAAAGTTTATTTCTGATTATGAAACCGTTGATTAACTGCTTATATTCAAATACTTTTAAAACTCGATCAAAACAAAGAAAACATCTTCTAGGATTATTAATCTCGTGTACTTAATTTTTATTTTCAAGATCGTAGGAATCGTACCGAAATGCCGATGTTTCTAGAACTTGGCAGAACAATTGGTTGTCTATAACTGGTCCACTCAAGCAATTTTAATAATGGATGTTCAAATGTTTAATAATTATTAAATTCCTAGTAAAATTGCAACTTTTCTTGAGCATTATGCTTAAAAATTTTGTTTTGCCAAACTGTTTAACTTCTCAGAAACTGCTCTGGGCTTTTTTATACTTTGGTAGCATTAGAAAATTATTAATTTTGGAAACTTGTAAAGCACTATGTAGTGCCGAATATTGTGTGATTTTTTTTTTTTTTCGTGTTCTCGTGCTTAAATTGTGTAAATCGATATTGTTTCAATCGCACTGAAAATACTAGAAATGTCAGGGAATTACAAATTGTCTATCCTCTGTACACCCTGATGGAGTGATAAGAAAAAATCTTGTTTTGTGCGTTTATATATTTCTTGCATACAGATCAAGTAAATTAATTTACTAAATATATTTAAGAAAATTAAGATTTATTTTAAGAAAATTAACGAAATTTATTTAATAAATCGAAAAGAACACGAGTTAAGAATAAGGTATGACTATTTTTTTGTAACTTAAATATATAGTTGCCTGCTAAAGGTGTGCCACATGTTATGGCTATCCCTCCTGTAAATCCAAGTAGTCCATAACCAGTGTTCAGTCTTTTTATTCCTACAAGTTCTACCAGAACGACAGGAGTCAGGCAAGCACCACCACCTAGCAATGAATTGGTTATTTTGCAGTTTTATAAAAGTAATTTTAAATAAAATGTGATCACTTGACTGAAAAATTACTTTTACAAACACTATATCGAAAATTCATAAAAAGCGGTTTAAAATGAAATGACTATTTGAATAAGAATTATTTATATATTCTTTTTAAAAGATATTTCAAGCTGGGAATAAGCCCTAAAACACCTTATGTTCTACACACGTTTTTCCATGTATACTTTAATAATGTTTTATTTTTAATGTGCGTTTATATTGATTCCATTTCTTTTTCAAAAATGTTCATGTAAATGATTTTTGCCTTAGAGCGCGCAAGCGAAATTTCGTTTGATAAGTAAACCAAATGGGATATAGGATTGTATAACTATTCTCTACCCTGAATCATTTTCGTAGCTCTATACTGAACCCGTTCTAATAAATCAATATGATTTTTAAGTTAAGGTGATCAGAATTGTACTCGTATTCAAGATGAGTCCTAACCAAACTCCTATATAGTGGTAAAATTACCTCCTTATACATATAAGTAGGGACTGACTTTACTGTAGGGATTTCGGGGTACTTGCCCCCCACCCCCATCCTTTTGAAGAAAAAAAACCAAAAAAGATTATAATGCTAAAAAAAAATTAAAGTAAATTTACTAACTAATGATTCTTTTAACATCAATATTTTTGGGAAACTTCTACTATATCCAATCAAATCACTTTCATGTTTCCTGCATGTTCATGAGGCATGTCTTCAAATCGTTTTCGTCAAAGGAATGCCGTGTTGGATAACTTGCAAAATTCATTTCCTGACCAAAACCACAAACAAACTGTTTATAGTGTATACTAATTGTGGATTTGTCATTTACGGATACATTTTTTCCTTTTCCAAATTTTCTGATAATGCGATCAATACACGGATTCGCTATAAAATAACTAGAACATTCATTCGCATGTGGCTCAAATAAAAGAAAACTGAAAGTTAAGAAAGTATAGTATGTTAAAGGTATGAAGAAACTGTTGGAAGTACTGTGATTAACGTGAATTCGACTTTAGGATCTTTTGAAGTATTTACACTTGCATTACAACTGATTGATTCTGTTATTTTACATTGTGTACTTATACATAAATTTATCAGTTTTTTTTTAAAGGTAAATGTTCTTTTGCCATGGGCCCCAAAACTTGTAAGTCGGTCCCTGTCTGTTGGGGCCCTGCCTAATGGTAAATCAGGCACTGGGGTTAATATCGTATAAGAAATATATTGTAAAATCTTACCAAAAGTCGTTCCGTATACAAGGCAGTAAAGTGCCATCTGGTAATATTGGGTGATCAGCGATGTCGTGAAATTAGAAAGTCCGTTGATCAGCAGAACTACGGTAAAGATATGGAGATTTTTTATAGATGTCCTATCGGCCAAAATTCCGAAGGTCAATCTCCCTAGAGTATTTGAGAAGCCGATGATAGCCAAGAAGTAACTTGCTTCTTTTTCAGTCGCTAATTCAAGTTCATGTGCTCGGTGGGGTGTATACACGAATGGTATTCTTATTACCAAAGAATATATGAAGGTAGCTAAATTGAAAATCAAGAATGTATAATTCGAAATCACAGACAGGTCTATTAAATGCCGAATCGTATCTGTGAAATTTAGGCAACGATTTTGACTTAGGAATACCGAAGAGTTGGCATCTAACGGCAGAACAAATGCACTTCCATATGTTCGATTGTCTGTAAGTACTGTGTCCGAACCCTGTACTGTAAGATCATTGGCATCAGTTTGAGTAGCACTTGAAATATTGTCTGAAGGCAGAGGTTTTAACACTTCTATGTCTGCTTTCGACGTGTAGGGCGTTACAGCTGCGCTTTGCAGGACATCCGCCTCGGATTTTGTAGCTGGACTATGTTTGCTGTAAAGAAGACTCAGTACTACGCAGTTCAGTAGTAGTCCTGATTCGATTAACATTGCACCTTTCCAGAAACCAAAGTATTGAGTGAGCCATGCTGTCATTGGAGCAAACAGCAGCGAACCGAATCCAGAACCTGCAAATGCCAATCCCATAGCCAAGGCACGTTTCTTTTCAAAATGGGCGCCAATAATGGCGACCGATGACAAATCCATTAACCCAATACCGATACCTAAAAAAAAAGAAGATAATATATGTTTTTTAATAAATGTTTAAAACAAATGTACAACAAAACCAATATAAATTTATTATATTTTACGTTAAACATATTTTATAAACTACACTGTTAAAAATCGTTCCATTTCAGTATAGTTATTTTGTTCTACTTTAAAAATTGGTAATGTTTTGATACTTGTTTACTTCGTTATAACTGCAATTTATTCTCTGAATTTCGAATTTTTTTTAAAAATCATTTAAAATTTAGGTATTTATGCGGAAGTTTCTTTGGTGTTGTATATTATTTTTTTTTATTTCATACCACACACAATTTTATGCAAGATTTTATTTTTAAATTTTGTTTATACGGCATCACTTTTGTTCCACTCCATTAAGAACTTTTCTTAAATAAACCATAACAACAGCAGAGCGTCATTCGTTCTTCATCCAAAAAACAAATATATTCGGCACGTCACTTAAACTGGAGCCAATTTTTCCGAAATTAAGTCACGCTATTTTTCATTCTTTTGAAAACCCCTTGCCCATGGTACGTTACGATAAATATTTTCAGTTATAAAACATATATTAGAACTTCCATTCTATGTATTTTACCAAGCATGTCATGTGAATGATTTATATAAAAAAGTAATTAATATCAAAATTTGTTAAAGAAATTTCAACATTTATTACAGAGTTTAGCTACTTCACGCAATTACTGTGACATCCCTCCCCCCATGTCACGCATGGTATACCCCTTCTAAGGGGGCACGATGTAATAAATGAACGGCTCCTTATATACTTTAATATGCATACAAAATCGGTTCAATTTCGGTGCCAAAGTGAATGTTTCGAAGAGCAGGCAGCTATAATATTTATAAATATTCCCTTTTTTACTAATGTATAAAACACAGATTGGATCGCAAATTTTATATTTAATTGCACACTTAAAAATTTCAGTTCAACGTTGCACCATATATATTGGTGCAAAACAGAGGTCTGCAGGAAGTTACATCATATTATGTTGCAATCTAGGTTGAACCAAATATCCTTATCGAAGAAAAGCGGAGGTTTCATCGATGATTGGTTCAACCTCTTTAACTGCAACAGAAATTTTCAATGTCGCTACATCAACAAACCGGGGAATCCCGTCCAAGAAAGACAACGACATGATCCGGTTGTCCAGCGGATAAAGGCGTTCAGCTGATAATCAGGGGTTGCTCGTTCGAGCCCGTGCAATGGACTTGACAAAGAAAAGTTTTTAAAAAAATAGTTTTCTTGTGATCGGAGGGTTTCCAGTTTCGCTACAAAAATACTAGAAAGTCGTCCAGAACATCCAACAAATTATACCGGTATCCAAACAAAGTATACAATTATTAATTTTAATTTAAAAGTATACAATTTTGGATCAATGTTTCAACATAAAATGGTGAAGCGAAAATTCGAGTTTTCGTGTAATGTTTCACCATAAATGGTGAACAGGAAGCACCATAAAATGGTGGAATTAAGCACCAAATGTTGGTTGCAGCTAAATGGGTACCAAATTTTGCTGCAATGCCGTAGTAATTTTTAACAATGTTTCTATTTACAATAAAAACGTTTTGGCCGCCAAATGTTATAGAATATGGAAAAATATAAATGCATATTAATTAATATTTTATAACATATATATCAGAATTCGTACCACAAAGAATCCCAATGGTTACGAATAAGTATTCAATTCGAGGCGCCGCTAGGCTTAAAAGGGCACCTGTGGTTGCAATCAGAGCTCCACATATACTAACTTTTCTGTAACCAAAGCGGCTAACAAGACACGTAGCAAATGGAGCTGAAAATAAACAGGGAAAATAATTTTATGGAGATCATCATTATTTACGGAAATCATTATTATTAGTAGATAGCATTAACGTAACGTTGATTATAAGTATGAATATCGTCGTAGTGTAGGTTTTCAACAAAAAGTAATTCCTGTAACTTGACTATAAAGAAAAAAAGTGAGCCAGTTGACGATGTGAATGTGAACTTTATGTTAAGGATAAAATGAAAAGGCTAAGCATTTAAGACAAAAATAACCTAAAAGGGTCTGGATCAGAGAGTTGTAATATTAAATAGAGAGCGCCTTCAATACCAGACTCTCGTAAGGCCGCGGTGTCAACATTGAAAAGAAAACCAACATCACGTGGTTATAGCGCTGCCACATTTGGCGTTCAGACATCTGCAGGAGTTTCAAATTTGGCGCACTTTCTTCTTTTTTGGAGATAAGTAGTTCTGTCCGTATTCAACTTCTTAACATGTATGTACGTATTTACTTATTTTCAAATAATATGCGCTAAATATTTCCTCTTCATTAACGAAACGAAAATATTTTATTTGTGTTTAATACTCAAAGAAGCGAAACTCTTTATATTTCTAAGGTTTTATAGTTTATATTTTCTTATTAAAGTATACAAAATAACAATTGAAGGAACTTCGCTTATGGTAAATATTTTACATAAAAAAAGTAATGCAATTATTTTAAAACTACAAAGTAAGAAAAATCTCCTTAATATATCTGTTAAACTCCCTTAAATTGTGCTACTCGTTCAAAAAAAACGATATTTAAATGATGTAACCAGCGTTATTCATTTATGTTATTATCTTATATGTTTGTCCTATTATCATGTCCCCGTCACCTGTATATATTTTCATGTTCCCGTTACGTGTCTATATATTGTTCCCGTTATTACGATTGTAACGCCCTCTACATATTTATGTCTTTCCCGCTGCACGGGAAAGCTTCAGTCATGTAACTGCCTCTTACGGTGATGCGTATGTAAGGTTTGTCCCTCCCCGAGATATTGTATGTTAGGCATATGTGATTAAAAGTGTTTATGTTCTATCCTTGAGCAATTATTTAGTCAATACGCCTTATAATACCAAATTAAATACAAAACCATATTACAATACTTCGATCTTGTTCAGTTCTTAAAGTCGCCAAGGCCTGCCAAGTAATATTGGCGCATGAATGAATTGGCATTTCCACCTATCACATGGTTTCAATGATGGACACACGGAAATCAGCATTTTTATTCCTCTATTTGTATCATTACTCTATGGTCTGGATAATAAGATGTCCTGAGGGCATGTGCAAAGTTTCTTTCGGATTATAGGTAAAAAATACAATATTAGTGTGTGGGGGAGAAACCTATTTTCTTCTTAAATATTTTAAGCTTGTACAATTCTTTTATAAGGCATTTTGACGTGAATACGTCTATAAAAACGATATGGGCACTGAACTAAAATAATATAGATAGTGGAGCGAGGACTAAGCGTACGCGTCCATTTACACCTTTTTGAGCGAAGGTAGAACAAATTACACCTTTCTGAGCAAAGGTAGAAAACATAGTCCTTTCGCATAGGTTTGCGTAGATTTAAAAACTCCTTTCTGGCTTTCACAAGTACATTAAATACTACACAATTAATATTTTTCGTACTTTCTTATTAACAAGAAAAGAAAATAACAAGCACTATAAAAACCAGTTTTAAACCTTTCTATGACGTCACGTGAGATTCCCGCATAACCAAGGTAGAATGTTTTCTCTCTCGCATAACCCACGTAGAATGTTTTCTCAACCTTACCTGCCGAATAGTATGCATCCGCGCGACAAAAAATTAAAAATCAAATTACTGTAAAAAATTCATTTTGTCGTCTAATATTCGTGAAATCTAATAATCGTGTGAAAATGTGGAGTATATAAGCTTGCATTTCTTCTGCACACAATGAGTGAATAAAAATTTATGCAATACCTACCACAAATTAATGAATGAATAAACTTGATGTAACACCTACCACAAATTAATGAGTGAATAAACTTGATGTAACACCTACCACAAATTAATGAGTTAATAAACTTGATGTAACACCTACCACAAATTAATGAGTGAATAAACTTGATGATCACCTACCCCAAATTAATGAGTGAATAAACTTGATGTAACACATACCACAAATTAAGGAGTGAATACACTTGAGGAACAGATGTAGTATAGGACATTTGGCGCGTTTTTTTTTATTGGCGACGAAAAATTGCCGTTAAACATAGCATAGGGTTGCCAAATTGAAAGTCGCCACAAGAATCGGAAAATACAAACAGTGTCTTGTGAGGTTGCCACACTATAAATTTATCGTACCTGTAAAACACGCCAAAAAAAACCTCGCCCGCCAAATGTCCTATACTACATCTGTACCAAACTTGATGTAACACATACCACAAATTAAGGAGTGAATAAACTTGATGTAACACCTATCACAAATTAATGAGTGAATAAACTTGATGTAACACCTGCCACAAATTAATGAGTGAATAAACTTGATGTAACACCTACACAAATTAAGGAGTGAATAAACTTGATGTAACACTTACCACAAATTAAGCTGGTTCCAAACAGGATGGATGATACAAGAGAAGTTTTTGCACTGGATGCTCCGTAATACTCGTACAGAGATTCATGGAACGCTCCTATGGAAAACAAAAACCCGTCGTAGATGAACCGTATAAAGAAGGTTGCTAATATATACATCCATGCCCAGCCTTCATCCAAATGAGACGTGGCAAGGGCAAGCCTGGAAGAACTACCTGCGTTCATCTTCTCAATTAACTGAAGATTTATTTCCGTTGAAATACATGTGATTACAGATCCACATCCAAAGAATCTACAAGATTTTTTCCTCAGTAAAACATAATCAAAGCTGTATTTGATATTTATTGATCATTGTGCTTCAAGAGAAAAAAATCTTTATTCTTAACTTTAGCTTTAAGATATTGACAAACTATATTATTAAGCATGAAGAGCCAATCACGTTATTGTTCTATTTTGAAGCCAAGGTACAGTCTTTCACTGATCGGCTTCTTTAGAAACGGAGTTCATATTTTCAAAGGCATATTACCGAGACTGTTAGCTTCATAACTTTCGTAAATAAGCAATGTTTCTTGTCAAAAACACAACGATACTCCAAACATATTGATGCCATTCTATTTTTGACAAAGCCTTTCAGAAATTAATTTATATTGTAATCTTGGTACTTGTAGGAATTATGAACTGCATTAACTAATTTGGTAGTGTTGCAGACAATTAATCGGAAGATTGCAGTATATAGTCTTATAATTCAAATGAAGATTCGCTTTGCAGAAGGAACTTCTGCATATTAATTGTGCTGTGTGGCATATTCTATCACTTTGTTATCATTGTGAAGAAGTTTGAAGAGATTGATTTAAACAAAATAACGCCAAGTGTTGTGAAAACCTTCAAAATATATTAATAAAAAATTATTCAAAGCATTTCTTCCAAATTTTTTTTTTACTTTAAATAAACTTATATTTTCCTCTGTTTAAATCGAAAAATAAATTAATAGAATTTCGGTAGTACTTAAAATAAAGTTGCGTGCAGAAGTACAATAATAAAAAAAAAATACGCAGAAAATGGCATCATTAATTTGTAGGATATTATTTATTTTTAAGATTATTTACGTAAATTTTAATGTAGCCTGCTATCATAAACTCCGACAATAGAAAAACGTTGCGTTTCAAAAAACTGATTACGAAGGAAAACTCTAGTATTATATTATAAATGGAACATTCTTAAAAGTAATATTTAGCTAGTCGTGAATTATTTCGTTCTTCATTGAAATTAAACTGCATCGCTTTCTTCCATTTCTCATTGCCAGTGGTGGCGCCAGGAATTGCCCGACGGGGGGGCTGACTTTCCCCGACGGGGGGGGGGGGGCTAGTATCCTCGACTTAAATTGTGCATATAAAATTATTTCATCCTAAAAAAAATTCCATGTGGCTTTTGTTGTAGCACTTTCAGAAAGATTCACGTCATTTTAGCAAATATTATAAAAAATACGAAAGAGTCGCCAACAAGAACATATCCAGTAAAATGAAGCTAAACAAACTGTTTCGCCTGACGCAGTTTTTCCCATCCACGCTCCGTACACGCTTTGCATCGTTTCCTTATTTTACACGCATTGGCGGCTAATTTCTTGTAGAACAAGAACAAATTTATGTAAATAGTTATATTTTTTACGAAATGGAAGTGTTGGAATGGATAATCCTAAAGAGTAATATATATGGTGAGGTGTTCAATCCTGATACTCCAAGTACTAGGTGATTTTAAAGGTGTTTCACGTCAAAAATCAAGTATTAAACCAAATTGTAAATTGTTTAGTAAACGTTTGAGAGTAAATGCCTATAATATTTTATGTTATTTATATGCATTGGTGATGAATAGTAGTACTTTGTATAGGAATTATAAACACGGCTAGTAGTCAGGTTGAATTTTTAAAAATTATTCTAGTCCAAAATCAATAAGTATGAGTTTTATATGTTTTGATATTTTAGTACTATCCGAACTACTTACTGCATAAACCTAAACCATAGTAGAAAGAAGATAAGTTAATTTATTTTTAATTAACTTAGTTCGTATTATAGGAACAAAGAAAAAGAAGAAGAAAAGCTATATTTTGAGGAGAATAATAATAAAAAAAACTCACCATGCTGTAGTATCTTGAACGCTACCCCAAATGTATTCCGATGATCAGTACTTTCAGCTGGACAACTAAAGAGTATTTCTGGCTTTCATGGATTTTTTTTTAATCGTTAATAACGTACATCTCGGAATCGAAAGTTTTCAGCAACACACTTTATTTTTTTATCAATCCGCCATCCACTTCATATATTTGCGCCAGTTTTAGTTCCGAAATCCTAAGTAAACGCTGGCTTGTTCCAATTGCAACTAATCTGATAATTTCTATCGTCTCGCTCTACGATTCACAGTGGATTCTTTGGTCAATGAAAAGGAATGGCAGCTATACAATGTAAACAGGGAGTGAATGGTGTATATGTCCCCAGGACCAAAAGGCACAGACCCCCCCCCCCCCCCCCCATCCAGTCGCAAAGTTTCAAGAACAAGCAGGCAATACTTTTTAGCTGTAATAAGGAAAGCGGCAATTTCCAGTTTTACGACTCGCCACCCCCCATGGAGGTCCAGGGGAGTTATGTTGCCCCCAGCATAAATTCTACATCGTCCCTTTTGTGTGAAAAAAAACTAGTTTTTTTTTTTTTTTTTTTTTGCCGATATTTGAATGCAACTTGGTGTTCTCAGCTGTAGCTTTAAAATGTATCTTTGCTCAGGTCCTATGTTACAAGTATTTGACTAAAGTATTGGCAGTAAATTTTACCGGTGAAAATCAATAAAATAGCTTTCCTCTTTATAAAAATATAATAATGTTAATTATATTTCATAAATCAATGGTCCCTGCCTCTAAGTGTACTTAATTTAATAAATAACGAACGTATATTCGATATAATATAGTTTTAAGAATAGCATTTTTAAACTTAAACATTAGCTGCGAATAGTACCTTGCAGTAATCTACAAAATTTTAAGAATTGTTTACTTTCGTTTTAATTATTCGGAAGTAAAAGTATGTTTTAAAGTCAAAATATTAATATTTATACATTTTAAACTTGAATTTCTTTGATAATTTGACGCCGAACTAAATGACCCTCTTTTGAAGTCTTCTGAGTCTCCGTGAATTTCATTCTTAGATTATTTTAACTGTGATATTGTATATTAGAAAATGCCGTGTTAACTTTTGATGAGTGAATTATTAGTGTGGAAAGGAAAAAATGCAACAGCAGTGGAGACGTTGAAATCGAAATACATCATAATCAACATATTTATATCAGGTTATCTTGTATTTACTGGTTATTAATTTTCAATTAGCACAATAACGTATTATTTTAGGAATATTATATACTTATATTTCATAATAAACTTACTATATAATTATAAACATTTAATTATGAAACTTATAATTGTAAACTGACCATAGGCCGAAATCTCGACAAACCAAATTGAAAATATTAGTATTAATTAAAATGTCTTTGAAATTATTATTGGTAACCGACTTAAAAGAAATGATTTTAATAATATTATCTTAACGCGGTTTTAATAATATGATATTTTAAAATGAATTTAAATCAAATTACTAACTCGTAAAAAGTTATTTTAAATATAAACACTTATCATATTTATTCAAACTTTCCACTACATTCTCCCTTTTTAATTCCAATTGTTTTCTTTGGCACTATATCAATGATATGTGTGGTCAAATATCGTGTGTTTCGATTATTTAACCTTAGTTTATGATTTAGTATAATATTAAAATTTAAATGTTTACGCTTTTGAAAATGAATTTAAGTGTGACAATTTTGGGCGGTTTTATTATTCAATATGCGTAAAATGATGTAATTAAAAATATTTCTAGTATACGTGTAGTGGAACACTATATAAAAGTACTAAATCTTGTGTAAAAAAAACTATAAAATAAACACTGAAATTTTTAGCTAAAAATTTAATATTTACATTTTGGTTTGTCGGGTTGATTGGTTGAATTGACGACGAACTGGAGATGCACAGTGGGATATTGGTAATCTATCTCGAAAGAAAGACCCAACAACATTGCCTCGTATATTTGAACTATGGTCAGATGAAGAGTTCAACACTTGAAAACTGGCACCCGACGCCTTCCATAGGGGTCCGCAGTTGGGACCACGATAAGATTTAAAGTGTACCAGCCTTATAAATAAGGGACACTTTTTGGTTGCGAAAGAAACGAATTTTACAACTTTCTGATAACCAAATTCTTGTATGTGGCTTCCCAAACGTGCATGTTCAGTATCAAACTCGCGCTCATCGGTTCGAGCCTCTAAATATTCAGCCACGATAGGCCTTTGGTGTCGAGATTTCGGTGTGTCGGGATTTTATCTGTCGGAATTATGACCTAGATCCTTTTCATTAAAAAATTAAATTTGATTCAATGTTTAAAAAATATTTGGTTTTAACAATTAAAATAACACTTTTCCCCCGACGAACTTCATAATTTTGCCCGACGGGGGGGGGGGCTTGCCTTGCCCGACAGGGGGTCTACAGCCCCCCCCAGCACCCCCAGTGGCGCCACCTCTGCTCATTGCGAACACAGACAATTAGCAACAGCAAGAAATGTCCAGCAATGCATAAAATCGTCTTATTGGAAAAAATATGCTCAGAAAATAGAGATTTTATGAATATCATGGATTATATATTTTTGTAGATTTTAAACACAAATTTCAGCCAAAGTGAAGCTTTCAAAGATTGATGTCAGATGCAACATGGCGTCCCTGTCTTGTTCGGCCTGAAGAGGACAGAGGTTCGGCTTGGATATACGTTTTTGCCGCTTTTATGATACGCTTCATGTTCGATGGTTTTATGTTTTCCATTGGTGTATTCCACGAGCCCTTGTACGAGTATTGTACGAGTCGTGAACGAAGCATACATTTTCCTTTTGCATAAATTTTCCTTTTGATTTAAAATATCGTTAAAGTAAAGAATGACGGGGGGCAGTCCGCCAAGGCGCAAAAATTAACGTCGCCAAAAAATACGATTTCAGTTCAAATTGGCAAATCTGCGCAATCCTTGCGTAATTTATTTTACAAGCATTCGCATTGCACAAATTCGAATCCAAATCGTAATTTCGTTAATTTTCCAATCATTTCCCAATCGCAATATCGATTTGACCATTCGATATTTCGTAATATATTCTTACTTCGTATATTTAGTAATAGTTTTGTATAAGCTATAAATCATCGACAAACTGACGTCAGGAAAGTTTTTCATTCTGTGTCTCTCATTGGTTTAATCTACAGCAATTAGCTTCATCCACTTTTTTACGTGATATCGATTAATAGTACTGAATCATCATACGGAAATGGACACCTTACACATTCCACGCCAAATAAGTTGTTGATGAAAATTAATTTGGGGGAGCGCCCCTTTATTCTTTACTTTTACCCAAAATAACTTTGCCATCTAACTTATTAATTATGCTAGTAAGCAGCAATATATTTATGACTCATAAAGTTGGTTTTCAAAGCTGAACCCAATAAGTTTTATCAGCAATGCAATTCATTTTTAAATTCATAAAAATATTCTGTGTTCAGTTACTTTTCGAATCTAACTGTTTGAGGTGTTTTTTTACAAGCTATATCTATGAAAACAAATATAATTAAAAAATATGTTAATTAAAAGGTTTGGAAATATAAGAAAACCATTTTGCAGAGAAAATAATTTACAACTTTTTACATTTCCCATACCGCTCTCAGGGTCAAAAATTTAAATAATTAAAATTTCGCACTTCGCAAAGAATAAAATTTAGAAGTGCTTCATTTCAACTTAATTGACTTACTGAATGAAAATATTTTATATTTGACGTTAAACGTCTTTCAGTTTGGTTAATAGGGTGTTGCTTGGTAAAATCACTTTTAACGGAAGTATGTAGTGCGCTTGCGTAGATGGTACCGTTGTCGTGCCACGCTAAATTTAGGCTCACACGAGTATTTCACAGAGGCATAGTTTGACAGTACGTTTATCGATTTGAGTATGTTTTCGCGTTTGACGAAAGTATAATCCATCTAACTTCAAACTTCAAACCTGTACTTATTAGGAGTTGCAAAGATTATAAATGTTTAATTTGATAGTGTTACCCTAGTGTCCATACACCCATTGCAGCACGCACATGACGTTTCAAGTACTCCATAGTAGCTGTGTCTCCCATACAGCCTCGTTAATATTTTTCAACACCTTGTTACAGATCGAGCTTTGTAGCTTAAAGCAATTCGAGCTGATTAGTTATCCAAAAACATAAACAGAAGTTTAGTTAACCTAATACAATTTAAACTGATATATTCCGCCCTTTGCACTCCGATGTCGCCTCTCAGGCGCCAACATAACGACCGGTTCTTTTTTTCCCCTGTTCTTTAAAATAAACGAGAACAGCATGATCTTGTGTTTAGAACATCAATCTTTTTATCAACTTGTTCTCTTGCAAATGCAAAACAGATTAGGATTTTTTTCCCTTATGAGTATAAAAAAAAATTGTGAAAAAGAACGTAAAGAGGAATAACTGTTCCATAGAAAGAACACAAATCGCAAAGTGTTCTTGGAGTGCAAAGGGTTAAGAGGACTTGGTACCCTTTAATCACCGAAAATCGATGAAAACATCGATTCCTCCCCCCCCCTTTTTGTTGCTTAAAATATGCTTTGATACCTAAAGTTTATTATTTCAAAATTTTGAAATTATCTGATAATTAATTATAAGTGTGATAAAAATGGGTTTTATTACTTTGACTCCATTTAAAATGCTACGCCCACTTCTATGTTTACATTTTTAACGCTACAGCTTTTCCTCGTTTATTTAAGTGTAAGAAAAATATATGAAGAAGCATAAAAAAATTAGATGAATATGTCATATGCATACAGCTACTTTTATGCGTAATTATTTTATTCTGGAATATTTATTTTATTTTGAAAAAAAAAAAAATTCTAAATGAAAACTTAAACTTCATCTAATTTTTCTTTATTTTTTTAGCCCCTTTTGCAACCTGCTTAGTAAACAGATTCGGTTGCAAAAATGTTAGCGTATGTGGATCTCTGATTGCAACCGCCAGTCTTCTTTTGAGTACAGCAATGCCTCGAATAGAATATTTATATATTACTATAGGTCTTCTTTGCGGTACGTTTTGTTTAGTATCTTTTTTAGCATAAATTAATATTGTTCTTGTAGTAAGTACACTGTTAAAAATGTCAGTTCAACAATGTACCATATATTGGTGCAATAAAGAGGTCTGCAGCAAATCACACCATATTATCGTGGAATATAGGTTGAACCAAATATCCTTTATCGGAAAAAAGCGGAGGTTTCACCGAGGATTGGTTTAACCTCTTTAACTGCAACTGAAATTTTCGCTGTCGCTTCATCAACAAATCGGGGAATCCCTTTCAAGAAAGACAACGGCAAACAAGGGCATCCGTGGCCCAAAGGATAAACGCGTTCAGCTATGAATCAGAGGATTCTTAGTTCGAGCCCGATCGGTGGACTTGACAAGGAAAAGTAAACAAGTAAATAATCGGAGGGTTGCCAGCTTTGCTACAAAAGTACTACTATTAAAATACTAAGGAAATTCGAATTTTGGTTCAACGTTTCACCATAAAATGGTGAAGCGAAAATATGGGTTTTGGGGCAACGTTTTACCACTAATTGGTATCTGTGATAGCACCGTAAAATGGTGAAACTAAACACCAAATGTTGGTTGCAGATAAATGGGTACCCAATTTTGGTGCAAGGTCGTAATAATTTTAAACAGTACATTGTTAATTTCTTTATAATCAATTGAATGAGTGAGATTAAAACGGATAAGATTCCACGGGACTTCCCTTCTAATCTTTTTTTTTAACCGAATTTAAAAGCACTCTAACCAATTTCAGAAGCGGGCAAAGGAGACAGGTTATCAATTCGACTGTTATGTATTTTTTTATTTATGTTCGCGCAAGATTTCTGTTCTAATTCCGATATTTGGATATTTTCTTTTGTTGGATGGGGGATGTTTAACTTGGACCTCCTTTAAAAAATATATCCGGTTATCCGGCGTTTAACTATCCGGATTTTTCAATTAACCAGACCATTTGAAATTAAATATTGTACGATTTCGAAAATTAATTTTTTGTTGGATAGAGAAAAATCCACTTTGGCCAAAACTGCAACAAATAATTGGTTATCCGCATTTTATTTATCCATAAATATCGATTAACCGGACTTTTTTTTTTAATATTTTCTCCGATTTCAAAATCTTTACATTGTTGGAGAGAGGTTGTACAACATTGAAATTGTGTTTACTCAGCATTTATTGAACGGGATATTCTCAAAGTATACTATCCGTGGCGCGGAAAAAAGTGAGTAACAACTAACTTTCCTGGTGAATAATAATATGGGGGCGAAGCCTCATGCTAAATTAGAAACTAAAAAATGAAAAATAAAATAATTTTTTTAAAAACAAAAAACCTATTTTAAGAAAAATGCCCTAAAAAGTAAAAAATAATTTTTAATTTTACGCTGTCCTTTTTCTTATGCTAGTTAGCAACATTTCGATGAAAGTGATTTAGATATTAAGTAACTTTGATAAATATTAAATTCTGAGGCACAAAAATCAATAGACAGAAAAAACAATAGTAGAAAAACAATATACTGAATTAGTGATGCGAGATATTTCAATAACAGTTATAAAATATCATTATTTCAATATTCGATAATTAAAAATATTATTTATAAGAAATAACAGTTATTTATTTGCTAAAAAAAACACTATTTCAAAATCAAAATTTAAAAAAAATATCTTGAAAAAATATGTTTTTAAAACAATTAATAAATGCGCTGTTTAATTTTATCCAGAAATACTTATACCATAAAAATAAGCAAGTTTAAAAAAAGGAAAAGGAAGAACGATCTGTTTATACATTCCACATGCAAGACGGCTGGTTGAAACATTCCGTGATGTGATAAATCGAATATCTCAAAGGCAGAAGGATCGTAATATTTACGTCACTTCGTTATTGGCACGTGTCCAATAACTATCAAGATATAATAATCATACTTTGTGATATTTACGTCACTTCGTTATTGGCACGTGTCCAATAACTATCAAGATATAATAATCATACTTTGTGATATTTACGTCACTTCGTTATTGACACGTGTCCAAAATTTGATCCAAAATATTTCGAGAATTATCATGAGAAAAAAAATCGTATGATTTTTTTATCGCATAATTTTATTTTATCGTATGATTGTATCGTATCGGGATATTTTTTTGAGTGGACGAAAGTTTATTGCTTCAGGAGAGGATGAGTTCAATTTGTTTAATATAGGGGGGAGATGGTTTTATGGGTTGAATCAGTTTTCGGGTGTATTTTGTTTATTTCTTTGGAGGTTCGGAGAAAGATATTTTGCTTGCGTTTCGCATTTAGTTGACGTTGCATTGTAAAAGGTAAATATCATAAATTTAAAATGTTATTAATTTTCTTATTTATCATGGTCTGGCATATTGCGCTATATTAAATAAAAACAAAATTTGTATGGAAGTTTAAAGTGTATGTTGACAAAAATTGAATAGAAATGAATTTTTTTTTATGTTTACGTATATTGAGATCGCCAACTTTAATTTAATGATGTAAAAATTATTAGGAGAAATTAATATGTTTATATAATAAAAATAATTTATTGAATTATTTTTAAGTGTTGGATCGTTAACAGTATTTTAATGAAAATAATTCCTACTGTTAACTAATAAAAAAATTCCATGAAAACTTAGCATTTGATGTTTTGCGGCGCCTAATTCTTAAGTGGACTACATTTAATCTCGCATGATATCAAATAACAGTTAAATATACTAGTTATTTCATTATAATATCGTAATAACTGTCGTTATTTAATAATAACTACTAAGATCATCCCTGTTATTAAATGCCAGTTTTAAATTGTATAATAAAATCTATTAAAAAGATTTTGAAAATCCTCTCCAACTAAGCTATGTACTTTATTATTTACAATTTAAACCTCAGACGTTTCATTTCAAAATATGATAATTAATGTGTCTAAATACATTAAAGTATTTGAAATATCATTTGGAATTATATAGAGTTTAAAATTGTTTTTAATAAGTTCTTAAACCCATAAAAAAATGTTTAAACAATATCAATTTTATGATGGTAATTCAATTTTTGCATTTACAATTTCTTCAAATGGTGCGTTTTTTAATAATTTTTTGATAATTTTGCAAAACTTCACAAGTAGAAATAATAGTCAACTTTAAATAAAAATGTCTGAATAAGTGCATGAATCTAATTTTATGTAATTGTGTATGTGAATTTATGTGTTTCAACCTTGTGTGTGTAATTAAGGCTGTGTTGGAATGTATACATATGTCTGTATAATAAATTTAACTATTTTACTACAACATTATAGCATTTTTTATTGTGGACATCTCTTTTGAACAATTGGTATTAATAATAAGAAAAAGCAACTTGCTACAATAATACCCCCGGATACGTAAAATCCTTGTTCATAGGTATGGGTCTGGTCGTATATCATACCTGAAAAAGATATTAATATTAATAAAACAATCCTTTAAAAATCAGTAAACAAATCCAATGATAATTTTTTAATATCTGGTCAAATTACAGAGTGGCAACATAACCTGGAAATCATGGAATTATCATGGAATTTTTTTAATTCTGGAAATGGCAGGGAAGTTTTCAAAATTTCACAAAAAATCAGGGAAATTTTCTAATTTTGGTCATTAAAAGGGGCAATCATCGTCCATTATCCCCTCTATTCTGGGTAATTTAGTTGTAAATATTTCCTTTTAATTCTGAAAAAGAATTTTATATAAAGCATGGATGTGGTCATTTTTAGTATTTTTGTAGAAACGGAAATTACTGCAGGAGGGAAAAGCGAAATCAAACGTTGGTGATTTGGTTATTGGATTGTAAACAACAAGTGCTTGGCCAATAAATATGCGATTTATTGAAGATTGGAATAGGAAGCATATAAAACATTTAAAATTATCTACAAAAGAAATGGAAAAATCTTGTTGTTGTTTTTTTGCATTAACTACTTCCAGAGAGCATGTTTAATTACTATTACGCCTGTGGCACGTGTATAATTTTGTGTTGAATCCATAAATTATTATTTTAAATGACTAAAAGTATTGCTTTTTTTTTAAAATTTATAATGCAATATATTTATTGCGTTATTGTAGGGTGGATACTTTGTTTCTATGCAAAGCATGTATTGCAACATTTCTAAATGTAATTGTAAATTTAGGGAAATTTTTATGAAACCATCAGGGAAATTTTTTTTCCGGGATTTTGTTGCCACCCTGTATTAGTTTTTTTTTTGCATATTGCTACAAAAACTGAAATCCATGGATGACTTAAGTCATTCAGGTCTGTTGGAAGAGCTACCCACTCAATACAAGGACTCGATTTTCAATTGTGGAATGGACAGTGTGTCTATAGAACAGGGAGAACATCTGAAAAATATCAGGGATTTGGGGAATTTTTGAAAAAAAATTTAGAGAAATTAAAAAAAAAAAGTTGATTTCTGATTATGAAACCGTTGATTAACTGCTTATATTCAAATACTTTTAAAACTCAATCAAAACAAAGAAAATATCTTGTAGGATTATTAATCTCGTGTACTTAATTTTTATTTTCAATATCGTACCGAAATGCCGATGTTTCTAGAACTTGGCAGAACAATTGGTTGTCTATAACTGGTCCACTCAAGCAATTTTAATAATGGATGTTCAAATGTTTAATAATTATTAAATTCCTAGTAAAATTCCAATTTTTCTTGAGCATTATGCTTAAACATTTTGTTTTGCCAAACTGTTTAACTTGTCAGAAACTGCTCTAAGCTCTCTTTTTTTATTCTTTGGGTGCATTAGAAAATTATTAATTTTGGAAACTTGTAAAGCACTATGTAGTGTCGAATATTGTGTGATTTTTTTTTCGTGTTCTCGTGCTTAATTTGTGTAAATCGATATTGTTTCAATCGCACTGAAAATACTAGAAATGTCAGGGAATTACAAATTGTCTACCCTCTGGACACACGAATGGAAGTGATAAGAAAAAATCTTGTTTTGTGCGTTTATATATTTCTTGCATACAGATCAAGTAAATTAATTTGCTAAATATATTTAAGAAAATTAAGATTTATTTTAAGAAAATTAACGAAATTTATTTAATAAACCGAAAAGAACACGAGTTAAGAATAAGGTATGATTATTTAGATTATTTTCATGTAACTTAAATATATATTTGCCTGCTAAAGGTGTGCCACATGTTATGGCTATCCCTCCTGTAAATCCAAGTAGTCCATAACCAGTGTTCAGTCTTCTTATTCCTACAAGTTCTACCAGAACGACAGGAGTCAGGCAAGCACTACCACCTAGTAATAAATTTGTTATTTTGCAGTTTTATGAAAGTAATTTTTTTAAAAAAAATTATCATTTGGCTGAAAATTTATTTTTACAAAAACTATATAGAAAATTCGTAAACGGCGATTTAAATTGGAATGGCCATTTGAATAAGAATTATTTGTATAGTCTTTTAAAAATATATTTAAAGAGATTTCCCCTAAAACACCTTATATTGTACACACGTTTTTGTATATATATACTTTGCTCCCCCCAGGCCCGCACCAACTATGTCCCGACACCGAAGGGACCGGGCTCAGGCTACCTAGCCCATTGTATACGGTGCGGGCCGGGAATATACTTTAATAATGTTTTATTGTTAATATACATTTATATAGATTCCATTTATTTTTTCGAATATGTTCATGTAAATTATTTTTGCCTTAGAGCGCACAAGTGAAATTTCGTTTAGCTTGCTAGCAATCATTGGATTGCGAGTTCGAACCATTATGATTGGATTTGACAAAAGTTCAGATTTTATTTCCGAAGTACCCTGAATCCTTTTCGTAGCTCTATATTGAACCCGTTCTATAAATCAATATGATTTTTAAGATAAGGTGACCAGAATTGTACTCTTATTCAAGATGAGTCCTAACCAACCTCCTATATATAGTGGTAAAATTACCTCCTTATATCAATTGGCATGGGCTGACTTTACAGTAGGGATTTCAAGGCACTTGCCTCCCCCCCCCCATCCTTTTGAAAAGGGCCCCCCAAAAATATTATAAAGCTAAAAAAAAAGTTAAAAGTAAATTTTCTAACTAATGATTTTTTTTTAATCAATCTATATTTTTTTCAAATTTTTACTATTTTATCCAATCAAATCACTTTCATGTTTCCTGCATGTTCATGAGGCATGTCTTCAAATCGTTTTCGTCAAAGGAATTCCGTGTTGGATCACTTGCAAAATTCATTTCCTGACCAAAACCACAAACAAACTGTTTATAGTGTATACTAATTAATGTGGATTTGTCATTTACGGATACACTTTTCCCTTTTCCAAATTTTCTGATAATGCGATAATTACACGGATTCGCTATAAAATAACTAGAACATTCATTCGCATGTGGTTCAAATAAAAGAAAACGGAAAGAAAAGAAAGTACAGTATGATAAAGGTATGAAAAATTGTTGAAAGGTATTACAACTGATTGATTCTGTTATTTTGCATTGTGTACTTATACATAAATTTATCAGTTTTTTTTAAAAGGTAAATGTTCTTTTGCCATGGGCCCCAAAACTTGTAAGTCGGTCCCTAGCTGTTGGGCCCCTGCCTAAAGGTAAATCAGGCACTGGAGTTAATATCGTATAAGAAGTATATTGTAAAATCTTACCAAAAGTCGTTCCGAATACAATGCAGTAAAGTGCCATCTGGTAATATTGGGTGATCAGTGATGTCGTGAAATTAGAAAGTCCGTTGATCAGTAGAGCTACGGTAAACATATGGAGACTTTTTATTGATGTCCTATCGGCCAAAATTCCGAAGGTCAATCTCCCTACAGTATTTGAGAACCCGATGATAGCCAAGAAGTAACTTGCTTGCTTTTCAGTCGCCAATTCAAGTTCGTGTGCTCTGTGGGGTGTATACACAAATGGTATTCTTATTCCCAAAGAATATATGAAGCTAGCTAAATTTAAAATCAAGAATGTATAATTCGAAATCACAGACAGGTCTATTAAATGCCGAATCGTGTCTGTGAAATTTATACAACGATTTTGACTTAGGAATACCGAAGAGTTGGCATCTAACGGCAGGACAAATGCACTTCCATATGTTCGATTGGCTGTAAGTACCGTGTCCGACTCGTGTACTATAACATCATTGTCATCAGTTTGAGTAGCATTTGAAATATTGTCTGAAGGCAGAGGTTTAAACACTTCTATGTCTGCTTTCGACGTGTAGGGCGTTACAGCTGCGCTTTGCAGGACATCCGCCTGGGATTTTGTAGCTGGACCATGTTCGCTGTAAAGAAGACTTAGTACTACGCAGTTCAGTAGTAGTCCTGATTCGATTAACATTGCACCTTTCCAGAAACCAAAGTATTGAGTGAGCCATGCTGTCATTGGAGCAAACAGCAGCGAACCGAATCCAGAACCTGCAAATGCCATTCCCATGGCCAAGGCACGTTTCTTTTCAAAATGGGCGCCAATAATGGCGACCGATGACAAATCCATTAACCCAATACCGATACCTAAAAAAAAAAGAAGATACTATATATTTTTAATAACTGTTTAAAAGAAATGTATAACAAAAGCAATATCAATTTATTATATTTTACGTTAAAACATATTTTATAAACTACACTGTTAAAAATCCGTTCCATTTCAGTATTTTTATTTTGTTTTGTTCTACTTGAAAAATTGGTAACGTTTTGGTACTTGTTTACTTCTTTAAAACTGCAACCTCTGTAACTGCAACCGGTTATCTGAATTGTAAAAGTTTTTTTTTATAGATCGTATAAAATTTAGGTATTTATACGGAAGTTTCTTTGGCGTTGTATATATTTTTTTATTTCATACCACACACAATTTTAAGCAATATTTTATTTTTTTATTTTGTTTATACAGACAACTCTTGTTATCTCGAACTCGAAGGGAAGTGTATAAAAATTCGAGATATCGAAAATTCGAGTTATCGAAAATCCTATAAAAAAGCTGTTTTGGTACAAATAAATACAAGTATACTTACACTATTTCATTTTAAATTTCTATCCAAAATAGTTTGGTGGGTCTATTTTTTCGGAATCAATTATATTTTCCAAATGCACGATTGCTTGAAATGTCTCTGATGTTTCCATTTCCGGCCTCGATTCAATGAATGCACGCATAGATTTTATGGAAGATGAGCCTCTTACAAAGTTATCATTGGAGGAGGTTCGCATTCTTCATTATCATTCTTCTTCTGAGAGCGATCTCTCATCAAATGCTGCTATAGAGAGAGCATTGCATTTTCGTTTTGTCGCCATTATTCACAGCGACAAATCAACACCTCACGAAAGCCTAAACAAAAGTGAGAAGGGGTCGAGTTCGAGTGTCGTCTTCATATTTTTAGTGAGTTGCTTTTTGGACGGTCGGTATAATGTTGCAAGAAAGTGACTCACTTTACCGAAAACGCCAGCTGGCTTGAGGGACGATAAATCATTAATATATCTTTGTTGGACTGTGTTAAAGAGGAGGGGATACAGCTCAGGGAATCCAGTCTGGCGACATTCAAACAAAAGGGTGAGGCACAGGTAATAATCCATTGTTGTGTATCCCCTTTCAGTAACGCATAATAAGAAAGAGAACTGATAAGAAGAACTTGTCAATTACATATGTGCTAAAGGTTCTTCAAAATCCCTTGTTTTAAGAGGAAAACAAAATTTCGAGTTGCGAGGAAACTTCGAGTTATCGAAAATAACGACAAAAAACTTTGAATTAAAGAGATAAAATTACATTAAATAAGTAACGAAGGTGCAGGGAAATTGATTTTTTTCGAGATATCGAAAAATTCGAGTTATCGAAGTTCGAGTTATCGCGAGTCTACTGTACTATACGTCCTTACTTTTGTTACACTCCATTAAGAACTATTCTTAAATAGACCATGGCAACAGAGCACATTGGCATGACATTCGTTCTTCATCCAAAAAAACAAATACATTCGGCACGTCACTTAAACGGGAGCCAATTTCTCCAAAATTATTAAGTCACTATTTTTCTATCTTTCGAAAACGTCACATGAAACGTCACTAGAGAATGATAATTATTTATATAAAAAGGTCATTTATATCAAAATTTGTGAAAGAAATTTAAGCTTTTTTT
This sequence comes from Troglohyphantes excavatus, assembly GCA_963932185.1. Lineage (NCBI taxonomy): Eukaryota > Metazoa > Arthropoda > Arachnida > Araneae > Linyphiidae > Troglohyphantes > Troglohyphantes excavatus. Next base: position 9,478,220 of record OZ010667.1, read on the forward strand.
TTCTTACCAATTTTTCTACGTCACGCAATTACCGAGTTCTCCTTCCCCCGTGTCACCGATGGTACCCTTACAAGGGGCAGGACGTAATAAATGAACAGCTCCTTATATACTTTACGATGCATACAAAATCGTTTAATTTCGGTGTCAAATCGAATGTTTCGAAGAGCAGGCAGCTATAATATTTAGAAATATTCCCTTTTGTTTACTAATGTATAAAACACAGAATGGATCGCAAATTTTATATTTAATTGTACATTGTTAAAAATTTCAGTTCAACTTTGCATCATATATTGGTGTAAAACAGAGGTATGCACAAGTTACACCATATATTGGTGCAAAACAGAGGTGTGCAGCAAGTTACACCATATATTGGCGCCAAACAGAGTTATGCAGCAAGTTTCATCATATTATGGTGCAATCTAGGTTGAACCAAAAATCTTTATCGAAAAAAACGGGATTTTCACCTATAATTACTTCAACCTCTTTAACTGCAACCGAAATTTTCAATGTCGCTCCATCAATAAACCTGGGAATCCCCTCCAAGAAAGACAACGACAGGGCCCGGTTGCCCAGCGGATAAAGGCGTTCAGCTGGTAATCAGAAGATTGCTAGTTCAAGCCCGTGCGATGGACTTGACAAAGAAAAGCAAAAATAAGTAGTGATCTTGTGATCGGAGGGTTACCAGTTTCGCTACTAAAATACTAGAAAGTCAGCCGGAACATCCAACAAATTATACCGGCAACCAACCAAAGTATGCAATTATTAATTTTAATTTAAAATTATACAATTTTGGATCAATATTTCAACATAAAATGGTGAAGCGGAAATTCGAGTTTTGGTGCAATGTTTCACTATAAAATGGTGAACAGGAAGCACCATAAAATGGTGGAATTAAGCACCAAATGTTGGTTGCAGCTAAATGGATACCAAATTTTGGTACAAGGTCGTGATAATTTTTAACGGTGTTGTTATTTACAATAAAAACTTTTTGACCGCCAAATGTTATAGAATTCGGAACAATATAAATGCATATTAATTAATATTTTCTGACATATTGATCAGAATTCGTACCACAAAGAATCCCAATGGTTATGAATAAGTATTCAATTCGAGGCGCCGCTAGGCTTAAAAGGGCACCTGTGGTTGCAATCAGAGATCCACATATACTAACTTTTCTGTAACCAAAGCGGCTAACAAGGCACGTAGCAAATGGAGCTGAAAATAAATGGGGAAAAGAATTTTAAGGAGATAATCATTATTTACGGAATCTTTCTAGAAAAAAAGGAAAACCGACTTTAAGGAAAATGCGCTAAAAAGTAAAAAAAAAATAATTTAATTTTACGAATTTGTTGAAAAAATTAAATTATTGAATATCAATTTTATACTTATTACAACTTTTTGAAATCGGCGCCAAAATTTAGGTAAAATTTTTGTAAATTGACACCAACTTCAAAAAGTTTTAATAAGTATAAAATTGATATTCAATAATTCAATTTTTTCACCTCATTCGTAAAATTAAAAAATATTTTTTACTTTTTAGCGCTTTTGCCTTAAAGTCGGTTTTCCTTTTTTAACCGACTGCCCAGCGCGCCAACCAAAACTCCAAAATAAAACCGCCATAAAATATAAATTGAAACCGCCAAATCGCGCGCCAAGTCGAGAGGTTATCAATTCGACCATTATGTATTTTTTTATGTATGTTCGTGCGGGATTTCGGTTATACTTCAGATATTTGTACAATTTTTTTTTGTTGGATAGGGGCTGTTTCATTTGGGAGCATTTTGAAAAAAATATATATCCGGCATTTAACTATCTAGAATTCTCAATTAACAGGACCGTTTGAAAATAAATATTGTCCGATTTCGAAAATTCTTTTTTTGTAGGAGAGAGAAAAATCCACTTAGGCAAAATCTGCAAAAAATAAATCAGTTATCTGGCTGTTATATATCCGGAAATGTCGATTTTCCGGAATTTTGTATACAATTAATCCGATTTCATACTATTTTCAATGTTTAACAGAATTTTTACAACAATGACATTTCATTTAACCAGCATTTATTGGCATTGATAGGAATTCTTTTACAATATACATTGTTGAGCAGAAGTTGCTACTTGAATTTCTTGGTGAATAATAATAGGGGGCGAAGCCTTCTGCTAAATTAAAATCTAAAAAGAGAAAAATAAAATAATCTTTCTAGAAAAAAGGAAAACCGACTTTAAGGAAAATGCGCTAAAAAGTAAAAAATAATTTTTAATTCTACGAATGAGTTGAAAAATTGAATTATTGAATATCAATTTTATACTTAGTACAACTTTTTGAAGTTAGTGCCAATTTACAAAAATCATACCCGAATTTTGGCACCGATTTCAAAAAGTTGTACTAAGTATAAAATTGATATTCAAAAATTCAATTTTTCAACTCATTCGTAGAATTAAAAATTATTTTTTACTTTTTAGCGCATTTTCCTTATTGTCGGTTTTCCTTTTTTTTAGAAAGATTATTTTATTTTTGACTGTTTAGATTTTAATTTAGCAGGAGGCTTCGCCCCCTATTATTATTCACCAAGAAATTCAAGCAGCAACTTGTGCTCAACAACATATATTGTAAAACAATCCCTATCAATGCCAATAAATGCTGGTTAAATGAAATGTCATTGTTATACAACTTCTGTTAAACAGTGAAATTATTATGAAATCGGATAAATTGTTTAAAAAAAACTCCGGTTAATCGACATTTCCGGATATATAACAGCCGGATAACAGATCATTTTTTTGCAGATTTTGTCTAAGTGGATTTTTCTCTCTCCAACAAAAAAAGAATTTTCAAAATCGGACAGTATTGTTTTTCAAACGGTCCGGTTAATTGATAATTCCTGATAATTAAATGCCGGATAACCGGATAATTTTTTTAAATTGCTCCCAAGTCCAATTCCACTATCCAACAAAAAAAAAAAATTGTGCAAATATCTGAAGTAGAACCGAAATCCCGCGCGAACATACATAAAAAAAAATACATAGCGGTCGAATTGATAACCTCTCGAATTGGCGCGCGTTGGCGGTTTTTAATTTAAAGTTTCCGGCAGTTTTATTTTGAAATTTTGGTTGGTGCGTTGTTCAGTCGGTTAAAAATAGGTTTCTCCCCCACCCACTAATATTGTTTTTTTTACCTATAATCCGAAAGAAACTTTGCACATGCCCTCAGGACATCTTATTATCCAGACCCTTTTATGTTATTTTTTCTTGATTGCTGAGCCTTTACATTTTATCCTTAACGTAAAGTTCACATTCACATCGCCAATTGGCTCATATTTTTTCTTTTAGCCAAGTTACAGGAATTACTCTTTGTTGAAAACCTTCACTACGTAAGATATTCAAACTTATATATTCAACGTTACGTTAATACTATCTAATAATAATAACTGCAGTATGCCACTCTTAACTGCAGTATACGATTCTGCTCTCATACCTCCAAGGGAAATCAGACTATGACGGTAAATAATCTACCATCAGATAGAGGAAAGGTGGACCGCATCAAACAGGTTGGCCATTTATACACTCCAACTATTAGCGGCCGTTAGTCATATTTTGCAACTAATAATTTTAGTAATTTTACACCCAGTCGTTATTTTTTACGTCTAACGTCGATGTTCAATAATTGCTCTCATATAATTTTCAGTAATTTTGTCAGTAAGGCATAATATTTTTGGAGTACAAATGGAAACATGATGCTAATTTTCGGGAAAAAAGGTTCAACAATTACAAAGATATTAACAGTTAGCAGTTGCGTTTAAGCAGTTTGAATTATTTTATAATTACGCCTAAGCAGAACATGTTGGCAACTAAAACAAAATTGCTAGATGCCAATGGCGCCTAACTTTTATATCCTAATTTCGAATCTTGACCGCCTGGGTCTTAAAACTATTCTCAACCCAAACCTTATAGTATAGCATCTCTTCGATTTGTATGTACATACTATACACGGGGACAATTTAAGTTGAACCTGAAGCGGAAGCTATGATATGTATAAATATTCAATTGCTTTAGGCTCAACTTAGGTTGTCCCCGAGTATAGTCCAAACTTGATGCAACACCTACCACAAATTAATGAGTGAATAAACTTGATGTAACACTTACCACAAATTAATGAGTGAATAAACTTGATATAACACCTACCACAAATTAATGAGTGAATAAACTTGATGTAACACCTACCACAAATTAATGAGTGAATAAACTTGATGTAACACCTACCACAAATTAATGAGTGAATAAACTTGATGTAACACCTACCACAAATTAATGAGTGAATAAACTTGATGTAACACCTACACAAATTAAATAGTGAATAAACTTGATGTAACACTTACCACAAATTAAGCTGGTTCCAAACAGGATGGATGATACAAGAGAAGTTTTTGCACTGGATCCTCCGTAATACTCGTACAGAGATTCATGGAACGCTCCTATGGAAAACAAAAATCCATCGTAGATGAACCGTATAAAGAAGGTTGCTAATACATACATCCATGCCCAGCCTTCATCCAAATGAGACGTGGCAAGAGCAAGTCTGGAAGAACTACCTGCGTTCATCTTCTCAATTAACTGAAGATTTATTTCCGTTGAAATCCATGTGATTACAGATCCACATCCAAAGAATGTGCAAGATTTGTTTCCTCAGTAATACATAAACAAAGATGTATTTGATATTTATTGATCATTGTTCTTCAAGGGGGAAAAAAAATCTTTATTCTTAACTCTCGTTTTAAGATATTAACAAACTATATTATTAAGCCTGAAGTGCCAACTATTTTGAAGCAAAGGTATATTCTTTCACTGATCGGCTACTTCAGAAACGGAGTTCATATTTTCAAAGTCATATTATCGAAATTGTTAGCTTTATAATTTTCGTAAATAAGCAATGTTTCCTGTCAAAAACATAACGATACTCTAAACGTATTGATGCCATTCTTTTTTTGACAAAGTCTTTCAGAAATTAATTTATATTGTAATCTGGGTACTTGTATGAATTATGAACTGCATTAACTAATTTGGTAGTGTAGCAGACGCTTAATCGGAAGATTAGCAATATATAGTCTTATAATTCTAATGAAGATTAGCTTTGCAGAGGGAACTTCTATATATTAAATGTGTTGTGTGGCATATTCTATCATGTCGTTCATTGTGTGGAAGGTTGCAGAGAGTGGTTTAAACAAAATATCGACAAGTTTTGTGAAAACTTTCAAAATAAATTAATACAAAATGTTTCACAGCATTTCTTCCAAAATTAATTTTTTTACTTTAAATAAACTTATATTTTCCTCTGTGGAAATCGAAAAATACATTAATAGTATTTCGGTAGTATTTAAGATAAAGTCGCGTGCAGAAGTAGAATAATAAAAAAAAATTACGCAGCAAATGGCATCATTAATTTGTAGGATATTATTTATTTTTAGGATTATTTACGTAAGATTTTAATGTAGCCTGCTGTCATAAACTCCGACAATAGAAATTTTGCGTTTCAAAAACTAATTATGAAGGAAAACTCTAATATTTTATAATAAATGGAACATTCTTAAAAGTAATATTTAGCTAGTCGAGAATTATTTCGTTCTTTATTGAAATTAAACTACATCGCTTTCTTCCATTTCACGTTGCAACTCAGCGAATTTGCGACATCAAGAAATGTCCAGCAATGCTCGTCTTATTCGAAAAAATATGCCGTAAAAGTGGAGATATTACGAATATCATGGATTATATTTTTTGAAGGTTTTAAACACAAATTTCAGCCAAAGTGAACCTTTCAAAGATTGATGTCAGATGCAACATGGCGTCCCCGTCTTGTCCGGCCAGAAGAGGACAGAGGTTCGGCTTGGTTATACGTTTTTGCCGCTTTCATGATACGCTTCATGTTCGATGGTTTTATGTTTTCCATTGGTGTATTCCACGAGCCCTTATACGAGTATTTCGGTGCTTCTAATGCAGCCACGTCAGTTGTAGCATCCATCCTGTTTGGAGTTGACGGGATTGCGGGTGAGTCGTGAACGAAGCATAAATTTTCCTTTTGCATAAATTTTCCTTTTGATTTAAAATAACGTTAAAGTAAAGAATAACGGGGGCAGTCCGCCAAGGCGCAAAAATTAATGTCGCCAAAAATACGATTTCAGTTCAAATCGCCAACTCTGCGCAATCCTTGCGTAATATATTTTAAAAGCGGGCGCATTGCGCAAATTCGAATCCAAATCGTAATTTCGTTAATTTTCCAATCGCTTCCCCATCGCAATATCGATTTACCATTCGATATTTTGTAATAACTTCTTACTTCGTATATTTAGTAATATTTTTGTATAGTTATAAATCATCGATAAATTGACGTCAGGTAAGTTTTTCATTCTGTGTCTCTCATTGGTTTAATCTATAGCAATGAGCTCCATCCACTATTTTACGTGATATCGATTAATAGTGCTGAATCATCATACGGAAATGGAAACCTTACACTGACAAACTGACGTCAGGAAAGTTTTTCATTCTGTGTTCCACGCCAAATAAGTTGTTGATGAGAATTAATTTGGCGGAGCGCCCCTTTATTCTTTACTTTTACCCAAAATAACCTTGCCATCTAACTTATTAATTATGCTAGTTAGCAGCAATATATTTATGACGCATAAAGTTGGTTTTCTAAGCTGAAGTCAATAAGCGTTTTGAACTAACTTTAGGTTAGTTTTACCAGCAATGCAAATAATTTTTAAATTCATAAAAATATTCTGTGTTCAGTTACTTTTCGAATCTGACTTTTTGAGTCGTTTTTTAAAACTGTTTCTATTAAAACAAATATAAATAAAAAAACATTTTAATTATAAGTTTTGGAAATATAAGTAGACCACTTTGCAGTGAAAATAATTTACAACTTTTTACATTTCCCGTACCGCTCTCAGGGTGAACAATTTAAATAATTAAAATTGTGCACTTCGCAAAGAATAAAATTTAGAAGTGCTACATTTCAACTTAATTGATTTACTCAATGAAAATAATTTATATTTGACGTTAAACGTCTTTCAGTTTGGTTAAGAGGGTGTTGCTTGGTAAAACCACTTATAACAGAAGTATGAAGTGCGCTTGCGCAGATGGCACCGTTGTCGTGCCACTTTAAATTTAGGCTCGGACGCGTATTTCGCAGATACATAGTTTGACAGTACGTTTATCGATTTGAATATGTTTTCTCGTTTGACGAAAGTATAATCCATCTAACTTAAACCTGTACTTATTAAGAGTTACAAAGTATATAAATGTTTAATTTATTATTGTTACCCTAGTGTCCATAGACCCACTGGCACGTACAAGACTATTTACGTACCCCACTGTGGCTGTGTCTCCCATACCATACAACCTCGTTGATTTGCGTTATATTTTTCAACACTTTGTTACAGATAGAGCTTTGTAGCTTAAGGTAATACGAGATGATTAGTTATCCAAAAACATAGTCATAAGTTTAATTAACTTAAAGCATCTTACTTTGGTTTGGTACTCTTTGATTGCCGAAAATCGATGAAAATATCGATTTTCCGTTTTTTTTGGCTTAAAACATGTTCTGATACGTAAAGTTCATTATTTCAAAATTTTGAAATTATCTGATAATTAATTATAAGTGTGATAAAAATGCTTTTATAACTTTGACTCCATTTAAAATCCGACGCCCACTTCTATGCTTACATTTTTTTACGCCACAGCTTTTCCTCGTTTATTTATAAGTGTAAGAAAAATGTATGAAGAAGCATAAAAAATAAATGAATATGTCATATGCATACAGCTACTTTTATGCGCAATTATTTTATTCTGAAATATTTATTTCATTTTGAAAAAAAATCTAAATGAAAACTTAATCTTTATCTAATTTTTCTCATTTATTTTTTAGCCCCCTTTGCAACCTGCTTAGTAAACCGATTCGGTTGCAAAAATGTTAGCGTATGTGGATCTCTGATTGCAACCGCCAGTCTTCTATTGAGTACAGCAATGCCTCGAATAGAATATTTATATATTACTATAGGTCTTCTTTGCGGTACGTTTTGTTAAGTATCTTTTTTAGCATAAATTAATATTGTTCTTGTAGTAAGTTCCCTGTTAAAAATGTCACTTCAACGATATACCATATCTTGGTGCAATAAAGAGGTCTGCAGCAAATTACACCATATTATCGTGGAATATAGGTTGAACTAAAAATCCTTTATCGGAAATAAGTGGAGGTTTCACCGATAACTGGTTCAACAACCTCTTTAAATGCAACCGAAATTTTCGCTGTCGCTACATCAACAAACCGGGGAATCTTCCCAAGAAAGACAACGACGAACAAGGGCCTCCGTGGCCCAATGGATAAAGGCGTTCATCTATGAATCAAAGGATTCTTTGTTCGAGTGTGATTGGTGGACTTTACAAGAAAAAGTAAATAAGTTATGATCTTGCAATCGGAGGGTTGCCAGCTTCGCTACAAAAATACTACTATTAAAATACTAAGGAAAAACGAATTTTGGTTCAACGTTTCACCATAAAATGGTGAAGCGAAAATATGAGTTTTGGTGCAATGCTTCATCACTAAATGTTACCTGTGATAGTACCGTAAAATGGTGAAACTAAGCATCAAATGTTGTTTGCAGTTAAATGGGTACCAAATTTTGGTGCAAGGTCGTAATAATTTTTAACAGTGTATTGTTAATTTTTTTTATAATCAATTGAATGGGTGAGATAAAATCACAGATAAGATTCCACCGAAATCCAATTAAAATCTTTTCTTTTTTTAACCGACTTTAAAAGCGCTCTAACTAATTTCAAAAGCGCGCCAAAGGACACAGGTTATCAATTCGACGGTTAGGTATGTTCGCGCAAAATTTCTGTTCTAATTCAGATATTTTGATATTTTGTTTTGTTGGATGGGGGATGTTTAACTTGGGCCTCATTAAAAAAATATATCCGGTTATCCGGCGCTTAACTATCCGGAATTTTCAATTAACCGGACCATTTGAAATTAAATATTGTACGATTTCGAAAATTAATTTTTTGTTGGATAGAGAAAAATCCACTTTGGCAAAAACTGAAAAAAATAATTGGTTATCCCCATTTTATTTATCCATAAATATCGATTAACCGGACTTTTTTTTTAATATTTTCTCCGATTTCAAAATCTTTACATTGTTGGATAGAGGTTGTACAACGTTGAAATTTTGTTTACTCAGCATTTATTGAACGGGATATTCTCAAAATATACTATCCGTGGAGTGGAAAAAAGTTAGTAACAACTAACTTTCCTGGTGAATAATAATATGGGGCGAAGCCTCATGCTAAATTAGAAACTAAAAAATAAAATAATTTTTTAAAAAAGAAAACCGATTTTAAGAAAAATGCACTAAAAAGTAAAAAATAATTTTTAATTTTACGCTGGCCTTTTTCTGATACCAGTTAGCAAAATTTCGATGAAAGTGATTTAGTTATTAAGTAACTTTGATAAATATTAAATTCTGATGTACAACAAACAATAGACTGAATATGTATTCATATATGAAGGGGTGAAAAGCCAAAAGGTATAAGTGATTTTTTAAAAAATAGGGTTAAATGCGGCTATACGCATATGAAATGTTGATGGCAAAGAGATACAAGTAAATGTCTGTCATGTGCTGAGATCTAGCTGCGTTAGAATCAACTACTTCAAGATTTTCTATAGAAGAAGACCAACTTTAAACTGCGCTTTCGTAAAATGATGAAATTGTCACTGAATGAAATTGCACTTTGTACCTCTTGGTTTCTCACATCCTGATATGTTAATAGCTTGGTTTATGTCTTAAAATTATGTTTGTCTCAAGTGTATGTTACCTTGTGTATCTTATTTCAGGTTTTGGTATCGGACTAATGGATTTTTCAACTGTCGCCATGATTGGCGCCCACTTCGACAAGAAACGTGCGACTGTCATGGGAATAGTCTTTTCCGGTTCCGGGTTCGGGTCTCTGATGTTCGCTCCATTGATCGGATGGCTCAACCAGTACTACGGTTCCTGGAAAGGTTCGATGGTGATAGTATCCGGATTGATACTGAACTGCACGGCGCTGAGCCTCCTCTACAGCGGACAAGGATCAATTGTTCCAAAATCAGCAGAATCAGCGGTCGACGTTCTGCAAAGGGCAGTTGTGACTCCGATCGGCTCGAAAGAGAGCACACATGTGCTGAAACATTCGCTTCAGGAAGAACAAATTTCTAGTGCTACTCAAACTAACGATGAGGACGTTTTAGTAGATAATTTGGGGACGTTATCTTCAAGTCAACAACGGGAAATCACGTTTGCTTTACAAGAAACTCCAAGTTCCTTGGTATATCAAGAACGATCCCGTTGTATGACGTTCAAGGACGTAGTTCAGAACCTGATGGACGTGTCTGTGTTCGGAAATCCAGTTTTCCTTCTTTTTAATTTAGGATGTGTGATATTTTCTTTAGTGATACGAATCCCTTTTGTGTATATACCACATCGTTCGACGGAGCTTGGGATAGCAACGACCAGAGAGTCGAGTTACCTGATGGCAGTGATCGGGGTGTCCAACACCTTAGGGAGGTTGGTGTTGGGAACTTGCGCAGATAAGACATCCGTCAGCAGACTCAGTATTTTCAACGCGTGTTTGATGGTCAACGGACTTGCTAATTTGGCCACATCGCTGATCACTTGTTATTACCAGATGGCGATTTACGGATTTGTATTCGGATTCACGTTTGGTGAGATTTTGCGAACACTTTATGTTTAATTAGTTTTAAATAAGATATGAGGCATTGCGGATATAAAGGTCGAACTCAACGTTGTTGCCAGGCCCGTTGGTATAGATTTTATGGGGAGGGGGGGGGGGGGGGGTCAGTGACTAGCTAAATATCCACAAATGGTGTGTGCTTAGTTTTGTTTCTGTATATCCACTGATCTCTAACTGTAACTTCTGGATAGGGCAAGACATTTTGTTGACTTGAAGCCGATATGTAGGCCGCCATGATGGGGTACACTTTTCTTGATACCGCAATATTTCGTATATTTTTCATGTTAAAATACGCCGACATATATTATTTTTGGGTAAGTTTTTTTTATTTTCTTTTTAAACCCATTTTAAATGTAATCTGCTATTTAAATAGGAAGTCATTTGCAAGTCAAAGTAGAAGTAGTTAAAAAGCAAGAGCAAAAACTATCTGTTTGGCAATATAAAAATTAACTCTATAAGAAGAAAATATAATATTTATATATATTTAATACTTCTACAAGGTAATAAAAAATACCACTAAATCATTTTTAAAAAAATGTTGGGACATAGTATGGCAGCTTTCAATTGGTTTCAACGCGCCGTAGAGGAAACAAGGTTTGAGCCTTCCAGCAGTTACAGTTAGAGTTCAGTGTGTATATCTCAGTAACAGTTTAAAAATAAGTTAACCACATTGCACTCACTTCACTTCACCCTACTTTGTATATCGAATAAATGTAATTGAATTATAATTTTTATTATTTTAATAGTTCTAAAAGGTACCTCAACGCTTTTTATTCAAAATTATATCAACATCGAGTAATTTTATGAATTTAAAAAACATGGGATTTGCTGTAAAATCTTAAAATCCATATACATCCAAACCGCTGGAATGCATATACCCTCGAAACCCATATGTCTTGAGTTCGCGTTCGTATCCGCATCGCCTCATTTATATTGCATATGTCATAAAAGCATTTAAATTTGAAAAAAAATATACATACAGGTCGAATCTATAACCTTTCGACTTGGCGCGCGTTGGCGGTTTTAATTTAAAGTTTCTGGCGGTTTAATTTGGAGTTTTTTTTTGGAGTTTTGGTGGGCGCGCTGGGCAGTCGGTTAAAAATGTAAGAAACTTTTATAAAAGGTACACGGATCTTAAAATTCTAGTTTATATATAAACCTAATGTTTGTCTTAGGGATTCTTATAACTCGAGATCTACTCAGTATTTTTTCTGTATTTTTTTTTAATTCAGAATGTAAATTGACGTTTATTTATATTATTATACAGCATGTTTAAGAATTATCTTAAGTTTGACGCGCAATGAAACATAAAAGAGATAAGATAGCTACGTTGAGTTACTTTTACACGTGATAGCAAACATTAAATTGTATTTGTACTTATCTTCTGTAAAATTTCGAATTTGTAGGTTTGTTTTCACTGCAGGAAAGTTTAATTCATAATTCCAACACATTTCTTTTTTTGAAAAAATATTTTTTAGATTATATCAGTAGAGAAGGTTTTCAAAAGTCCTCGTAATTCTTTAAATTTGAAAATTATTTAAAAAAAGAGATTTTTTATCAATTTTTATATTATGTGTACTGCAGGAAAACCTGGAGATACTCTAACGCATATACACGTTTGTATCCGTCAGGCGGTTTAAAAAAAAATCATTTTACAAATAGCGAAAGAACTGACCAATCTTTTTTCCTAAAAGTTTTATTGCGTGCCAACAATGTAAACATAATTTTCATACACCCATGCTCAAGCGAATCCTCGGTGTGTTGATACTTTATTGGTGCGTTAATTGTTTTGAAATGGTGCGCTGAATGATTCGTTAATGTTTTTCGGAAAAAAAAAATGTATAAAATTAAAATTGCTTGTTTTGCTGTTACATGTACCAGCAACATAAATTAGCTATCTTATTTTTTTAGGCTTTATTGCTTGTCAAAATTGTAAAGATAATTCTTAATTACCCTGTACTATATATTTTTTGATAATTTAATAGCATATTTTTCACATCACAAAATCCTTAATAAGATACAAATCATAATATATTCTTTTTTCTGCAACAGAACAAGTTGAGAAAAAATCGAATATCATGCTATTAAAATACAAATACAAAGTAAAAACAATGAATAAAAATGCATAAAATTCAGACATGTTTCGGGAGATACATCTCCTTTCATCAGCAGAAATGAAAATGTCTATGCATGCACATCGAAATGTAAATAAACTCATAATTGAAAGTGTTGCCATAGAACAAGAATTATCTCAATTGGTTGGATTTAACTATTGTGTGCCAACAAGCGGGAAAAATTGGAAAAGCAAAGGTTTCATTAAATATCGAATAAAAATTGCTAAGAATGTGAAATGCCCCAGGAAGTCAAGTTTGACTGGAGATTTGGGTTTTCAAATTAAATGTGAGTTTGAAAAATTAAATCCTCCGAAAATCCTCCTTGGCAACACTTTCAATTCTGTTCTATGAGCTTATTTTCATTTTGCTGTGCACAAATAAGACTTTTCCGTTTCTGCTGATGAAGGGAGATGTATCTCCCGAAAGATGTCTGAATTTTATTGCATAGGTTTTACGTTGCATTTGTATTTTAATTTTCTTAACGCTATTTTACGAGTCTGGGGTCCAAAAGAACTGGTCGTTTAAAGAACAGAGAGCCAAAAGAACTGGTCGTTTAAAGAACATGGAGCCAAAAGAACTGGTCGTTTAAAGAACTGAGAACCAAAAGAACTGGTCGTTATTTCGTTGACAAAGAGGAAACGTTGGGGGCTAAAAAAAGAGTTAAAAATTTGAACAAAGAGTTAATTAAACCTCACTTTTTAACCAAATTCCAAACGACAGATAACCAATTCAACTTGAAGAGACGATTAACTCATAAATTCACTACAAAATGTCAAATGTAATTTAATTTAAATGAATTTCTTAAATATTTTTTTTTCTCATTAATTCTCTTAGGTGTTACGGAATGTTTGGCCCCAGTCGTTTTGGTAGATTTACTAGGCATAAAAAAGTTAAACACTTCCTATGGACTACTTGGAGTTTCTGGAGGGATATCCATAGCATTTGGTACACCTCTGGCAGGTGAGATTTATTCCAAATATTGATGATAACAAATATTCTAGTTGGTAAAATATCATGCTTTTGGCAAGTAATACAGGGTGTTTCAGAATTAACTTTACGATGTTTAGAAAAAATTATTTGTATTTATTATTCAACGTTCCAGGGTCTTTCTTTCAAAATAAATCCCAAACCATTAAAATTGTTCAATGTGTAGATCTCGTTCGTCGTTATTTCAATCAACCTAACAAACACAATTTTAGTTGTACCAAATAGCATTTTCTTTAATCTGTATTTCTAATGAGGTATTTGATAATAAGAAGTTTCTAATATATTTATCCCATATACCTTAATTTAATTAGATATGAAAAATATGTTTTTAATTGCTTCTAAAATTATGTTATTTATATTGATATTTTCATTTTAAATTATATTTTTATGATAATAATTTTGTGACTAAATATTTCAATTGATTGATTGATTCACGTCACACAAGAGCTGCATGAACGGATGTTGGCGACGGTTCGAGATTTATTCCAAAACAGTAAAATGTTTGGGAACTTTCTGAAGCATTATTATTTCGTGTTATATTAGTAAATTATGTTGATTGAGTATTGATCAATGAGCTAGAATATAATATAACTATAAGCACTGGAGGGCGGACTCCCACTAAGCAACAATGCAATTTACCGTAAAGCGCGGATGCATACAATTCGGAAGAAAGGTTGAGAAAACATTCGTCCTTGGCTGTGCGGGAGTCTCACATGACGTCACAGAAATATTTAAAACTGTTTTTTTTTTCGGTGTCTTTCTTCTTCTTTTTATTGTAAGTAAGAAGTAAATATGGAAAACATTAAATGTATTTTTTAAAAATTCAGAAATGCGTTTTTAAATCTACGCAAATCTATGCGAAAGAACTATTTTCCTTCCGTCGCTATAAAAGATGTAATTTTTCTATCTTCGCTCCAAAAGGTGTAAAATAGTTGCCGACGCTTAGTCCTCGCTCCAGTGATTTTAGTTATATTATTTTAGCTCAGTGGTATTGATTTGATTTGATTTCAGGTTTCCTACATGACAAGACTCAGACTTACGAACAGGGATTCTATGTAGCCGGAGGAATCATTTTAATCAGTTGTCTTGTGTTACTTTCGATACCAATTGTTCAAAGAAGATGTCCGCCAAAATAAATGTTTGAAATATAGCGAAATGGGTGTCATCTTTAAAAAAAAACATACGTATTCTACTTATTCAGTTAATCATAATCACTGTAATATACACTTATTTCCAAAAGTTAAGCATAAGTTATATTCACTGAACTCTAACTGTAACTGCTGAAATGCTCAAAACTTGCTTCCTCTATGCGTTGAAGCCAATTGAAAGCAGCCATGCTGTGTCCCAAGTGATTTAGTGGTGTTTTTTAATACCATAGCATTGTATAAATATTAAATGTATATAAATATTATATTTTCTTCTTACAGAATTAATTTTTATATTGTCAAACAAATAGTTTTTGCTCTTGATTTTTATCTGCTTCGACTTTGATTTGCAAATGACCTCCTATTTTAATAGCAGATTGCATTTAAAATGGGTTTAAAAATAAAATAAAAAAAAAACTTAGCCAAAAGCAATACATGTCGGCTTATTTTAGCATGAAAAATATACGAAATATTGCGGTATCAAGAAAAGTGGGACACATCATGGGGGACTTCAAGTCAACAAAATGTTTTGCCCGATCCAGAAGTTACAGTTAGAGATCAGTGGTTGTATTTCTAAAGATATTTCCGAAACGTCTAATCTAAATGGTGTGAAACTTAACACACATATATAATAAGGCTTATGCAATATAAAAATTATATAAATATAGATTAGAATAGCTCTATTGTAAAAAAAAAAAAAAAAAAACTGCCGCTGACAATTAGTAACCCTCTTTCTCTTTCATATTATTTTTTCAAAAAGTAACTATCGGATAATTAAGAAATGCACTAGGTTTGTTTAAAAATGTTTTGGGAAATACGATAATAGTATTTTTATTATAATAGATGTTAGAAGTTATGTTCAATTTGAAAACTGCAAGAATTTGCGTAGTGTAAAATTAAACGTATAGAAACAAACATTCTCACTATTTTTTTTTTTTTGTAGAAAAGTATCCATATATATGATCTAATTCACACATCGTTTTTTGTTTTTGAAAAGAATTATTAGTTTTTAAATTATAAATTAAAAAAAAATCAAATTTTTGTCAAGCTAACGTATAGAAGCAAACATTCCATAATTCTAATTTTTTGTAGAATAGTAGCCGTATATATTATATAATGCTTTTCGCTCTTTTTTTAAGGAATAATAATAATTAGTTTCCAAGATACGGTAAAGAAAGTAACTGCCGCTTTCGGCCAAGACGGTAATCCACTTTATTCCATATTTTGAGTCTCTACTCAAAAAGTAACTATCAGATAATTATGAAATTTACCGAGATTATTTAAAAAAGTTTGGGGCGGGAATACGATGATGATCTTTTATATTGTAATAGAAAACTTATATTACACTGTTAAAAATTATTACAAGTTTGTAAAATTTGGTACTTAGTTTCACCATTTTACGGTGGTACCACTGATACCATTTAGTGGTGAAACGTTTCACCAAAACTCATAACTCTGCATAAAACTCAAAATTCGAGTTTTCTTAGTAATTTAGTAGTAGTATTTTTGTAGCGAGGCTGGCAACCCCAGATCACAACTTTTTTACTTTTCTTTGTCAAGTCCACCGTTCGGGCTCGAACTAGGAATCTTCTGATTCATAGCTGAACGCCTTTATACACTGAGCCACGGAGGCACTTGTTCGTCGTTGTCTTTCTTGGAGGGAATTCTTCGGCTTGTTGATGTAGCGACAGAGAAAATTTTCAGTTGCAGTTAAAGAGGTTGAACCAATTATCAGTGAAACCTCCGCCTTTTTCCGATAAAGGATTTTTGATTCGACTTAAATTCCACCATATCATGGTGTAATTTGCTGCAGACCTCAGTTTGCACCAAGAAATGATACATCGTTGAAAAGAATAGAAATTACTTTACGTTAAAGTTGAAAAATACAAGAATTCGAATTTGTGTCAAACAAAACATATTGTAGCAAACATTTCATAAATCTATTTCTTTGTAGAATAGTAGCCATATATCTAATCTAAGGTATATAGCTTTAAAAAAAATTATTAGTTTTTAAGTTATTGTAAAACAAGTAACAGCCACTGTCGGAAAAAGGTAATACAAGGGGTCTGTATTTTTTTACTCATATCTCGGGCAATAATTTTTCGATTTTGTTGAAACATGGTAAAATCATAGTTTTCACTCTGAAGAAGGTCGTGGCGCCGAGTTTTGTTCGATACATATCCAAATTAGAGAAAGAGTTATATCTATAAAAATTTAAAAAATTAAAAGTTGGCGATCAAAAATTGCTTTCGCGAAATACCGCTTTCTTTTGTGTTTTTGTAATGTTATTCTGGCTTCAAAATGACCCTATTTTTTAAAAATTTAACTTTAATAAGAATTACCCTCGATAATAAGTTTTAAAACTAGATAAAAAAAATAATAATCGCCATTTGGCATCCAAACAATTTCAGCCGAAACGTCAGGCATGGAATCTCACTACTCAAACGCAATAACCAACGAAGATACATTAATTTTTATGGAAATTGTGTTGTTAATCAAGAATTATTGCAGCATTTTTGAAATTAGGAGTAAAATAATAAGCAGTGTGTTGTTAAAGAAAGGAAGAGGCAACTTAGTAGAAATACTCTGAGTTGGCGAGAACTCGTCGAATATTTGCAAGTCATTACAAAAAAGTTGAAGAAGGAATGAACATTTATTTTCAAAATGGGTACAGACCATGCGATGTGTTCTTGCGCAGCAAGTTAATAGGGGAAAGAGCCCTGTATTTATTAAAAAAAAACAGGGCCCAATTACAAGGCCCGATTACAGGGTCCCTTGAAGCAAAGGAAATCTGCCTTCTAACTGAATCTCATTGCTCTCAAATAGACACTGGACCCAAGTCGAACTTTTCAATACACTAATATTCCAATTCCATTATTTGCATTAAAAACATATATATTAAAATATATTAATAAGCAATTAGTAATTTTAATATTCTGAATGTTTTGATTTTTTCTAACGTTTGAACAAATCTAAACACAATTTTTGTCTTTCCAATGTTTGTAATAAAAAATTATTAGATAAATTTATTGGCCAACTATTTTAGGGATATTAAATATTTATATAATATATATGATTTAGGGGCTCCATAAAAATATGAAGTGTAAGCCCGGATCTATTCTAAAAACTGGTTCTGCACTGTTAAAAAAAGGTATTCGAAAATAAGTAAAACGTACTGATTTATTGAATACATTCGATGTTTATGTAGGTAAGCAATTGCTCTTTTTATTTATTTCTACTCATTTTTGAGTACATGTATTTTTCAAAAATGAAACTTTTGTATTCGGAGCTATGATAAGTATCAAATGTAATCAAAAATGAGTACATTTTACTTATTTTTAGTACCTATTTTTAAGTGTACATATGAACATTAGTTCAAAGATGTCTAAACTGTATAACTGACCTCTACCAAAGCTATGAAAGTCCGTACAGCCGTTTAAAATGAATAATCTTCAAACCAACTCTTTGAAAAGGATTCATGTAAGTAATAAATTGGGAAAAACGGATTCCTGATTCAGACTATGAATAAAATCTGAAAAATTTGTTTCTTTCCAATTTATTATTTAAAGACCGTTTAAGGAGCTGGAGAGCTGCTTATTCATTTTGGCCATTACGTTTTTTGAGAGTATATAATTCAAATAACTGATCATGATAATGAAGGGACTGTTAAATTTTTTTTAACTTAATTAACTGGACAGCAATGTATGAAGCGGTTGAATGATCAAACCATACGTACACAATCCTACGATTGAAAAATTATGTTTATTAAACTTTAATACGCAACAGATTTAACTTGCATCAGTCCCATATACACGACGGTGTTTTCTTTGTGGATACCGAAATCCGAAACTGGCAACTCTCCGATCACAATATTTTCATTGTCGATTAAAGATTGTACAACAATGGCATTTCATTCGCCCAGTATTTATTGGCATGGATAAGGATTGTTTTACAATATACATTGTGCAGACAAAATGTGAGCACAAGTTGTTACTTGAATTTCTTGGTGAACAATAGCAGGGGGCAAAACCCAATGCTAAATTAAAAACTAAAAAAAAAAAAAGGAAAACTGATTTTAAGAAAAATGTACTAAAAAGTAAAAAATAAATTTTAAGTTTACAACGAGTTGAAAAATTTGAATTATTTAATATTAATTTTATATTTATTAAAACTTTTTGAAATCAGAGGCAAAATTTAGGTAGAATTTTTATAAATTGGGACCAACTTCAATAAGTTGTAATAAGTGTAAAATTGATATTAAATTATTAAATTTTTCAACTCGTTAAATTAAAAACTCAAAAATTAAAAATTATTTTTTACTTTTTAGCGCATCTTCCTTAAAGTCGGTTTTCAGTTATTTTTTTTAAAAATAGATTATTTTATACTGTCTTTGTCATGAGTGAATAACAGTGGATATGATTAAAGAATAAAAAAGTATTATTATATATAACTTTATTATAAGTATTTTATGTATTATATGTATATATTATTTCTAAAACTTGATATTAATATCTTTTATACCTAAAATTGAATGTGTGTTAAAGCAAAGATGTTTACGTTAATGTTTACAACTGGCTCCTTGAGCATTCAGAGCGAGGAGGGTAGAGTCTTACGAAACTCAGAGGCCTAGGGTGTTATTATCTGGGTTAATAAATGACACTCACATTGCTATATTGTCCTACATTTATTTTTTCTTGCATTTATTTTTAACAATTGGTATTAAAAATATCACAAGGCAACTGGATAAAATCAATCCGCCGGCTACGTAGAATCCCTGTTCGTAAGAATGAGTCCGATCATGTATCAAACCTGAAATAAAATCAACAGTCAGAGAACATAATTTACTAACAAAAACAGGAAAAAAAAGCTTCAAAAATTTCCCAAGCATGCGTTGCTTTGGAATAAATCCCGAACCGTCACCAATAGCCGTTTGTGCAGGACGTTAATCAAGCAATTACTCGAAAATTTAAAATATTGAATCACAAAAGTATTTTCAGATTGAAAATCTCAATGGAAATAACATAATTATAGAAGCAAGTAAAAAAAAATTTGATGACTAATTAAGGTATGTGGAGTAAATTTGTTATTATGAGATAAAAACTTGTCTTATAGAACATTGCATTAAGAATAATAAAGTACAAATACAACGTTAAAATACGCAATAAAAATACATCTGGACATGTTCCGGGAGATACATCTCCCTTAATCAGGCTGATGAAGGGAGATGTATCTCCCGAAACATGAATCTCTTGGATTTTTATTGCGTATTTTAACGTTGTATTTTAATAAATTTGTTGCTAACTACTTATTATCTTCTATCATCGTATATGAAATATAGAGTAAAGAAAATACTATTTTTAGTCAAAATTATGATTGGTTGATTGATTGAGTTAACGTCAGACGATTGCTCGATATTAAACTACAGAAAAAATCTAATTATCCGAACTCCAGTTATCCGGATCAAACAAAGGGGATCCCCAATTATCCCTTCGAGCATGAATGGTCTGTAGTAGAGACAGAGGTGGCGCCACTGGGGGTGCTGGGGGGGTTGCAGCCCCCCCGTCGGGCAAGCCAAGCCCCCCTGTCGGGCAGAAGTTCGTCGGGGAAGAAGTGTTAATTTAATTGTTAAAAGCAAGTTTTTGTAAAACATTAAATATTTATTTTTTAATAAAATGGATCTGTGTCATCCCGACAGGCAGAATTCCAACAATGTTACAGTTCATTGAAATCACGACTTTCATGTCCGAATAAGGGGCTCGGACAAGCATCTGATGGGCGCGAGTTCAATCCTCAGCATGTGTGTAACGATTTAGTAAACGGATGGTTGTCAAATTCGCCCTTTTCCCGACCAAGATACTATATTCTCCGTGTATGAGCTTGTGGGAGTGCTGGATATAACGTAAGGGTATTTAACGCAGTTAATTGAAAAGTAATAGTCAGTAAATTTAAGAACTTTTGGGGGGTTGTGGCGTTTTATTTCAAGATTGGTTAGTCGGGCTTGACATCTCGTCGTAATTTTGATCCTGTCGATATTTTTACGTTTAGGAACTTTAATTAACCTTTTTATACACACAGTAATTTCAACAAACAAACAAAAAAAATTAGTAATAAAAAATTAGGTAGGAAGTGTCTCTGTCAAAACGGCCGCGGTGTTTAAGGCATGTAACGTCAAACTCAACTCAAGCACTTTTTGGGTTCGATAAAAACTCTACATGCTCTCAGACGAGTATGAGTTAGATGATAATGCAATTACGCTAACGCTGTTGAAGGCTTATGATTTCGTTATGTAAGTTTTCATTATGTTCATGTTTTTGTTAAAGTTCACTTCGCCCACGCCCTGCATGCACCCTTTACACAGATACGATTTTAAAAACATTACATGTAAAAAAAAATATTTTTGCTCTTATAAAATACCGTCTCTCGTTTGTACAATTGATCATGGATACTGAGCAAAATACGTATCTCCGGTATTACCGTCTGTAAAATTATTTCAATAAACGTGCATTGATTCATCCATTTTACTGGTCATAAAAAAAGCAAGTATATGACTCTAAGGCCTATTTTACACAATTCTACATTTTATGTCAACGAGTAAAACGCGCGTGAGCTTCTCGGTGATTCGAGAATTCATACGGTATGGAGCCTCGAATCACCGAGAAGCTTACGCGCGTTTTACTCGTTCGTGTAGAATGGACCTGCCTTACCTTAAATTGTACCTATTATAAAAACAAAAAATAAAACAGATTTTTTATTATACAATTGCACGTCAAAAATTAGGAAAAAAACTCCGTTTTGAACTATTTTTTGTACATTGTCTTTACGAAACAAATTTGGCATGACGCAAAAAAAAACATTTCATTCAACATAGGATTACTTCAATAATACAGAAAAAAAACAATAGTCATTTAATTGCTGTCTCAGTTCCCCATGTTTTATGTTCATTTTAACGAATGTGGACAAATATATCGGATTTTGCGCAGTATAGTTCCAAACGTAAAATTTGTTTTACTTTTTGTCGAGGCAACCATTGTCACTTGACCATAGAAGAACAATTTAGCCGTCCACGGCAGTCTGAGAGTCGCTTTATTTCCCAGACCAGACAGATGCCTCCAAAAGATAAAATCAGTTTCATCGAGTGAGAACATTGTTCCCTCTTTTATGTTTCTCGACCCCCTTGTATTTCTTGACAAAGGGACGGCAAGACGCCCCTCTCGAATCGGATCCAGTTTAGCCTTAGGGGCATACTAACTGTCCGGCCGAGGCGGCCGCCGAGATATTGGGAGCAATGCCGCTCGCTAAAAGGGCAATTAGGGTGGTAAAAATGTCATCTGTCACTTCTTATCTTCAAAAGAAAAGAACTAAAGGCAAAATATTTTCATTCAAGAACACCCTTTTCCATTTTATAGTTTTTTTGTTCTTTTAGCTGGCTTTTCACTGGCAAGGTCTCTTTGAATTTGGGGGTCACGCATCTGCATAGGATAGGTTTGGTTTGGTTTGGTTTGGTTAATTAACGTCGCACTAGAGCTGCACAGTGGGCTATTGGCGACGGTTCGGGGTCAATCTCGAAGGAAAGACCCGGGAACACATACACATTCACACACACATTCATACATGCACCTCGTTATTTTAGAACCATGGTCAGATGACGAGGAAACACCTGAACTGGCACCCAACGCCTTCAATAGACGTCGGGACTTTGGACCCCGATCAGATTTATCGTGCACCAGTCCCGTATACACGTCAGTATAATTTGTTGGATATTCTGGACGACTTTCTAGTAATTTTGTAGTGAAGCTGGCAACCCTCCGATCGCAGGATCACTACTTTTTTACTTTTCTATGTCAAGTCCATTTCCCGGATTCGAACCACCAATCCTCTGATTAGTAGCTGAACGCCTTCCCAACTGAGCAACTGGGGCTCCTGCATAGGATAGGACACAGAGAGGACTGCTGACTGGTGCTGGTACACTAGTATTTAAGGTTTCTAAGAAAAAGGAGGTCCAGTAAACGAACCGATCACTTGTGTTGTACGAAGCAGTAGAACAGTATGAGTTCCGTTCTTTATGAAAGGTTTAAAAAAACTTGATAAAATTTGCTGTTTTTAGTTTTTAAAAGAGTAAAAATGCAGTAAAGTAGGCAATGCATTGAGATTAGTGAGTGTCCGATCTGCGAGGATCTATTATCATATAGTGGATTTGGGAACTACAGTACCGTCAAACTTTGATGCAATTCGTATAAGGTGAGATGTCTTAAAAATTATTGTGATTTTTTTTTTTAATTATTTGTACATGACAATTTAATAATATTTTATTTATTTTGTTAAGAACGGAGTCCTATCGTTTGTTGATTTTTATGTTTTCTGCATTTCGAAGAACTATTGTAATTTTTATATTGCCTATTTAATTTATTTAGTATGGTACTTTTTTCTAACAATAAATTTTTTATATGAAGTTTAAAAAATACCTTTATTTTTATTACTGTACATTTTGTGAAATTTAAATTTATTTGTAATTTAATAATAAAATATCAATATGGAATAAGTTTTTCATGTGGGATCGTTAAAATTAATATATTGAGAAATAATTGTTCTAAAAAAATCAGTTCAGAAGAAATCAGATCCTATTTTAAAGGACAATCATGGTTCAATTAGGTAATCGGAAATAGTTTTCCATTGAATGGAGTCGTTAAATCCATTAAATTTTTAATCAGTCCTACTAGGTAATTTAAACATGTTAGTGTAAGTAAAATGAAAATATAAATTTGAATTGATTAAAGAAATTTGAATTTTTAACAAATATATATTTCCTAAATTATTAATAGGTTAAACAAAAGTCAAAATATGAGATTTCTATGTATTAGACGCAGGCGATTCCATTGTCAATTCAGCTTTAATTTTTCAGGCTGACTAAAAAATTAAAAACGACATTTTTTCTTATGTAACAAACATTTAATTTCATATGTTCACTGTTTCATACGACATTAAAATTTATAGAAAATTTAGATTACTTCTAAAATTGAACGAAATCGCTTCAAAGTTTAAAAAAACAAACAATGTAATGGTGAAAGTGAAATGTTACGGATAACAGATTGGATTGATTTTAAGATACACAGAAAGTTAAGTATTAAAAAAAATCTTTTTAATATAATTTTTTCAAAAATAGTACAAATCCAAAATGTCTTCGAAAAATTAAAATATTTCTTTAAAAAATATGTAACACATCCTATTTTTTTGTGGACTTTTAAATTTGTTATCTCAGTCGTAAATATATTGTTTGGAAAAGGCCGTAGAAGAAATAAACGAATCCTTAAAATTTTTTAAAAAACTTTTTCATCTTCAACCATGATTGACCTACAGCTCAATGTTATGAAAAGAATTTCATAAGAAATAACTCATCGCTCATTTCCGTTGCCTTTTATAAATATAAATGTTTTATCATTGTTTTTAAATAAAAAAAACTCACTAAATTAAATGACAGAGCGGTATGATTTGTAAATTTTTTTTACTTATCTTTTCCCCACTATACTTCAGGTTTGCGAAAACTGTAAACGAGTTAAATAGTAATTATTCCAACATAAAAATGATACTTGTTGATTGCAGTCCAGAATATTTGAAACTCTGCAATTCTTTAGTAATAACCCATTAAATATTACAAGCATTTAGTTAAGCAATATTTATCCTCGACATGTTATTTAGGAAAATTTTATACGTGAATTTTACGTCGTGGATATTAGCCCCCCTGTCGGGGAAGACTAGCCCCCCCCGTCGGGCAATTCCTAGCGCCACTACTGAGTAGAGAAAATACGACGTCATAATCGTGAAGCCCACATCTCAGAGTGAAGGGCCCATGTCACGTGTCATCTCTTCAAAATAATGAATTAAAAAATACTCGCGATTGGCTGATGAATTGGGAAATGTGTAACAGTGAAACTTTATGAATGGAATGACGTAATTAACCACGTGTCTGAGGCCATACATGTTGGCTTCACTTTGACGTTAGCGAGAGTGACGTCGTGACTCCTATACTACAAAGGATCCATACTCGAAGAATTATCCAGATACAGATCGTTTTGAGAACAAAAAAAAAAGTAATAAACAAAATCCACATTTTAAGGTTCTTATCGGAAAATGATATTGTTTTATAAAGTTATTAAATTATATTGCATACTAAAGCAAAATGAGTTTTTTACGAAAAAATAACCTTGTTTCATGACTTATCCAATTATCCTGATATTCGATTATCCGGATCGGATTTGGTCCCGATTGATACAGATAACTGGAGAGTTCTGCATTTTGATGTTTTGAAATAATGAAATTCTATTTGTGACTAGATAAGTTAATCAAATTGTCTCTCAATTGTATAAAATAAAAATATTTCTTCAGGCATATGTTATATAGATTATTTTGACACCTATTATTGCAACAATTGCAAAAGATTATATCACTTTCCCACAGCATCATATTATACCTATTAAAATATTTAATTTCAATAGTTAGAATGAATCGCACCTGTCAGAGGTGTACCACATGCCATGGCAATCCCTGCTGAAATTCCAAGAAAACCGTAGGAAGTGTTTAACTTTTCTTTGCCTAGTAAATCAACCAACACGACTGGAATCAAACATTCGAAACCACCTAAAAAAGAATTAATAAACATTTTTTTTTTTAGAAATTGGTAAAGGTGCTTAAATTAGATAACGTTTGACACTTTTTAGTGAATTTAGAGCCGAATCGATCCTTTATCTTGTAATGGTGACCTCACTTTTGGAATTAGATAAAAAAAAAATTATGTAATTGTCAAATTGAATTGTTAGGATTAATAAAAAATACTTGCGATTACTCGTTAAATAGTTAAGATTAATACACTTTCGGGATAGTCATTTCGACTTTGGTTAGCATGATTACTTAAAAACCCTACAAAGTGTATTAAACAAACATTTTAATGGACAATTTTCGCACGGATTCTAAACTTAACCAGTCACTTTTACATGCCAAAATATTGAATACCACATTGTAAAAAAAAGGTGCTTAAAAATTAGTACATGAACGTACTCGTTTTTCTTTGAGTACAATTGCATCATAAATGTGCAATGGCGTACTCAAATTTAAGTGATATCAATTTACAAAAAACATAATTAAATTATGGCGCCGATTTCGAAAAAGTTGAATAAGTATAAAATTGATATTAAATAATTAATTTTTTTCAAATTGTTCGTAAAATTGAAAATTATTTTTTACTTTTTTTCGCATTTTTCTTAAAGTCGGTTTTCCTGTTTTAAAGATTATTTTATAATTATAAAAAAAAGGTATATGTATAATAATAAAAATGAATATAAATTTATATTAAATACTAAAGTAGAAAATATAAGATAAAATTATACAAATACAATTGATCTTGAGTCACAAGCATCCATGAAGCCGTACTTCGTTTTATAACAATTATAATTTTAAGACAAGCTTTAATTAACAAAATTTGTATACCTTTTTTGACTTCAAATGTTTTTATCAAATATACAATCGGATATTAGGGGATGAGCAGCAAAGGAGTACAAGTGACAATTTAGTCATTTTAGGAAAACTCAGTTTCAGGTTAAAACAAAACAGCTGATTCTAGAAGTATGTAGTTGATTCTTACGCCGCTAGATCTCGGCACCCGGCATTTACTTGCTTCCCTTTTGCCACCAACATTTCATATGTATTAACTATATTCATAACCGTACATAACTTTAATTTAAAAAAAAAATCAATTATACCACTTGACTTCTCCCTCCTTGGTATATGAAGCGATGCGGATAAAAATTTAAAGTCAACAAACGATGGTTTGGGCAAAAATGCGTTTAAAACTTCTGCACACAGTTGGAACACAATAAACACTTAAATTCTATCCCTACTTTCATACACTGTTAAAAATTTCAGTTTAACGATGGAGCATATCTTGGTGCAAAATAGAGGTCTGCAGCAAATGACACCATATTATGGTGGGACCTCGGTTCAACCAAATATCCTTTGTCGGAAAAAAGCGGAAGTTTCACCGATAATTTGTTCAACCTCTTTAGCTACAACCGAAAATTTCACTGTCGCTACATCAACAAGCAGACGAATCTCCACCGAGAAAGACAACGACGATCAAGGGCCTCCGTGGCCCAGTGGATAAATGCGTTCAGCTATGAATCAGAGAATTTCTAGTTCGAGTTCGATCGGTGGACTTGATAAAGAAAAGTAAAAAGTTGTGATCTAGGGTTGCCAGCTTCGCTGCTAAAGTACTAAGAAAACTCGTATTTTGAGTTTTATGCAACGTTATGAGTTTTGGTGCAACGTTTTACCATTAAATGGTATCCGTGGTAATACCGTAAAATGGCGAAACTAAGCACCAGATGTTGCTTGCAGCTAAATGGGTACCAAATTCTGGTGCAAGGTCTTAATAATTTTTAACAGTGTACAGATAGAATGGGCAAACTTAACAAAACATATCCTTCTACATTAAGTTTGATGATTTTCAATGATAAGTTTGCCGTTGGGTTCGCAACGATTCATGTGTTATTTAAAAATAATGGAAGTAGAAAATGCTCATAAATTCTCACCAAACGATATTCCAAACACAAAGCAGTAAATCGCCATCTGGTAGTAGTCAGTGATTAACGATGTCGCAAAATTCGAAAGTCCGTTGACCATCAACAACGTGTTGAAAATATGAAGCTTGTTTATATGCGTCTTATCCGCCCACGCTCCTACCAACAATCTTCCTAAAGTATTTGACACCCCGATGATTGCTATGAGGTAACTTGACTTCCTGGTGGTTGCTAAATCGAGCTCTATTGCTCGATGAGGTATGTACACAAAGGGTATTCGTATCCCTAAACTAAACAACAAATTACTTAAATTAAAAATAGCGAATACGTAATTCGTGAGCACAGACATATCCATCAGATGTCCAACGGCGTGTTTGAATCTAGCCCAACGGGACGGTTCTTGATATACTGAAGAGCTAGCAGACGCGCGAATGGCCAGTTCGATTTCCCGTTCTTGATCCGAGTCTAATAAAACATCCTGATCGTCAGTTTGAGTAGCATCTGAAATTTTTTCTTCTACAGGCGAATATTTCAACTCGTGTGTGCTCGCTTTCGAACTGATGGGCGTCATAACTGTCCTCTGCATAACATCGACCACTGATTCTGCTGGTTTTCGAACAATTGATCCCCGTTCGCTGTAGAGGAAGCTCACCGCCGTGCAGTTCAGCAGCAATCCGGATACTATCAGCATTGAACTTTGCCAGGAACCGTAGTACTGGATGAGGTATCCGATCAATGGAGCGAAAAGCAGAGACCCAAATCCAGAACCGGAAAATACTATTCCCATGGCGGTCGCACGTTTCTTGTCGAAGTGGGCACCGACCAGGGCCACAGTCGAAAAATCCATTAGTCCGATACCAAAACCTGAAGATAAGATACACAAGATAATATACACTTAAGAAAAACGTAATTTTAAGACAAAATCAAGCTATTCACATATGGGGGGGGGGGGGGGGGGGGAAGAAGCCAAAATGTAGCAGTGACAATTTCATCATTTTGTGATAACGCAGTTTAAAGTTGTTCTTCTATAGAAGTTCTTGAAGTAATTGATTTTTTACATTCATTTTTTCATTTTTTACACACATTTACTCTTTTGTCGTCAACATTTCATATGTATTAACTATTCATAACCGCACTTAACCCCATTCTTCTTTTTTAATTCACTTGTATCCCTTGACTTTTCTCATCCCTTTATGTATCAATGTACTTTCAGCATATTTTTTTTGTGCCTTGAAATGTAATACTTATCAATGTTCTTAAATTTCTTAATCACTTTCATCAAAATATTGTTAACTGGCATCAAGGCCTGATTAAGACATTGAAAAAAGGGGAGCCCGCCTTTAAATGGGACCCCATTGCTCTCAAATAGACCCTGGAACATTAAATCGAAGGCAGATTTAGTAGCAAACTATGTTAGGGGTGTTAAATATTTACATAAAATGTATGATTTGGGGGCCCTCAAAATTATAAAGTGTAAGCATGAGCTTCACGGGCCTATTCGGTAATCAGGCCCTGACTGGCATAAGAAAAAGGATAGCATGGAATTCTGTTAAGCTTTGCAAACTCTTGTAAGAGGTGTTCATTCGTTATGTCACGCTATATTTAATCTTTTTGTACACCCCCTCTCCCTATATCCCGCACTTTTACATTAGCCTTACTTCCCCATGTTACGCCATGATAAATTATTGCAGTAAAAAAGCAAACACTTCCGCAATGTGTATTCTACCAAACACCATATTAGAAATATAAGGATTTCTATAAAAAGTGACTTATACCAAAGTTTGGGAAAGAAATTTCAGCATATTTTATTTACAGTACTGCTTTTCGTCACCAATTAAACCCTATTTCACGCCACAGTCAAGCCTGATAACTTCCTTCCCCCCAAAAAAGTGCGTGAAGTCATAATTGTTCGTATCTAAGGCCCATTCTACATAGACTTGATAAACGCGCGTTGCATTTTGCAGAAATCTCTGTGATTGTTGAATTCATTGTATGTGTTACCGTTAAAGTATGAAATCTGTTATTTCATAGAATACCTAGTTATTCCATGAAACAACTGATCGTGTCCATTAAAGTGTAAAACTCTCTTGTATTTCATGGTATAACTAGTTATTTCATAGAATAACGATCTGCAGCCCGTTCAAGTGTAAAATAAATGAAATGAATGTCGGATAAATCTCATTCTGAAGCCTCTGTGGGGTTTACCGGCCGTATCCCAGTGCCTGAAGTTGACAGAGGAAAAGGTGATGCCAAATCTATTTTAGCTATCATCATAAAAATAACCGAAGAAGGATTTTTCCAATTGGGCACAAGAAACGGCCGCATAAAACAATTATATTCCCGATCCCAGTTTTTATGGTACGTTTCCATAAATACCATTTATACGCTGCATAAATTAGATAAATTGCTTCTTTTTCATTTTAATTGTCTATCATTAGTTTTATTTCCATAAATACCATTTATACGCTGCATAAATTAGATAAATTGCTTCTTTTTCATTTTAATTGTCTATCATTAGTTTAATTTCATTTTAGATAAATTGTTTATTTTACACTTTAACTGTCTCTCATTTGTTAATTTATAGAATACCTAGTTATTTCATAGAATAACTAGTTAAAGTGTCAAATTAATAACATATTACACACTTTAACGGACACGATCAGTTATTTCATGGAATAACTAGGAATTCTATGAAATAACTGCATTGTATACTTTAACGGTAACATATGCACTAATCACAGAGGCTTCTTCAAAATGCAATGCGCGTTTATCAAGTCCGTGTAGAATGGGCCTAAAGGCAGAAGACCAGTCTCAAACTCTTGTTTTTATTTTCCTTTAAAGTTCGTATATTTTGTGGTTAATTAGCAGATAATATCAGAAATGTTCATCAATAGGTAATTTCACTGCTTTTCGCTTCTAAGGTTATCCCATTTTAATATCTGTATTCGGTACTACAGCACTCTTTCTACATGTACTTAAAATTATTGTCTAATCTTATTCATAGAGAGTGCTGTTAAGAAGAAGTTAGATATGCATTGGGGGATAGTTAAGAGGTACTAGATGGACCAACCTTGTTGGGCCTTGAGCCTGTTGTGGGTCGTCAATATTTGTATTTGTATTTGTATTTGTATATATATTTATAATATATATTATAAAAAAATAGAATTTATTAACTTTTTTCTGTGAATCATATTAGTAAAAATTATTTTTAAAAAAATGTTTTCGTCTCTCTATTCTACTCATATTCCTGTGAATTTTACCATTAAATTTTAATACCAGATATATTTACCGATTAACCATTTCATGAGTTTTAAGTAGCTTTAATTCTTTTTTTTTAAACGAAATTCTGATTGTTTTTCTTTCAAAAATTTCCTTAGTAAACAAAATATGTTTAATGCTTGACTTCTAAAATGTCTTGTTTGAAGACTGCTTTGGGTATATTTTGGTAAACTATAGAAGCATCTTCAAATTAAATGACCATATCAAATTAAAGCCGTCTAGTTTCAAAACCAGATAGATCCATTTTTTGATTTTCAGATTCTGTAATTTATTTTTAATTTTCCTGCAGATCTATCAGTTGGCGACGTCATATTACCCCCCATCAGCTAGACGCCATTCATTTTGTGTTAGGAAAATAGCTTTTGGTTCCACAACCAGATAAGTAAAGAAATCAGTTTTTAAAAACCAGATAGATCAAAATGCGCGTAGGGTACTGCGCACCGATCGCATGACAGTAGTCGAGCTAGATCCCACAGCTCTGTTGCAAAACCCGATAGATCCCATACATTGTTTGCAAAACCGGATAGATCCAAAATATTTTTTTATACCTCAAAGTAATATTTATACATAGCTAAATTTTGGTTATGGCCTGTGTTTATCTAATACCAATTTGCATATAAAAAAAGAAAATTCTTCCATAAATAATTAGTTTTTGTTTCTCTTGAAAAAAATTTTGAAAGTGTTCTTTCGGGTGTTAAAACTAAACGGCTAATTTGTGCTTGGCTTTTTTTAAAAATCCAAACTAAAAGTTTCGATTTGATTATAATAAAAATTATGAATGTTGTTTTGAGATGTACAAGAATGATATTAATTTATATTGAGATATTTATTAAAATAGTACCACATAGGACACCCATAGTAATAAACAGATATTCTATCCGAGGCATTGCTAGGCTCAACAGGAGACCGGCGACTGCAATGAGAGATCCAGACACACTAACTTTTCTACAACCGAATCGGTTTACTAAGCAGGTTGCAAATGGGGCTAAAAATAAACGAGAAAAAAAATTAGATTGAAGCGATGTCTTCTTTGATTGAAAGTTTTTGTTCTTTTAAAATAAAATAATTACGTATTACAGTCAGTAGCTGCATTTATAAGAAATATTAAGTTAATTTTTGACGTAAATAATCTTTCTTTTCGTTACGGATAGAGGAAAAGTGAGAATAGTGGCCTATTTGCTTTCCTTGCGGTCCTACCACGAAGCGGAAAACGCATCAACTACTCCGCTAATTCGCTATCACTGTCATGCTGAAGTTCGGAGCTGTTCTGATCACTTTGAAAATTATCCCACATACCTAGTTGGTAAACTTGTGAAACATTTGGCTTTTTTTAAACAGTGAAACTAAGAAGTTTCACTTTAAAAAAAAAATCCAAATGTTTCATAAGTTTGCTAACTAGGTTTGGGATTTTGCCAAAGCTGCAGGAATTTACCAACGTAGGTCTACGTTGGCATGAAAAATATTATGATTAATCACCGAGAGCGTCAACTACTCTATGAGCGTCACGGCCAAGCGTCCATATTCATTGAATTTATAGCAGATAAATGAATGAACAGATCATTCATGGAATGTAGCTTTAATCATTGAATACAATAGCGATGAGCTACTAAGATCATGAATGAACGTTTACATCAATGAATATGATAATAAGCCTATGTAAACCATTGGTAAATATGCAAAATTTTAATAAATTTTACTTCTAAGCGGGTAGGAAATTTTTGTGTCCAAAACTAATTTTTTGCGTTCAAACGGGAAAAACTGGTAAATTACCAGACTCTAAAAAGAATGTGAAATAGTAAAAACCGATATTTGACTTGAAAATTTTTAGGTTGACGTATTAGCATACTGTCCCTTATCCTTTACTTTAGATCAAGCGTAATCGTATAAATAGTACAGAAAATATGTAAAATTAAAGAATACGATACGGGAATCACGTCAAGATGAAAAAATCGGCGACAAACGCGAAATCGTCGCCAAAGAGTTGAACCGAAATCGTAGAATCAGCGTCGATCGACAACGTCCCGACACAAGTTAACCAAAGATTAAACCTCATCGCCAAAAAAAAAAAAAAATTCTAAAAGCTGCCCATTGGCGACCGTACCGTAATTCTTTAGTTTAACCAAGAAATGTGCATACCATGTAAATGTGCATTAAGGAATTACTCTTCTGACAATTATCCCTTCAATTAATAGGGGAACAGATGTAGTATAGGACATTTGGCGCGTTTTTGTTTTTGGCGACGAAAAATTGCCGTTAAACAGCGCTATGACGTCATAGGATTGCCAGATTGAAAGTCGCCACAATAATCGGAACATACCAACAATGTCAATTTATCGCCCCTATAAAACACGTCAAAAAAACCCTCGCGCGCCAAATGTCCTATACTACATCTGTATCTTAATAGGTACATAGCAAAGTTAGTTTGAATTTAAAGAAAATGTTTGATTCACTCACGACTCACCCGCCATTTCGTCAACTCCAAACAGGATGGATGGTACGAGCGACGTGACTGCATTAGAAGCACCGAAATACTCGTACAGAGACTCGTGGAATATACCAATGGAAAACATGAAACCATCGTACATGAAGCGGTTTGTGAAAGCTGCGAGCACGTACACCCAAGCCCAACCGACGTCAACTTCTGCTCCGACAAGACAGGGTCTGGAAGTGGCAGACGATATCATCATCTTCCCGATCTTTCGAAGATTCACTTCAATAGAAATTTGTGTTCTGAAAGACTTTCAAAAGATATCATCAATGAGATCGGAAAATCCTCATTTTTTGGCCATATCTTTCATACGGCGATCGTCTTTAATTGCTTGATGTGTCTTGTTCTTACAAGTTAGCAACGCGAATTGGAAGAAAGTAACGTAATTCAATTTCAAAATGAAAAGTAATTACACCTTGATGTAACTCAATAAGAACGTTCCATTTGTGATATAATAGTGGACACAACTAATTATTTCAAAAACGGAATTAATACCTCAAAGTTAATGATAGCAAAGCGACATTAATTTATTTTACAGAAAAATCAAGTAAACTAAACAAAATATTTACTGTTTTAAAATGAATGATGCCATTTGCAATTTAATTTTTTTTCATTGCATTTTCTTCACTGTACTTCTGCACGTGATAGAAGTATCATAGAAATAGTCTAAAATTACATTTAGAAGAAATAACCACTGAACTCCAACGGTAAGGAATGCTCAAAACGTGTTTCCTCTATGGGCGCGTTGAAGCTAATGTGGAAGCACCCATACTGTAGCCCCTAATTTTTTTTTAAAGTGATTTTCTTATACCATAGCATTGTTAAAATATTAAATGTACATAAATAATATATTTTCCTCTTATAAAATTAATGTTTATATTACCAAACAAATATAGTTTTTGCTCTTGTTTTTTAACTATTTAGACTTTGACTTACAATGACTTTCTATGTTAATAGCAGATTTAACACCGGATAATTCAGAACACCGGACACTTATGCGGACAGCGGACAATTCAGAACATCGGATACTTCAGAACACCGGACACTTGAGAACACCGGACACTTTTGCGGACAGCGGACAATTCAGAAAACCGGACACTCTTGCGAACACCGGATACTTGAGAACATTGGACAATTCAACACACCGGACACTTTTGCTTTCCTCGTCCGGTCCGGTCCTCCCTTTTTCTCCTCTTTTTCAAAAGCGCCAAAAAACAAAACACTTTCTCTCTTGCATTCCGTCACTTCCGGTACACCCGCGCCACTCTGCGAGTGGCAAGAGCAGCATCTCAAAATAGGTTTCAAAAGAAAATTGAAAGAAACTCAGCCAAAAGCAAAACATGTCAGTTTATTTTAACATGGAAAATATACGAAATATTGCGGTGGCGATGAAAGTGGGATGCAGTTGTTACCCATTCAAGTCAACAAAATGGCTTTCCCAATCCAGCAGTTACAGTTAGAAAGCGACAGAAATAACTCACATTTATTCAGAAGGTTGAAAAGTTTCCACAACACTTGGCGCTATTACTTTGATATAGCGATTGATTCTGAGCACCACTGAACATGGAAAAAACACCTTACACCTACACAGGGCGGGTGGCCGATATTTCGGCCAGAATCCCATGTTAAAATCAAACACCCGCCTTCTAAAGGTTATCAAAGCGACTTGACACACTTAAAATAGTTGTTCAGAAGATGAATTTCCACATTATTTGATGTCGATTGCTTACATCGAAACTGAGTTATTATAACTCACTTATCTTACTTCCCATTCTTATGGCACACCTTTTTAATATTTATTCTGTTTATAACTTCTCCACGTCGCCTTGTTAGTACAACGAATAAGGCGCTGGACTGCGGTGTCTGAGGATATGGGTTCGATTCCGGGGAAGTCTTGGTTGTAATGTGTCGATATTTATTGTGATTTGGGAATGAAATCTATGTAGGCAAGCTACTGCTCTTTTTATTAATTTTTACTCATATTTGAGTGCATATCTTTTTCAGAAATGAAACTTATGTATTCGGAGCTATGATAAGCATCGAATGTAATAAAAAAATGAGTACATTTTACTTATTTTTCAGTACATATTTTAACAGTGTATCGAACATGCAACTAAATGTTTAGTTGCACGCAATTGAAAAACTCAATTTGTACTATCCGCTCACTTAGCAACTTTTCAGTTGAACAAAATATCCTTTCGCTCGCTACCATGCTAACAGCTTTGTAAAATAATCGACGATTTAGCGATTTTGTATGGATTTCGGAAAATACGAGTTTGGCGATTTTTCACACCTTCACTTTGGCTGGCGATTGCGAAATTAGAGACTTGGCGGCTATGAGTTAGATGCAAATAATTAATCGCCCGATATTGACGTGTGATTTTTTAATTGCTCATTTGATTAGAAAAGTAATACAGTTGTTACCAGTGAGAGGCTAGTCTTATAAGCATTAACTGAAAAATAATCTTTCTTAAAAAAAGGAAAACCGACTTGAAGAAAAATGCGCTAAAAAGCAAAAAATAATTTTGAATTTTACGAACGCATTGAAAATACGGAATTATTTAATGTCAATTTTATACTTATTACAACTTTTTGAAATAGGCGCCAAAATTTAGGTATGATTTTTGTAAATTGGCGTAAGTAGATTTTTCTCTATCCAACAAAAAAAGAATTTTCGAAATCGGACAATATTTTTTTTCAAGCGGTTTAGTTAATTGAGAATTCCGGATAGTTAAATGCCGGATAACCGGATATTTTTTTTAAATTGCTCCCCTTTGAAACATCCCCTATCAAACAATTACAAAAATTGTGCAAATATCTGAATTAAAACCAAAGTTCTGCGCGAACATACATAAACAAAAAATACATGAAGGTCGAATCTATAACCTCTCGACTTGGCGCGCGATTTGGCGGTTTTAATTTAAAATTTCTGGCGGTTTTATTTCGGAGTTTTGGTTGGCGCGCTTTTCAGTCGGTTAACAAAGGAGATCCATTAACATCAACATCACATCTCCCAACAGCAGTTGTAAAGAGGATCTACATTGTTAAAAATATGTACTCAAAAATAAGTTAAGTGTACTCATTTTTGATTACATTCGATGCTTATCATAGCTCTGAGTACATAAGTTTCATTTTTGAAAAAGACATGTACTCAAAAATGAGTAAAAATGAAAAAAAAAAAAGAGCAGTTGCTTGCTTACATGGCTGCCTTCACAAACCTCACTTTCAATAAATATCAATATTTAAAACCAAGACTTACCGGGAATCTAACCCAGATCTTCAGGCTCTGCAGTCCAGTGTACTAGGTCGACGTAAAGAAGTTATAAACACAAAAAAGTTAAAATGGTGTACTAAAAGAATGGGTAAGATAATTGAATTGTAAGAACTCAGTTTCCATTTATGCAATCAACATAAAATAATGTTGAAAACTAAGGATAGTGGAGACTATATATAAAAGGTGTGCTGGTTCTCGCGCTTTCTGACGGAGGGCGGGGAAAAGTATCTTTTTGACGTCATAGTGACGCCTCCGACTTCTGTGGGAGTGTCTAATGCTCTCGTTTGTACAGTCGTTTTAGGAGTAATTGTCGCTATTGACAAGGATTACTTAATTTAACAAGAATTCTTGTTTTTAACTAATCGTGAATTTATTTAAAAGAAAACAGTTAAAATTTGCTTCAAAAAACAATTTGAATCGATTTGCAGAGTTGTTTCGTTAATAAAATATTTCGAAATCGATTTGAACCAATGGTTCTTGACGTGCTGCCATCTATTCGTTTTTTTGTGAACTATTTAAAAGTGATAACCGTTAATTTTATTTAGAATTTGCTAAATTTTAAGAGTTTAAATTATATTTTAAGGATTGTATTTAGTATGTAAAAATTGCAAAAGAGTTGCTTAATAAATTAAGCGTATTAAAATAATATTAGCTGCCACGAGAGCATGTCCATGAATTTTGAAAGAGTAATATGGGAGTCGAACCATCATGGCAATGCATTTGTATTGGACATATTAAATGAGTTACAATTTCAATCAAGAAAAATATGGGGATATAACATTTAAGAACGGATTAGCAGTGAAGCTATCTGAACACAATTATTTACAGACATTTACATTATTTTGCTAATTAAAAATTAAATCACCAGTTGTTACCCAACCGGGGATCGAACCTAAGTAGCAATGCTTGAAACACAAAACCAATGAGAATGATCAAAAACTCATAGTAAGGCGGAGCTAAAATGACGTCAAAAAGATACTTTCGTTGCCCATTTCAAAAAGCGAAACACGAGCACACCTTATATATATATATATATATATATATATATATATATATATATGGTCTTCACTATCCTTGGTGGAAAACCATCTTCTGAACACCTATTTTAAGTGTGTCAGTTCGCTTGTTAAGATGGCTTGAACAGAAATTGATATTAGCAATATTAAGTCTCACTGCTAATTTTTGAGAAAGTATGATTACTTATATTTGAGAACGTCCTCCCTCATTTACGATGCAATTGTACTCAAAGAAAAATTAGTATGTTCAGATACTCATTTTTAAGTACCTTTTTTTACAGTGTAGGTGTTTAGTTATTGGCATTAAAATGCTTATTAAGAATGCCCATTTGTTTATAATTAAACAAGATTTAATTTGATATATTTTACATGCATTTATTATTGAGGACAAAACTTTTGAACAATTGGTATTGAACACAACAAAAGAGAACTAGCTATGACAATTCCTCCGGAAAGATAGAACCCT
This sequence comes from Troglohyphantes excavatus, assembly GCA_963932185.1. Taxonomy (NCBI): domain Eukaryota; kingdom Metazoa; phylum Arthropoda; class Arachnida; order Araneae; family Linyphiidae; genus Troglohyphantes; species Troglohyphantes excavatus. Next base: position 9,516,328 of record OZ010667.1, read on the forward strand.
TGTTCATAAGAATGAGTTATGTCGAACAGCATACCTGAAACAGAATAAAAAGATTGCTAAAGAAATCTTTTTGGAAATACCTAAAGAAATGCAATGAGATTTTTGAATATTCAGTTATAAATTTAGTTTCATTCTGCAATCTTGATGTGTGGAAAGTTTTCATACAGCTCAATTTTTAATATGGACAGCTAGGTCGTATATCATGTATAGGTTCAGGGCCGTCGCACCGGGGGGTTTGGGGGGGATGGGGGAGCACGACCCTCCCGCAACCCAATAATCTGAAAACCTTTAAAGTTGGGAATTTCAACTTTTAAAAATCCCCGAGTTGGGAAAAATTTTACCTGAAGAAAATTAATATTATTAGCAAATGAAAGCGAGGGAAGATTAGAAATTGCCCAACTTGTATGATTACATTTAAATTAGAGCTGAAATAACACTGCAATGGAATATGAGTGCAATAAATCAATGGTTGTCAGAGAGGCTGTTTAATATTACTGTTAAAACGAGAATTTCGAATCGTTAAGTTGTAAAATTTCTATTTTCGCCCCCCCCCCCTAAATATTTTTGGTGTGACAGCACTATCTGGGTTAAAGTAAACAATAAGGGGGCCAGTCAACCAAGGTGTCAAAACTAATATCGCCAATTATGCCTTAAAATTAAATTACAACCATGTGCAATATTTGCGTAATGTGTATTACAAAGCACACAAAGTCTTGTGTTTTCATTGATTTATACATCAGAAATTAGCTCCACCTACCACTGACATCACATACGTGTGTGAAAACATTCGCTTAATATGTTTAACACGCATGTGCAAATATTCGAACACGCATGCGCCAATTGTCTTTCATTGGTTTAATTTACATCAAGTTGCTCCACCCACTTATTTAAGTGACATCGATATATTGGCGCTGGCATTGGTAACCATACATCTTCTACGCCAAGTTGGTTTATAAAAATTGATTTGGCGGTGCCCCTTTATTCTTTACTTTTACTTATATCTGAAATAAAATTATTATTAAAATTAGAAGTGAACATTAAAAACACCCGGGTGTTGATGTACCGTAGACCGGACAAAGCGATTGTACCTGAATATAATTTCAACATACTACATAGATATTGGGATGAGTCGTCAATAAAAACCTCGTCAACAGAGATGGAGTTATTTCGCGTAACGCTGCTTCTCCATACCCATACACGCACTATTTGTGCTTTTTTTTTAAACTTTTTTTCAGAATTTTATAAGCATTGGTACCCAATTTCCTATTGAACGAGAGCACAAATGTCAAATATATGTAAATCGTGATATTTGCCACCAAGTTTATGCAAATCGTGCTATTTACCGCAGAGTTATGTCGTAGGAATGAGTTTTCCTAAAAGCGTGTAGCGAAAAGCGCTATCTACCAAGTTTGAATCCATGACCTTTCGTAGGATATGTCGATACTCTATCAGTCGGACTAATGTAATAATGCCAAAAAATGATGTACACAATGTGTTAGCATTTGTCAAAGGCCCTTTGGATCACTTGCGAAATTCAATTCATGACCAAGCCGATAAACAAACTGGGTTTACTAATTGCACGTAGATTTATCGCTTACTGATATACTTTTTATAAATTCAAAATATTCTGATATTATAAGCATTAGGGATTTGCTAGCTATAAAATGGGCAGAACATTCTAATCTGGATCAACTAAAAGAAAGCTAAAAGGGAAGAAAGAACAGAACCAGAAACGTAAGAAGATACTCTGTTGTTGAAGTTTTTCGAAATATTTACACTTCCATTAAAGCAGATTAATTTTGTGATTTTGCCATCGTGGGAGCTTTACATAAATTTAGCCGTTTTACGCCAAGCAGTTTTACGCCCCCTAATGTTCTTTTGCCCTGGGCCCCTAAGCTTGTAAGTCGGTCCATGTCTACACGGACGTTATAAACGTTATAAGTTTGTGCAGATGGCTCTGATTGGAGCATACGAACCACGTAGTTGAGTTGCTATGCACCAATCGCAGAGCCACCCGCAAAAGCTCGCGGACGTTTATCACTTCCTTGTAGCTTTAGTCTTCCTATTTGTTTAATTGTTATAATGTTAAAAACAAAATGTACATAACAAAACAAAATTTAAGTTTGTAATGTCCAAAGAACTTGAAGAAAGAAAATATACAAGAGATAAAAACTTAGCGAATAACAGCGTCTTTAATACAAAAATTTAACGCTAAAATATAAAGTATTTAAAAGGTCAATTTTAGCCCTAAAAAAACTTTTTTTAATTTCAAAAAGGACGCTAATACTTATTGTATGCAACTGTAATGTTTCTTGCCTGTTAAAGGTGTGCCAATTATTACGCCAATTCCCGCTGTAAAACCAAGTAGTCCATAAGAAGTGTTCAATCTTCTTATGCCAACTAGATCAACCAAAACCACAGGTGTCAGGCATGCCAAACCACCTAGAAATAAATTATTAAAATAATTACGTTATTATGTAGTTTTTTATAAAGCTGATTTAAGCAAAAACAAAATTTTATGCTTTTTAACTGGAAAACTAATTGTTTTAAACGCTAAACAAAAAAAAATCGTTATTTCTTAGTGACTGTTTAGATAAATTTCAACATTTTAAAGAATTTAGAAGGATTTTTTAATTGTCCTTATTACATATTGCGGCAATCTTAGTAGAATGTTCTATATTGGGAATAAAATATTTAAAAAAAAAACTCTATTTCGCCATCTAGCGGTTCTAGTAAGAAGTCGTTTCTACTTTAAGGGTTGGGAAAAGTAGTAGTTTTTCAAAATCTCATGTAGATAGTGACCTTCCTCTCCGTAAGAATAAAACTGTAGATTTGTATAAAAACAAACAAAATAACGTACACTAATGTATATGATTTTGTATCTTTATGTATATAAATTCGAGCAAACATTGTCTCAAAATGGATATTTCGATGATTATTGGGAATGATGTGTGTTTGAAAATCATAAATCGTTTGTAAATAAATTTTATTTAATGTTTGTAAGCCAATTTTTTTTTGCTCTTACCAGTGGAGCTGGGACTTATTATTGAGAAGTATGACTCGAAAAAAGGAGAAGTTTTTGCTATTTTAATTTTACATTTGAGAATATTTTGTTAAATCTTTTCTTATGATATAATGTTAACTCTTATTTTTGGAATTCAAAGGTTATTCTAAAGGAGATCTGCCGTTTACTACCTTTCAAATGACACCTTAGTCATAAAAAATGGTTATACAGTTTAGGAGGCGTGACTATGACAATATACGGTCTTGTCTATTAAATATATATATTCTTAAGTTTCAAAGGCAGATAAATAACCTTTAGGATGAACAAAGTGTCTGAAATGCATTGCAATAAAAAATTCATGTCTCACCAAAAGTTGTTCCAAACACGAAACAGTAAAGCACCATATGGTAATATTTAGTAAACAAAGATGTCGTCAAGTGGGAGAGACCGTTGACCATCATTACCGCGTTGAACATAGTGAGTCTTTTTAAAGATGTCCTATCTGCCCAAGCTCCAAACACCACTCTCCCTAAAGTATTCGACACTCCGATAATAGCTATAAGGAAACTCGCTTCCTCGGCTGTTGCTAATCCAAGTTCTGTCGCTCGCACAGATACATACACAAATGGTGTTCGAATCCCCAAGCACAGTATGAAGTTGCCTAAATTATACACCAAGTACGCATAATTCGAACACACAGACAGGTCCATTAAGTCCTGGATAGAATCCGTGAATCGCGTACAACGGCTTCGTTTCTTAAATATCACATCAGTGCTAGTTGCCGCCAAGGCCTGTACTGGATCGTCGGCGTCAAGTAAATCAGTCCCCTGCTCTAAACTGTTGTTGGTAGTTTGAGTAGAACCCGATACTTTCTCTTTTGAGGACGATGCTTGCAGTGAGTGGATGCTTTCAGTCGAACCGATGGGCGTCACGAGTGCTGTTTGGAGAACGTCGGCTGTGGATGGCGCGGGTTCTTCTGGAGCGGCGCCTACGTCGCTGTAGAGGAGGCTGAATACGGTGCAGTTCAGCATCAATCCGGCTGCTATCAGCATCGTCCCTTTCCAGAAACCGTAGTAGTGGTTGAGCCATCCCATCAGGGGTGCCAGAAGCAGAGAACCGAATCCTGAACCGGAAAATGACAGTCCCATGGCGGTGGCGCGTTTCTTCTCGAAATGGACGCCAATGATGGCGACAGTCGTCAAGTCCATTAATCCCACGCCAAAACCTAAAATCAAGACACCAAAATAAGAAGGACTTTAACCCTCATAGTAATAACTTGTTTTTACACATTTTTAACGTGAATACGTCTATAAAATCGGTACGTATAAATCGTTGCAAGGAGTTGGAACCTAATAAATATCCCTATAACTTTTCATATACCTACAACTCCACATGGAATCAGACTACACTGTTAAAAGTAGGCACTCAAATATAAGTAGAATTTGCTCATTTTTGAATACTTTCGATGCTTATCATGGCTCCGAATACATAAGTTTCAATTTTGAAAAAGACATGTACTCAAAAATAAGTACAAAGGGTTAAAGGAATAAAAAGTGCAGACGCTTGCTACATAGGCTGCCTTCATAAATCTGTTTCAATAAATATCAACAATTACAACCAAGACTAAACGGGAATCGAACCCAGATCCTCAGGCACCGCAGTCCAGTGTCGTATACGTTGTACTATAAGGGCAATGTGAAGAAGTTATAAACGTCTTTGGACGGATTTTACATGTCGAAAGGCGTAATTTATATAGGCCCGAACTTAATCATGAACTAATTCGAATAAATAAAACATTCGTACCACACAGAAATCCCATAGTTATGTATAAATATTCAATCCGAGGCATTGCTAGACTCAATAGAACACCTGTGGTTGCAATCAGAGATCCAGATAAACTAATTTTTCTACAACCGAATCGGTTTACTAAGCAGCTTGCAAATGGACCTGAAAATAAGTGAAAAAAATTAGGTACTTCTTATGTCATCTTGCACTAAATTTGAAGTCTAAAAAGTCAAATGTTTTTTCATTTTCAAACTAGGTATAAAAAAAATGTATCGACACATTCATATAAATTATTCTCATGCTTAAAAAAAATCCCTAAAATATTACTGTAATCGTTAATTTAGGAAAATTATATTTGTAGGTAATTTAACATTATGTGTGCATAAATTGAATCCAACATTCCCAGGAATTAAACCTGTAAGTCACAAAATGAGCTAGTATACTGTTCATTTCCTAGTAAGGATAGGGATACAGCCAAGGTTTATAATTTTGGTGACATTAATATCTGTGTTAGGCCTTCTATAATATAAATTTGCTCTTCTATGGGGAAAAAGCATTGCAGGGTTACTTTTGTCGTATTATGTTGGCGATTTGAATTAAAATCGCGACAAGCTTGGCGATGGGATGTTCTGGTAAAAGTAGACATTAAAGGGGCACTCCGCCAAATTTGTTTTCATCGACAACTTTGACGTAGAAGTCCTTGGGTTTCCATTTCCAATACCGATGTCATGCAAACAATTGGGTGGAGCTACTTGCTGAAGATTAAACGGAATAGAAAATCTGACGTCATTTTGATGATGTTTTATAACTTATATAAAAATATTACTAAATATACAAAGCAATAAGTAATTATAAAATATGAATGATCAAATTAACGTACTAATGACAAAATAACGATTGGAAAACTAACAAAATTGCGATTTCGATTCGAATTTGAGAATGCTTGCAACTTGCAAGTATTGCGGTGGGTTGCCAATCTTGTAAAATATATTACGCAAGTATTGCTAATTTGAACTGAAATCATATTTGGCGACATTAATTCAGACATCTTGGCGGATTGCCCCCTTGTTCTTTACTTTAACTGTGATGAGAAGCGGAAATCAAGTAAGAGTTTTAACTCACCTGTTATAAAATCTGTTCCTTGCAAGATAGACGCTACAAGTGACGTTGCTGCATTAGATGAGCCAAAGTATTTGTAGAGGGGTCCGTGGAATACACCAATAGAAAATATAAAACCGTCGTATATGAGACGCATCATAAAAGTTGCGAATACATACACCCATGCATAACCTTCGTCCTTTATAGGCGGTTTTGGTTTAACAAGATTGGAAGTTGATCCTGGAATCATCTTACTTACAAGATTTTACGCCATCAACATTTTTGCTTAAATGGTAAAGCGAAACACTTTTAAGAAACTCATAGCAAATCATTGCTGGACATTTACTGTAGTTATGGAAATGCAAACTCAAGAAAATCCGTGTTTACTTTTTAACAGAGATACTGATAAAAAAAAAATCCCAACTCACATAAACCTTAATGTAAAAAGATTCTTTTATTTATGGTCAAAACGTACTTTTTCCCTTGCGAAAACATTAATATTTTAACGCGATCGCAAATGCTATTAGATAAAAATTTTCATACGAAAATGTAGTGTTTTCAAAATAAGAAATGAATGATGCCATTTTGTTAAATGAAATGAAGTGCTCCAATACAGTCTTATTTTTGGAGAATATTAACCTCTAGAAAACGGGTGGTACAGCATATGTACCAGTAAGTTTTTTACCTTTGAACACGGGCTGTGGTACAACAGTTGTACCAGCGACTTCTACCCCCTTCTTGCCCGGCGACGTGTCAACTTTAGAAATATTGGGGGAACGCCCTAATGAGTTCCCGACAGCAAGGCTATTGTTGAAAGTAGGAGAGTAGCTTTTGAGTTATTTTGGCGAAATGAGGATGGGCAACTATTTCATTTGCTGTGGCCAACATCGCCAAATCGTCTTAAGTAAATAAATATTTCGCATCGTCTTGTATTTGCGTGCAAGACGCACTTTGAATATGGCGTCTCGGCGGAAAATTTTAACCCAAGATTGAATAACACAACTTTGAATATTTAAAATAACTTCTAAATGTTTCTGATGATTTTATTTGAAATTGAACTGATAATTTAAGTACAATTAGCATTGTCGGATACATAAATTTTTTTTAAAAATGCTGGGGAGTGGGGGCACAGTACAAAGAAGTACTCGAGGGGGAGTGGAGTACATGTGGATCCGATCCCTCCCAAAACAAATGTAAACAATTTTCTTTTTATAAATATTAGAGTACTAATTATTTAAGTCAATAATATAATGAATAATATAAGTCAATAATATACATAATTACCCAATTGGCATTATTTTCTCAAAATTCTTAACATTTTAGATTTAATTTTCAAAAATTAATAGTATTATTAAATGTCGGCCAACATAACCGCTAAAATATGGAATTGTCGATTTAGAATGTCATTTGCCAAATAAAGGGGACCACCAGATAAACACAAGGTGGCCATTTATTTATTTGTGACGTGAGGATGCACGCTGGCCTATCTACCCCAAACGTTGATGGTCATCGCTATCGTGTAGGGAGCGAGAGGGGCTGGCATTTAAATAAAGCATTGGGATTATTTGAGAGGAGAGAGAGATCATTGCAAGTTAAATTTATTTAGTGGTTGTTGTCCAAAGGTGTATAAATGCTCGACTTCCTGCTTGTCTAGAACATGGCAAAAACCGTGCTATTTTTTTTACCTGCATAAGTCTTCCACGATTACAGGAAAAAAAATAAGTGGACCAGTATGATTCGCAAGGGCCCTTGTGCCCCTTCCCCGGATCCGCCAATAGCAATTATTGCCGTAACATAACGATTCCGCTGATATATTTTGCCCAACACGTTAGTGTAGTACATTTTATTTTTCTGTACGGAACACACACGAATCGTTTAGAAGTATTTATGTGTAAAATGTGACAGACATTTATATATCTTCCTCGCATAAGGTTATAATTATGCACGCACGTCTTTATAATTGTTTGTTGAAGCTTCTTTTTCATCCATTGTACCGAATCTGGGGTCGAAGAAATACAATGGTCTACCTACAGTATTGTATTCCCCCTATCGAAGTTTCTCGGAAGTGACCTATTGAGCGTCGCAGATGCCTTGTAAACCAGTTATTAGGGGGTAATTTTGAAGTATGTATTCTTTCACATACTTTTGTGAGAGTGGCACCTGCAGTACAACTCTACAAATGGAACAAACATGCTCCCCTATTCAGTAGACATCTCAAAGAAGCATTTTGAAATGAAAAGTCTACGAAACACGGAAGGGGGTAAACCATTTATTACTTTCCAGAGAATGTCAAAGCACATATTGTCAGAAGTTTCGAAAGAAAATGTCTCCGACGAATTAAGTTCGCATCTGGAAGCTTGTAAAAAAGTTTTTAAATTTTAAAATAAATTATAGCTACCAGAGACGATTTACGGCAGGGCATTCGGGATACTCGCCCAAGGCCCCCATTTTAAGGGGGCCTTCAAAACGCTTATTAAACTAAAAAACTGTGAAAAAGTAAAAAATAAATTTACTAATTAATGTTTTTTTTTAAATCAATAGGTTTTTTTTGTTATTCTTTTTTGCAAAACTTCTACTACTTTATCCGATTAAATCCCTTTTATGTTTCCTGCATGTTCATAATGCATATAATCTCGTCAAAAAAAAAATTATGTTCAATGAAACGTAAAATATATTTTCCATATGTATGTTTTTAATTTAAATTCTGTTTGTTTTGAAGTGACCTTAGCTTTGCGCATACTTCTTGAACTATTCGGGCATTTAAATGAATATTATATTTAGTTGAATATTTTTTAATCTTCATTATTATTAATAATCTTAATTTAAGTTATATGATTTTTTACATCTTAGTTTTTTTCTGAAATAAAAAAAAATAGTAATTTTAAGTATATAAGTTTTAGCAGTATTTACACTTGCATTAAAGCTGATTGATTTTGCTATTTTGTGTTATATGCGTATACATAAATATAACAAGTCAAATTTAAAGTACGTCGGCGGGCACCACATGTTTCTTTGGCCTGCGCTCCTAAACTTGTAAATCTGTCCCTGTAGCTCACACAAGAGGAGTTTGATATTAAAACGTATGGACAAAAAAAATATTAAATTACACAAAAGTAATAATTTACCATCGTGAAAACTGAAATCTATTACTTTTACTACAATAACGATATTTTTATATAACGTAGAAAAAGGATGGGTATCAGAAAAACTGTCCATTAATAATCAAATGTATTAAAGTTTGAAGGTTGTTATTTTATTCAAGTTACTAATTTGATTTAATAGTGTGATCTATTTATGTATTTTATTACGAAAAATTACATAATTTAAAAAGAATACTAATAAACCTTAGAATAAAATAAAAATATAACATTATGTTGCAAATAAATATATGAATGATTTTGTAAAATAATTGCAATATTACAATTTTTCTTAATATAAATTGAACTTTTTAGTCAAAAATAGAGATTATAGACTCAAATTCCCCCATCTTACCTAACTTAATAATAATAATATTTACATAATAATATTGAACGTGTGGGACTTCCATTAGAATTAATGGTTGTCATTTACAATATATGTTTTCAACAAATTATGTACTTTCCAGAGGTTAAAATATATTTCGCTTAATTCTTTGAAACTAAAAAAAAATCGATTTTTTTTTCATTTGTAATGTTATATACACACGTATAAAATTATTCATCAAAATAAATAAATGGCATTATCATTTTTCTTTTTAAACGAAATATAAAAAAAGTAAATCAGTTTTCGGATGTCAGCCTCATGGAGCAATATAAGTTGAAATATTGCAACCCCTCAAGTATTCAGCTAACCAAGTAGTAAACTCAGTTGCCTTGGTCCGTGTTTGGACATCCAAAGGGGATCGTTTTCTATGGCCTATTGAAAGGGGTGTGTAGATTGTCACTCAAAGGGGGGAAGGAAATCTTCGCAAATTCCCCGTGTCCAGAGGATTTTTTTAAAAAAATGTCCCCGAATTCTAAAGGTTAAATAATAACTTTTTATCAAGCGATTAAGTAAAAGTGTTGTTATCTCTTTTCATAGCACTTTTCTAATAAATAACGAAATCAAGAAGACTGTAATTTCAAATTAAACGGTCTAAAAATAAGCAATTACTTGACTAAATTTTATGGCAAAAGTTTTTTTGATTGCTGTGAATTGAATAAATTTAAAGATATTTTTGGTGAGATCATTGAGCTGAAATAAACACTGGAATAATGACTACCATTGGGGGAAAATGTTCTTTACCGAGGCGCACGGATAAAAACTGTTCAGAAGACATGGTTGATAAAACATTCTACCTTGGGTCTTGCACCGTTAGTCGAGTTGCGTCGGTCTTGAATACTTGATAGATTAATATATTTGTTCTAATTTGTGAATAACCGAGTTTATATATATTTTTGCTTTTCAAAAAGTTTATAAAGATTTTTTTTTGTTTAAATTAGTAAAAACATTTTTTTTTAAATTTGGCTTTAGGTTTTAGTAATTAACTTTTAAAAATAATGTACGTTGTTGAAAATGTTTATTTTAATAATTATGAAATTTATGCAGTTAATAAAGTTTCATTTCTTTTAAGAGAGTAAATGATTATGTTTAAGAATTTTTTTTTTCTGTTTTGAAAGTCACACTTATCCTTCCCCATTCTTTTAATAACAAGGGTTAATATGTGCTTAGTATCCTACAGAACAAGAAGGCAGCCATTCGATTCGCCCGATATACCAATTTTTATAAAAACAATAACATATTTTAAAAGCAAGTAAATAACAAGCAAGGTTAACAAGGAATTAAAAATCCATCTATTTAACAAGCAATACAGTTAGTAAACTTATAACAGAAATAGGACGCTGTAAAAGAATAAATCAATAAAAAAAGCTGGACGATTTTTAAAATTAACCAAAAATGTACTCGTACTTTATAAAATCTTTAATGAAACCAAAGCTCTGAACCATTTTATATAAAAAAAAGACAGAATATAGAGTGTAACATGAAATTTGAGAAAATAATTGATTTTAAAGTTAAGCTGCACAACAATGTCTCTGAAGAGACAATATGTCTATTACCGTTTTATTTTTAAACAAATTTTATTGATATAAAATAATTAGGAAACTTTATGTCTGACAGGTTAAGAGTAATTATTTAAAAATTATTTATCTTAAGTCTTTAATGACAGGGATATTTTAAAAGTGAGATCTTTCAAATAATTCGTATTTAGATATACAAAACCTTAAGCCAATAAATTAGGTTTTGATTACCAAGCCTCAAAGATAAAAATCTAGATTTTAACTAACAAATCAAAAATGACTGATAAATCAAAAATAAAGTTAGTGTCAGTGTAAATATAGAATTATAAACGCATTTCTGATTTAAATCATATGAGTAAATCCGATTTTTTAAAAAAAATATATATTTCAAATGCTAATAATGCATTTGTCTTGTTAAAATTCTAAAAAGTACAAATTTTCAAACAACATTCTATTGAAAAAAAAGTTATGCTTCCTGTTAATAGAAAGGATATCTATTTTTAAAATCTTGCGTAAGATGGATTTGACTGTTTAGAAATTAATACCAATTCTACATTTTAAGGTAAAGTGAAAGCGCCATTTTTAATGCCACTTTACTTTAAATGCTTTAAAAAAGACATTTAAACAACAAAATAGTTCACAACTCAAAAATTCTGAATAATTTTTATTGAAAAAAAAATACCGAACATTTTCTACACAGTGAAAAATACATGGAACTGTTGTTTTAAGCATTACCCGAGAACAAGTTCATTTGCTCATGAAACTTATGAGCATTCTTAACACACAATGGTCGTGAATGATTGAGTTTATGAGCAGTGTTTAGTACAGAGGTACCTTGTTTACAACACAAACTGTTCAATAAATTTAAAAAATAATAATCATAACATGATACTGAGAATTAACACAATATTTCAGTGGAATATAGATTACTACGAAAAGCGTTTGGTCAAATTAACATATGAAAAAAAATACACTTCAATCGAATTGCAAGGACTAATTTATATATATATAAGGACTAAAAGTGGTACATGTAGTAAGTACCAAAAGCGAAAATGTAAGGAATTTGCAATAAACTGTTTGTTCAGCTCATACATGGTTCATACAGATTTTCAAAAGTGAAAATTAAGTAGTTCTTAAGGACTTTTTAAGGACCTCTCTATAATTTTTTAAGGACCTCTTAATTTTTTTGCCGCCATTAGCGGAGAATCGCACATTGTTTGGTGCAAAATCGGCACATAATCACATGTCAGTGGGGTTTTGTAGCAAGTTGGCACAGGATACCACTTCTGGAAAACTCTGGGGCAGAATTATGACGAAATGTAGTGTATTATAATGAAATACCACTGACTAAAAAAATCGAAAAAAAGAGATCAAAAGTTAACTTTTTTTTTCTGACCATTATGCCTTTATACGTCTATTTATGCCTTTCTCTCCTTGCCGATGTATACTTGCGTAAAACGGTCAAAAGTGTGGACACGATCAGCGTAAAATCCGGAATTCTACATTTCAATAATTTTAATGCACCCGAAATTCTGAGTTCGAAAATTAAAACAATTCAGAATTTCGGGTTAGACACGGAAAAATACCACCCATGTGAATTAGAAAAAAAAAATGTTTGACAAAAATTAAGGAACTTGGTCGAAAATTAAGGACTCTTTAATTAAGGACCTACTTAAATTAAGTAGTTCTTAAGGACTTTTAAGGACTGTGCGAACCATATCATAGAGACATTTACACTAGCGACTTTTGTATTCTCTCTTTTGAATTACTTAGAGAACTACCAGGCACTTTTCCAAGTTTACCACAATATAAAGCATTGCTTATTTGACACTTTACCATGATAAACGGTGTTTGAATGTTTGGCACTTACACTGTTTACCAATTTTAGTCAAAACATAAACAGTTTTCATGTTATATTGAAATTCAGAGTATTTTTTGTTCTTGTTCACAAATCTTGGAAAAAATGTACAAAAATGCATTGAATGTCAAAAAATAACAGTTACAGGAAGACTTGGTGAGTAATAATACTCAATAAAGTTGTACTTTTTATTACTATTCTATCCTTAAACACATCACATATTAAAAAAAAAATTAGGAAATTCAATTTTATACATAGATTGAGGTAGGCACCTGTTTGGTTGACTTACCTGAGGTAAGTTGTTCCTTCAAATCTGGATTGAAACAACATGACGAATAAAAAAAAAACAGCTTTAGAATATTTTAAGAATACACTAATACATAAAAATAAGACTTGATATTTATTAATTTAAAATAAATTTAACAAGTAACATGAAGAAATTAACAATCTTTTGTGCAAGGGATATTTATATACACATTGTTAAAATTGATAACTAATTAGTTAAAATGGGAACATTTATTTACACCTTCTAAAAATAAGTTCATTGTTAATCAGTTATATCATGGGAAAACTAGCACACTTTCCCTGAAGGTTGAGATAATTATTTCAAAATTAATTCATCCAAGCCATTTTCCAAATGGGCTTAAAAGCACTTTTTTTTATTTTATTGCCTTCAATAATTTCAAAGTAATCTTTATTGCAACATTTATTTGTTAACTGATTTAAAAAATATATTGCTGACACATTTATGAGAAAATGTTATAATTGTCAAAGCTTATGATGCAAAATTCAAGGCCATTAATACTTTACTAATCATTCATAGATATATCTTTTCAAGATTACCAAGCAGGAATAAAATTGCTCTTGGCAAAATTTTCATGGATGCCAATTGGCGATACAGTGCATGACTTCATTCAATGTTCTGTACACTCTAAAATCTGGTACACAAATATCTATTTGTACCCTGATAAAGGTCATTGCAAAGTATAATATACTATTTGCTCCTAAACCAATACTTTGAATACCTTCACCTGAACCAAATATATTTGTATCCCGAAATTTTATTCTGACCTCTCCAACTTTCCAGTACATTAAAAACCTTTGACGAAATCCTAGGAAAACCTTGCAAACCTGAACATTCCCAAACAGTAATAAAGAGTTATATTACATTCAGATAAAGTGTCATAACAATATAATGCTTTTGCTAGACTGCTATATATACACAAATCAACAAATAAAAGTGTTAAAATGGTTTTTGATAACGTTTTTAACATTTTGACTTCCAATTATGAGATACCTCGTAATTGGAGCATGGAGTTCATATATACTGTGATAGTCAATGTATTAATACTTATTGTAGTTTTATTATTTTTGATTTTTCAGGGTGGCAACAAAATTTTGGAAAAAAGTTCCCTGATTTCCATGATGGTATCACAAAAATTTCCCTGATTTCACAATTACATTAAGAAATCTTCAATATATGCTTTGTATAGAAACAAAGTATCCACGATACAATAATACATTAAATATATTGCATTATAAATAAAAAATTAAAAGCAATACTTTTTGTCAGTTAAAATAATAATTTATGGATATAACAATAATTATTCAATTGCGACAGGCCTAATAGTAATTAAACGTGTTCTATGGAAGCAGATAATGCAAAAAAAGCAAGTTTTTCCAATTATTTCTTTTGGAGATAATTTTAAATGTTTTATATGCTTCATATTTCCTATTCCAATATTCAATAAATCACATATTCATTAGCCCTTCACCATGTTGCTTACAATCTAGAGTCCAACACAATTTGCTTTTGCTTCTCCCTCCAGCAGTGAGTGGTTCATATTTTGACAAAAATAAAACTGAAATATGAAAATGATAACGCGCATAGCCATGCTTTTGTTTTAAATTCTTCTTCAGAACTAAAAGGAAATATTGACAACTAAATTACCAATAATAGAGGACATAATAGACGATAATTGGCATTTTAATGATCCAAATTTGAAAATTTCCCTGATTTTTTGTGAAATTTTGAAAAATTCCCTGATATTTCCAAAATTAAAAATTTCCATGAGAATTCCCTGATTTCCCGGTTTTCCAGGTTATGTTGCCACCCTGTTTTTGTAATGGAATGCAGGAATTATCTGTATTCATAATTGTTTTATATTTACATTAACATCAACTTATTTTCAGCTTTACAACAGTAATTACATACAAACTTTATACTTATATATAACAATATTGAAATTAGAAAAAGACAATTACAAACTATTAAAATTACAAAATCAACTATACTTGGGGACAACTTAAGTTGAGCCTAAAGCAATTGAATATTTATACATATCATAGCTTCTGTTTCAGGTTCAACTTAGGTCGTCCCCGAGTATAGAGAAACATTCGATGCTTTGTAATCTAAATGGCACTTTTGATTTCATTAATGATAATTAGACATATATTTATAAAATCTACTGTTTAATGAAAAAAAAACATCTATACTGTCCAACAATTATCAGACACCATGTGCAGTTATACTTAAGATATATATTTAAATGCTCAACCCCCAAAAAGCAACACTATCACAAAAATAGACACTTATCAGCACATTCTATTGCTAGTATCACAAGAGAAATCACATTGCGGATCGTGAAAGGACGGTTGTAAACAACTTAAAAATAAAACGGGAACTATGCTCGTTTAGCTGGCACTTCGTATTTGAAGATGACGGAATACATGTCGCCGCCTAAACGGGTGGCTAGCCATTGGTTTTTCACAACGGCAGCCTTAATGGATTCACAGTTGAATTGAGCATTCAGATTCGTATGTAAAGCACGGCCCATTCCTTCTAGTACAATCAGATCGGTCCCGTTACTTTTCATGGCTTCGGCAACTTCAAGATTTAAGCGGCTGAAAAAACAATGTGCAGCGGTTAAAAGTTAAAATATGAACACTTACCAATAAGTGAAAAATCGAATCTGAAAAATTAATTTCACAAAAAATTTGTGCTCTGTGTGACATAAAAAAAAAATTGTAGTTCTGTAACACCCTGTTTACGAAGCGCCCTCTATTATAGCGACTGTAGCGCCCTCTTCTGGTTTGTGAGTAAAGTCATCAGTCGAGAGCCAGACTTTGTCATGTAAGGTTGTGTCCAAATTTATGTCTGTGTTGTGTGTAACTTTCATTTTTAATTAAATTTGTTGCACTACAACACAAATGGCCATTCCTTGTCTCGATCATCAAAGAACCCTATCCATAGCGCAAACCCCACGCTATACAGTTCAATATTTAAACTTAAAGTATAGAAAAAGTATTTATTAATTGTTGGTTACTAAATTTGACACATTTTGTCTTTCAACTTACTTTACATTGACTAAAAGATTCACGTCAATTTAAAACACTAAAAACGTAAAAGTCTTCTAAATTTTTTTTTCTTCTATAAATAAGAAAATTTAAAGGGTTTTATATGAATCATTATAGGGGGCTCTTTTGTTGGGCAAAAAAGCAAATTTTGCCAAATGAAGAAATTGCCTTGAAATCTTTACAAAATTACAAGCTAATAGTACAATCACACAACACAGTTAAAGTTTGTACATTGTACAGGACATCCATGAAAGTTAGTACTTATGGATGGATATGTTGGCAAGTTTCATATATGAAAAAATTCTGTGATCCAATTTAGGGTTAAGAACGTATTTTGTATTGAAAATATCCTAACACCTAAACTCGACCAAGTCTGGTCGGTTTAAGGTCTTTACTACCACAAATTGACTTTGGTTGGGCATGGAGCATATCAGGCTAAATTGAATTTCAATTAATAATATAATTAAGATTAAAAATTTACTGCACTAATTAGGTACACAAAGCAGAGTGCTACTCAAAATTTAGCATTTATTTAAGTTTTTTCAGATAATTTATTTCCTGATAGTAAATAACGTTTGAATTTATAAAATCTTATATATGAAATGTGCTTAGAATATAAATTGAAAGCATATAGACTTTTAAGAAGAAGAATAAAAATTCAGTAAAGTTAAAAAAAAACAAATTAAAAAAAAAATGCAATTTTTAAAAATTTAATTTTTTAATGTAAATTAATTTTACATATAACCTTAATTTAAAATGTAAATTTTAATTTAAAATGTATTAAATTATTAATAATTGTTATAATTAATATTATTATTAATAATAATAACTATTAATAATAATTGTTATTAATATTATTATTAATAATTATTATTAATACTAAGAATTATTATTATTAATAATTATTATTAATACTAAGAATTATTATTATTAATAATTATTATTAATACTAAGAATTATTATTATTAATAAATGTATTAAAAGTATAAATTTTAAATTTACATTTTAATTTAAAATGTAAATTAAAAATGTAAATTTAAAATTTAACTAAAATTTAATTTTAAATTAAAATTTAATTTTAAATATAAATTTAATTTTAAATTAAAATTTAATTTAAATTAAAATTTAATTTTAAATAAAAATGTAATTTTAAATAAAAATTTAATTTTAAATAAAAATTTAATTTTAAATAAAAATTTAATTTTAAATAAAAATTTAATATAAATGACTTACCTTAGATCTAGACATGGTGATCCTTGACCTGAATCAAGAATTCTTAATTGACACGAGGTGAGAGCATCTTTGATTTCACTGACACAAGCAGCTGCTTTACGTATCAAAACTTTTAGTTCTTGGTATGTTACATCATTTAAAGCGGGTTTAGAATTTGCACATAGCAACACCTGCAATGCACCATCAAATTGTAAGATGACACAAACTTTATTTCAATAATTAGAGTAAGATTTATGTTGATCAATTTTAAATCACTAATTATTTTTATTCAAAGTATTTCATTAAAAAATATGTATATTTCCTTGATTTACATATTTTAATTAATTTTTCCATAAATAAGAGAATGAGCAAGTTTAAGTAATAACTTAATTTCTTTACATTATAACAAATAAGACAATTAAGTTTTTAATGGAATATTAGTGAAATAAAAGACAAAGTCGGGGTTCACAATTATCATCGGACCACCAAATGATAGTTTATACATTGTACTTGTCACATGAAATAAAGATTAACTTTTTTAATTAATCTGCTGTTGTTGTAATAAACAATTTAAATATCTTTAAACATTCTAACATAGAGCCTGAGATTTGCCAGTAAGAGTAAAAAATGTTGAAATATGTAACACATTCGACACATTTTTTTTATTGCAGCATTACAAAAAAGTTTTAGATTTTTATTATGCAATAAATATTTGCAAGGCCAATTATATAACCTTGAAATGGTTGTGCAAGTTTTCCTGAATGGGAGCCGATTACGTCGATAACGAGAGAAAAGTAGGAAGGCAGTCAATCGGCATGAATCCTCAGAGGAAAGCTTAGTGTGCTGAATGGAATATTCGTAAGTTAATTGTTATGGAATGGTGTGTTAATGGTTTTGGAAAAAAAAGCAGAGAGATAAAATTTCATGTGTTGCTGTTATATGTACAAGCAACATAACTATCTTATTTCTTTAAGGTTTTATTGCATTTAAAAGTTGTAAAGATAATTCTTAAATACCCTGGACTATTGTGCAAAGTATATGAAAGCTGTGCGATGTGAATAGTATTAAAACTTACACTTTCATATAAAGATTTTGGGCTATTAATTATTAAAGAAATGAAAGTACCCTACTTCTTTTTACTAGCGATGAAACGGATATCCGGTAACTATCCGGTATCCGGCTGATTTTTAAATATCCGGTAACTATCCGATATCCGGAAATAAAGTGTCGGATATCCGATTTACCAAGCCGGATATCTGGATGAATAAAACAAATGAATAAAGTTAAAGTTTTAAAGATGAATAAAGTTTATAGCATTAAAAGTTTTTTTTTTATATATTTTTTTTACTTCAAAAGTCCTTAAAAAACCAACTTTTTTTTAAAAATTTTAACTTTAAAATTCTTATAAATTTTTTTAACGAATCGTTATGGTGGAGGGTCATAACATTTCACAACTAATATAAAGTTGAATTAAAAAATAAATTTCTCAAAAGTTTAAGCAAACTTGAGTTTTCATGTTTGGAATGAAAGGGCATATGGTAAAAATACAATTATTCAGAAATTGAGTTTAAATTGTACAAAACATATGCCCATTGCTAGCAGCGCCATAGAATAACCCTTTGTAAATAAAAAAGTTTTTTAATGTTTATTCAATCTTGGTATCACCTTAAAGATAAAGAATTGGGGAATATTATAAAATAAAAAAATATTTATAATTTTTGATCGATTTCTGTTTTTTCTAGTGTGTATGAGAAAATATTTTCATAAAAAAGAAACTGCCGGATATCTGATCGGATATCCGGCAAAATCCAGTTCGGATATCCGATATCCGGTTTGTAATGTGCGTCAGATATCCGATATCCGGCAAAATCACTATCCGGTTCATCCCTACTTATTAATTATGAATTATTTAGAACGAAAGTGAATATGGAAAATATACCTTTGTGTTTCTTTTTAGAAGCTCTAAAGCAAAAGGTAGAACACCCAACACCACATCCATTCCACTATTATCGACAAATATGGCTGCACACTTGTGAGCCCCACCTTTTAAACGAGCTAGCCATCCGTCCAAGTTATCCACCAGCCATGGTCTCGCTTTAGAAGAAACAGAATTTCAACTAAACATGATACCACTTATTAATATATGAAAATTCAAATCTATGCAAGTCTTTCTTTTAAAATAAATTTGCTTAATTTATTCTAGTATAAGTAACTTTACAAAAACTTGTAATAAAATTAAAAACAAATTGTAAAAAAAATACACCCTCCCCTCCCCTCCCCCCCCCCAAAAAAAACACTACCAAAAAATGATAAAACAATTTACCCTTATTCCTTACATTAAATATGCAAAGACAGCACATTACAATATGCATAATTAAAAAAAATATATGAGGTTAAAAAGGGAGGGGGTGTTTGCAATTTTTTTTAAAATGTATTTTTACATTTACATATATTTTATAAAACTCTAATCTGTTTTGCTTACAGAATTGTTTACATTTCTGTTCTAGCTAAATTAGAAGTAGTAGTTTAAATAATTTTTTTTAACGTTGTAAGGTTGCACACAGAATTTTTTCATTAAATCCTCATTTTCTCAAAACTATGTTCCTTGTCTTTAGGTATATATAAAAAAAATATGCTATTACAATTAAAAACCCAATATTTTTTTTATGTATTTATTGAATTGTTTTTTACATATTAATGAATGAATTTGTGGAATTAAGGTATAATTATTTTTAAAAAAATAATTTATTAAAGTATGTATACTTTATATTATATTTTATAGTAAAAAATGATTAAGCTGTTTTATATATAAATCCATGGGCTAATTTATGTAATTCCGTGTAATTGTTAAGTTTGCAAGTAATTGAATGAGTAGTTTTTAAGAAAATTGCATCTAAAGAGAAAAACACAGTTTTGAGAAAATGAGGTTTTAATAAAAAAAATTCTATGTATGTAGTGCATAACATAAAATAAATAAAAAATTATTTTGAAAATTTAATTTAGATTATTCATAATTTTGTGTTCAAACGATTTAAAAATAGACTAGGAAGTCTATGTAATATTATTTCTCATATTGATTAGATTAAAGCTACTTTAAAATGCCCTTAAAAACATTTATAAAAATAAATTCTAACAACTTTCTTTAACTGTTAGTGTAGCATATATGCTATAAAACTTTAAAATGACCACTAGTTGCATCTATCGAGTTTTATGTTAACTGTTATAGTATTGTCACGTAGGGAACCAAATGCCTAGTTCTTATAACTGCCGCAAGGTCCCTTTTCTTTATAAAAATGATTGCGATAAAGGCAATCGGTTGCTTCAAGGTCTATTGTTCTAAAACTGGCTCGTGACAGTGAAGTTTTCGAAAATTGTTTTATTACTTATAAGTTTATAATCTGGCTCTACAAAAATTCCTAGCTAATACTAGAGTTATGAAGATTGTATTTAACTATATTTTCATACTTTTTGAAAATTATTTTAGTAATTACACATGATGTTGCATATACTCTACACAACGGTTTTAATTAATTAAATAGGCACTAAGGATTTTTTTTTGTATATTTTTTCAGGGGTCCAGGGGCAAAAAGAAAAAAAAACTATTTCGTTAAAAAAGAAAAAAATATACACTAGAAGGTTAAGGACCCTACAAAAACTATTTTGTCACTCGATATATTTTAGTGAATTTACCTTGAATTTTTTGTTTGGCATCAGAGAAACTGAAATCAGAACTCTCCATTATTTTCGCAACTTCTTTTGCACCCCAATCGAACATGTTTCCAGCCAACAATCCAGCAACAAGAGCCACTTGTTTATCTTCCCAGTCCATGGAGTTCAAGTCATCCATTCTGGATTTCAACATTTTCAGTGCCAGCTCATTTTCTAAGCGCTTTTGCTAATTAAAAAGTTATATATACTTAAATTATGTAACAAATTATCTAAAAATTGCAAGAATATTAGTTAAAATCCTTAATAGTAATATATAAAAAATATTGGTTATAGCCTTAAAAACCCTTTTGTACACAATCATAATATTGCTGACATTTTCTATTCTATTCTATTCCTTTTATGCCTCTTAAACAGGACGAATTTTAATATGTGAGGTAAAAAAGAAAGAGAATTTCCTAGAGCACTGAGGAATCCTACATTCATATTATAAATATACAGGATTTGTTTAAAAAACGTGTTTAAAAAAATTATTGAATCTAAAAAAATATTTCCGATATGTAGCAAAAAAATGTTTTTGTACTGCAGTCGTTAGAGCGTGGGACTTCGGAACAATAGACTGCAGGTTCAATTACCAACTGGGGCTGCTCACCAAGGGTATCCCAGCAACGCAGGACCAAAAAGCTAGTATAGTAATGGCTAATTAGTCAAGTTCGTATAGTTTGACAAGGATTAAGAATCTCAACATAGATTCAATCTTTTACGGGATTTGAACATAGCACTTTTGGAATGAGAGGCATATGGGCACATAACAGGAGATAACTACCACTAAGATGCTGGCCATGCAGTGAAGGAAGTTTCTACTTCAGCAAAATTATCAACTTGATTCTTCATGGAGATGAAAACAATGCACAGTACAGTGTATGCACTCGTTCAAAGAAAAATTAAGCTTATCAAATCAATAAATAAAACTCACATAGATTGTAAAGAATCTGTATATAACAAAGTAAAGTATCAACAAAGTAAATTGAATGAGAAAGGTGTCAATTCTATAAACAAATTGTTGATTCCTTCTTTATTGTAGTATAGTACTTTTTCTACATTTTCAACTTAATTCAAACATTTACTATTTTTTAAATAGAATGAGGCAAATGTATCAATAAAATAATTTTTGGTATTTTAAAGTTAATTAATGCTGGCTGAAAAATACAAACATAGGTAAAAGTGAATTCATGATCACAAGTGTTTTGATTCATCATATTCTAATTAAAGCATATATTCACACAATAGTTTTAATACATTAGAGTACAAAATTTGAAGGAAAGATAGAATGAGTTTCAAATAAACTTACTTGTAGGTATGGATCAGGAAAATCAAATTCATTTAAACAATGCTCCCTCATATCTAATAAACTTCGAACTGTCAACGATCCATATGCACTAAATGAAGAAAGAACATAAACATTTCAACAAAAAATCTCAATTAACAGATGTGAGATTTTTTTAAAAACAGTTTTTTACTTAAATAACAAAGAATAAAGAGGTACTGACAAGGCTTCAAAATTACTGCAACCAAATATGATTTTAGTTTAAATTGGAATTATAAACCATTGTCAAAATGATGTCAGATAAATTTTCCATTCTGTGTCTCTCATTGGTTTAATCTACAGCTAGTAGCTCCATCTACTTGTTTATATGACATTGATATCCCATTGTTCGAAATGGAAACCCTAGGCTTTCCATGCTAAAGTTATCGATGAAACTTGATTTAGCAGAGTGCTCCCTTATTCTTTACTTTTACACAAATACTCTAAGCTTGACAATCTTTCAAATTAGTTTTAACAATCACCTTAATTTTGTTAATAGTTTTCAGTAGTTGAGCAAACAAATGAAACAGAGCCAGAAAATCTTGATGACAACATGATAGGGTATGCAAACAGTTGGTCAAGTAAGCAATGTTTTCTCTCCTACAAATGTATTTAAAGCAAATTATTCTATCATTTGTGGTCAATTTAAATAGCAAAAATTTATGTACTGGACCACAAGAATATTTAAATCAACAAGTTTGAATGAAGTTGCCACAAACTTAATGCAGTGTTCTCTCTAGTTTTTTTTTAAAAGGGCAGCCTGCCCTTTTTCCATCTCAATAGCGCCCTCATGCACTTTTTAAAAAAATGTTGCCCTCTTTTGAAAAAAATCTACCTCTCTTGCCCTTTTCAGTCAAGCACAAACATCCTTGCTTCCATAGCTTTCTTTAAAAAAAAAATGCATCAATTATTATTATTTTTTTCGTAAAGTGGAATTAAGTGAATTGTGACAGTAGAAAAACAAGCTTCTTTTTAACTAAGCGTGTTGCACAATCACGATGAATAAGCATGAGGATCACAACGGATTTTCCCTCTGCGGCTGATTATTTTTGGCATGCGATGTCCCTCCCCAGATCAGATCACTACACTCATGCTAAGAATTGAGTAGCCATACCTTCGGGCATGTGTCCGATGTGGTAACCGTGGCCACGCCCACCACAATTTTTTTTAAAGTGCCCTTTTAAAAACTGCTTTTTCAACAATTGGGTGCTTTTTTACTTAGAACAGCGCCCTGCCCCTTTTTATTTCTAGAGTGAACACTGCTTATAGAAATAGGATATATGTTTACAGACAATCACATGACTTTTGAACCAAAAAAAGAAAATGTGTATTGACTTACACAATCAAAAACAAGGGTTATATATTAAAATTACTTACAAAGGATGAGACCTCAAATGCTGCAAACGGCTCAAGTACTTTTCCTTGAATATTTGTGCACGGTGGTGGGCATCAGGACGATGCATTTGGCTTTGTATGGCTTTATCTACAAACTAAAATTATAGTGACATGAGTAACAACACATGATATTTTTGGCATTTTAATATTGTGGCTTGCCAGAAAGAAATGCATGCAAATATCAGGTAACTAAAATTTTGTCAAACTACTAGAGAAAGTGTATAAGAACTCAAGAGTGAATTTTTTTTTGAAAAACATTATAGTACACTAACTTTTTGGCCTCTTGTTGCGGGGAAACCAGTTAAGACATGAACATTATATTATGTTTTAGTGATTCCGCTTGGGAATCGAACCCACAACCCATTGCTACGAAGTCCTGTTCGCTACCTACCAAGCAATAAAGCCATGTTCTGGCTAGATTTAAGATTTTTTTAAAAAAATTTTCTTCATACAATATTTTTAAATTTTTTTTTTAAAATCATTGTTATTCATGGAATGACTGTACAATTTGTTAGAGTTGTGGGAAATTCTTTTTTTTAATACCTTATTAGTTACGAGATATGCAAGAGGTGTGAAAGAGGATCTATACTATAAAAATATTATATATGATTGATAATGTTTAATTTTACACATCGAAATAAATGAAACTAGATATATAGAAATTTTTGGAAAATATATATTTAAAGGATTTTATTGTTGATACAGCTTAGTAACGTTATATTTTATATTGATTGAATTTTATTGAAACATAAATAATTACAATCATTCAGAAATTAAAAATATTAGAAAATTACCTTGTCAATAGCATTTTCAAAACAAACAAGCCAGTAATCTCTTGCATCGACATCTTGAGTCAAATCTACCGTGTCTGGAACATAATCTGAGGGTTCTTTTAAAAGTGGACAATGAACTAGTTGCCAATCAAAACGATCAATTTCCAATTGATCAATCTATTTAAAAAAAATTATAATTGAAAATCAAATGTAATACAGGTTAAACTACACTGTTAAAAATAGGTACTCAAAAATAAGTATGTACTCATTTTTCATTACATTTGATGCTTATCATGGATCCATATACATAGGTTTCAATTTAGAAAAAGACATGTGAATAAGCACAATGAATAAAAAGAGCAGATGCTACGTAGGCTGCTTTCATAAATAACTTTCAATAAATATCAACAATTACAACCAAGACTTACCAGGAATCGAAGCTAGATCCTAAGCAGGGTTTCCACTCATTTTTAAAAATAAAAATTAAGGAGTTTTTAAGGACTTTCAAAGGACAAAAACAAGTTTTTAAGGACCTTTTTTATCATGCTGCTTCTGTAAGTAAGAAAAAATTAAACAAATGATGATAACCATCAACTTTCATATTAACTTAAAATTATTTTTTAAACGTAAAGATATGTTTGAAAAGTATCTTAACAGAACCTCATTCTTTGACTTCAAGTTATTACTTTTTTAATTTGTCAGAATCTTGTTTGATTTCTTCACCAACTGTTAAATATGCATTTGCAAAGAATAATAAATGCAATGCACTAACCTATTATTGAAGCGAGAAAATAAATAATATTCGAGCATCTCATGTAAAAACAGCCACAAGTAATAGATTGCCAATATAAGTGAAATAAACCAAGAGCAAGCAATTTTAAAGGAACTACTAATAAAAAAAATTAATGTTTTGGTGGCAGAGGGGAAAATAAGGAATTTCTAAGGACTCTTTGTCAAAAATATGGACTTTAAAGGGCTCTTAAAAATGCAAACCAAAAATAAGCAGTTCTTAAGGACTTTTAAGGACCAGTGGGAACCCTGCTAAGGCACTACAGTTCAGTTCCTTATCCATTGTACTACCAGGGTGACATGGAGAAGTTATAAACAGAAGACATGTTTAAAAGGCGTGTCAAAAGAACGGGAAGCAAGATAATTGAGTTGTAATAACTCCGTTTCCATTTAATCAATCAACATCAAATAATGTAGAGAACCATCTTCTGAGTAACTATTTTAAGTGTGTCATGTCGCTTTGTTAAGACGGCTTGAACAGAAGCTGAGATTAGAAATATTTAATCACACTACTCCTTTTTGAAATAGTACGGTTGCTTAAATTTGAGTATGTCATCGTTCATTTACGATGCAATTGTATTCAAAGAAAAATGAGTAGATTCATGTGCTCATTTTTAAGTACTACCCTCTTTTTACAGTGTACAAATAAAAATTAAAATATTTTTGGTAGCATATTATTTTAAACAATCTATAAGAAATGTCTATGAATAATTTTGCTACTTATTGTTGTGCCCCCTTCACGAAGGTTGCAACATCAATGAGCTTTTAGTGTGTCTTGCAGACTTTATAACCTTTGTTTATGAGTAATGATATTTTTCTAATTTTAAAACTATTTGGAACTTGAATAAAATGTTGTTAAAAGTTATTCATTCACAAATGGATTAATTTGTCAATTTACATTGTTAGTATATAATTTAAAAACTTTTAATTGTCTAAAAATGTGAGAGTAATTTTTGTGTTTAAATTAAAAAAATTAATAAATAGGTATTAAAAATGATAAAATATTATTTAGAACATTTCATTCTAAAAAATAAAAAAGGATAGAAATATTTAATAATATTAACACACTTTGTACGTGTTTCATTATTTGTTTTTATTTAAAAAGCACTTTGTGTGAAAAATTAACAACGTGTTTCATTATTTGTTTTTATTTAAAAAGCACTTTGTGTGAAAAATTAACAAAAATAATTTTATGATATTCAAACTAATCTTATGACTTTATCAAAATATTACCAAGTTCCAGCTACGAAAGACTTATGTTTTATTTCCTTAATCTAGAAATTTTCCCTTGACTTTTATCTTACCATGGGGTTACCTGTATTAGGCTGGGTTGGTAAGGGACTACTAAGACCGGAGCTTCCAGCATAATTTTCACACCATGAGTATTTATCATTATCTAAAAAATATAATTACATTAAAAAATAGAAGTACTAAAATATGACTAATTTTAAATACTGACATATGGATATAGATGATTTTAAATAAATAATACATACTCTTAGTGTTTTAATAATTTCATAAAACATACAAAAAACAAAAAAGACTTCATAGTAAGGCTAATATACATCAAAGAATACAATAGATTTTAAACAAAAGTTGCATGTTTATTAAAAAATATATAAATGAATTTCCTTTTTTATATTAGAATTTAAAAAAATATCCACAAAGGGAAATATAATTAATTTTTATAATAAAAAATGAAAATACTCAATTGTGTAAAAAACAAAAGATTAATGATATTTGGAACATCAAATAACTGCATTTGAGGTTCAGAAAAGAAATATGCTTAAAAATCATAGTATTATATATTTTTTTATAAATAAAGTAATTAATGTATATGAAATTTTTTTGAATAACACAATTCATATCACAAGTAGTGAAAATAATAATTATTTAAAATGATTTGTGCTTTAGGCTTTGTTCATTATAAAATTTCACATTTCTTCTTTAAAGTCATACAAAAGGAAAATAATACAACATTCAACATACCATATTCTTCAGCACCTTTTAAAAATGCTCCAATGGCGGTTAGATAACCTTCATGTCGTAAAAAAAGTGCTTGTACTTTTCCCTAAGTTAGTAAACGAGAAATAATGAAATTTTAGTGAAATAAATCACAGAAATTCACAAAATAATTTTGGTTATTTTCAAATTTTGATGAAAATTGTTAGAATTTATTAAAATAAAGTTATGCAGATTTTTAATAACTAGGTAAAGTGAAAAAAAATAGAGAACTGTGTATTAGATTCGAAATAACAGATATAAAAAATAATAAAAAAATAGAGCTTTAAATACAAGAAAATGATTACACAAATGTGTTGCAAGGATGTTTTTTACAATCGTTATTAGTTAAAAGGTGGGCATATAAATTGTTTTTGGAAAGTAGTGAAGAGAGATATTTTAATAACAGGTATAAAATATCATTATTTCAATTTCTGATAATTAAAAATATTATTTATGAGAAATAACAGTTATTTACTTGCTCAAAAAAAGCAGTATTTCGAAATCAAAATTAAAAAAAAAAATGAAAAAGTACGTACTTTAAACAATTAATAAATGCGCTGTTTAAATTTAACCAGAAACACATACACCGCCAAACAAGAACAAAACAGACGGCCTTGAGAAAGAAAAAAAGTCCATGCAAGGGCCTTGGTTGAAAGTCGAAACGAAACTTACTCTATGAAACAATATCATGATATAATTCACCGGGTACTCTCCTCTTTACATTGTAAAGGCATAAATTTGAAATAATATTAATTTTCTTATTTATCACTGTCTGGTATATTGCGCAATATTAACTAAAAACAACATTTGGATGGAAATTTAAAGTGTATGTTAACAAAAATTGAATAGTACTGAATTTTTTTATGTGTTTATAGAGATCGCCAATTTGAATGCGCCATTTTATTACCTGTAAAGTATTTTTTAAAATCATATTTAATAATAAGACATTTATTTTATTACATGATGATATATTGCTATAAAATCAGTATTAACATTTTGCAAAAAGAAAACTAGAATTTTTGTTTCTAATAAAATCTATAAGTTTTACAATATTTGTTTTTAATATTTTTTGCATGTAATATCATAAAATCTAATTTTTATATTATCTTTGAAATATTAATAAGAAATGGGCATTTAGTGATGTAAAAATGGCTGTGAAAAGTTAATATGTTTATATAATAGAAATAATTTATTGAAATATTATTAAGTGTTGGATCATTAAAACTATTTTAATAAAAAGATTTGCCACTATCAGCTGATAAAAAAAATTCATGAAAATTTAGCATTTGATATTTTCAATTGCCTAATTCTGAGGTTGGGTCATTTAATATCGCTCAAGATATCAAGTAACAGTTAAATATACTAGTTATTTCATTATAATATCGTAATAACTGTCGTTATTTAAAAATAACTACTAAGCTCATTCCTATTGGAAAGCAAAATAATTATTTAAAAAAATATAATGCAGTTACAAAGTTTTACAAGAAAATTGTTATAAATAATAAAGCACAATTGTCTTTTTTTATAAAATTAATATTAAAAAAAAAAAAAACACACAAAAAGTGCAAAAAAATGTCAAATTTTAAATTACAGCACTCCATAACCCCTTTTTGGCTATAGTCATGATTTTACAAACAGTTCACAAATCTAAATGATTTACAGTAAAGTCATGGTAAAAAAATTCAGATTTCTCCAGTTAGTTTTAAAAATTTTAAATATATTAGAAACTTGGAAATTTTTCAAGGCCATAATTGTTTGAATGATAATGGATCAGAACTTATATTCTGATTCTTTTAAAGCCTTTTTCCCAATAAAACTCCCGGCAAACACTAAATTCTTCTACATAATTTAAAATCTTTCAGTGTCCGTAGAAAGGAAGAACAATCAACCTGATAAAAGAAACTTAGATGTTGATACTAAAAACTTATAAAGTTAAAAGAGGAACAATTTTATATAAAAAAATTTAAATAGCTTAAACTAGTTCTTTTCAATTTTAATAACTAAAGTAGCTATTCCATAGTCCTCAAATTTATTAAAAAAAAAAATTCACATTGGTCTCCAACAAAAAATTTACTTTTTATAATTTTTTTATAGAACCATACATTAAATTAGTTTAACATATATACTTGAAGTATTGTTATTGAAATAGTTGCTATAACCAAAAGTTAAAACGTTTTATTCTAGATAATATCATTCACAATATTTTGCTAAATCTCTTTATTCATTTAACAGTATATATACCATAAAATATTTAAAATAATGAAGCCAAACAACTATTTCAACTTTATATCCATATGCAAACTTCACATTCCAAAACTTACAGCGATAATTTAATAACAAAAAAAAAGATATAATCACCTTGCTCCAATAATTTATAGCATATGAAATGGTATGCATACTGAGATAGTGAGCTCTTAAAAAGTAGCCTCCGAAATATACTTTCCCCAAGTTATGCATCATGGCATAGAGGCAAGCCAATTGCCCAATGTCATTGCTGATCATAAATAATAAACTACGAGCGATATCCTCCCCAGCAAACTCTCCTACAAGAAAGTAAGTAAAAAAGTTATATAAAATTTCATACAATTAAATGAAATAAATGAGATAAGATGAAAACTCGTCTTATACAACATTGCGTTAAGAATATTAAAATACAAATACAGACAACTCTCGTTATCTCGAAGGGAAGTGTATAAAAATTCGAGATATCGAAAATTCGAGTTATCGAAAATCCTATAAATTATATTCAATTATACTTTCCAAATGCACGATTGCTTGAAATGTCTCTGATGTTTTTATTTCTGGCCTCGATTCAATGAATGCACGCATAGTTTTTATGAAAGATAGATCCTCTTACAAAGTTATCTTTGGAGGAGGTTAGCATTCTTTATTATCATTCTTCTTCTGAGAGCGATATCTCATCAAATGCGGCTATAGAGAGTGCATTGCATTATCGTTTTGTCGCTATTATTCGCAGTGACAAATCAACACCACACGAAAGCCTAAACAAAAATGAGAAGGGGTTGAGTGTCGTCTTCATATTTTAAGTGAGTTGCTTTCTGGACGGTCGGTAATGTTCCAAGAAAGTGACTTGCACTTTACCGAAAACGCCAGCTGGCTTGAGGCATTAAACAAAAAGGGTGAGGCACAGGTAGGAATAAATTGTACGTATACCCTTTCAATAACGCACAATAAAAAAAGAGAACCGATAAAGAAGAACGTGGCAATTACATATATGCTAAAGGTTTTTCAAAATCTGTAGTTTTGAGAGGAAAACAAAATTTTGAGGAAACTTTAAGTTATTGAAAATAACGACGAAAAACTTTGAATTAAAGAGATAAAATTACATTAAATATTAAATAAGTAATGAAAGTGCAGGGAAATCGATTTTTTTCGAGATATCGAAAAATTCGAGTTATCGAGAGTCTACTGTACAACGTTAAAAAAATGCACAGTGCTGTTATACAAAAAATATTTGGGGTGGGTTAAAACAAGAAATTTCCCAACTGAACAATTCAAAATTCTCAACAGTGCTAAAAATTCCCACTTCCAACTTATCGGCATTTTTCATTTATTTGGGTAATATTATACAGTTATCTCACAAGCATTTATTTATTGCATCTATATTCCAATGCAGTGTCAGTTCCGAGGTATAATTTAAATGTAATCTTACAAGTTGGGCGATTTCTAACCTTCCCTCACTTTCATTTGTTAATAATATTAATTTTCTTCAGCCATAAATTTTCCCAACTCGTGATTTTTAGAAGTTGAAATTCCCAACTTTCAGGGTTTCCAGACTATTGGGGAGGTTGGACTATTTTAATCATGTAAATTGGTCGTTTGGGACTTGAGCTACTTACTTAAGATAACTTGAAGTTTGTATCTGAAACAGAAGAGTTTCAAAGTACACATAATAAGCATTTTAACATCAACCACTGTTCTGATTTTCAGAGCACAATATATAAATTAACAATTCTATAAAATGTTATTTCATAAATATAAAATGTGTTTAATTGGTTTTCTAACCAATTCTACAATTCAAAACAATCGTTATTGTTCCACCCAAAACTAATTTAAATTTTCGAATGCCTGCTCTTCAGTTCAGATTCACATTAAAAGAAAAAAATATTTAAATTAGACTCAGATAAATTGTTCTAATGGAAAATAACTTCACATTGGAGGAATTTTTTGACATCTCGAATATCCACTTTCAATCGTAGCACATTGAATCAAAGCACTTTCAGAAAAGAGTTATTCATATAAATTATGAAAATTACAAACAAAATTGTTTTCAATCGATATTTCAAGCTCGACAAATTAATGATAAGTACTATTTTTTGAATAATTTTTTACAATATATTTTTGCATTTCCTTTCTAATTAACACAAATAACTGCACTAGCATAAAAACAGTAACAACATAAACTACATGTTAAAAAAAATTACCAGGATTGAAATCTTTGTCTTTCGACGAATGTATAGCTTTGCCGAAGCTACAAGCAATCAAATCCCTGGGTAACCCTATACCAGAGCAATCTCCACCATAAATATCTTTTACCAGCATATCAACACCTCTGTGGTCGCCATTTTCTGCCAATTGAAGAAGCTCATCAAAACCCTGAATAGACAAATGCAAAATTTTAAACATAAATTCTAAATATATAAAATTTTACACAAAAGGTAATTGTTTTTAAATTTCAATGAATGTCATTTTTTTAAAATATAGGACAAGTTATAGTTTATAATTTAACTATTTGTAAGTTGTGAGTTACATACCCAAATAAAAAGCATATAATTTTGGCCCTGGCGATTTTCTCGCCAAGTGGCATTTCAAACTAGGAATTTATCAATGATTTTTCAAAGAGAGCTGCCTAAGATTAAAAAAAAAAAAAAAATCTCTAATCTAGTTTAGGAAGTGTAATTTTTGTCTCTGCTGTGTGTTAAAAAAAATAAAGAGATTATTTATTAAATTCCGTTACTGTGTTGACTATAAAGGCATTGTTTTCAGCCATAATACAGAACATAAATATCTACACTGTTAGAGTTGATTGATTGAAATTTTGCAATGTCTCTCCTGAAAGCTATTAAACAGAAAATGCGAGAAATTTTTTACGATAAATGTTAACAAAAACAAAAGAAAAATATACTTTTAATTAAAAGTATAGTTTTAATAATCCAAAATTTCTATAATTAATCTTAGTTCCTGGAATTAATTATAGCAGATTTTATAAAAAGAAAATTAATTAAAAATAATAGACAAAGAAAAGGAAACGTTGAGTTACAAAAAAATGTTTCATTATTGTATAATATAACTATTAAGAGCCAATTTTTATGCAAAATAATCTAAACATAACTAAATTTTTTGTAATTTATGTCTGTTATAAATATGATAGGGATTAAAATATTTTTACATTATATCAGAAGTTTTTACTCATAGTCCACTAAAAGTTTACTTTAAAGTAAATTTAATAACATCATCCACATTTTAAAAAGAAAACAATATCCAAAGTATGGTAATGAAATTAGACCAAAGAATATTTTTCGAAGTTAAGCTATTAATTTCTGAATTGAATTACATTCGAATTTATTAATACAATTATGCATTTTATAAGCTAGTGTATGTAAAACATACTTTAACTCATAACGTACAAGCAATATACCTAATTCTAAACATTTAAAAATACTTTAACAAAATAAGTTTTATTTACTGTTTTATATATATTAAAAACATATCTTTCGAAAATCTGATTCTGAAAATTCAGTGTGACAGGAATTTTGAATTATCTCTTGAAAACAGAGGGAAAGTATCACTTTATGCTTTATAAAATATACCTTAGCTTTTGTAAGAAGTGAGCCTAATCCCCAAAATGTTCCTCCGCCCATAGCAGAACCTCCTATTCTTTCATAAGATGATTCGGATTCAACCTAAGATGTGATGCAAAAAATATATAAGAAATTTTTTACATTATAAAATGAAGTAAAAATAAAATAAAATTGGTGAATGAAACACATTGAAAAAGTTAATTACTCCTAGCATATGGCATACTTTAATGTTGTACTAAATAGGGAATGCAAAGTTGTTCAAAACTTTGCAGTCAAATTCATAATAGCTCTTATTAAGTAATAAAAAACAAATTGAAACACTACATATAACGAAACAATTTGATAAATGTTTACATTTTGTTTATGTATATTAAAAAAAAAATTGTATTACTGAATAACAGAGATGTGAAAGCTATAAAAATTTATTTTTGAATCTGATGCTATAATATATTATAGGAAGCCCTTATTAGGTACTTTAAAATGATTAGAAACTTTAAATTTGACTGCAGCTTTTGATAAATATTTTTATAGCTAACTATAACAGCACAATCAATTTTTGTATGAATATTTGAACAAAAAATTGCTTTACTGAATATCAGAGAATTGAAAGCAATATAAATTAATTCTTGAATATATTATAGGAAGTATATTATTTATAGGAAGCTGTTATCGAAGTATTTTAAAATGACTAGAAACCCTAAATTCGACTACAGTATTTGATAATAAATTTTATAGCTAGCTACCACAGCACAATATACATTTTGTGTCTGTATATTTGTTCGAACAAAAAAATTGTTTAACTGAATATCAGAGAACTGAAAATAATAAAAATTAATTCTTGAATCTGAATAAACTTTCAAAAACTGAACAGATATAAAATAGAATTCGATTATAACATTGATAGATCAAAATATGAATATTTTTTATTGAAACAGAACTGCAACTTTAAAAAGAACATGTAAAGAGAGAAGAAATTTACCTTCATTACACTAACACCAGATCCAATATTAACTAGCAAATATGGATACATATTAGGTTCTACGCTATGGAAACGGTACTCAGGAGTCAAATGGCGACTGTATTCAAAGACCTCATCCGGGATGTTTCTCAGAACAAAATTACATCCTTTAATTAAACATTCCATTTCATCTTCTTTATCTACCCTAAAATAAAAATAAATAGAATAAATATAATCACTATTTTAAATTCAATTTTTACTTGACAAAATCTATAAAATGTATTAACCCTACTCAATAATCTGGAAACCACAAAAGTTGGGAATTTCAAGTTTTAAAAAAAATCTCTGAGTTGGGAAAATTTATGCCTGAAGAAAATTAATATTATTAGCAAATGAAAGCTAGGGAAGATTAGAAATTACCCGACTTGTAAGATCACAATTAAATTAGACTTCACAACAGACGATGCATTAGAATATGGGTGCAACAAAACAATGCTTGTGAGAGAACCATTAAATATTACATGATACAGATAAACATGAAATTTTCTGATAAGTTGGAACTGCAAATTTTCAGCACTGTGGAGTTGGGAATTTGAAATAGTTAAGTTGGGAATTTGGAATGTTAAGTTGGGAAATTTTTTGTTGCAACCTCCACAAAAAATATTTTGTGTGACGGCACTGAGCAATACACGTAAATTTTAAATTAATAAATATATTCAATGTTAAAATATTTTTCACATTTAAAGGGTTGTGGTGTTTCTTGGAAGCTGTATCTATTAAAATAATAAAAATTAAATATATATATACATACATCGGGAAATATTAAGTTAACTATTTTGCAGAAAAAGCAACTTTACAATATTGCCCTTTTTCTAACCGCTCAGAGGGGCATTTTCAAAATTTAAAATACTTTTCAAAATTTATTTTGGATTGCTGAAAACTGAAATTTGAATAAAAATTAAAGGCACATAAATATACACTACTTTTAAATGTGATTAAATAATAGTCATGTTTAGTTTAAATATAAATAAAAAATATAGTTTTTTAATCTTTGAGTCCAGTTTACTCTTAAAATTATAAGACATTTGATATGTTTTATAAAAATACTTTATATATAAACTAATTAAATAATAACAAAATACATATGCACTAAAACAGGGTGTGTCCATATGTATCTGATTATTAGTTTGAGCTGAATATATTCAAACTTTTAAGATATTCAACTTAGGTAAAACAGTTAAAATTTATGCTGAAAATATTGTAATAAAATATGATTAATTATGAACTTTAAAACTGAATATTCAATTGAATGATGACTCTATTTATAGAGGTGAACATGTGAATAATAAATTTCTACAGTACATTGTGTAATAACTCTGTTGTTCTTCAGCTTTCCTTCTCTGTTTAGCCAATTTTGTAATAAAAATATCTTGTACTTTTACAAGTAGAGACAGGGTTCGTACCCATTTTACGAAATTAAAAATAAGGAGTTTCTAAGGACTTGAAAGCAATTTACAAGGATCTAATTTTTTAACAACTTGCATACATTTGTACAAAGTAGTGTTTAATTCACATTAGGATCAAATATTTAAATAGAGGTTTAGTAAAATGTTTTAAATGATAATCATTACAAAGACTTTCTAAGAGCCTTCTGTAACTCTAAACTTTATAAGGTAGAATTGAACTTGAAACCAAAATAACAAGTTTTTAAGGACTTTTAAGGATTGTACAAACCTTGACTGACACTCTTTTTTACAAGTAAAATTATTTCTAATAATCAAATCGACATACATATAATAATGTATAATTAGGAGGCTACGCCCCCTGCTCCGCCAACCCCCGGAGGATTGCTACGCAATCCTCATAGGTTTGCTTCGCAAACCACTTCTTGCTTCCCTCGCTAAAAGGTAGGACACAATAACAATGTGTCTTAGTAACAATACTTTTTTAATTATATTACTAAAAACTTTAAAAGTTGAAATTGTAAAGTTAAATTAATATTCATATTGGCATCACTACATTTTTTGGCCATGTAAGTCAATATAAAATCATTTAAACTAATTTCTTTTTAACTACAAATGAAAACAATGGTAGCACTGGCAAGCCTACCATTATTTATTATTTTTCACGTTATTTTCACACCTTTCCCGCGTTTCAGTTAAATTTCTAACATTATTGGTACTTTGTTTTGGCCATAATTGACGTTAAGCTTACCATAAATCTTGCCTACCAGAAGTGTGTAATTTACTGAGTTTATACGTCATAAAAATGAAGCTCATAGAAATCTAGTTTTCAAAATTGCAAACAGATGGCGCCACCTCAATTTCCCTTCATTTAAAGTTTGGAAAAGCGTTTTTCAAAACTTCTATTTTTTACTTCTAAAAACTTCTATTTTCCAAACTTTAAAAAATGCAGCCGAAACAGAATTTTGTAAACAAAGTAACTGTTGCCATTCCGCATAGAGAAAAACACCGTTTTTCAATCACCGCATAAGATAATTATAAATAAATACTAAAATTTTTACAAGTGTTGTAAGCAGCAGTTAACATATCAGAAAGAATCTTACATCAAACCTAAAGTCTTTGTCAAAACATCTGTGTACTTATATGCACCTCCACCAGTTGCTTTGATGCTTTTGCCCCTCATGAAATCAGGTGAGCCAATGAGGTTCTTTTGTATGAATTGGAGGCAGGACTCGATGTGTTTGGTCTCGAATTTTATGAAATGCAACCGGGCGACTTCTACGTCAGTCTCCAGTACTTCGTAATGTGTATCTTCTTTAGTCTGCAAGAGTTAAATATAGATACATTCAAATTACAAATTTTTATGATCAATTAGTATGTTCAATCTAATAGTTCCTAACCATTTTCTAATGCAAAACCAAAGTGATTCTTAAACACCCACACTCTTGAAGCATTAAGAATAATCATTGGCAAGTTGATCTATTGTTATCCTATTTATAATAATAAAATAAAGTGTCTGTAAGTGGATCACAAAACATCAACTTCCTCTGTGTATACAACAGACATGGTACAGGTTAAAAGTAAAGAAAAAAAGCTAAAATTTTCAAAAATGCAGAATTTTTTCAAAATTTACAAATTTTGTGTAAAATTTTTTTTACAAGCCCAAATTTCATTTTATGTGAAGCACATTTCTAAAAAGAGTGCAATTTGGAAGTAGCATTCTACAGATTTAACAACATTAAAGTTATAACCATCTAAACTTTTGAGTGATATCCTCTCCGTTTCATGCAGATCGCAAATATTTGCAAATGTTACATTCTTATGAAATTTTCCATGTTTCTAGATTAAGTATCAATTTTTACAAACTTATTTTCTGGGATCCATTGGAACACAATATTTTAGACATACCTAAATTTTAATGCAGATTTGCATCAATCCCAGGGATGATAATCCTAAATTCTGAAAAGGCGGGCGGAATTCCGCATTTCCCCGAAATTCTATCATGTCTGATAAAAGGCTGAAAATTTATATATATGTACTATACCTCCTCAAGATATGTACTCGAAACTCGGAATTTTTAAATACTCTTTAGTTTTTAAAATTAATTTAAAACAGTTTTAGAAGCCATATTTTAATTAATTTATTAAATTTTCCATGTTAACAAATTAATTA
Source organism: Troglohyphantes excavatus (assembly GCA_963932185.1). Lineage (NCBI taxonomy): Eukaryota > Metazoa > Arthropoda > Arachnida > Araneae > Linyphiidae > Troglohyphantes > Troglohyphantes excavatus. The sequence continues at coordinate 9,554,086 of OZ010667.1, forward strand.
AATTGGTTAATTATTTGAAAATATTCTCATTAATTTATTTCTAACAACTTTCAAATAACAACAAATCCAAGACCCAACAAATTATGAGACATTTGGCACAATTTAATTAATAAATTATTTTATACTCACATGTGAATCTCCATCATCATCAAGAGAATAGAGGGTTCTTTTGTAAGACACAGTGGAATAATAGGCAATCTTTGTTAAGGAGCCGCCTGAGAAAGTAAATATGGAACATTTATATAAATGTCAGCAAATTTTAGTAATAAAATTCTTATGTACACACAGTTTATAAAGCCAAACAAAAATCAAAACAACAATTAAATTAAAGTCCAAGTTTAACTTGTTTGTAAAATATTATATTTTTAATATTATTTTAATCTTTGGTAAGTAATGTTTTAATCAATTAAAAAATGGAATGGTTAATTCCTAGTGTACGGTGCCCTCGCCAAATGGAATTTGGCGACAAATGAGTGGGCGATAAAGTTTATATTTTGGTAACCCTTCTTGATGGCCTGTTAAAATATCATGTTGTATGGCAACCCTAAATTTTCCCTCGTGTTTCAGAACTAGATGCACGTTCTAGTTCTCGATAGCGTCAACGCGCGCGCATCTAGTTCAGCCTTGGTGAAACTAACTAGATAGCGTCAATGCTCGCGCCTCTAGTTTAGCCTTGGTTTCACGCAGTTCCGCCATTTTTTAATCGACTCGGCTCGCGTTGTTGATGTGTACGTGGTGTGATTTTGATGAGTACGTGGGTAGATGCGGACGACGTTTATTTAAATTGTAGGTATTTGTGGGAGTTTGAAATGAAAGGCAAACGTGCCATGATTGATTGCTGCATGGATGCCGATTGTTTTTTAACAAGCGAACGTGCAAGTTATGCGGAAGGTGCATGGAGCTGGCCCAGCTGCAATTCACTGTGGAATGGGTTTATGGGTCGAACCATGGATACATTATGTAGCAAATGATCGACTGGCCGGAGGGTGTCATGGACGTAATCCTGAGTAGTCGAAGGCCGGAAACTACAAAATCGACGTCAGGAGTCTGTGATTTTAACGTGCGTTACGTGTGTGCAAAAGAGTGCTGTCGAAATGCCCCAAACGACGGCCCGAAGGATTGCCTGTAAGCACCATGATCGACTGCCCGTAGTGGGTCATGGATGTAATAATGAGTAGTCGGAGGCCAGAGACCACAAAATCGACGGCAGGAGTCTGTGACTTTAAGCGCGCGGAACGCGTGTGCACTTAAGAGTGCCATCGAAATGCCTCAAACAACTGCCCGAAGGATCGCCTGTAAACACCATGATCGACTACCCGGACCAACGCAATGTCCGCCATTTTGTGTCATCTGACCATGGTTCAAAAATACGAGGCATCGTTCCTGGGTCTTTTATTCGAGATAGGCCCCGAACCGTCACCAATAGCCCACTGTGCGGTTCTAGTGCGACGTTAATTAACCAAACCAAACCGCCATTTTGATTTGGCGACAAAAAACACACACGTCATTTTTGCCTTGGCGCCAATTTTCTGACTTGGCGACAACGGGGCACCGTACACTAGGAATTTACCAATGCAATATAAGAGAAAAGCTTGTATAAAAGTTAGGGTAAATTGTAAATATATGATGAATATATCGATAGATAAAAGCCCAATCATTGCATAACCATTAAAAAAAAAAGAGAGATTGTTAGCAATGTAAAGGTGAAGTTTAGTTTTGTTTAGGGATGAAACGGATATCCGGTAACTATCCAGTGTCCAGCTGATTTTTAACTATACGATATCCGGAAGTAAAGTGCCAGATATCTGATTTACCAAGCCAGATATCCGGATGAGTAAAGCATCGAAGATTTTTTTTTGGCGATCAATTATCGTTGTTTTTGCTTTAAGTATTTTCCTGAAAATTCTACCAATGTATTCACAGTGTGCAGATTCTCCCTTGAATTTTTCTCGGGCTATTCAGGTGGGTAAGGAGTGCGTTTCAGACTCAGACACGGTGAGTCACAGAGAATAGACAGCAAGGAAGATATGCTGCAGACATTCGAAACACGCCATGGAGTATCTTCGAGTTTGAACAATTTACATAGGTGGTGGTGTGTAGAGTGCATAGCCACATCTCTGTTCATTATATATTAGAAATTGTTTTATTCTCCAGTCTAAAAATTTATTTCAGCATTTAAGTATGCTGCAATTTAGATCAGCAATTTGGAAATATTTCAAAATTACATTTTCAAACGCATTGTACAAATCAGATCTGGCCGTTTCAAAATCTGTATAAATATGAACAGTTTATTAAAGAACTGTTAAGGAGTACGTACACACTTGAACATTTAAAAAAAAAATTATAAATTTAAAACTCTAGTTTTTTCATGTATGAAAACACTTTAAAAATCACGATACATTATAAAAAAAAACTGAATTAAGTAAAATGTTAATTAGCGAATTATCATGGTTTTTTTTAAACATGATTATGCAAGTTGTAATTCATCTAGAAGCATAATTTATGTTGGAATTACTTGAAGTATCTTTCTTAAAGTTATGACCCTTCAAAAAGTTTATAGCATGAACCGATTTCCGTTTTTTTAGTGTGTATGAGAAGATAATTTCATAAAAAAGAAATTGCCGGATAACTGGCAAAATCTAGTTCGGATATCTGATAAAACCACTATCCGGCTCATCCCTAGTTTTTTCCTCCTTGTCCTTTCATCTAATAATTTTGTCACCAGCACACAGACCATGTTTATGCGGACAGTCATCTCGGTTTAACCGACAGTGGTTGAATCGCTAAGATTTTTTATTTCCCATTTTCTTGTTTCAGCCATAACCAACTGTTTGAAAGATTCCATAATCAACTGCCTGTAAGCACCATGATTGACTGCTCAGAGGAGGTATCCATTGCCAATAGCTTATGGGGGAGTTTCACGCCGAGAAGAAGAAGACCGATGTTCCAACGGAACATGGAGAAAGTTCTGCGACGCCGAATAAGTACCGTATGGTTAGCATGGAGCTTTAGCTCCTGTACTATAATTTTAAGTTTTAGTCTTTAAATAATACCTCAATATAGAAATATTTACTACATACACTGAGACAGATTGTACTCATCGTTTTTCAAGTATTTTTGTGTTGAAATAAAAGTATTTTTCCGTATTTTGTTGTAATTCTAATTATATACAAATATAATATAAATATTTATGTACTTAAATTTACATATATGGAATAAAAATATTACTTATTTGGAAAAAACAAATATTATAAACAAACTTTCCCATAATTGTAAGCGTAACGACTAAACAAACAAATGTAAAGTTGTCTGCTGTAAGGAAGAAATCAAAACTACTAGTAAGTTACCATGTTAATACGTCACATGAAATTCCCGCATTGTGCAGCTGTTATGGAACATTATGTAACCAACCAAACATAATTGCTATTTTGACATGCCGACAAACAAAGACAATCATTCAGAATCTTGGCAATTTTCACAGTAAACTAGTACAGTAAACTAACACACAGTAAAACTAATTTACTAATGGTGGTATGATTTTTCCCAGAGAGCTACCTAAGATTTTAGAAAAAATCTCTTAAGTTATTATGTAGATTTGTAATTATTTTTTTAACCTAAAAAATAACTTCGAGCTACGATTTATTTAAAGTAAATATCAGGGAAAATATAATACAGGATATTTTAGTACATACCAATGTCAATAGCGAATCTTTTAGCATTTTTCAGATTTCTAAATACATCATCCTGTTCCGGTAAGGTAATGCTTCCGGCTTCTTTGTCAGAGCAACTCATTTTTATTCTTAATACTCTATTTCTAATTTAAACCTGAAAAGAAATAATAAATTGTTATTTATTTCTAATATCATATACTAATTTACAACTAATTGTATAAAGTAAACAAAACATTACTGATCAACTATAAGATTGTTTTTTAAACATATTCATTAAATAAATTATCTAAAATTCTCAAGAAAAGAAAGAGAGGCTATAAATTGTTAACTTTGGTATTTTTTATTTAATAATAATAAAATGCAAAACTTTTACAAGGGGATTCCGATTTGTAGACAATGCTGGTTGTTTGCAAAAGTTATAAAAACATTTTCTTTCAGGAAGTTTTTGTTTGTTTACAAAAGTAATCTGTCAATATCGATTAATGTTTTCTTTTCACGGTACATGAAATACGCAAATATTGAATTTATTATTCTATGGTTTAATATATAAAATTGAAAATAAATTTTGAAAAGTAAAATTAAATAAAAGTTACTTTTTTTACCGGTTCCGAATAATTGCTCAACACCTCAACTCAAGTTTTAATCACATGTTTTCATTTGTCAAACGAAAAGTGCGTCTGCTTTGTTTGCAACGAGCGCAGCGTGTATGAGTAATCATTTATTTTCTCTAAAAATTTATTATCTCTTACTGTGTAGTAGTGATTAGCTTCCTTTTGATTAAACGCCCTTTCTACTGAAGAGAAGAGAGGGTTAAGGGTGCACATTTGGAAGTGAAACTGAAAATGATATGAAGGCATGGTGAAAGACTTGTTGGACATCGGCTTTTGTTTGTAGTGTTATTTTTCATCCAAGTTGCACAAACATTTATAGAGATGGCTTCTACTTCTATGTCTAATTCGAATGATGTGCATATTCAACCTGAAAGTTCTCCGATTTCATTAAGAAGGTTTAATCTCAGACCGATTCCTCCTAGAGTTCAACAAACATGGTTCGGAAAAGTAAGTTATTAAGTGCCATATATGCTCATATAATTAGTTTTCTTTGATATACGACATCTAAAAATACGTTTTATTAGATTGTACATAGTAGGTAGACTATAAAAGAGCTCAAGTTTTATGTTTACGTGTTAATGTACACATCTGTCAGAAATATTGTTGAATAGTATATTTGGGAAAATTATAAATGGAAATGGATCCCAAAAGAAATAGCAAGAATTTAACTTCTTTAACACAATACATATTTGTTTTCTATTGTAAAATAATAGTATTAAATATAATTTTATGGAATTTTTTTAAATAAAAAAATATGTATATTAAGATTATTTTAAATGTTTATTTTAGCAAATATTTATGCCATGGGGAGTACTTTTTAGGAATTAATTTCAATTTAACAAGATGCCATCCGACAATTTCCTGTGAATGAATAATTTTTGTAGCCTTGACTAACAGCAAACATCTATTTTTACATGTATTAAGTATTTTTTTACAATTGTTGATTTTGTATTAAGAAAATACAATTGTATTTTGTTGTGTATGTTTTTTTTTTCAATGATCGTATGATATCTAAATCCTTGGTTACCTATATTAGGATATGCTTTACTACATTAAGATAGATTTTAGATAAAGTATGGTGTGTTTTATAATTGAATCAGAAGATGTAAAAAAGGGATATGTTACATAGACTTAACATAGCACATATCCCCTTTTTACATTTTCCGATTCAATTCCTATGGGCTTAGGGTACTCCTATCCTTATGGGTACATTGAAAAAGAAAAGAAAAAGGCACAAATACGGAATTGTCAGAACTTTGGCGATTCTGAATTGGGAAAATTCCGAACTTTAGATCATCCATTAACATTCCATACACTCTGAAAGCAAGTCGAGATTACGGCCCAGAATTGAAATTTCTCAAATTAATTTTATTTAACATGGATACAAAAACTATTAAAAGAAATCACTAATTTAGAGAAAAAAAAAAAGAGTTGATAGTCGTTGTTTTAATGGAGCTAGAATGCTAATTCATCATATTTTTTTCAATAGCCTATGCAAAGATAAAAGGGTGTTATAAAACAAATTGTATCGTTATATTGCAGGCTTTTAGGAATATGTTTCAGATTTCCAGAAATATAACAAATAATATTTTTTACTTATTCATGGATCATTTACTTAAAAAAAATACTTTAAGTGTGAAATAAATATAAATGCAGATTAAAAAAAAAAAAAATCTAAATTGCTTGTCTGTGTTACCCAGTATAACAATTTAACAAACAGAAAACTTGTTTAGTTGGGTGCAATTGCACTTTATGTAGCAGTTTATCAAATAACTGCTAGTAGTAAAGCCATTGATGTATAAATGAGTGATTTACCTACTCTTTAAAACTAAGTTTTAATTTTTCTGATATATCCTATATTTTATTTTTAGAAAGCAAAGATTTTAAATAAATTTAATTAAGTTTTTTTTCACAATATTAATAACTTCTTTTTCCAGATTCGGGCCTTCAACACATTTACAACCTTAGAATGGGTTTACCTTGCAGTATCCATATTAGCTCTTACAGCGTCACTTGGCATAACGATTGAGAGGTTTACAGTTGAAAAGCCCAGTGAAAGTGATTTTATATTTGGTCTCCTTTTGCTACTGACAATAGGTAATTTGGTTTTCATTTTTTTTTTTAATATTTTGATTTTATATTTGTATAATTTATTTTTGTATGCAGCAGATTTAAAAATATTATTTCTCAAATAGTAGTTAATTTATGCTTTATTTTTTATTAATTTTCTGTAATGATATTTTTACCTTAACAAGACAAACAAGACAGTAGTGTATAGAATAAAAGTGTTTAGGAGGGATTAGGGGGAGGAGTGAGGTAATTACCCCCCCCCCCCTCCCCTTTCACCTTCAATAGGTCAATAGTTTTTTTTTCAAATGTATGTAATGTTCCCACATTTCTTTTGACTTTTATTTTCTGATCCATATCTAAATCACTTCTCTTTTCATACTATTCAGTTTTAAACTGCATTAATCCCACACATTTGGTTGTACATTCCATTATTCTAAGTTTTGTCTTCAAAACCCCAGTTTCATATCCCATGGTCACTAGAATCTATGTGAACTGAAACTTTCTCTCATGGTTGCAATCGCTCTTGGGGCAGTTCTTGAATTCTTAGAATTCCTAACCTAACCAACATTTATGTAGGATATGTCTCTGCGTCCTCAGACTTTTAGCCGCTATCTCCAACAGAAGCAGAATAAATTATTTGGAAATTTAATAATAAGGAGAAAATTAATAACAAGGATGCTGAGCTTTATCACAGGAGTCTTTAGCATGATTTTCGTATAAAAAAACATATTGTTACATATATATTCCAATAAATTTTCTTTCCAGGCCATTGGGAGGTGTTCCGACTCCCATGGAACAAGAAGATATTTGGTTCTTTTTCACTTTTGTAATACTTAATATTTTGAAATGTGAACAATATAGACTCTCAGGGCTGCCACTGAGTTGTACCTTTGAAAATAGTAGCTTTAGTATCCTCAGACATCAAAAATAGTAGCTTAAATAGTCTCCTGAGAGATAAAAAATAGTAGCTTAAATAGTCTCCTCAATTACGCATATATTTAGCAAAGATGACTAAAAGCAGTAAATTGTGACAAACGTTAAACAAATTGAGACAAAGGCATTTTAAATTGATAATAATAAAAAAAAAGGAAAATGGTTGAACCTCCGAAGATTTTCATTCCTGTGGTATATCTAATGTTCTTTGCTTCGCGCAGTGAATTCTAGAAATAACACATGCTACCTAAACACAAATTGCTCTCTAAAAGTTAAAGAAAGCGATGTCTATTAGTGATAAATGTGATACTTCAAAATGAGTTGAACGGTGCATGATTCTGTGAAATATTAGTTGAAAATCAGTGTAGTTAAAAAAAGTTATCAAAAAATAGTCGCCAAAAGCTAAAAAAAAGTAGAGGGTTTTGATGAAAATAGTCGCTTTTGGCCCTATTTTAACAAAAATAGTTGCCGAATCTTAAAAAAAGTCGCTTTAGTCGCCTTTGGCAGTCCTGGACTCTTTAAAGAGTACTAGCATACCTGTGTGATAATTATCGGATGAACAACCCCCATTCACTGTAAGGCCGAAATATATTAGTGTTTTTCTTATAGCTGAAAAATCTTAAAAATTTTAACTGTTCTACTTGTTCATAGATGGCAGCATTATCAATGGTTTGTTTAAAAAAACCTGTTTAAAAGAATTATTTCAAATGCATTTTTGAAAAATACATTAATATTTATGAGATGATGATTTATGATATGAGAGGACACTGCTCCTGAAAATTCTCTTTCTTTTGAGACCTCATCTATTAAGGTCCATTAATTACAAGAGCCATAAAAGAGATCTTTACTACAGAAATAATATATAGAACCTTTTATTTTACAAAATTTTAAAAAACGTTCCTGGACTCCTTGATATAGTGACTTCATCCATCTGACGACCAGTGCTCAAAATTCCTATTGGTTAATTAGTTTCTTATGCATTGTATTTTGGTTTTATTCTCACGTGTTACAACATTATCCTAATATTGAAAATTGGTATCTGGTTCTGTGCAGGGTCATTATATCAAGAAACTACTGTATAAATTTGCGGAATTTTTAATGTTGATTTTTATCAATTCTAATTTTTGTTTTGTCTAAACTGTTTTGTAAAAGTGTTTATTTTTTTCAGTATTTTGCTACCATTACGTTATCCATTCCATTTTTACTGAAAGGTGGGATGAACTGATGGTCTTTGTTGTGAGCAATGTAACTGTTTTGACATATTGTATTGTGAACTACTTGAACGGAGAACAGCCTACTATAAAGTTGGTAAGACATTTATGTTTCTCAACCATCCAGTCTTATTTGCTTTAAAGATGTATAGGGCCACTATTTTTTTCTCACAAGTTTGGCCTATTCCTAGCCTGCGGTGCCCCTCGCCAAATGAAATATTTGACAACAGTTGTGGAGCATTAAAGTTTATAAAGTGGCAACCCTAATTTATGACGTACATAAACTTGATTACATCGTGCATGTAAGGATATATGGTAAATTCCTAGTGTATGGTGCCCCGTTGTCGCCAAGGCCAATAATGATGTTTTTTTTGTCGCCAAATCAAAATGGCGGACATTGTGTTGGTCCGGGCAGTCGATCGTGGTGCTTACAGGCGATCCTTCGTGCAGTCGTTTGGGGCATTTCGACTGCACTCTTAAGTGCACACACGTATAGCGCGCTTAAAGTAATAGATTTTTGCCTTTCATTTCACACTCCCACAAATACCTACTATTTAAATAAACGTCGTCCGCGTATACATCCATCCGCGTACACATCAAAATCACAACCACATGAGCCGAACATCGATTCAAAAATGGCGGAACTACATAAAACATGCGAGAGGAATATTTTCGCACGTCGTCAAGAAGGGTTGCCAAAATATAAACTTTATCGCCCAATCATTTGTCGCCAAATCCCATTTGGCGAGGGCACCGGACACTAGGAATTAACCGGATATATCATGTTACATGCTTGCACATGTTAGTTTAAAATATCGTTGACACGTAGGGAAGAGTTGGATTCTTGAAGTGTCGTATTGACTTTGCTGCGGATGTGTATTTTAATAATAAATATTTTCGGAAGTTGGATGTGCAAAGCAAACCTGTCGTCATTAATTGGTGTATGAATGCTTAATTGCTGGCAACTTCTCACTGCCTGAGTGAGGAAAAGGCATGAAGCTTAACCTGCGGAAGATATTTTCGTACTTTTGACGTAACCGTTAGGAGGATTGCTTGTAAGCACCATAATAAACTGTTCAAAGGTGGTAATGGATTTGATATTGAGTAGTCATAGGCCAGAGACCAACTTCTGCCTGGAAGAATGATTGTGGTACGAGTCTGTAACATTGGAGCGTGGCCTATGCGTAAGGCCTTTGGATTTTGTTGTATTTAAATGATTAAATTAATTGCATAATTGTTGAATTTGAACAGTCGCCAATAGCTTATTGTGCAGCTGTAGTGTGACATTATTTAAACAACCAGCCATTATGCTTGCTATTTTGACTTGGTGACAAACAAAAAACAAGCCATTTCGTCCTTGACGACACTTTTCCAGAATAAGGCTGAGGCACCGCAAACTAGGAATTCACCGGTCGCTTATTTGCACAAAACTGTTGGCCAATAATTGAACACCAGAAATGTCTTAAATACTACTTTTTCTCCATAAAATTAAATTCTAAAATTTCAAATCGAAACACCGTTTTGGCGACTATTTTAATCGCCAAAAAATAACTAGTGTATTTAAAGATATGACATAAAATTATATTCGTAAGAATGTCTAATATGCAGCATCACTTTAATTTTTATTACCTTTCATCAAGGCTCATATGCCAAGAAGTATTTTGCTAAATTTTTATTACAAAAAACAGCCTTCCTCTTCAACTGCATACGAGTTTCTCTAAAATCCATATCAATGCAACTCAAATCCAGTCATTATTATATTTTTTGTGATATAGATTTTACAAATTATTAAATGGAGTTTAAATTAAAATGAAATCTAAAATGCAACAGTAGGAATTTTAAACAAGACTGTTATTGCCACTTTTGAGCAATATTTAATAAATTAAAATTAAATCATGCAACTCCTTTTTTAAAATTTTTAGATTAGAACCACTTTTGCAGTAATGTCAAATTGGCATTAGTAATTTGAATGTCAAATTTGGTTAACATAAGAGATATTCTCTTTAGATGTGTCAGATCTAACAAGTAAAATATAAAATATTTAAGCTTAGTCTCTTCAAAAGATACATAAACAGTTTTTATTCTAAATACAATACTGACCTTACTGTTCATATAGTGCTATAGAAAGTTAAAAAACAAAAAAAACGAACAAATTAAAACAAATGAATGATTTTTTTTTGTTTGCTTCATTCTTATGCTTAAGAATTTAAGAATATTTAAAATTATCTCTTATGCTGTCTTCATGGTATACCTTTATTCTTTATTTCAGACAATAAATTTTTATAACATTTAAAAAAATGTAAAATAAAAAATAAACATAAAATATTTAAGCTTAGTCTCTTCAAAAGATACATAAACAGTTTTTATTCTAAATACAATACTGACCCTACTGTTCATATAGTGCTATAGAAAGTTAAAAAACAAAAAACCAACAAATTAAAACAAATGAATGATTTTTTTTTGTTTGCTTCATTCTTATGCTTAAGAATTTAAGAATATTTAAAATTATCTCTTATGCTGTCTTCATGGTATACCTTCATTATTTATTTCAGACAATAACTTTTTATAACATTTAAAAGAATGTAAAAAAAAAATTGACCTAAAAAAAATTTGCCTTATTTTTTTGATAAGCAATTTTAAAAATACTTAAAATTATCTCTTACACTACCCTTTTATTCTTTATTCCAGATTCGTTTAATACTCGTTTGTAGTGTTGGACCATTTCTAATTGCTGTCGGGGTTATACAGAGCGTTAAATACTGCCGATCGAACAATCTGATCTTTAACACAGTTGGAGGAATTACTGCTCTGCAAAATTCCTGTCGCATATACTACATCTGTAGCTCTTTACTGAAGTTCGATTTACAACTTCAAGTTAGTATGCTTTTATGTGTGTATTACCAGTTAAGTGTTATATATTTAAAAAAAAAAATCCATGTTTAGATTTTATAATTAATTGATATTTAAAACTAATTAAAGCATACCTTATTAATTATTCAGATTTTAGTCTAATAGTTGTAGTGCATATAGCACAAAAGAAGTATTTTTAAAAAAGATTTATCTAAAACAAATCAGTTTCTTCGAAATTATTTCGCTTTATCACGTCATTAAGTTTTTTTTGTTTAACAGCTTTAAAATCTGCACTTAAACTGTTCAATGTTTAATCTCTTGATTGGAAAAGTAAAACTGGTCAAATAAAAATAAGTATATTACAAATGTAATGTGCAACAAACAACTGCAATTTTAATAATAATAAAAACTCGTCTTATAGAAAATTGTGTTAAGAGTATTAAAATACAAATGCAACGTTAAAACATAAAAATACATAAAATCTAGATATGATTTTTTTTTCAGCATCTGCTTATGAAAGGAGAGTATCTCCCGAAAACGTCTATATTTTATGTATTTTTATTGTGTAGTTTTAACGTTGCATTTGTATTTTAATACTCTTAACACAATGTTTTATAAGATGAGTTTTTATCTATCCTTTATTATTATTAATTTTTTTTCAAATGTCCGTTATAAGCATTATAATAGGGTCCTCTATAACGAGGCTCTACTTTATTAAGCAATGTTTTGTATTATTTGTTATATTTCTAGCAATTTTTTTTTTTTTTTAGCTGAGCATGCTCATTCTAGTCATGGGAAAAGGTGTGTTGGCAATGACGCTAAGGCAGAAACTCATTCTTGGCTCTGGCGTGCCCGTTACCTTTTTGGTGTTTATATTCGGATCTTTAGGTGTAAGTATCAATTCTTTATTTCTAAAATATACGTTAATGCATTGTCAAGTAATTACAAATGCAACGTTAAATATATAAGTAATATATATAACAAAATAATATATACAACAAAAGTAATATATAAGTAATATATACTTATATATTACTTTATATAAGTAATATATACAACAAAATATATATAAGTAATATATTTTGTAAAAACTAAAGTATATAAATTCAGAATTATGTGAAACATACGGAAAGTTTTTTTTTTGTATTATTATTTAGTTAGGGTCTGTAAGTCACTCAAATAAATTTATTATTAATATTTGTGATTTTAATACATTATTTCTCTCGTAATGAAAATTTATAACTATATATATATTTTTTTCAGATTCGTTATGAAAACAAGCCATTGATGATTATATTTTACATATTCAGTCTTTCTGAACCTGGGTATATCATATACAAGTTTTTTTATGTAAGTGTACACATCTAGTTTTCTTCTCATCATAAAATTTATTCATGACGATGCTTTTTTAAACACTATAAAAAAATTAGTCAATTGCAATTTCATCCCTATATATATATATGGCTTGTAGATTCTATTTTTTAATAAATGAAACAGTTTGTTTCTTCCTAAAAAAAACAAGTTTGCAGTGACATGTTTTAGTTTAAAAAAAGTATATATTTATATTTTTACTGCGGAGGTATACGGCACTGTCCATTTTTACTATTTTATAGGAGAGCTGATCACATTTGCTTATAGGTGTTTAAAATATAATATGTCCGTTGGTAATTCTTATAGAAGATAGTAGTTTATATATCTTGTAAAAAGCATGAAAACGCATAATATTTCAATTTTAACCTGAAAATTGAAACAATTAACATTGTGTCCTATACATTCGAGGTACAGATATCTCAGCGTGACAAAAAATGATCACAGAGTAAACCATTGATATAACAACACCTTACCCCAGTAAAAAAAAACTTGCATTTTAAAAACTAATCAACCGATTCAGTTGATATTTTAAGTTTGGGTTGTTGTATAGAAGGTTTCCCTACATCAAGGAATTCTAGTAAGGAGGGTCTATTGTAATAAATGCATTATACTTTTTAGTTACCCATTACAAGTAAGTAAATCAATATGTAAATGAGTTTACTATTGATATTTGTATTGATCTTTGAATAAAGTTAATATTTTAATAAATATATTCAATCGTATTCTAAATAATTTATTCAATTTTTGTCTTCTTTCTCAAAGCATATTTATATGTTTTTATGAGATGCAATCTAAGGCTTGAGTTTCTTATAGATAATATTTATAATTGTTAACCTCTTGACTGGAAAATTAACTCGACACTTGTACCACCAAAATGACTATTTAGTTTCTGAATTTAGGAAGTGTCAGCTGAAGTGAAATGGGTCAAATACATAAAAAATAAATGTTTTAAAGCGGTCCAAATAGTCAATTGCCATGCAAATACCACATTACTTGCCATTACTACTATCTAAGAAATACTATCATTGCAATTATTCTTGTATCCAGATCTCAGTTTGGCACTAATTTCCTAGTTGTAAATGAGATCTATTCTTCGAAATAGCAATTAGTACTATTTCATTGAAATATGTAATTCACCAAGGTAGATATTATTTTGAAGAAAATTCGAAATCATAATTTTTTCAGTTGCTTCTTTATGCCTCATAAACAAGGATATAAACATATGCTAATTTTAAAAGTTATCTAAGGTATACTATCATCACAATTATTTTTGTGTCCAGATCAATATTTTTTGTCGAAACGTAAATTGATTACAGAAGAATCTCATTGTAATGAACTCTATTATAACAGAGGTCGCTTATGTTATAACGGACAGTTAAATACTAAAGGATGCTTATTTTTAGCTGACGAGTTTTACATTTCCAAGCAATAGATTAAACATTGAAAATTTTAAAGCGTTGACCCATTTAGAAAAAGACTAAAAAATTAGGGTTATTAGTTCGGCCAAATTTATAATTTTTACCAGACTGTTTTGTTTTGGAGAAATCTACCTGACAATACATAAGCTTCATAAAGCCAAGAAAAGTACACCTGACAGGAAAATTAGCAAGGAGCCTGTGTACCTATGACAATCAGGGGAGAGATTGGTTATCTTTGATGAGAATGCAGATGGTAGCCATTTACTTGAAAGAGTTATCGTCGGTAAAATCAAAAATCCTTGGGCACTAAAAAATTTGATAGTTGAAAATGTTTGTTTTCACTGCAGGAAATGTTTCATTTATATTTCCAAAACATTCCTTTATAAAATGAAAAAAAAGGCAGTAGGAGAAGGATTTTAAAAGTCCTCCCAATGCTTTATATTAAAAAAAATTCAAAATAGATATTTGTATATAAATTTTATACATGTGTTCTACTGTGTAAACTGGACATACACAAACGGATATATGCGTTTTTATCTATCATGTGTTTAAAGATTTTATTATAATTCTTCTATTATCGTAATTTTTTTTTTTTTTTTGTAATTTAGAAATATTTTTATTTCAGATTTACATAACTTTAAAATGAATTTTTTTGCATATATTTAACTTATCTACTTTTAAAAATAATTTGATAATTTTTAATAATTCAAAAGATTTGTATTGAGTAAAATGAGCATGGATCCGACAATTTCGAAAATTTTATCAAATCCGTTCTGAAAACGGAATATTTCGGAATCAAAGGGGCAAAATAAAATCTCGCCTCCTTACTACGTATTAAACTGCTTCTATATTCAGATTTCAGACATGCTATGACTACGCGGAAACGCGCATTTCCGCTCAAAGCTCTCAAAAGATGCACCCCGGAAACATAATAATAATAATAAGAACATAATAAGAAAATGAAAATAAGGAAGTAAAGTTCTGAGAGAGCATAGATGTTTCTTTCAGGGGTGCTACTACACCGGGTCTAACCATTGCTATTGACCATGGTCTAACCCGGAATTCTGAATTTTTTAAATTTTCGGTACCCGGAATTCCGGGTGTATTAAGAATTTCCCAATGCAGAATTCCGGCTTTCATTTTGATTACAAAATTTCAATTCTAAGCATATTTTCTGAAGTTTAACTATTTCTAGAAATATAAGGCACTTTTGATCGTTTTACGCGAGTGTAAATCGGCAAGGAGAGAACAGCGTGAATGGAGGGACTTCGTTTCAGAAGAATAGTGAACTTTTGATCCCTTTTGTCGATTTTTTAGTCAATGGTATTTCATTGTTAATAAAATACTTCTTTTTTGAAAATCTCAGTTCATTTGTTGTTTTATGAAGAATCGATACTCAATCTAGAAAGCGGAGAATTTGTTTAATATGTAGAAAAATTTGCCATCTTCGTCAAACGGGGATGGTATCAAACGAAATTTAAGATGGTTATAACTGTAATTTCGCTGCAACTGGCGAATGCTACGTCCAAATGGCTCTCTTTTGGGAATTTTTTCATTCATGAAAACTTTGAAATTGTAGAAATTCACTAGACGCGATCTACTACGATCGTCATTGAAAGAGTTACAATCCTTTTGCATCTGATAAATAAATGCTTATACTTGACTACTTCCTATTTCCTCATGATTTGATTTGCACTATTTAACAAAATTGCATAAAATTTTTCGAAAATATAATTTAGAAATTTAGGACTTATCATTTTGAGTGATAATAAGTGATTTTTTTAAAAAAAGAAGCTTATATTTCTTTTTGTTGGCTCTGGGATTAATATTAAAAAAAAATATATTTTATTTAAATGTTTATATGTTTTATTAAATTTATTATTTTTTATTTGAAATTTCTACCCTCTATTGGACTTTTCCTTTAGAGATATATTATTCTTTTGAGTGAAAGTACATTTTATTTAATTATTTTTTTTTACTACAAAGGATATGGGAAATGAAAAAAGGGGCTGGAGAATTGTTTGGTAAAATACTTGGAACTTTGAAAAAATTTCAGAAAATTTCATAGCAACCCAGAATTATCTATGAATGATAGATAAAAAGTTATAAATAATACACAGGTTCTTACAAATAACTTCTTTATTACTGTATAGTTATTATATAATTTTTTACAAAAATATGTTGTATTTTATTCAAAGTAATTTTTATGCACTTTTGTGTTAATGTATTTTGTTATTTTCCAAATATAGACTGTTACGGAAGGAAAAGATGTTGATGCAACATACGATGCAACTTTTGTGTGTGGCTATTTTGCCCTAGTGATTTGGATGCTACTCATTGTCGCCACCGTTTATTTCGTTTATTACCATTTTGGTAAGGGCTTGAAGGAGAAATGTAAGTTGAGTACTTGATTATGCTTTAAATTAAAACTTGATGTATTATGTATTATTTTGAGAAGGGGTCAAGGATCAGGGGGTCATTTCAGGCCATTCCCATTGATAGTTTTGGAGAAACAGGGCATGCAGCATAAGTACATCCAATTCAGTTTTTATTTCAATACTTATTCTCTTATTTCATATTAATGTTAATTTAAAATTGCAATTACAGTAAAAATATTTTGTTTTTTATTTTGGTGGTTTAACATGAAAGGCTATCATTTAACATTATATTGAATTTATTGTTGTTGAGTGACTTATAGATATTGATTAGATTGGAACAGACAATTAATTTGATGAACCACTTGTTCTAATATTAAGGTACAAAGTAAAATAAAAAGATATTGGTATATAGTAAAATAGGTTTTCCCAAAGTAAAATCTGTATACATTTTTAAAATTTCAATATATGATCTAAAATTAATATATAAAACTAATATATTCATTAAATTGTTATAAATTATTGTACTAGTTATTTGGAATGCTCTCTGGTAGGCTGTCCTTAAAGAACACTATTTAACTGTGTTTGTAGTTCTGATAATGTTGGCTTGGAAGCTTGCTTCAGGATTTCAATATTAAATGAAACTCACTATAAGTATAAATTTTAAATTACTAATCATAAAACTAAATATCACTATTCCTTTGAGATTATGCAAGTATGCCAAATTTCAAGTCGAAATGACACTTAGAAGGGGGTGACAATTTAATTTTTGATATACAATAGTAAAATATTTATGTAAATCTGTGTAATAATATTTTTTAATAGCACACTCAATGCGTATATAGATTAACACTTCCAAACAACACCAAGTGATGGTTGTAGTCTTTTTTTTTCTGTAGGATATTTGCAAATGTGTAAGAACTGTATAAATGTAAATGTACATATGTGTATATGCATACATGTGTAGACATAGCTATGTGTATGTACATATGCGTATACTCAAGCATGAAAATGTTAATATTTTTAAAAATACTTAATACAATTTGTAGGAATTAAAACTTTTTATATGGTTCATATCCTAAGTCCAATTTTCACAGACATAGTATTTGTTCTATTAGATTAAAACTTTTTATTAAACAAAAATTGGAATGCAAAGAAATTTTTATTGCTTGTTTTGAAATTTATATTTTTACATATGGGGTGGGACTGAGAAAATTAAAGAATTTATGAAATATAATTTTTTTTGAAATTTTTATATGTTTTGTAAAATTTATCAAATTTGTTTATTTAATCAGTATTTGAAAGACCTGGATACGAGCACCCAGCACAAAACCCAACGGCTAGTGTCAGCGAGGAATCTATCGAAGAAAACCGAACCGAGAGCTAATTCTTTTCTATTGTCATCACACCTGATCTGCTTTTTAGTTTCTTTTTCTTTGCACAATTTTCATTTCTAACTGCTTTGGTGAATGAAATTCTCTACAAGTAAGCATTAAATTGATCGCAGACCAGCTTTTGCTGATGCATTGTTTTACAAAACTCTTCACATTAGCTTGCAGGCGGAGATTAGGGCATATAGGGGAAATGAAGGGAAGGCTAGGACATATAGACAATAAAGTTTTATACACATACAAATATATTTTTGTATTTTAATATCCACTATTAATTTATTTTTGCAATATGTTGTTGGGTGAAATTTTATTTCAATTCTGCCTAACTAAATAAAAGGATCTCAAGTTTTGTGAAATTAAATTATTAGTAAGGTGCAATATTTTATAAGCATTCATTTATATATATTTAATAGTACTTTGTAGTAATTGAGGACCAAGAACAGTTGTAATTCAAATAAATGTTTCAAAACTTATTATGGGGTTTATGGGTACTTTAAAGCCTCTATCCATTGGCTGTTACAAGAGCAAAATTTTATAATAATCATAACTCTCCTGTTCTCTAGGCAACATGCCCAGTTCTTAAATTTATAAACATTAATGTCTGTTACAATACTTATAAAATTTCTTGCTCTGAGATATAATGTTAAAAATATCTACAAAGATAAGATTAATTTTTACCTTGTTAAATAATTGAATTTAAACTTTTTTCCTGAAAAAATATCAGCGGGTGGACAGCTCCTTATTGTATATTCATTAATGTTTTAATAATGGTTATTAATTTTCTACCCCCTCCTTGTAATTGACATGTGATATATGTAGCCGTGATCTGGATTGTCCACTCAACCTTATTATCTTAAATTCGCATCAACACATAAAATAAGGACATTTTGAATTACTTCGGTAAGTCTATTATCCTGAATGCATATTTAATTTACTAGCGTGATGTAATGTGTTTTTATTGTCCATCTCAATCTGTTTGGAAGTTCTTGGAAATTAATTATGTTTTCCCTTATCTGGTTTAAAAGAATGGGACCTGTTTTATTTCACTAGAAATTAAAAGGTCAATGTGTTAATTAAAGTTAATCAACTAATTTTAATTTACATATATTACTCTTATCAACATTACATGAAGGGAAATAAATTAAGGATATAGCATGCTCCTTGTATCTCTGCTAGTGCTTATACTGTATATAACATATAACACGTATTTTCCTTCCATTGAAAATTATGGTATCTCCTATGAAGATAATGAAGCTTTGAAATTGTATGTGATAAATAACTGAAGAGCTTTATGCAGATTTCAATTCCTTCCTGTTTACTAATTCTTAAATTGTCTTGTGCTACCAAACTATAAATCAAAACTATGGTCAATATTTGCCACTACTAAGTATTTTATTGTATTATTTCGCTTAAAACTGCTTTTTATTTTTAATGAGGGATTTTTAAAAAGATTATTAGTTTTGTATTGAAATATCTCTCTATTGCTTGTGATTTATTTTAAATTTTCTAATCAGTTTTCATCATCCAAACGCTGGTTAAATAATGAGATGATATCGTTTCTAATGATTTTGCTTGCTGGATAAATAGTATGTTGTTAACCTTTTAATCTGCATGTTGTCCGAAGTTGAGAAGTGTAATTTTTAATAGCGAGCAATTTTTACTCATTTAATTTATAATTTTAATTTTCGGCATTTTTAAAGTAATGTCATGTTTAAGTTATAGTACAGATGTTGTCTTTTCGAATTTACATAATATGCTGTGTTGGTTAAAGTTTGAATTAATACCAATAATCAAATTCTTTCAAGTGTTTCAGAATTAAGATATTTTTCTATTTTTAAAAAGAGCAATCATGGTAAATTTGTATATAATGGTTTTATGGTAATTCTTTGTTGTATGAATATATTTTAAGAAAATTGGACTAGTCTTGTATAATTTTCAATGTAATTGCCATAACCAGGAGTTCAAAATAATTTTTTTGCATAAACTACTTAAATCTTTATTTTCAATAGAATATTTTTTTATCTATTGTATTAGATTAAGAATTACGTTTCTTAATGAATAGCTCTAAATATCAAATTTTGTACTTCAATATTGATTTATGTACTCAAACACTCTACTCGCTTAAATTTTAT
Source organism: Troglohyphantes excavatus (assembly GCA_963932185.1). NCBI lineage: Eukaryota > Metazoa > Arthropoda > Arachnida > Araneae > Linyphiidae > Troglohyphantes > Troglohyphantes excavatus. The sequence continues at coordinate 9,574,119 of OZ010667.1, forward strand.
TTTGTAATAATCTCAGGGTATTAATCACACAGATGCTTTTGTAATTTAAAAATTTGTTATTCCAAAAAGTGCATACATAAAATGTGGACTTAAAATGAAAACCAAATTGTGTGCACATTGTATTTGAATACTTCAGAAAATAGTAAATTATCATATAGAGCTGTATCATCATGGGCAAAATATTATTGTTTTATGCTATTTTTCTCACAATACTGTTTTAGTAAATATACTTCCACTTTATGCGTTAAAGAGAAATTGCATGTATATACAATAAGCCTTGATATATTTTACTCTCTGAAACTGTTATGCTTAATTATATTGATTTAATAAGAATAAGTTTTCCTCACATTTTTGAATTTTTTTTAAAAATGTCTCAAAACGTATATAGTGCGGGCTATTCTGCAAAAAGTTTTATATCAATTTTAAATATAGTAAAACTCGCCTATAATATGTATAATGTGTTAAGTGTATGGTGAAGTTATGTGTATGGTTTATGGCCCTGTTCACTTATTTACACTAAAGCCATCCTATTACATAACAGCCAACATTCCAAAGGTAATGCATCAGCAAAGTGTGCTAATTTTTATTGCTGACTCTTCTCACTGATTCTATTGTGAATATGAAATGCTAGTATTATTGAAGTTTTATAGATATATTTCTGGATGTTGTGAGTTTTCTAAAACATAAACTTTTGTATATCTTTAAATTTTGTATATTTTTCTATCTAAACAAGAGTGGCAACATAACCTGGAAAACCGAGAGATCGTGGAATTTTTTAATTCTGGAAATATCAGGGAAAATTTCCAAATTTTCACAAGAAACCAGAGACATTTTTAAATTTGCGAAAAAAGCAATTATTATCGTATATTTGCATTGTTTAGTTGTTGATACGTATTTCCTTTTGTTCTGAAAATAATTATTTAATATCAGTGAAACGTCAGGGAAAAATTCAAAATTTTCACAAAAAAATTAGTGAAATTTAAAAAATTTTTATTGCTAAACCGGCAATTACTACCGTCTATTGTGCATTGTTTAATTGTCCATATAATACATATTTCATTTTAGTTCTGAAAAATAGTAATATTTAAACAAAAAAAAAAGCATGCTTTCATGGCAAACAAAAGCAAGGCATATTGGACTTATTCTAAACAACAGGTTCGCGGCTAATGAAATATGCGATTTATTGAAGATTGGAATAAAAATAAGAAACAAATAAAACATTAAAATTACAAAAAAAAAAATTTGAAAAAACTTGCATAAAATCACCAATTTGAGATGAAGAGATGAATGCTCTTCGAGCTACTATATAGAAGAGATAATTCTATAAATATTTCACTGCTTTTATTCAATCTCTGCTTCCAGAGAATGTTTAATTATGTTTAATTACTATTATGCGTGCCCACTTGTGTTGCACCCATAAATTATTATTTTAACTGAATAAAAGTATCGCTTATAATAATTTTTCATTTATAATGCAATATATTGTATTATTATAGAGTGGTTACTTTGTTTCTACACAAAGCATGTATTGCAACATTTCTTAATGAAATTGTAAAATTAGGGTAATTTTTGTAACACCATGTTGAAAATCAGGGAGCTTTTTTTCCAGGATTTGTTGCCACCCTGGAAGATGGAAGATGTTTTGTATCATATGTTTCTGCTGCAGTTTCTATGCAAATTAAAGTATTTTTTTAAATTTATGTACTACATTTTAATTTGTTTTGTGTAACTTTAGTATATACTTAATTAAATATCTATGTTTCATAAATTTTTGATATTTCTTTTTCCGCTGTTTCACATTTTATACCTCCAAAACAGCTTACAATTTTTTTTAGGTGTTCAATGTTGTAATATTAAAATTATTAGGATATTTTTTTTATTCGTGTAGAATTCATTGAAAATTATGCAAATGCAGGGATAGGAGAATATCTGTACTTAATACTATTCTTTAACCTATTCTTCGTTGCGTAATGTTACTGCTATATACGAGAACCCAGGTGTAGAAGTAGCTATAGGTATTAAAAGCTCTTACGAGTTGCGAAAAACAGCCAACAGAAACCAAACTATTGCTAACGCTCGTGTTCAATTTCGCTGGATCTAGCTACTTTTGCTTATGAGGATTTGAGTTTATATTTATTTATTATTTTTTTAATCGTTCAATGTTGTAATATTAAAATTATTAGGATATTTTTTTTATTCGTGTAGAATTCATTGAGATTTATGCAAATGCAGGGATAGGAGAATATCTGTACTTAATACTATTCTTTAACCTATTCTTCGTAGTGTAATGTTACTGCTATATACGAGAACCCAGGTGTAGAAGTAGCTATAGGTATTAAAAGCTCTTACGAGTTGCGAAAAACAGCCAACAGAAACCAAACTATTGCTAACGCTCGTGTTCAATTTCGCTGGATCCAGCTACTTTTGCTTCTGAGGATTTGAGTTTATATTTATTTATTATTTTTTTTAATCGTTCAATGTTGTAATATTAAAATTATTAGGATATTTTTTTTATTCGTGTAGAATTCATTGAGATTTATGCAAATGCAGGGATAGGAGAATATCTGTACTTAATACTATTCTTTAACCTATTCTTCGTTGTGTAATGTTCTGGTGTATACGAGAACCCAGGTGTAGAAGTAGCTATATGTATTAAAAGCTCTTACGAGTTGCGAAAAACAGCCAATCAGAAACCAAACTATTGCTAACGCTCGTGTTCAATTTCGCTGGATCTAGCTACTTTTGCTTATGAGGATTTGAGTTTATATTTATTTATTATTTTTTTTAATCGTTCAATGTTGTAATATTAAAATTATTAGGATATTTTTTTTATTCGTGTAGAATTCATTGAGATTTATGCAAATACAGAGATAGGAGAATATCTATACTTAATACTATTCTTTAACCTATTCTTCGTTGTGTAATGTTCTGGTGTATACGAGAACCCAGATGTAGAAGTAGCTATATGCATTAAAAGCTCTTACGAGTTGCGAAAAACAGCCAATCAGAAACCAAACTATTGCTAACGCTCGTGTTCAATTTCGCTGGATCCAGCTACTTTTGCTTCTGAGGATTTGAGTTTATATTAGTAAAAATCAGTTTCATTCGATTATTATTTTTTAAAATTTAATCTTACAAGTTAAAAGTACCTATTAATATACCAAAATCTCATTTTTCGAATTTTTGGATGTAACTGCGTTTGCATTTGGGCTAATATCTCGTGATTACAGAAGTGCTAATTTTTTTGCTTTAAGAAATTATTTAGGAATTTATTAGAAATTTTTCACTTTGTCTTATGGGGGGAAGAGGGGGGCATGAGTCACCTAAGCCCCTCCTTTTCCTACTCATATGATGCCACGTAAATGTCACTGTTTTCTAAAGGCTTTTCGACTATCAAAAGTACAGTATATAAATACCTTAATCTATAAAATTGATCGTAGATTGACAATGGTACCCTCAAGAGAAAAAAACAATGCTTTCTCCAATAAAAATATATCTATATCTCATTTTAGATGTTTATAATCAAAATATTAATTGTTAAAAATCAAATTACTGTTACAATACATTTTTGTTTCCTTCACAGTACATAAATTTTGATTTTCGATTTGGATGTTTTTAGGGGTTTGGAACCACTGTTATAGTAGGAATCGCATTTCCATTGCTTAAGCATTTTTAAAAAATAAATTCAATACATTTTGTAATTGGTCTGTTTAGAATGTATGTTTCTTTAAACAACTACCCAACATTTATCAAAATACAAATAATGCCGACCAACTACAGGCTCTAGGCCCAGCAAGATTGGTCCTGTCAATTTAGCATCCTCACGATTCGTGAAAACTATTCCATTTGTCTATATAACCCTATTAAAAAATGCTTTCTAACGTCTGATTATGCTGTAATTTGTATAATTTGAATCCATGACCTCTAGTAACATTGGCAATATTTAATTCCAATCCCTCCACATCATCAATTTGAATAACTGAATAAGGTCCCTTCTAATCCTTCTCTCCTCGAGTTAATACATATTTAGAGTTCTAAGCCTCTCTCCATAATTCATTCTCGAAGTACCCTGAATCGTTTTCGTAACTATATGTTAAACCCGTTTTAACAAATCAATATCCTTTTTAAGACAAGGTGACCAGAATTATATTGCATATTTAATATGAGGCCTAATCAAACTCCTATACAGTGGTAAAATTACCTCCTTAGATTCATTTACATTAAATTTCTTTCAATAAATCCCAACATTATTTTTGCTTTTTTAATGTCTGTCCCACATTAAAGGCCTCCGTGGCCGAGCGGTTAAGGGCGTCAGCTGGGAATACGAAGGTTCCCGGTTCGATGCCAGGTGATGTACTTGACAAAGAAAAGTAAAAAGTAGTGATCTTGTGATCGGAGGGTTGCCAGCTTCGCTACAAAATACTAGAAAAGCCGTCCAGAACATCCGCAAAAATTAACGGCGTGTATACGGGACTGGTGCACGATAAATCAGATCGGGGTTCAAAGTCCCGACGTCTATTGAAGGCGTTGGGAGCCAGTTCAGGTATTTCCTCGTCATCTGCCCATGGTTCTAAAATAACGAGGTGCATGTACGAATGAGTGTGTTAATGTATATGTGTTCTCGGGTGTTTCCTTCGAGATAGACCCCGAACCGTCACAAATAGCCCACTGTTCAGCTCTAGTGTGACGTTAATTAACCAAACCAAAGTCCCGACGTCTATTGAAGGCGTTGGATGCCAGTTCAGGTGTTTCCTCGTCATCTGACCATGGTCCTAAAATAACGAGGTGGAGGTATGAATGAATGTGTGTGTGAATGTGTATGTGTTCCCGGGTCTTTCCATCGAGATAGACCCCGAACCGTCGCCAATAGCCCACCCACTGTGCAGCTCTAGTGCGACGTTCATTAACCAAACCAAACCAATGTCCCCATTTAAATTCCCTATTCACCGAAACGCCAAGATCACTAACAATGTCACTGGAAATAATCTCGGAACTTTTTCAGAACCTTAAAAAGAACAAACTTGCATATTATTTTCGAAGTAACGTTGAATTTGTATTTTAGTCATAATACAGCTCAAATTTCTGTTCGAACACGACCTTAAACCTTTGTCGATAGGCCTTCGAGAAACTTGAAATAAATTGTAGGGTTCGGTCACCGGTTCTTAAAATTTAAAAGAAGGACAATCGTGCATTTCGTTTGTTTCTTGATTTTCCTACGATTGCCAAAGTGTTTTTGAAGCAGTCTTAATTAGTTTCGCATTACTTTTTAAAGTATTTTGGTACAAGTGAAATCATGGGAAGTTTAAAATGATTATGCAAATTTTGTGTCTTTGAAGTTTTGTAAATATTTTTTTGCGATTCTCAGGAAAAGTCTAGCTACTTTTACGCTATATTATTTAATTTATTTAATTGAATTTGTATTATAAAAATTGGAATGGAAATCAGCATTACGGCAACATCTAGGTACCGATGTTGCAACATCTAGGTACCGATGTCAACATCTAAGCAACTACCCATTAAATCTTTTGCTATCGCATATCCCTGAAGATACTATGTATTACATCTGACTCCACGGGACTTCATCCATGCCCCATGTGTGTTTTGCTTCAAGATTTTTCACGCATCGGCGCCTAATTTCTTACCGAGTGACAGCAAATTGTTATTATTACTCCCCACAGAGTTATAGTGCCGGATTGGATAATTACATTCGTAACATAATGTTTCTATTTTAATACCTTATGTGTGGCTGACATTAAACGCTTTTGACCAAAAAAAATTAAATAATAACTCTCAATAAGTGAAATAACACTAATTATATACAGCAAAGTCAGCACTTTAAGTTAATAACTTTTGATTTATATATGTGAAAGAACAATATGGGTTTGTTTCTTATACAAATCTACAGATTTACTTTGAGCTTAAAGAAATTTTGTACTCTTTACCTTCAAAACAAGAAGGGTCTGCATAATATTTCGAAAAACAACCCCATCCCCCTTCCCACCCCTTAAAGTAGAAATGACTTATGCAAACCGTCAGATAGCGTAATGGTGAAAAAATCGGCCAATACTCTGCGCAAAGCTTCAGATAGTAGGATAATAAATTTATTTAAAAAAAACAACTATGATACGTAGCCAAGACCCAGCTTGCTCTAGGTGCAACCATTGTACCTTCGGATTAAATAATGTTCCTGATATACCGGCATTAAAGTTCCCATTCTATAGAAATCGTAGGGCCGTAGTGAGGGAGAACTGCGCATGCGTTATGTAGGGATCAGGAAAGGAACGAACTCCGAAGGAAACCAACCAAGCTTCTGCAGCTTAGTCGGTAGACTGTTGCAACTCGGAACAAATGGTCGAGGGATCAAAACCCAACCGGTATATTTCAATACAATATTTCATCCTATGTTTACGAAACTTGTGTATTTGTGGTTCAGTGCATTTGGTAGTCACCCTTGAAGTTGTGTCCTTCTCAGTAAGTCGGACAGGGGAACGAATGAACAGCACCCGTGAAGCATTTCACGTGGGTGAAGATAAGCAAGTTGCAGTGAATAATGTGCAGGTAAAAGATGTGTTCAGATCGGGTCATTAAAGTAACGCAGTGCATTTGGCAGTCGCCAGGAATTGAACATGGGAAGTTGTGCATGCGACGCCAATAACTTTACTAGTCAGGCAAAAGTAATTACTCGAGCCGAAGTGGGAGTATTGGTATATGAAGTGATCACCACATATTGCTGTATAGTACGTATAAAAATAACATGGGTTTTACACACGCAAATTTAAGCTGAATATGTGGATAAGTAAATTAATCTAATTTATTGTGACTGAATCTATTGGAGCCCTATTGACAATCTTAAATTAATTGTTCATCCACGAAAGTATGATAATTCATGTAAAAAAATTCACATAAATTCAAGTGATTTTTTTTTTCATTTTCCAATTATTCTTCTAACAAGATTTGTTTTGACCAAAATTTGACCTTTAAATGATTTTGCGACGAATACTAAATTAGCTTATATGATATACCATACATGACTTAGCTCCTCAAGTTCATTTCACAAAAGGCCACCAACTTTCTTTTCTTTTTGCAACGTTAATTTAAAAAAAAAAAATCCATTCATATTAGTCATTGCTAAGCCAAGAGAAAAACGTTATCTACATGAAATATAGGACAAGTGAAAAAAAATGGGAATGACAATTTACATGTATATGAATCGGTTATATGCGCTTTAATGATTGAACCCTTACAAAAAAATAAAAGAAAACAAATATAACTGGAATACAAGTCGTGTATTGCCATCAGTGCGCTCACAATTAAGTATTTGAAGCAAGATTAATGGGCTGCACAGCCTTCAACTACCTAGTAAGTTGAAGGCATAAGATATTCAAGTCTGGATGGGGAAGCCATGAAGAACAACCTGTTATTTTTACTTGTTAATTACAATGTATAGAGAACGCTTGCTTTCCGAATTGTCCTCTACTCTGTAAAATCATCGATTCCTTAATACCTGTTCTTTCCAATGTGTTCTTTTTTTTTAGAACATTCTTTTTTGACATGTAAAGTCCAGGGGCGGATTGAGATCTAAGCGACAGACGCCTGACTGATTGGGCGTCAAATTTGAATGAAAATTTAAGAATAAATGTGATTTCAGTCGGAAATTTGTTGTTAGCATTGGAGATTTTTCAAGTTTTGACTTTTTAATTAGGTTAATTAATTACTTTGAGATTCCTTTATTACTTTATTTTTATCTGTATATTACTTTATACATAGGTCTAAGTTTTGATTTTATATTATTATCTGAAAACGCACTCTTGACCCTGCAAACTAGTAATTTTTCAAAAATGTTGCTCCTTAGTGAATCGAAAATTCCAATATTAAAAAAAAAAAAATGGCTCAAGTAGCGAACTGGCCTTAAAATGATTTGTACAAATTGGGGCGCCAAAATCATGTTCGCATGTGTCACAAAAATTCCTTGAACAGTCCCTAGTAACGTCTTAAAAGTGTACCGTAACGGAAGTAGTAACGAAAACATGAGATTACTTGCGTCATACGGCTTTGGGTGCGCGTGCAGAAAACCTCTTGATTACTCGACTGAGTCCGCTTTACTGTAGGGTAAAATAGGTCTTTTTACAAACAAAATTTAAATTCTCCGAATTTTTATATTGTTTTTTAATTTAGCTACTCTAATGATCACTATTGATGTTGAGATTACATATGACGTTTTTTCGATATATAAGTGACGTCACGCACATTTGTTATTGGTTATTACGTGGTTTATTGTTCACCAATCACAGATGCTAATCGACTATGCGCTTTTGTTAATCCGTTAAATTACCATCAACATTTTAAATCTCGAAATAGATCATACAAATCGTGTCCATAATATTTGAGAAAGAAATATATCGTTTGGCAATTCTAAATTAAGTCAAGTATTAATTTTATTATATATGTCGACGCATTTGTGTGGAACATCGTAACGTTTCGAAAGTTCTGTCGAACAAATGGAAAAAGTTCGAATTTTTAGATATCTACATTATATTAATGGCAATGAAAAGGTTTTAATGATAATTAAATTGATAGGTAAGAACTATTTACTGATTATTTTATTAAATATTTTGTTCAAGTGGGAAAAATGGGTCATCGAGTTTTAATATAAGAAATTCGAATTTTTTTACAGGCAAAACAACAGTCATCTAAAGAAATAAACAAAATTCTTCATAAATATGAATTTATAAGCACTTTAATTTGTGTTTCATGTTTATTTTTAAATTAAATTAGCACCAAACCCACTGAGTTTGACTTTACACGCCTTAAATCACGTGACCGTCTCCATAGAGGCGATTTTTAAAAAAGCTCCAGCAACATGGCGACAGTTAGAAATAGCCATTTTATTAATTATTGTGAAAAAATAGCTGTACTCCATTATCATGTTTTTTTTAACTAAAAGTTTTATAAACTTTTTTAAGCTCCCTTTTAAAGGACAGTTTTGAAAAGTTATAGGTGCATTAAAGAACAGCAACAGAACACAACGGTTCTTAAAAAAGAACGTTAATATTACACACTTTGTCTGGGTATAAAGTAGATGATGGTGTACCTCTGTGGATGACGTTGCAAGGACAAAGAGATTTTGAATCTGTCTACTGACGCAGTCATTTTTAAACCAAATGTCATTTTTATTTTGCGTGGGTTACATACGGACATATTATTTTAAATAAATTATATGTGGTTTTTAAATAAGAGTTTTTATGTTTATTTCCATTTGCGATAAAGAGTTTTTTAATGGTCTGTAGCTGTCCAAAATGCAAAATCTGTTTTATAAAGGGTCAGAGTATTGAATTAACCTTTCGACTTTTCGCCTTGTTTACTGGTGTTTTTAAACACAAGTAAGCTTGTTGTTTTGTAAAACTTATGAATTTGCACGTTTTCATGGTTGGTATTTCTTAATAAACGCTTAAATTAATAACTTTGTTATTTCGAGATATAATCTATAGCCAATGAGGTAATTTGTGCAACTAAAGTGAATGAGTCATTGCTAAATAATTTTGTGTTAAAGTTATTGGTAATTACCGTATATAATTTCTTAATCATCTTATTTTATGTTTGATTGAATATTTGGCTGATCTCACTGTTAAAAACGGAAAGTTCCAATTGCGGTTTTTGACAACCTTTTGTCTAGGCGATAAATGATTGTTTTCTTCTTTGAGAATATGGTAAACCTGGCTCCCTTCGTCCGCAATTGGGCTATTGCCGTTAAAAATGTTTTGAGGGATATGTTCTTAAGGTGTACATATACCATAGAAAAAACGAAAATCGGCCTAAAATTATAAAATATTTTTTTTTCTTCTATATATTCCCCAATTCATTATCTTTCAGGTGATATCAAGATGGAATAAATATTCTAAATTTTTTTTATTTACAAGGAGTAATTCTAGGGCCTCGCTTGCATTGGGAATGCGTTTGTAAACTTTACACTTGATTTATGGAGAATTGTATTTTTTACCATATGCTCTTTCATTCCTAACATGATAACTCAAGTTTGCTTAAATGTTTCGAGAAAATTATTTTTTCATTCAACTTTATATTAGTTGTGAAATGTTATGACCCTCCATAATAACGATTTGGTAAAAATATAATTTTTAATAGAATTTTAAAGTTGAAAATTTGAAAAAAAGTGGGTTTTTTAAGGACTGTTGAGGTAAAATATTATTTAAAAAAAACGTTAATAATATAAACTTTTTGGAGATTCATAACATTAAGAAAGACACTACGAGTCATTTCCAACACAAATTATGCTTCTAGATTAATTATAACTTGTGTAATCATGTTTGAAGAAACATGCTAATAGCTTATAAATGCTAATTAGCTAATTAAATTTGACTTTATTTAGTTTTTTTTTTATGATGAATCATCAAGATTTTTAAATGCTTTTTAAAGTATTTTCATACATAAAAAAACTAGATTTTTAATTTAACAATTAAAAAAAAATTAAAGTGTGTACGTTCAATGGGAATATGTTTTGTAAACTTTACACTTAATTTCTGGAAAACAGCTTTTATCTATATAAAACATTTTTTCTATAAAATGTAAATTAACACCTTCAACAAGTGTAAACTTGCCCTTTTAATTGTTTAGCGTTATGAAGACCTGAATTTTACTAAACAGGGCATGATTATGAACCTTTTAATTTTCTAATTTTTTTTTAATTGTTCGAAAATGTAATACTGTAAATACAAAAAGAAAAATGTTTTTAATGTGTAAATAGACATAAATAAAACAAATAGTCTGTTATATCGTAACATTTTTTAATGAGCAAAAATGGAGGAATTTTTTCTGTGCTTATTAAGGTTTGGTTAGGTTAATTAACGTCGCACTAGAGCTGCACATTGGGTTATTGGCGATGGAGGGGAGGGGAAGGTCCGACTCCCCAATAATCTGGAAACCCTGAAAGTTGGGAATTTAAACTTCTAAAAACCCCGAGTTGGGAAAATTTATGCCTTCAAAAAACTTATTTTATTAACAAATGAAAGCTAGGGAAAATTAGAAATTGCCCAACTTATAAGATTACATTTAAATTAGACCACAGAACGGGCACTGCATTGTAATATATGTTCAACAAATCAATGCTTGTGAGAGAACTGTTTACCTAAAATATATATAATAAAAAAGACGAAAAATGTCGATAAGTTGGAACTGTGAATTTTCAGCATTGTTGAGTTGGGAATTTCGAACCGTCAAGTTGGGAAATTTCTTGTTTCGCCCCCCCCCCCCAAATATTTTTTACGTAACGGCACTGACTATTACTTTTGATTTACTTTTCAACTATACTTCCTAAAGGAGGCATGACCCTTATTTTTTTATTATAATTAATTTTTTTATATAACTTATCATGTGGTGTGATTTGTTTTCAGAAACTTAATATCAAACGATAATTAAGCACGTCATCCCGGAAAGTTCCAATTGCGGCCCATGGCAACCTTTTGTCTGGGCGATAAACAATTGTTTTCTTCTTTGAGAATATGGTAAACCCGGCTCCCTTCGGCCGCAATTGGGCTATTGCCCGTCATCCACCCTACACTGTTAAAAATAAGTAAAATGTGTTCATTTGTGAGTACATTCGATGCTTAATATGGCTCCAAATGCATAAGTTTTAATTTAAAAAAAGACGTACTCAAAAATGAGTAAAAACGAGTAGATGCTGGCCTGCATAGGATGCCTTCGTGAATCCCATAAAAAAAAATATCGACAATTACAACCAAGTCTTACCGGGAATCGAAATCATATCCTAAGGCACAGCAGTTTAGGGAATTATCCATTAAGCTACTAGGGCGACATTAAGAAGTTACAAACAGAAGAAAGGTTAAGAAGGTGTGTCAAAAAATGGTAAATAAGATAATTGAGTTGTAATAAATCAGTTTCCATTTCTGCAATCGACATTAAATGATGTGGAAAACCATCTTCTGAACAACTGTTTTAAGTTAGTAATGTTTTATTAAGATCGCTTGAACAGAAGCTGAGGTTAGCAATGTTAAATAATATTGCTCATTTTTGAGAAAGTACGGTTACTTAAATTAGAGTATGTCATCGCTCGTTTACGATACAATTATACTTAAAGAAAAACGATTTGGGTGAGGTACTAATTTTTAAGTATCTTTGTTTTTTACAGTATATGAGTTATAAACTGAAAATCCGATTTTTTAAAGGTTACTATTGCGCTGCCTCTTTACAGTTACAGCTTCACTGTTAAAACTAGGTATTTAATAATAAGTAAAATTTACTCAGTTTCGATTACTTTCGACGCTTATCATTGCTCCGGATACATAAGTTTCATTTTTGAAAACCAAATGTACTTAAAAATGAGTAAAATGAATAAAAAAAGCAGTTGTTTGCCTAAATAGGCGGCCTTCATAAATCACTTTCAACAATTGCAACCAGGACTTGTCGGGAATCGAATCCAATCCTAGTCTACCTGATGTCTTCCGCACCGAGGCCCAGGGGCGTATCCATTGTACAACCACAGCGCTGTGAAGAAGTTATAAACAGAAATATTGTTAAAAAGGCGTGGTAAAAGAATGGAAAGCAAGATAATTGAATTGTAATAACTCAGTTTCCATGTAGGCAATTGGCCTCAAGTGATGTGGAAAACTTTTGCCAGGTCACTTTGCTAAGTTGGCTGGAACAAAAGCTGATATTAAAATTTTTAAACCATACTGCTTATTTTTGCGAAAATGCGATTACTTAAATGTGAGTACGTCACCGCTCATTTATGATGCAATTGTACTAAAAGAAAAACGAGTACGTATGTGTACTCATTTTTAAGAATTTTTTATTTACAGTGTTGCTTTCAATCCGTTTGAATCTAAAATATCCACACAAACATTGCGAACGCTGTGGATGTTCTTTTATTAAAAAGAACGTCTATAAAAACTGAAAAAGTAAAACTTGTATGTTTTAATATAGTAAAAAGTATTTTATTTATCAAATAAATTTTTGTTTCGTTTCCCACACTACTTCATTCTCCGTAGTGTAGATAAAGAAATATTTCTTTCAGATTGCCATGAATATTTATATACATACAATTCAAGAACATAAAAAAATTCATTCGATTTAACTTGAAATCCACTATGCAAGAAAACTCTGTTTTGAAAAAATAAATAATCTGAAATGGATTGCCTTCATTTTTTGTTTCACAAAAAAGTAAGTTGCAATCGGCGGAAATGTATAATTTAGAATCACTACCGTATTGTATGTAATAATTAGCCTCGTATCGAACATTAATATGTGGTTTACCTTTAACAATGTATCAATTTAGATGATTGCAACAGTCCTTGGATACACTGAAAGGACCCAACCCTCAAAGAACTCGTTTGTATGATTATGTATATGCGCATAATTATTTTCATTAATTTTTAAATATTACCATCTCCGAGGCACTACAAAAGTATCTTTGATGTTAATAGATATATGAATAAATTCATAACATATTGCACATATCTTGAATATTCTATTCAGCGCGGTTGTACCAAGGCTGTACTGTAAATAAAAATGTTACTTAAAAATTAGTACCTGAACCTATTGATTTTTCTTTGAGTACAATTGCAGTGTAAATGAGCGATGACATACCGGAATTGAAGTAATCGTACTTTCTCAAAAATGAGCAGTGTGATTTAATATTGCTAATATGAGTTTCTGTTCAATCCATCTTAACAAAACGACCTGACACACTTAAAAGAGTTGTTCAGAAGATGGTTTTCCATATTATTTGAGGTCGATTGGAAACTGAGTTATTACAACACATTTATCTTAATTTAACATCTTTTGCACACTTTTTTTAACAGTTCTTCTTCTTTTATAACTTCATCACATCGCCCTGGTAGTACAAAGGATAAGGCGCTGTACTACGGTGCCTGAGGATATGGGTTCGATTCCCGGTAAAGTCGGTTTGGTTGGTTGTAATTGTCGATATTTATTGAAAGTAATTTATGAAGGCAGCATATGTGGGGCAAGCTACTGATCTTTTTATTAAATTTTACTCATTTTTGAGAACATCTTTTTCAAAAATGAAACTTATGCATTCGCAGCTATGATAAGCATCGAATGTATTTAAAAATGAGTACATTTCACTTATTTTTGAGTATCTATTTTTAACAGTGTACATTGTTAAAAATGCATGTAATCTCTTCATTACCTTAATTTACATTCATATATAGTCCTTAAGAAAATAACAGTAGTTTTAGCTAGATTGAGAACCACTTAACACAGTAAAATGTATAAGTAATACATAGTGTACTGGGAAACTAAAAATTAAGTTTATTGGGCCTAGTTAGGATATGGCTCCCAATAACTTCTACCCACAAGTTTAATTATATATTTTTAAATTTCATCGTAAAAATAAAATATATTAATTTTCGTTACTTTACATGATAATTCCAGGTGTGGTAATGAGTTTTGATGAAAACGGTGCCATTGTTGATTGCATGGCACCAACCAAAATTACTTGGAAATGGCATGAAGAAAAGGACATTTTGTTTTACAAGTGGTGCGCTATAAAAAAGAAAATTAGTCCCCCAAAACTAGTTGAAAGGGGGTTGTTTATAGATCCAATACAAATGAGATTTTTCATAAATTCTTATTCTTATTAGGACTAGTTAGAAAGATATAAAGATATCAGAAATATTCCATTCAATATTACAGAATTAATGATGTATTCTCAGATTTAATGTCAAATTACATAAACATTATTACAATTAAAAATTTCTGTGTGCTTTATTTCCAGATCTTAGATCTTAATTAGCCCATTTTTTATTTAAATTGTTTATTTAATTTAAATTACTTGAACAAAAAATTCAATAATTTATTAGATATATCAAATGAAAATTCTAGGTTTCTTCAAGGAAACATAGAATCTTAGAAAAATATCACAAAAGTAGTAACGACTAGGTTATCAGGAAAATTAATGATTTTTAAGCTATCTTTTTGGTAAAAAATATAATTTTTTAAAAACTTTTTGGATCAAAGTAACCCTAAGTTACGGTACCACTGTAGATTTAAACAAGATCAACTAGCTAATTTCTTAAAATTCTAAAAAAAAAAAAAAAAAAAAAAAAAAAAAAAAAAAATGGAAATAGAACAACGGCAATCTCCTCTTGTTAATCTCATATTTTTTTTAAATAATCCTTGTTGTCAAGATTTGACCACTAGTAACACGTTTACCAAATATTATTGCTATAGCACTATAAATTCTTTTGATATTCCGTTCAGACATATACGAACTTATACTTTTCAAACTAACGTTTTGCTCACAACTCTTGTATACGAAGTAAAACCCTGACAACTAAATGTTATCTTAATTACCCTGTATTTCATATAGATTATTAACAAATAAAAATTAAGCTGTTCAAGGCCATAAAAAAGACATTAAAGCAACAAAGGTGAAAGCTATAAAAATGCATTATGGGATGACCCATATTTTCTATAATCTGCAAAGGCTATAAATTTCATGATGATTGATGCCAAACGCCTCTTGATGCCCTTTACCTTATTAAACTTAAATACTTTATTTAAAGGTCAAGTTTAAAAAATCACGTTCTTAGTTCTTAGGGAGTTAATAAATTTAATATTCATGAATTCATTGTAGTCTTGATTGATCAGCGTATAAATTAGCGACTAGTTGGAAAAGCATGATAATAGGCGTCCTTCCTATTATTTCTTAAGTTTTGAATTTCTTGGCTTTATTATCTGTAATCGCATATTAATACAATTTTACTTTAATAATCGCGTATTTATAAATATAATTGCAAAGGTTTTATTTTTTATATACACTGTAAAAAAAGGTGCTTAAAAGGAATACCTGAACATACTCGCTTTTCTTTGAGTATAATTGCATCGTAAATGAGCGATTATGAACTCAAATTTAAGCAACCGTGCTTTTTAAAATGCTATGATAAGCATAGAATGTTATAACAAATTAGTACATTTTACTTATTTTTGAGTACCTATTTTGAACTGTGCGGAGTCTGTATAATTGGAGTTCAACTGTATAAAAGTTACAATTTCTCAAACTAGCAAATGTTATCAGTATTTGTAAAAATTTTATTTCATTGTTTTATGAACTAATTGCATTTGTTTTCGTTGCAAGGGACCGTTGCAAGGATTAAAATATAAAAATGAGTTCTATGATGAACTATAAAAATAAAAAAATAAAATTCGGATGAAAAATATGTCATCAAATAATACACTGTTAAAAATAGATACTCATTTTTGATTACATTTGATGCTTATCAAAGTTCCGAATACATAAGTTTTAGTTTTGAAAAAGACATGTACTCAAAAATGAGTACAGTGAGTAAAAATGAATAAACAGAGCAGTTACTCTCCTGCATAGGCTGCCTTCATAAATCACTTTAAATAAATATCGAAAATTACAACCAACACTTACCGGGAATGGAACACAGATCACCAGGCATCGTAGTCCAGTGCTTTAGCCGTTGTACTACCAGGGCGACGTGAATAAATTATAAACAGAATAAATGTTAAAAAAGGTGTGCTGAACGAATGGGAAGTAAAATAATTGAGTTTTAATAACTCAGTTTCCATTGAAGCAATCGCCATCCAATAATGTGGAAAACCATCTTCTGAACACCTATTTTAAGTTTGTCTGGTCGCTTTGTTAAGATGTCTGAAACAGAAGCTGAAATTTGCAATATTGAACCCCACTGCTCATTTTTAAGAAAGTTCGTTTTATTAAATTTGAGTACATCATTGCTCATATACGATGCAACGAGTATGTTCAGGTACTCATTTTTAAGTACCTTTATTTACAGTGTATATAAATAGAATAAATGTTATACAATCCAAATCACCCAACAATGCAAAACCCTCCCCAAAAAACCTAATTTATTAAATACTAACAAATAATTTAAACTAAACTATAAATGAACATATGAATTGCCACCAAAATCATTTACGTTTCCTAATTTTCACCAAAATTCGACATCTTATTTCGTTAGGTGATCCAAGTGGCCTCTTATGTCACTTGGGGCCCTTAGCAAACTATAAATCTAAAAATCTTCTGATAATAGCTTTTCACCCCCTACATCTTATCTAACTAACATACCTCATTCAAAGATGCCGTGCCTTGACTAAAAATTCTGTCAAAAATTCGCAGTTTCGCAAAACGATCAACTGCGATCAAGATAATTGGCAAACTGGATAAATTTAGTCCGGATAATTGAATCGGCATTTGTAAAAAGGAAATATGTTCCATAGACTTTACATAGAAAATATCTCCTTTTCACAAATGCCTATTTAATTCGGGTTCTACTGTATACAAATACAAATACAAATACAAATATTGACGACCAACAACAGGCTCAAGGCCCAACAAGGCTTGTCCATCTAGTACCTCTTAACTATCCCCCAATGCATATCTAACTTCTTCTTAAATTCCGTTACTCCTTTACAATTAACAATATTCACTGGCAAGTTGTTCCATTTGTCTATTACCCTATTATAGAAATAGTGTTTTCTCCCTTCCCGATTAAAATGGGATTTGTTTAACTTAAACCCATGACCTCTCGTTCTATCACTCATATTAAAATCTAAACTCTCCACATCTCCTTGTTTGATAAATTTGAATAGTTGAATCAAATCTCCCCTAACCCTTCTCTCTTCCAGAGTATACATATTCAAATTTCTTAATCTATCTTCATAATTCATGCCTGAAAACCCTTGAACCGTTTTAGTAGCCCTGTGCTGAATTTTTTTCAACAATTCAATGTCTTTTTTAAGATATGGTGACCAGAACTGTACAGCATACTCAAGATGTGGCCTTACTAAACCTCTGTACAATGGCAAGATAATATCCTTAGATTTTGATGAAACACTTTTCCTGATGTACCCCAACATTCTATTAGCTTTTTTGCTAGCCACTGTACATTGATGACTCATTTTAAAATCCTCATTTACCAACACACCCAGATCACTTACAATCTCACTATTTTTGATTTCTGCACCCTGTAAAACATATGCAGCCTTACTATTTTTGATACCCATGTGCAACACTTGGCATTTACTGATATTAAAAGACATACCCCATTTAACAGCCCATTCTGATATTTTTGTTAAATCACCTTGTAATTGCTTTATTTGTTCCCCAGAATTCACAGTCCCCATAATTTACAAACAACAATTTTTCAAACTAGTATATGTAGCTAAATGAAATTCATTCTATTATTTTACGAATTAATTGCATTCACTTTCGTTGGATGGGATCCATTAAAATATATAGATCTATATAAAAATATGTGTTTTATGCCTAACTATAAAAATCACAAATGTAACAAAGCCAGGAATGTTTCCGATACAAGTAAACATGATTTTGGCACATCGATTTGCAAAAATATATTTTTTTTTGTAGTCGATTCGTAAGTTTGAAGAATATTTTTTAATATTGGGATTTTGATCACCGCCAACTAAAACCTATACTGATTTCACACAAATGCAATATTTCAACATTGGGTAAATCATAGTTGGTATTAAAATGCAAGAAAATAAAATTCATTAAATGACATACAAATATAAACAACGTTATAATGCACCCCCCCCCCAATTTTTTTTTATCTAATTTATAAAATGCAATAAATAATTTAACTAAAAATATAAATGTAGACTAAAAATTGCCGGCCAAAATAATTTACATTAACTTTTTTCACCAAAATGTGACAGTTACTTTTGTTTGGTGACCCAAGCAGCATCTTAGGTAGCTAAAGACCCAAGCAGCCTTGGGTCTTTAGCCACCCCTAAATGCATGATTTACAAAATATAACGAAACATTTATTCATAGAAATGGTGCAATAACAACGCTGAAGTTACAAATAACAGGTTTATAAATGCGCAATAGAAGTGAATGTCTGTGTTTGTTGAATCTAAAATGCGTGAAACGTCTCTTGGCTTGTTCACAACATATGAGAAAATAATAGAAAACAATGTTCGATATTCTAATTTAAATTATTCATAACTTCAATCGTAAAAAGTGAAGTTTACGGCTTTTCCGGTTAGGTTTGCATTTAACAGCTAGCTAGTTAGCCTCATATTTTTAGGAATCGCACTAATAGAATTATGTCAAATTGATTAGAATTCCATTAGTTTGACATCTATACTGTAAAAAAATTTGCTTAAAATGAGTACATGGACGTACTCGTTTTTCTTTGAGTACAATTGCATCCTAAATGAGCGAGGACGCACTCAAATTTAAGCAACCGTACTTTCGCGAAAATGAGCAGTATGGTTTAATATTGCTAATATCGGCTTCTGTTCATCTTCACAAAGCGAGCTGGCAAATTCAAAATAGTTGTTCAGTAGATGGTTTTCCACATTATTTGACGTCGATTGCTTAAGTGGAAACTGAGTTATTACGACTCAATTATCTTCCCATTATTTTGCCACGCCTTTTTAATATTACTTCTGTTTATGACTACGTATAGTACAACGTATAAGGCCCTGGACACGACATCAGGTAGACGGATTGGCTAAGATTCCCGGTAAGTCCTGGTTGTAATTGTTGAAAGTGATTTATGAAGGCAGCCTATGTAGGCAAGCAACTGCTCTTTTTATTCATTTTACTAATTTTTGAGTACATCTCTTTTACAAAAATGAAACATGTATTTGGAGCTATGATACCTAAGCAAAAAAAGTGAACATGAAACCTTCATCAAAATTTTGAAATGGAAGGTTTTATGCATTAAAACTGCAGTTTTTTTTTTGAAGATCTATAAAATTAAAGGTTTTTGTTTCAATGTCCTTCATAAAAACTGCAAAAAACCTTCATAAAAACCTGCAAAAATCCTTCAATTTTTAATCATGAAGGGAAAATGCAGATATTTTAAAGGTTTTATGCAGGAAAATTAAAAACTTCAAAAAACTGCAGTTTATTGTTTCAATATCCTTTATAAACCTTCAAAAAACCTTCAATTTGACAATTTTGATGAAGGTTTCATGCTGACTTTTTTTGCTGGGTATGCATCAAATGTACTCAAAAACGAGTACATTTTACTTATTTTGAACACTTATTTTTTACAGTGTATTTTTAGCAAATACATCCCGGGGTTAGTTTAAAAGTCAACCCTATGGATCTGCACTAATAAATAAAAAAAATGACATAATATTAGTTGTTTTTCGAATTTATATTTTCCCTAGAAAAACACTGGATGCAATTTCTCCACATTCATTCATCTTATAAAGTATTTTCAAAAGACAGTTCAAAGTGTTCGTTAAAATTGCTAGATCAGGCAGATAAGGTAAGACAATTAATAATTTACTGTCTATTCTGAAATATTATCTTCTCTTTTTCCGAATATTGAATTGTAACCAGTGCCTCTAAACATTGTATACGCCCTTTTTCTGGAAGCAGAGCGAAAGTTTTTCAATTGATGAGGCCCTTGGTGAGAACCAGTTGGAAGACTAGAAATAAAACATTTTTGTGGGAATTCCGCCTACCAAGAAAGACTACCAATGAGAAGATTATATTTGGCGTTTGTAAGCTTATGACATCCCCAATAAAAAGTGAAATTGTGTTTGTAGGGTGAAATCTCTTCTAAGCATAATATCACGCAGTTCTATAAATGTGGACGTATATTTTAATGCTTGTTTTTGTAAACTTTTATAATATTAAGTTATTTATAAATATTCTCTTACTTATAAGCATACTCTTCTTTAGTATTATTTTTATTTAGTAGTACTCTGTTTTAGTAGTACTGTTATTTAATAGAACTCTTATTTAATAGTATTCTTATTTATTAGACTCTTATACTTAATAGTGTTCTTATTTAGTAGTATTCTTAATTTAGTAGTTCTCTTATTTAGTAGTACTTTTATATTTAGTATTAGTATTTAGTAGTATTCTTATTTTGTAGTACTCTTTATTTAGTAGTATTCTTATTTAGCAGTACTCCTTATTTAATATAACACTTTTTTAGTAGTACTCTTTATTTAGTAGTATTCTTATTTAGTAGTACTCCTTATTTAATATAACACTTTTTTAGTAGTACTCTTGTTTAATATAACTCTTATTTAGTAGTATTCTTATTTATTAGACTCTTATTTGATAGAATTCTTATTTAGTAGTACTCTTATGATTAGTAGAACTCTTATATTTAGTAGTATTCATATTTAGTAGTATTTTTATTTAGTAGTATTCTTATTTAGTAGTTCTCTTGTTTATTAGTACTTTTATATTTAGTATTAGTGGTATTATTTAGTATTAGTATTATTATTTAGTAGTATTCTTATTTAGTAGTTCTCTTATTTAGTATCTTATTTAGTAATACTCTTATTTAGTAGTACTCTTATTTAGTAGTTCTCTTGTTTAGTAGTTCTCTTATTTAGTAGTACTCATATTTAGTACTACTATTATTAAGTAGTACTCTTATTTAGTAGTATTCTCATTTAGTAGAATTCTTATTTAGTAGTATTCTAATTTAGTAGTTCTCTTATGTAGTAGTACTTTTATATATTTAGTATTATTATTATTATTTTTTAGTACTATTCTTATTTAGTAGTATTCTTATTTAGTAATATTCTTATTTAGTAGTTCTCGAATTTAGTAGTACTCTTATTTAGTTCTACTCTTATTTAGTACTACTCTTTTTTAGTACTAGTCTTATTTAGTACTAGTCTTATTTAGTACTAGTCTTATTTAGTACTACTCTTATTTAGTAGTATTTTTATTTAGTAGTATTCTAATTTAGTAGTACTCTTATTTAGTAGTACTTTATATTTAGTATTATTATTATTATTTAGTAGTATTCTTATTTAGTAGTACTTTATATTTAGTATTATTATTATTATTATTTAGTAGTATTCTTATTTAGTAATATTCTTATTTAGTAGTTCTCTTATTTAGTAGTACTCTTATTTAGTAGTACTCTTATTTAATAGTATTCTTATTTAGTTTTACTCTTATTTAGTAAAATTTTTAGTTAGTAGTATTCTTAGACTGCCTTCATAATTATACTCTTATTTTGTAGTACACTTATTTAGTAGTATTCTTATTTAGTAGTATTCTTATTTAGTAGTACTATGATTTAGTTTTACTCTTATTTAGTAGTATTCGTAGTTAGTAGTACTCTTATTTATAAGTATTTGAATAATGTTTCTCAAATTGCTTGTTAATGTTAATTTAGTTATTGAAAGGATTTGTTTTATCCATTTAGAGTATTATACGTGATATCACGTTTTGAGATCTCCAGTTTTTAAACTAATAAAATAGTTCACTTGACGACAAATTAAGCAAAAGTTTCATTCGATTGAAAATATATTTTTTTCTAAATTTTTTTTTCTAACTTATTCAATTTCTTTCCCAAGAAATAGAAGATCTTAGTTAGGATTACAATACAACTTATTACGTGAAACTGTTTTAATGAACAGGGAATCAAGACACAATTAAAAAAATCTTCCTGATTATACAATGGATAATGTTATGGTCATTTGTCATTCGTAGAAGAATCTTTTCGAAAACTATTCTAAAAGCAACGATTATTTCTACAGTTAATTTTTAAATCTATGAGGTACCCCTCTACCCCCAACCATTCCTATGAAGTTTATCTTACCAGTAAATTTTTAAGTTTTAAGCTTTATTCTGATTGGTTTATCCTATTGGGAGGGGTTGAGACTAGGGTAGATCGGGGCAGGTTCATACCCCCTTTTCTATTTTTAGATATTGCATTATTTTTCTTGTTTTTAACACTAATTCATTAGTTTACCTTTAAGCCACAGTGTAGCCCTTTAATATACTTTAAATTATTATATTTATTCAATTTAACTATCTTTTCGTGCGGTCATCTCACCTGTGTAAACTCGCCACGTAAACTGTTAAAAATATGTACTCAAACACACGTAAATAGCACTCATTTTTCAGTACATTCGATGCTTATCATGGCCTCGAAAACCTAAGTTTCAATTTTGAGACAGACATGTACTTAAAAATGAGTACAACGAGTAAAAATAGCAGATGTTTGTCTACATAGACTGCCTTCATAAATCATTTCCAATAAATATCAACAATTACAACCAAGACTTATCGGGAATCGAACCCAGATCCTCAGGTACCGCAGTCCAGTGACTACCTTTAGACTACCATGGCGAAATGAAGAAGTTATAAACAGAAGAAATGTTAAAAAGATGTGCCAGAAGAATGGAAAGTAATATAATTGAGTTGTAATCACTCATTTTTTATTTAAGCAATCGACGCGACATCAAATAATGTAGAAAACCATTTTCTGAACAACTATTTTAAGATTGTCAGGTCGCTTTGTTAAAATGGCTTGAATAGACGCTGATGTTAGCAATATTAAATCACGATGTTAATTTTTGAAGAAATACAATTACTTGAAGTTGAGTGAGTCATCGCTCATTCACGATGCAATTGTACTCAAGAGAGAAAATCGAGAAGTTTCAGGTACTCATTTTTAAGTACCTTTATGTTTACAGGGCGTGTAGTGCAGTAAACTCTCGATATAATTATCCCTCTCATGATCAATTCGGAATGGCCGTTTAAACGAAAGGTCGTTGTAAAGAGTTAAGAATATTTGCATAGAAATTAATTATTCGACTGGAATTTTTCGTGAAGGTTATTTTAAGGAAAAGATTGCTTCAATGTTAGGTGTAAGTCTGTATCTCCAACTATTTTAACGCAACGCAATTAAAAAAAATTAGCGAATCAATGCTCTTCAATATGATAATTAAAATCTTTTTTATTATAATTTATGAACTAGTAGTGTGAAACATACGAGTAATTAATACTAGCAAAAAATATTCAATTTTGCGGATGATTTAGGAATGAAAATATATTTAAGTGGTATTGATTTGAAGTCATAAATCAGCAATATTTTCCGTAACTATCGGAAGTAAACAACCTGATTAGTTCTGGATTAGTAATTGCGTTTCCATGACACAGTTTAACAATTATTAAATGCATTCACGTTTGTTTATGATGGTTTAAATAGTCCTTGGGGATGTGATTATTTTTTCCAAAGTACGTTTTATGAATTGTTAATATGCGAAAAAAAAAACCCGGTAGTTATTTTCTTTTTGAGTACATGAGAGTTTTGTATATTTAAACTCTTAAATTATGTTTTTTTAAAATTTCTTTGAAAAAACCTGCTTTCATTGAAACACATACATTGTAAAAAATAATTGCTTAAAAATGAGTACGAAACGTATTCTTTTTTTTAGTACAATTGTATACATCCTACATTAAAAAACCTACATTAAAAAAAAACTGGTGTTTAAAAATGAGTACCTGAACCTACTGGTTTTCTTCGATTAGAATTGCAACGTAAAACAGCGATAACATACTCAAATTTAAGTAATCATGCTTTCGTAAAAATGAGCAGTATGGTTTAATATTGCTAATCTTAGCTTCTGTTCAAGTCATCTTAACAAAGCGATCTGACAAACTTAAAATAGTTGTTCAGAAGATGGTTTTCCTCATTATTTGAGGTCGATTGCTTAAATGGAAACTGAGTTATTACAATTCAATTATCTTACTTCCCATTCTTTTAGCATACCTTTCTAACATTACTTCCGTTTATAACTTCTTCACGTCGCTCTAGTAGCTTAACGGATAAGACTCTGGACAGCGGTGCCTGCATATCTGGGTTCGATTTTCGGTAAGTCTTGGTTATAACTGTCAATATTTATTGAAAGTTATTTATGAAGGCAGGCCAGCATCTACTCTTTTTTATTCATTTCTACTCATTATAATCAGTTTTAAGTACATGTCTTTTTCAAAATTGAAACTTAAGTATTCGGAACCATGATAAGCATCGAATGTATTAAAAAATGAGTACATTTTATTTGTTTTTGAATATCTATTTTTAACAGTGTTATAAAATGTTCTGCTTAGGCAAATTTCTTAGTTGCTAAAATATTCTGCTTTTTTAATTTTTTTAGTTGCCAAAATGTTCAGCTTTGGTTTAATTTTAAAGAAAATTTAAATTGTTTAAACAGAGATGCCAACTGTTACGATATTTTTATAACCGTTAAAGCTTCTTTTGCGTAAAATTAGAAGCATGTTTCTATTTTTACTCTACAAATGTTACCGTCTTACTGACAAAATTACTGAGAAATATAAGAGCAATTATTGAAAATCAACGTTATATCGTACATAAATAATTACCACTAGGTGTGAAAAAAAAAAACGGTTGTCAAACTGAAATTTTTATAAAAAGTTTGGCGTTAAAAATGACGAATGAGTTTAAAATTTCTGTCGTTAAACTGAAATGTTAAGGGGCAAAATACGACTAAAAACCATTAATTTCGAACACAGATATTATGTTGATTATTAATATATGTATTTCAACATTTTATTTAAACATATTCTTCTGAATAATATTCTTTTTATGTTTTGTGTATAGAGGATAATCGAATTTTAGTACTATTATTGACACTAACTTCAAGGTCCGATACCCAAAATTCGCAAAAAAAGTCATTTTTTTTTTATATTTAAAAAATAATATTCAAACTTATCTTAATAACTCACAAAAAACTGCTTCAAAAAATTCCTATTGCTTTTTTAGTTATGAATGTTTTAATGATGTGTTCCCATAACATAGTTGTATCATATGTAAACTTTAAAAGCAAATATCTCTGTTCGTGGTTTTGAAATTTAATGAACACTAACAATGCTAAAGCTTTTTTACTATTATACTTAAAATCATAATTTTTCTGTGTATAGCAAGATAAATATATTTTAAATAGATGTATGCATTCAGATTTCCTATTTTTACCATAATTTGTTTTTTAAAACCACTTAAAATGGAATTTTATTTTTTTTCGTCAATTTTTTTTCCAAAATTTCTAATATATTTTATTTTTTTAAAGTGATGTATCTGAATCAAAATTTGAATGCATACATCTATTTACATATTATTCAAGATCTTAAATAAAAAAAATTGCTTCAAAATATTGAAAAACAAAAAAGGAGTAGGAATTTTAAAATTGTTAAAAAATTTACTAAAATTTTAATTTAAAAATAAATGTGCAATTTAAAAAAAAAATTGAGCGTCTTAAAATTGTTTTTTATGCATATTTAGAAAGAGAAAAAAAATTGGATTGTACAAGTATAAAAATAAAGAAAAAAATGTCGAAGGTATCGGACCCCCTTAACATATTTAAATTTTTAAGTGCATCACTTATTTAACGTAGACATAAAAAAATTATTATTAACTACCTATAATAATGTCTAGAAGGCAAGCAATGCTTTAGAAAAAAAACTAGATAGATGAGCTGTAGGGTCGGTAGCTTCAATTATTTGATCATGAATTTTGACTTGCAATACATCAAAAGTAACAAACTTCCACTGAACTGAAACAGAAATGACCCCATTTCTTTTGGCGATCATTTATAAATTTTGACAAACAGCTGTAATAGGTTTCTTCGATTTCATTTTGAAATGATTGATTCATTTTTCGCGTTTAATCACTTGCCCCCTACAGCGAGCGGGTTGTTTAGAAGTCGGATGATATTTTCCAGAGATTTTTGATGTTCAATTAGCACGAATTTTCTCACTATTGTTTGAAAATAAAATAACTTTATTTAACCGTTTGAGTCCCAAGCAGCGCGATCGCGCTGTTGAGATTTTATGTCGAGAAAACTCAGTACATTTCGAACATTGTGGACAACTGACGGTGCGTTACCGATTGTTGAAGTCGCCCGCTCAGATTTACTGAAGCAAGTACAGCCGGGGAAAAAAAACCGAACCACCAATGATTATTTCGTTAGTTTTTATAGTAGAGCTAAACTTAATATACCATTTTGTAGGGAATAAAGTCTACTACACGTTGATATACAAAACAATTTGCATAGGAAAACTCGAATCCGCTTCATACTCGAATCCGCACCAACCTTAAAATTTTCAATAGCAACACCTACTTTTGATATGTTCCGCGCTATCACGCTGCTTGGGTCTTTTCGTACTCATTTAGAGAAAGCGCGGTTGCGCTGTTTGGGATTCTTCGGCATTTTTTTTTCAACACCCCATGGGACTTAAACGGTTAAAGCATTAATAGTTTTTTTTTTTTGGAATTTCAATAAAATAAGTAGTTAAATTGTATCAGTGTTGTACTAGTGTGTTATGGTATAGATTTTTTAAATTAATTTTTAACGTTTTTGTTGCTTTTTACCAATTAACATTTTGATTTTATGTTTGAAGTTCGATAAATATGTTAAATAAGTTTACATTGAAGTAGGTTAAAATAGAACTGTAACTTGAAATTGTAAAGTTGCTTTTACTGCAAAACAAAAAAGTACTTAAAAATGAGTACCTGAACCTACTCGTTTTTCTTCCATTACAATTACATCGTAAATAAACAATTACGTACTCAAATTTAAGTAATCGTACTTTCTCCAAAATGAGCAGTGTAATTTAATATTGCTAATATCAACTTCTGTTCCAGCCATCTTAACAAAGCGACATGAAAAACTTAAAATAATTCTTTTGAAGATGATTTTTGACGTTATTTGATGTCGATTGCTTAAATGGAAACCAAGTAATTGCAACTCAATTATCTTACTTCCCATTCTTTTGGCATATATTTTTAACATTTCTTTTCTTTATAACTTCTTCACGTCGCCCTGGTAGTACAACAGATAAGTAACTGGACTGAAGTGTCTGGCGATCTGGGTTCGATTCCCGGTAAGCCTTGGTTGTAATTGCTGATATTTATTGAAAGTGGTTTATGAAGACAGCCTATGTAGGCCTGAAAATGCTCTTTTTATTTATTTTTTTCTCATTTTTGAGTACATGTCTTTTTCAAAAATGAAACTTATGTATTCGATGCTATGATAAGCATCAAATGTACTCAAAAATGAGTAAATTTTTCTTATTTTTAAGAGTGCATAAGCGTTAAAGAGTTAGAAAAGTTTTACAATTATTTAAAAACAATAAAAGATTATTAAAATATATATTAGAAAAAAATAGAATGGAAATTCCCTCAAAACTGGTATGAATGTTATGCAGGGGTAACCTAGATTTCTAGAATTTTTAGAATCTGATTAAAATTTCAAAGGTGTACAATCTATTACGAGCTAGGTATTCCCCCTTTCACTCATGCAAGTACGATCTTATCATCACGAATTTATCTTATCTCCTAAAACTATTTTTCGCGAATATTTTATTAAGCAGGCTGAATCAACGAACTTAAAAAAAAAATGAAACAGAAAACTAAATAATTAAACAAAACAGCAGCAAATCTCATTCCTTTCCGTTCCGATCACGACCCAAAGTTATACCTTGGAATTTTTTCTTCTTTCTTTTGGAATCTCGTTACCTATGCCAGCGTCACATGCGCTTGTAGTCTTTTTTTTAAACACATCGATAATGGGTATAATCACGTCTATTTATTCATTGGTCAATGACAGCCCGGGACTATAATAGTCGTAAAAAATATCGTAGTCCCGAGAGCGGATACTTTGTGCAGCAAATGGGTTTCTACAATTGCGTAAAGACGATAATTATTAAATTTGACCTATCGTTTGGAAAAGGAAAAGGAACGGAGAATAAAAAAAATGGCGAAGGCTGGCCGCTTGAGAATGCCTTAAGGTTGTTCTAGGCCTTGACCGATCCCTAAGAGATCGTTTGCACTTCCTCCTGTCTTGCATATGCAAAATTAAGAAATATATCAGATGGGTTGATAATCGTCTGAGGAAAAAGAACTTTGGAACACTTTCCCTTTCTGTTTTTTTGAGGAGAGGTGCTTCCCCGAGATTGCCTGCCCGTTGGATAGGAAAACTAAAAGAGAAAAAGATTTTTTGTATTCTTTGAGTTTTTGAAAAATCCTGATTGAGAATTTGGTGAGTGGTGAACATTTATTTTTAGTTAAATTTGGAATGTTTTGCTCGTATAATTTATTTTTAGGAACTTTCGTTACTAATTTTTATTTCTAGGAATTTTTAATAATTTTTGTCACATGTTTAACATTTATTCATTAAAATTTTTTTTTTATATTTTTAACATCGTTTGTCAAACAGTAAAGGGTACTTTAAATATTTTAAAGTAACATTTAATTAGAAATTAAACATTGTTTGGCAACACTGAAAAATTACACCATTTTATATTTTAGATATAATATTTTTTTCCATAAAATGTCGGAATATTTATTTTATTTCCATCTAAAATATCTTTTTGATAATTTTATGTTAAATATTGAACAATTTTATTAATTTAGCAATCAAAATTTTATTTTTTTTGTATAAAATATCAAAATATTTCTTCCATTTCCCTATATGATGGTTTGCATATTTTTATATTAAATATTAAAAATATATATTTAATTTCAAAGTAATATTTGTGGATTTTATTTTACGAGATATCTTTCTTCAATATTGGCTTTTTATTCTAAGATACCTAGTAAAAAGAAAAAGATGTACGTGATTTTGAAAATAAACATCTTATATTTATGAATTTCTTAATTAAATTAAAAAGTTGAATTTTTTGAAAGTTTGAAATTTTTTTTCAATTAGCTTTGTAGAAGAATATAAAATTTAATTTTTTATTAAAGTTAGAAGTAAATTGTTTTTCTTATGAAAATGATAGAAAATAAATAAGTAGTTTGCGTTTAAAATAATCAATTCTACTAAATTATTTAAAAACCAATAATTAAATGCCCGGTTTATTGTTCATACCAGTATCAATTTTCATTGTAATTTTAAATCGCTATAAGAGTTGGAGAGATATCGTATTAATTTTTTTTTATGAAATTAGCAGGTGATCAGAATTTTCTAATATCAGAAGCCAAATTTAATAAGATAACTTTTTTTAATTTTTAAGATAAATTACATGCGCTTTGATATCATTTGAGATATTTTGAGATGATTATGAGATACTTTTGATCTTTCAAAACATTCTATAAAAAAGTGTAAGATTCATACTATAATATATTTTCAAAAAGTTTTTTTTTAACTTAAAAATGTTATTACTTTATGGTTTATTTTCGTTATTTAATTGCATACTTTTTATGTGGCGTTTAAGCACATTAAAAATAATAGCATCGTTTGAAAACTACTGAATGTTTAAAAGAATAAAAAAAAGTAAATTTTTACTATATATATTATTATTGATAATTCTAAAAGTTTTGATAGTTTATATTTTAACTTTTTATTATATTAAAGTAATTTTGTTTTGCATAACAACAGTTAAAACAAAAACATTTAATAACAAACAATACATAACAGTTTCATAAAAAAAATACTGATACTTGATTGGTAAAAACGTACTAACTGCAAATTATTTTTTTAAATCTAAGAATTTAACATAATAGTCAATGTATTTTACTGAGTACTGATTCTTTGATTTCTTTTTAAAATTAATGAATAATTATTTACAAGGTATTAGGTTCATCTAAAAATAAAAATTAGTAGTTTTAGTTTAAAGCAAACTTTTATAAAGTATTAATCTTAAATTAAAACATTTTAAAACCACGTATTTCCAGAGAAGCGCCACAGTATTATTTAATTTGAATAAAAATTAACAACTATTTTACTGAAATAAATAATATCAGTTTAAAAACAAGTGGCAATACAGTTAATAATAATTACCCATTTTACATTAAGCAACTGTGATATTCTTTTAAATAAATATCTTGACCATGACGAAACAAATTAAATTTGTTTTGTTTATGAAAAATTAAAAAAAAAACATTTTCCTATATTTATCAGAAGATAGATTTAGAATAAATACATAAAAGTATAATTTATACAAAATGCATAGCAGCAGTAAATTTAAAAAATATCTATAATCGATAAGTTTTTTCGATTCCATTCATTAAAAGAAGTTTTGTTAAAAAGATTGATTTTGTTTAAAGAGTTGTAAATTAGTCTTTAATCATTACTTCCAAAAACCAAAACCTTGTATTTTCCATCCTCCGATAAGAGGATACTAATTATGATACACAGCACGTGTTTACAAGATGAAATTTATTAAATTGCAAGTGATGTCTGGAAACTAAATTACCCTACTTGTGTTATGATGTAGTTGTTTTGAATAGTTTTCTGATACTTGCATTCTCAATTTTTTTGTTTGTAAAATTTGATGTTAGTTACTGCGTGAAACTTGTTTATCGTCCTCTCTTTTTTTGTTAGTTATCAGAAAGGTTAATTGAAATATGTAAGAAAAATTCCCATTTGGCAATAGTTTCAATTTTACGACAAATTTATTATTTTTTTTTGTCTGAAATGTGCGGAGTTGAGCCCCCAAGTTACAAAACCAGATAGACGACTTTTGACAAATTTCTAAAAGAAACAAAATCTAATTAATTGCATTATTTATGGAAGAATCTATCTTCTTCATTTTACAAATTGGTTTAAATAGACACAGGTCTTGACCACATTTTAAATCTGTATAATTATTACTTTGATATATACTTTTTCTTCTTTATCTATTTGGTTTTGCAACCAAGCTATGGAATCTATATGGTTATGCAACCAGAGGTATAGGATATATCTGGTTTTGCAACGCATTATTGCGCTGCGATTGGTGCGGAGTAGCGTACGCGCATTTTATCTATATGCTTTGAAACCGATTTTTTTAAACTTATCTGGGTTTGCTCACAGAACTCCAACTGTAACTTCTGGAAGGCACAAAACTTGTTACCTCTACGGGCGCGTTGAAGCCAATGTGGAAGCAGCCATACTGTGCCCCAACATTTTTTAAAGTGATTAAGTGGTGTTTTTTAATACCATAGCATTGTAGAAATATTAAATGTATATAAATATTATATTTTCTTCTTATGGAATTAGTTTTTTTATTGCCAAACACTTAGTTTTTGCTCTTGCCTTTTAGACCAAACTACTTAGACACTTTGACTTGCAAATGACTTTCTATTTTAATAGCAGATTGAGTTTAAAATAGGTTTAATAGAAAAAAACTCAGCCAAAAGTAAAACGTGTTGTTTTATTTTAACGTTAAAAATACACTAAATATTGCGGGTATAGCAAGGCTTCAAGTCAACAAAATGTCTTGCCCAATCCAGAAGTTACAGTAACAGATCAGTGATTTTTCTACCAACTGCTACTTTCACACCGTAAAATGAATATTTTCTTGCTGTTTTGGAATGTTATGACTTCGCCAACTGATAGATATGTAGGAACATTGAAACTAAATGTCTCAATATGAAAATCAAAAAAAAAAAATGTTATCTATTTGGTTTTGACACTAGAGGGCTCTGTCGTCCTACATATAAAAAACTCATTTACTATAAGAAAAATACTTCATTTTGCTATTGAAAATTCACAAAAACATTTAAAAAAAAAACCCGAAATCATATAAAAACACGAGTTAAAAAGCACAAATAGTTTATAAAATAAACAAAAATATTTACACACACACACACAAAAAAACCATTGATTAGCATTTGACCTTGAAACAATAAATTCAACTTCCAGATGAAAACTGGATTAAGGTGTACGTACACACTACAATTTTTTTAAAAAAAATTATAAACTTTAAAATTTAGTACTTTTATGTATGAAAACACCTTAAAAATCATAATGACTAATTATAAAAAAAAAACTAAATAAAGTCAAATGCTAATTAGCTAATTAGCATTTTATAAGTTAATTAGCATGTTTATTCAAACATGATTACACAAGTTGTAATTAATTTAGAAGCATAATTTTTGTTGGAAATTACTCGCAGTACCTTTCTTAACATTATGAACTTCCAAAAAGTTTATAGCATTTAAAGCTTTAATTAAATATCTTTTTACCTTGACTGTCCTTAGAAAGATACTTTTTTCTTCTTTAAATTTTCAACTTTAAAATTCTATTAAAAATTCATTTTTTAACTAATATTTATGAAGGAGGGTCATAACATCTTACAACTAATATAAAGTTTAATAAAAAATATTTTTCCCAAAAAGTTTAAGCAAAATTGAGCTGTCTTATTTGAATTGAAGGGACAGATGATAATAATACAACTCTTCATAAAATGAGTGTAAAAGTTTACAAAGCAGATTCCCATAACAAGTTGGGCCCTAGAATAACATCTTGTAAATAAAAAAGTTTTTAGAATATTTATTCAATATTGATATCATCTGAAAGATAATGAATTAAGAATTTTATGGAACAAAAAAAAATATGTTGTAATTTTTCGTCGATTTTCCTAGCGTGTACCTACACCTTAAACAACTTTGGAAACATGATTTCTAAATGATCAATTAACCAAAAAAAATATCGATTTTGAAACCCTCTGTGTTGTAAATCTCAACGAGTTTTTTGGTATTCGACGACACACATGGAACACTCAAATTATACGCGCCATCAAATATGTGTTCACGATGACATTTAGAACAACCCTCCACGTTGACTTAAGTGTAATTTAACATAATTATAGCCTTAGGATTGTTCTTTTTTTTATCTTCATTACGTCGACGCGATAATTAGCCATATTCAAAAGTATCTAGTTTCACCAAGTCCATATTCATTACTGCGGGACTGCTGGAATGACGCGTCACAGAGAACACATCTGCCTATGTCATTCGAAACTGAAACCGGATTCCTTATGATATCTTATTCTGTTGGATGGGTTTTTACCTGTGCCCTTCTCACAAAGGTTTTAATACGTGTCGGTACGTGATGGTATTTTGATGAGGGTTTGACGTTTGTGTGTTTTTGCTATCGTTTGCGAGTTATTTATGTGTTCGAAAAAAAGGGACTGTTGGTGTTTATAGCAAACGCTTCCTTTTTATGGCTTTCTGTGAAAGCTACATCACAATTATATTTGATTAGCTAATGGACACTGATTTCTTGATGTGTTTTAGAAGAGCCTGTTAGCTTTGTCACAATATGAAGACATTTGGAGATAGAAAAATACGTTAGAATAAGCATAGATAAAAGTTTTTCTTGTCTTGAATTGGTTTGCAATATTTGTGGCTGAATTTGAAGAAGTCTTTATTAATTTTGTAAAAATACTACTCAAACTAGTAAATCTAATGGTGCCTTTTATTAGTTGCCGAGTAGGACATATTATAGTAGACATGTTTTTGTAAAAATGAGGAATGTCGTCAAGATTAATTCATGAAAAATAATTATTGGAATACGCATGAAAATTATTTGTATTAGTATAGTAATCTTAGAGATCTAAGATCTCTATTACTAAGTAAAGATTCCCATTCTAACACCTCGTCTCGTCCAGAACATAGCATGTTTATTATTTTTTATTTTTAAATAAAATAATTACTGTTGAGCAGATAATATAAATTTATATTCAACCACTATTTTTTTGCTATTGGCAATCGTTATAACAAGGTATGGCAATATTTATTCCTAAGGATGCATTGCTGAGCATTTCTATTGTATTGAAATCAGAAAAAAATTCAAGTATCTGAATAGTGTTTTAATGAAAATTGCACAATACTTACAATATTTCAAAAGTTTTTTTTATAATATGATTGAAGTTAATACTTCTGAAGAGTTTTGTGAGAAATTATGTATATCTAGCAATAAGCTTCATTGATGGTTTCAGTATGTGTATAATATATGCAGGCAGTCATTGAAATATAACCACAATTTAATTTTTTAATTTATTGAATTGATAGTTTTATTGAAGACGCTCATATTAAAAGCGAAATTTTCTAAAAATATAACTTAGAAATGGTGTTTATTTTTGTGGTGTTATCAGAGAGTATAAGTTTATTATGAACTGATAAAAATTAACTGAAATAATTGTTATCAAACTAAGAAAGTCACTAGAAAATCATATTGAATCTGAATAAATATAATGCTACCAACACAATTGAATAAAACGAACAGATTTCATTAAAATTGTATGAAATACAAAATTATATGGGCAACTTAAGATTTGAAAAATTATTAATCCATTAATGTATTTTGGAATTTAAATATTTAGTCGATAATCGGCATATGTATAATTTAATTTATCTCAGAGTACACTGTAAAAAAAGGTACTTAAAAATAAGTACCTGGACATACTTGTTTTTCTTTGAGTACAATTGCATCGTAAATGAGTGATGACGTACTCAAATTTAAGTAATCGAACTTCAAAAATGAGCAGTCTGTTTTAATATTGCTAATTTGAGCTTCTGTTCACCCTATCTTAACAAAGCGATCTGACACATTTAAAATAGGTGTTTAGAAGATGGTTTTCCACATTATTTTATGTCGATTTGCTTAAACGGAAACTAAGTTATTACAATTCAATTATCTTACTTGCCATTCTTTTAGCACACTTTTTTAACATTTCTTCTGTTTATAACTTCTTCACGTCGTCCTAGTAGTACAATGGATAAGACAGTGAACAGCGGTGCCTGATTATATGGGTTCGATTCCCGGTGTCGTAATTGTAATTATTGGAATTTATTGAATGTAATTTATGAATGCAGCCTATGTAGGCAAGCTACAGCTCTTTTTATTAATTTTGCTCATTGTACTCATTTTTGAGTACATATCATTTTTAAAATGAAACTTATGTATCTGGAGATATGATAAACATAGTAGAACATATCGCAAAATTCATGAACATATGTAATAAAAAAGGAGTACAATTTACCTATTTTTGTGTACGTATTTTAAACAGTGTACCTTAAATAGTTTATCTTTAACAGCGTCACTGGCGCCAAGGAGTAAGCGTGCCACAAGTTTAAACTGAGGTTACGCTATATCTACAAGTCATTTTGTGTTAAATTGCCAGCTTAACGTCACTGGTCTTGGTAGTAAATGACAGGAGAACCATGAAGCCTTTCATTTTGGTCATTACCTTTACTTTAAAAGTACCTAAGCACGCTTTTTATGTGATTTATTGTCACGCAAAATTACACTTGCAGCTGCTCTAACTGATAATAAACCTAAGTTATGTGTTTAAATGAATATAATAACATGTTAATTATAACAGCCGCAGTTGTGAATGTTATTATGTGTTAGAACAGCTACAGAATGAGACATTTAAATATATACAGTTTAAGCGAATTAAGTTCAAACGAGCACTTTGTATGCTATTCTATTGTATTGTAAAAAAACACGTTGAATGAAAAAATATTACACGAATAATGGATTTCTTACTTTAAATTTTTTTAGTGATGCTTGGTAAGTATATATATATATATATATATATATATATATATATATATATATATATATATATATATATATATATATATATATATATATATATATATATATATATATATATTCAATAAATGAATTTGCAATTAATTAAAAATATTATATTTGTTAATTTAATAGAAAGTTTGGTTACATACTAAACTTAATAAAATAAAAATTTAAAATAAGTATGTAATAGAAATAACATCACATTTATCTATTAGGATTAACTTTCGAAATTTTTTTTATCCCCAATTACATTTATTACTACAATAACACTACGCTTTATTGTTTTCATTAATGTTTCTCTTACAGAAGCAAGCGTTCTCTATACTTCAGATAGTTAAATGTTTTTGAATAGGAGAAATTAACGATTCATATAAGAAATAAACTAAATATTAATTTCTGAGTTCGCAAATTTTCCATTTCTTTCATGGTCCTATTTAATTATCTTACTATTTCTATTATCTTACATGCTACATAATCGTATAAAATTTATTTCGAAATTTCAGTACAAATGATATTCTATAATTTATCTGACTGTGCATTGATGACCTACTAAAATTTACAAATCTCCGTTTTGTTTTATTACTTTTGATTACCTTGTGTATGATGACAAGCATATATGATAAGCATCGAATGTACTCAAAAATGAGTTCAGTTTACTTATTTTTGAATACTTATTTTTAGCAGTGTACATTTGACTATAATAGAACTTGCATTCAAAAGAGTGGAATAAATCCATTCAGCTTGAAGCATTCGAATTGTTCTTTTACAAACATTTACAAATTTCCGTTTGGTTTTATTACTTTTGATTACCTTATGTGTGATGACAAGCTTGCATGATAAGCATCGAATGTACTCAAAAAGGAGTACAGTTTACTTATTTTTGCATACTTATTTTTAGCAGTGTACATTTGACTATAATAAAACTTGCATTCAAAAGAGTGGAATAAATCCTTTCAGCTTAAAGTATTCGAATTGTTCTTTTAGCTTACAAATCGAATTACCATTTTAAAGTCATTGTATAAAACGACACATATATATAATTTGTTAAAACAATTTAAAGAAATGCATATGTCATACCTCTGTAATATATAAAATGTCTTTTTTAAAGGAAGTGTATAAAAAAGCTCATACTCGCAAATGTCTTTTATATGCAAAACTTCGACGGGAACGCCCGACATCGGTAGACGGTCAATGTATTTTTAATGGATTATCTACCGCCCACTCTTGAGATTGTTAACCCTTAATAATTTGAGTATTCTATAACATTTATTATAACAAACTTACAAATATTGGTTTGTTCAATAGAAACCAAATTATAAAAAAGTAGAAACTGATACTAAGATACTAAATACAAGGACTAAATAGTCTAATCAGGAAGGCCAGTTCCTGTAAGAAGATTTTTTGATACATTCCTTCCACGTTTTAAAATAAATAAAATTTTTGTAAACAAAATTCATATTGCGGCAACGTGATGTGAATCCAGAGGGTATGAAGCAACGCCCACTGTATTGCAAGCAGGCGTCGAGGCAACCTATTAGAGCGGCCTTTCTCCTTTGACCTCCACCATTCAATGTTTCCCGCCAATCGAAAATGAAAGGGAGCAGGCCACCTGGTGATCTTCATAGGGAGACGAGAATAAGAAAGACTACTGTTATTAAGACTCGTGATATAAAATGTTACTGATTCTGCAATTATGTGCCCCTAAACGCTAACTCAATTTTTGTCGATTTTTACAGGGTTTTGATTGTAGATAATATAGAGTTTTTTTACATGTTTCTCTGAAGTATATCACAAGAGCCGGATGTAGAGTTAGTAGGCCCCTTAGGCTGAATATATGTTGCGAGCCTTCCGAATACTGGCTGGTATGGAATACCCCTTCAGTAAAACTAGGTCGGATTTTTTGAAATTTATATATTTCAGAACTGTAAATAAAATAATATTTGAATATGCAAATGAAATTGGGGTACACTGTTTTTTGTAGATCTTCAATATTATGTTAAACCATTTCAACCGTTTAAAGGAATCTCAATGTGCAATGGTATTTTTAAATCTATGGAAATGATAATAAAATATCGCACTCGGCTGGCTTTGTATTAATCTTAAATAGCCCTAAACAGAATAGGAATATAGGAAAAATAAAGATAACATATATCCCCTCAAAAAGTAACGCAATTCCATTGTAACTATTACAAAAGGAACATATTTTTAAAAATAATATAAAAGTATTAGAGGGTATATTTACATTGAAAGAAATCTGTTAAGGAAAATATAATTTTTCCTAAAAAATTTTTCATAAAAAAAAGAATGTAGAATACTATTTTCATTAGGATTTGGCTCGATTTATTGGCACAAACTCTCTTAATATTTACAAATTTACCTACGACATCTTTATAAGATAATTTTGTCAAAATATCACTCTTTAGGCTAATAAGAGGTAAAACATTCAACCATGGTTGTTGGGAGCCTATTTTTAATAATTTTTAACTTAGATAATGACCTTTCACCACTATTTTTCGTAAGCATCATTGACAAGTATATTCGAATTTCAACTATATTCGTCACTTTCACGTTAGGAAAGCGACATTTAGAATGCAACATTCAGTAACTCTTCCAATAACTGTACCCTCCATGTGTAAATTGTGTGCGTGTTTGGGAAAAAAGTTTGCTTACAAAACAGTATGCATGCCCATCACTAGGAAAAAATATAGTCGTGAGCGTTTTATTAATTCACCATTACGAATTTTCTGTTCAAAAAACTTATTTGGCACTTATAAAATATTTGTCTTTTTGTTGGAGTGATATATTTTCGTCAAAAGTCAAGGGATTCATTGAAGAAGCGATTGTCAAAATTGACGAAGTATCCACATAACGATAGTAGAATGATGAAAAATGAGGGTGTTATTTCAGATATTTCAGTTTTTCTAAAGGGTTGAACAAAAATACATTTGCAAAATTAACATCTTAAAAATCTTTCAAAATAGTCCCAATAAAATCCGTTACATCATTTTATCTCCAATATTCTTAACCAACGGATATATATTTAAAAAAAGATAAGAAATCTATGCCAATATATTCTAGAGATATCTATCACTTTGGTCAGTTTCCAGTAAAATAGTAAGAGATCGAGATAGTGCCCTTCACTTTTGGGGTATTAAATAGTTTTTAAATGAATTTCTTCATAATTTATATGGTAGACTCTTTAACTACAAAGTTTCAGAATTAAATTTATTATTAAAAATATCTTATAAATTTGTTAAGGATTCATACTGATGTGACTCGCAGTTTCTTTAAATTCGAGGTAATATAAAAGGGGTTTAAAATAGTTTTAGTTGGTTGAATATATTTTATTGAAATATTAGAAACATCACAAGAAAAAAGATTTAAAAAAAAATAACGCCAAATTCGCTAAAAGTATTCCATTCAAATATAAGCAGAATTCTATCAGACAGTTTCAATAAAAATAAAAATTATCCCTTATTTTAATTGATTATTGGACATTGATTTCCATTCAATATTTAGTCTGGTGTTTACAAAATATTCTTAAAAATATTTATTTTAAAAATGTTTTTCACCATGCACAAAGAAATAAATTGCATGTTTTCTCAAACTTAAAAAAACACATATATAGCAATTATGAGCAAAAATTCCAATACCGTCATGCTGGGCATAATAATACATTGTGTGATATGATTGTTATTGCCATTTTGGGAAAGGAAGTTTTTATTGTACGAATTTAGATTGTTTTTTCATAAAATAGCCAGCCATTTGCCAAGGTTAGTGTATAGGAATATGCATGAAAATATTCTCAACAAAACATTGAGGGGAAATGCAATGATAACCATCATTCTATATTCATCAAAATAAGGGCTAAGCTATTATTTTACGTGGTGCATACTAACATTTTAAAAAGAGTTATTTTCCTCTTATAATAAATGATCCTCATTTTTGAAAAAAAAATGGTAATGGTTTCTAATAAATGTTTAACAAAAAAAATCTTGTACGTCTTATTATGTTTACAAAATTATTTTTATAGCTTCCTTCTATTCAATTGTTGTTAAGAACTTCTGCAAAATAAGTTTAAGAATTTCAGGATAGTAAACAGTATATCTTTTAAAGCGATTTTAAATTCTAAATATACTCGGATTTTTAAGGCGAGCATATATAAAATATTTCGTTTTAAGTATAAGAAATTATGCTACGGACTTCGGTGATAAAAGTTCAGGCTATAGTTTTCCGTATTATAGTTTTCAAATAGGTGAATTATGCTTCTGTTGGGAAACGCGGCTAAAAAGCCGAGACGCAGAGACTTGACTACACGTCAAGATTGAGTTAGCAATGTACTGATTACGAAGACTGCCGAAGAGTGGTTGTGGCCATCGTGAAAATAAAGCTAGGTTCACACGTATTCCAATGACTATATAAGGATATGGAACTGGGTATTGAATATATAGCTCAGAAGAATGGAATGTGATTTGCGTGGGAACGATGCCTATTTGAAATCTGAATTGAAATGTAAAATATTATTATGGGAAAAAAGAAGTGATTTGGATTAGACCAGGAAATAAGAGATAAAAGCAACGTGATTACATTACATACACTCAGATATTTTATTCAAAAATAAACACAAACAAATAAACATCTGTTTTGCAATATAAACCTTTCGAAACATTCCTCTTAGTTAATTGGCAGCGGGTATAAATATGTGACTACTAAACCTGAAGGAGAAATTTTTATCCTGTTTGCCTAAATATAACAGTTACCTTGCATTATTCCAATATACCTACAAGTAAGAGTTTCTTACTTTCCTTATTGTATCGCTATTTCGCGTGCGTCTATACCCTTTGAAGAGCGTGATTGGCACATTTGACACCACGGACATTGCAATCGCAATGTCTACTGGAAGTATTCTGCATTTGACTCCACTCTAACATGCAATGCCGCGTATGTCTCACGTCAGTTTTCGGGGTGGTAGGTTACAGGTGTCAATGTTTTTAATTTCCACTAACGCCTTTCAGATTATTTCTTCTATCATTTCCTATTTAGGCAAGGGGAATTATTCGCAGTTGTGATTGATCTACCAAGGGTATTTCAGATTTGAAACACAATTGCGCGTTATAAAATTTATGTAGATTTATTTAGGCATTTTTTCGCTGTCCTTGGATCAAAACATCTATTAAAATAACCATTGTCGGAATAAGTATTTAACACATATGTTACGGTGAAAGTGCAAAAGCAGAGTCTTCAGATTCACTAGTGACACTGCAGATAAAACTGATTTGTTCAGTGAAAGTACGGAATCCTCTATAATATAAGTGTTTTTCGCACTTACTCTAGGGAATCTGCAGATTCACGTATTCTGAATCGGGAAAGTGGAAAATCCTGTATTAGGGTGTCAATGTTTTGAATTTCCACTAACTCCCTCCAGATTGCTACTTCTCTTGTTTCCTAATTAGGAAAGGGGTATGTGAATTTTGTCATGGGTATGTGAATTATTCGCAGTTGTGATTGATCTACCAAGGGTATTTTAGATCAGAAACGTAATTGCGCTTTATAAAATTTATGTAGATTTATTTCGATATTTTTTCGCTGTCCTTGGATCAAAACATCTATTAAAATAATTATTGTTGAAATAAGTATTTAACAGATATGTTACGGTGAAAGTGCAAAAGCAGAGTCTTCAGATTCACTAGTGACACTGCAGATAAAACTGATTTGTTCAGTTTAAATGCGGAATCATCTATAATATAAGTGTTTTTCGCACTTACACTAGGAAATCTGCAGATTCACGTATTCTGAATTGGGTAAGTGGAAAACGCTCTATTAGGGTGTCAATGTTTTTAATTTCCACTAACGCCTTTCAGATTACTTTTTTTCTCCTTCCCTATTTAGGAAAGGGGTATGTGAATTATTTGCATGGGTATGTGAATTATTTCTTGTGATTGATCAACCAAGGGTATTTCAGATTCGAAACGTAATTGCGCGTTATAAAATTTATGAAGATTTATTTCGGTATTTTATCGATGTCCTTGTATTGAAATATCTATTAAAATAACCATTGTTGAAATAAGTATTCAATTGATAAATTAACTGGTCGGATGCCCTTTTAGAAAAAAAATATTTTGTAATGGGCATGTTTCGACATTAAATGTTTTTCAAATGTAAAAAGATTTTTTGTTTGTGCTGCATACTTTACTGCCTTTCAAAGCGTACACTGTTAAAAACAAGTACTCAAAAAGAAGTAAAATGTACTCATTTTTGAGTATATTCCATGCTTATCATCGCTCCAAATACATAAGTTTTATTTTTGAAAAAAAAATACTCCAAAATGAGTAAAATAGAATAAAGAGAACAGTTACTTGCCTGCATAAGATGCCTTCATAAATCATTTTTGATAAATATCAACAATTACAACCAAGACTTACCGGGAATCGAACCAAGATCCTCAGGCAACGCAGTGCATTAACGAGAGATCAGCGGTTCGAGTCAGCTTGTCGATATTGAATTATATTATTTAAAACCATCCTCATTTTTGACGAAATACTTCAAATTCCCGCTAGTTTCTCTCGGGATCGAGTAGCTACTTGGGTTCGATTTCGGATGACTTCAAAACTCACCATGATACACACTTTTACTATAAATATGATTC
Source organism: Troglohyphantes excavatus (assembly GCA_963932185.1). Classification (NCBI taxonomy): domain Eukaryota; kingdom Metazoa; phylum Arthropoda; class Arachnida; order Araneae; family Linyphiidae; genus Troglohyphantes; species Troglohyphantes excavatus. The sequence continues at coordinate 9,616,882 of OZ010667.1, forward strand.
ATTAATAGATAACACACTGCATTTGCTTCAACTTTAAATTCGTTACAAATTTTGCACTTATTCATACACAGTAAAAAAAAGGATACATTAAAATTAGTACTTGAACATAGTAGTTTTTCTTTGAGTACAATTGCATTTCACGTTCTGTTCAAGCCGTCTTAACAAAGCGACCTGACAAACTTAAAATTGTTTTTCAGAAGATGGGTTTTAACATATTTTAATGTCGATTGCTTAAATGGAAACTGGGTTATTGCAACTCAATTATCTTACTTCCCAATCTTCTGGCACACCTTTTTAATATTTCTTCTGTTTATCACTTTTTCGCGTCGCCTTGGTAGTACAACCAATTTGATTCCTGGTAATCCTTGGTTGTAATTGTTGATATTTATTGAAAGTGATTTATGAAGGCAAGCAGCTGCTCTTTTTATTCATTTTTACTCATCCTACTCATTTTTGAGTTCATGTCTTTCTCAAAAATGAAACTTATGTATTCGGAACTGTGATAAGCATCGAATGTACTCAAAACTGAGTATATTTCACTTATTTTTGAGTTCCTAATTTTAATAGTGTATGTTTTAGGATGTTTTTCCATTTTGCCTAATTATTGGTATGATAAATAAAATGTCATTTCCTCATTTTTCAGACAGTGTCATTCATTTAAAATCGTGGAATACTTTCTAATTAATTAAAAACGAAACTTGTTTGTTTACTTTCACCTTCGTTTTCCCAATTAATTGCTACCTTTTAATGAACCACAAACGGAAGTATTTTCTCTACAAAATATCTCTTTCCTACCGTCCATTTATTAAATGATAATTAACCTTGCATCAGATACGAAAAACATTCGATTTCTTCCGTGAATGTGTTACATTGCAGCAGCGCCGTGAAACTTGCGGCTGCAAACTCCTCCTGATTGGCCAGTTCGAATCCGCAAGGGCAAAACCAATGACCAATTTCCTGAAAATAGTTCCATTTATCCCCAAGTTTAAAGATGTTTGCTCTATTTAGGATTCCGTCCTTTGGGGTTTTATTATATTAGACATTCATGAGTAGTTTCTTTATCGATTAATATGGCAGGTAATTGGTCGAAACGAGTTTTATAAGCCTTCGAGTAGTAAGTTAATATTCCGAATTTTTTTTTTGTATTTCTGCTGGTATTAAAAAAATAAATAAGATGAGGTTCAAGGGTGAATTTCCCTAATTGCTGTTAATCAGCGGTTTAGGGAGGGAGTGTCCTTTGGTAGAACAGAAATACAGTTATAAAAAAAATGAAAAGGGAAAGTGTTGTGTGCTTTTGACGTATTCATAGAACGTGAGAAAAATGGAACTAAATGGGAGTTGTTTATGGTTGAGGGGTTATTTGGAATGAATTGGAAAAAAAGGCGTTGTTCGCATTGTAAAAAAAAATGTGCTTAAAAATGAGTACATGGACGTAGTCGTTTTTCTTTTAATACAATTACATCGTAAATAATCGATGACGTACTTAAATTTAAGTAATCGTACTTTCTCAAAAATGAGCAGTGTGATTTAATATTCCTAATATCAGCTTCACTTCAAACCATCTTAACAAAGCGACCTGGCAAGCTTAAAATATTTGTTCAGAAGACGGTTTTTCATATTTTTTATGTCGATTGCTTTAAAAGAAAATGAGTTATTACGACTCAATTACCTTACAACCTTACTACCATTCCTTTGTCACACCTTTTTAACATTACTTCTGTTTATTACTTCTTTGTGTCGCTCTGATAGAACAACGGAAAAGGCCCTGGACTTTGGTGTGGGCGACATCAGGTAGATGTAATGGGTTCTATTCCCGTTAAGTCCTGGTTGTAATTGTTGAAATTTATTGAAATTGTTTTATGAAGATAGCCTATGTAGGCAAACACCTTCTCTTTTTATTCATTTTACGATTCTTTGAGTACATGTCTTTTTAAAAAATGAAACTAATGTATTCGGAGCTATGATAAGCATCGAATGTAATAAAAAATCAGTACATTTTACTTATATTTAAGTACCTATTATTAACAGTGTGGTTGGTTTTTAAATTGGTATATTGAGCCTGTTAATTTTTGGCAATTTGAAACTTTATGAATATCATATTTTTCTTATTTGAAATATTCCTTTATCTTTTTCAATTTAAACACTGTTAAGAACAGGTATTCAAAAATAATTAAAATGTACTAATTTTTAAGTACATACGATTGGTATCATGGATCCGACTACATAATTTTCAATTTTGAAAAAGACTGTACTTAAAAATGAGTTCAATGGGCAAAAATGAATAAAAAGAGCGGATGGTAGCCTACATTGGCGGCCTTCATAAATCACTTTCAATTAATATCGATAATTACAACCAAGACTTACCGAGAGTCGAACCCAGATTTGCCAGCACCTCTGTCCAGAGCATTATTCGTTCAGCTACCAGGGCGACGTGAAGAAGCAATGTTAAAAAGGTGTGCCAAAAGAATGGGAAGTAAGATATTTGAATTGTAATAACTCAGTTTCCACTTAAGCGATTTTAATGTCTACTCTAATGTGGAAAATTATTTTCTGAGCAACTTTTTTAAGTTTGTCAGGTCGCTTTGCTAAGATGGCTTTAACAGAAGCTGTGATTAGCAATATTAAATCACACTACTCATTTTTGCGAAAGTGCGAATACTTATTTTTGAGTACGTCATCACTCATTTACGATGCAATTGTACTCAAACAAAAACGAGTATGTTCATGTACTCGTTTTTAAGGGGTTCTGGATAAAACTATCCTTTGTGGCGTTTTAGTTGGCTTTTTGAAGAGTGTTTCAGAGACGATGATTCGAACAGAGAATAACAATGTAAAAAGTTTTTAATTGAATAATTTAATTATTTTTTGAAATCGAATCGCAATATATGTTTAATTAATTAATGTTTAAGCCCTTTGAATTGACTTTATTTAGAGTTTTTTAAAGACGATGATAGGACAGAGAGTAAAAAGTAAAAATATTTTAATGTATGATTTTTTTTTTTTTTTTAAACGAAACCTAAAATACTTCGGATATCTTTATTTTTAAAGTAATTAAATTATTAATATTAATGATTAAAATTAATTACCAATAACTTTATTGCGTTTTTCAAAGTCAACTATTAAATTACAAAGAATATTTTTTTTTTATAAAAAAGAGATTTGCATTGTATATACAATAAATTTTTTTTTTAAATTTTAGCTGTATACTGTGGATGTTAGTACTATAGTACGCAGTCATAGTTTTAGTCCATTGCAATTAGGTAAAATAGGAGAAAAAATTACAATAGTTTTTAAACTTTGGTCAAATACTTGTTTGACCTCCAGGAATTGAGAACCGAAGAGTTCCCTTCGTTGAGGGGGGAGCTTTCCCCCCTAGCCCCCTTAATCCCCCTCCCCTCGATATTTCGAAAAAAAATTATACCTCGCTTATAAAACAAGTTACAATGACAATTTTTTTTAATATAGGTATTTAAGTCTTTTATAAATTATTTATTTAGATTTGGGCTTGTACCTGGCATAGTTTTCCTGTAAAAAAATATATTATAATAATATACCTGATATATTATAATTTTTTTTTATGATAATTTTTTTTATTAAAGTGAACCAAATAAATGTTTTATTAAACTACCAAACATGAAATGTAAAAAGAAAAAACAATATTTTGTTAAACATTTGATATACCATATAGTTTTATATATTTTTTTTTATCAGAGCTGCTCTTAATAACCTATATGGCCAAGCCTGAGTTTGTGCATTTAATTTTGGAAGAGAAAGCATGCAACGCAATTTAAAATCCAAACTTTATTAAACATAAAACAACACATAACCCTCTTTAAACTGAAAATAGATTACGACATAGTCATTAATAAAGAATGAAAAAGTATCATAATTGTGGATGCATATTAGGTTACATTTCAATACAGATTATTTTATTTTACAATAATTACATTAAAATTATTTCTTTCTAGATAATGCAGAAAAATGTAATAGTTCTTGCTTTACTATCATTATCTATTTCATCGACGATGTCTATTGCTTCGGTATTACTTCAACTTTGGCCTCGGCAGTTTTTGCACATAACAGTGCAACAATGGTTAACTTTTACATACTTGCATTTCTTACCATAACCTTTATTAAATGCACAAGTAATTATACACACTATTTTAGCTGGAGCTGGTCCTTTAGCAGCTGATATGTGTGTCAATAATTTGTTCACTAACTTCCATCCCCAGCGCGATGAGTTCAAAGAATCTCCTTGCCGTGTTTTCACTTGGTGAAATATGCTACGGAAGTGTTGATGCGCAGCTTCTGTGTTTGGAGGTAATTTGGAGAGGACAACAACAGCACTCGCTTGACCTACTAGTTTATTAAAAACAGTCATACATAATCGTATTCAAGTTGTTTTCTTCTTTGTTCATATTGTTATACGATGCTATGACGAACCTCTCCCCTGCTCGTTCAATGTCATCACAAGTAGAATTAAGGTTATTGAAGATCTCAGGGATATCTTGCATGTATTTACTGTGGTTGAACAACTATACTTCCTTCAGTTTTCAAATTTCCATAAAATCCTGAGGTTATGTCAGTACCACTAATCACATGAAGGAAAGAATGGATTTTTTGCAATAGGCGACAAAATTAGAGTTCTTCAGATTTTTAGAGTTGTAGAACCTATCTTTGAGTTACCTTTACTCTCTTTCAGCATGAAGACGTCCTACTGTGTATGTAGTAAAAGGAGTCAACATATTGGCCAACTACAATAGCTTGCTTTTTATTCTTCTCGTGTGTCTCTATTGCGATACTCACAATATATACATCAGCATTATTTGTTGCTATACAATGCATAAGTTCACCAGGTGTCCAGTGAGTTACAAAATGAAACACTCCTTATTGACAAGATTGCTTAGAAATTGTATGTGTGAGTCAACGAGAACCGTACTAATTAAAATTTATTTATTTTTACGTACCCTTTATCAAGCGCTTTTTCTTTTTCTATAATCTTAGTTCTGATACTACTATTGGTGTATCCGTCAAACACAACAGTTACTTGATCGCGTAATATTTCTTGATGTAAGGTGTGTAGGTAGTATAAACATCACTAAGAGTCTCTTACTTTGGCCACGTCACGAGATGAATAAGTGAGCTTCCATCAAGGACAAAGTACAGGTTGTCAGAGCTACCAACTAGTCGCTCTGGAACAGTATTATAGCATTATAAAACGCTAATTTCTTTGTCTTTCTCATAATGGTGCTGCTATCAAATAAAGCTATGAGTACAGTTGCAAGCTCGAATACGAAATCTTGTAGTTCTTCAGGTAAATGTACAGTATCCTCTGGAAAATATGCGTTGTACCTACTTCAATAACGTCTTTTTCCGACTATTACTGAGCTGGTTGACGAAAACGTTGATTTTAGCCACGTCAGCTTAACTTGCGAGAGCCAAATTGTATAATGCCAGTCAGGTTCCTTCTAAGGTCCACCCCGCAAATGTTGGTAAATTCTTGAGGATTTGACAAAATCACAAACCTAGTTGGCAAACTTGTGAAATTTTTTTAAAAAAATTTAAATTAAGGAGTTTCACTTTTAAAGAAAAGTCACATATTTCGCAAGTTTGCCAACTAGGATTGTGATTTTGACAAGTCAACAGAAAATTACCAACATTCTTATGGCCCATGTATGCATAAAAGTATTGGAGAAATATTTGTAAAAAAATGCAATATTTTAATTGGTGATTGAGCAAACGATAATGAAAATTTTAAAAAGCTTTTGAGGCGTTACACATGGAAGAGGTTTTCCTGGGGTAACATTCTTAATAGATGCCTTAAAATTGCCAAGTCAAATATGGGTTTTTACGGTTTTTACCAACTTTTTTGAATCTGTTAATGTACCTGTTTTTTTTCCGATTGGATGGGTTTGGTTTAGTTAATTAACATCGCTCTAGAGATGCACATTGGTCTATTGGCGAAGGTTCGGGGTCTATCTCGAAGCAAAGGCCCGGGAAATTTACGGAATTCCTCAGTTGTCATGTTCTTTTCAAGTACATTCATATCCTGGAGGCCGGAGGTACAATTGGCAAGCATTGGTGTAAGAAAAATGTCCTGTTGCATGAAGTAAATAACTAAATAAATAAATTGAACTTTTCAATTCAAGTTTAGTAATTTAATAAAACACTAATTTGGTTTGCTATAATAGAAAAATAGCCATAGAAAGAAATGAAACATTTTACAGATATATATTTTTTTATATGAAAACTATGCCAGATACAAGCTTAAATATAAAGTAATAATTAATAGAAAAAAATTACTTATATTAAAAAAAAAATTGTAATTATAGCTTGTTTTATAAGCGAGATACAATGTTTTACGAAATTTCGAGGGGGGGGGATTAGGGGGGCTAGGGGGGAAAGCTCCCCCCTCAAGGAGGGGAACTCTTCGGTTTTCAATTCCTGGAGGTCAAACGAGTATTTGACCAAAGTTTAAAAACTATTGTAATTTTTTCTCCTATTTGCCATTTTTCGGTCTAATTGCAATGGACTATTTGTGAACTTGTTAATTATATCTTTATATATTCTAAGAGACCGTGACTGCAATAACCAATATATAAAATTATTTTATAAAACTTTCTTTTAAATTCGTTTCGCTAAGTTGTTGTTTTTCTACCCCCCCAATATATATATATATATATATATATATATATATATATATATATATATATATATATATATATATATATATATATATATATATATATATATATATATATATATATATATATATATATATATATATATATATATATATATAAATAATAAGTGTCTTACCAATGTTAATAGTTTCATTTGTTAATCGTAAAAATGAAAATGGAACATGATTTATAATTTGCTTGTGGACTAATTTAATTTAATGGAATATCATTGGGTATACGTTTTGGAATACTGTTAATTTATATTAAATTAAAAAAAAATATTTAACAATTATTTAAATTTAAATGGCATTATATGAAACTGTATGTATTGTAAAAGAGTTCTTCTTTGAAGCTTTATGACATATTGACTGGTTCTTGCAGCGACGAATATGTACACGAAAACTTTGCAGTGTTTAATTCTTTATATATTTTGTAAATTATATAAGTAAATAATTTAATATTAAATATAATTATAAGTTTTATGAAAACAAGGGCACACTGAAATAATTAAAATAATTAAAAAAAATTAAATTGAAAAAAAAATGTTAATAATGAAATTCGCATGTTGTTTGTAATGTCTATTCAATATCCTTTTTGTTTTACTTCCCAAACTTCTATATTTGGATTTTGAACATGCATGGTTGAAAAAATTGATGTTCCTATCGATAGTTTATTATCATCGAGGATCTTTAATTATCGATCTTAATGTGTAGTTTCTGGTTCCTTTAATTACTGTCGTGATAAACGATCTTTAATTAAATCAAACGAGCCAAAAAACTAACCTATTAAGCAACCTAAATAAGTTAATATATAAACAATAATTAAAACCAAGTCCGGAAAGAGGAAAGTATAAATTAACTGCAGAAGAAAAATCGTTATCACACTCAATTTTTCTACGGTCTAATTTTTAACTGTCAATTATATTCAAAACAAAAATATAATGCTCTAGTTTTTTTGGGTTGCCATCGCCAGCCGGAAATTATTTTCAAAAACAATGCGATCATTAATCTTATAACTCAACAGATACAATTAACCAGAGTGTCTGTATCGTGTAAACATGAGTCAATTAAACACTTCATTGTAAAACTTTATTCTTTTTTGTTTTATTTTGAGCACAAATATAATACAACACATAAAAACAGGAACAAATATTAAATTAATAATCACAATCGAATAAATTTTGTTTTATTTTACATTCAAGCAGCTCTGTAACTTGAAAATTATATTTCTGTTTTAACGTGTCGTTGAAATTATAAGTTATTTTTATTTCTACATGTTATTTAAAATTATAATTATATTAAAAAAAAAGTATATGATTCGTTTATTTGTTTTGTTGTTTATCGAATCTTGTTTAAGTAAACACGGTACCACTGAAATTTGTATTTATTTTTAACTTTTTGGATCAAATTTTTAATGTATATTATTTAAATTTATGTAAAAGAACAAAATTTCCCCCAAAATTACATAATTATTTGTATTTTTTTCATAATTTATACTTTTTAAATATTTAGGCTTTTTAATAAAACACTAAGGCTTTTTTTAAAAAAAATATTTATATATTTTTACCAACTTATTTTCTCAGATTCTTTAAATTGTTCAATAAGAGTTAACATAAAAATTTTATATACTGCATGTATTTGGTTTTTAAATAAATAGTTATTTATAGTAGCACACATATTTTTCCTAAAATCTAAATTTTTTTTACTTTAGTAATAATACAAAACAAACTAACATAGAGCAAATTCGGATGCCAATTTATAACGTAGCACTCCTATTTTATAATATTCTTAAAAATTATAGATTTCTATATTAACAATTAAAAAAGTCTTTGATTTTCGAAAAATTCAATACCAAAGAAAACTAAACATGGAGAAGAAAACGATTTGAAATTTTCGTGTTCCTTAAAAAACACACTGTCATCCATCATAAAATCTTAAATAACTCGTTAAAAAATCATAGATACAATTCTAGAATTTTACAAAATATTTAAAATTCAAAATATAATTTTAGTAAAAAAAAAAAAACATTTAATTTTACAACTTTCTAAGTATTGTGTCCCCTTGAGCGAGTTTATTTAAAAATGTCATCTCTTGATCATGAATATTATCGCATTTTTAATTGCACTTAATGACTATAATGGTAGAACATTGTTCTAAATATTTCAATGGCTGAAATATTCATTTACATCAATACACAATTCTACATAATTCGAGTATTTAATCGTTTTATAAGAATAAATACACCTAAATATATGTTTACATATATTTCTATAACGGACTAAATAGTTAATTATTGGTAGTAGAACATTTATTATTAGTAGTAGAACAATTATTGATCTAAACATTACATGTTAAAGCCTTTAATGGTTTAAACATTTAATTTAAAAAATAATCTTGTTTTATTGAAGGAAACCCGATTGAATTTTTTTGGGTTTAAAAAACTATAACAAAAATTAGTAATAGGAAAAATAAAAAGATAATTTTTAGTATTTTGCAACGACTTCAACACAAAAGAAATATTTATAGTCCAAGTTAAACAACCGCCTGTTTAGATTAAAAGTCCTAAAGATTCCTATGCGTATCTCTGTCTAGGCGCCTGCTGTGCGTACTGCTGCTGTTGCGGGGCGGCAGCTTGATACTGCTGCTGGGCATAAGCCCTCTGCGCTTGCTGGGCTTGTTGCTGATGCGCCTGTTGCTGCTGGGCACCGTACCCATACTGTACAGGCTGGGGCCTAGGGGCCGCTGGCTGCTGGTGGTAGGCTGGCCTAGGTGGTGGTTGAGCCGGATAGTGCTGGACTTGTGGTGGCTGAGCTGGGTAGTGCTGCACCTGCTGTCTTTGAGGGGCTGGCTGGGGTCTGTGTGCAGGGGCGGGCTGCTGGTAGGACTGAGGGGGAGCCTGTTCCCTGTAGGCCGGGCCTAGGCCGTAGGTGGCTGCTGGGGGTTGTTGTTGGTGTTCTTTCCTGGAGTCTTGGGGTGGGATGAAGGGGTCGCCTACTGCGTAGCCTTCTGGGTAGTATCTTTGGTGGTATTGGACAGTGTTGTTTGGCCCCCTCTGTTCGAGTTCCTGGAATTGTAGATAATGGTCTTGTTATTTGGCGTCAATTAAGATGTAATGAAAACGTGTCTTGTGATGGTTTCATTATACAACACGATGTTATAACTTACGACATTTTAGACGTTTGGTTACTTCTGTGAATGTACTTGAATCCTTATTGAATTAAATGTTTTGGGTGTACCATTAAATTTTATTCAAATACTTCCTGCATAATTTTTATTGTACATTTTTTATTGTTTCACGGTTTTCTTAATCAGTTTATTGTCAATTAAATTTTTAAGATACAATTCGGTATTTAACTTGACCGCGTGATCTTATATAATTGTTAAATGGTTTATTTTGACAATCATAAATAAAACCATTTATATGTTAAATATTTTAAAAAACTGGTTATGCCTGTATAATTTAATAATAAAATATCATTGGTGTAATAATGTGAGATATTGGTAAACAAGATTTTTTTGATACCTGATATATTGAAAAGTTGATATATATGAAACATAATATTTTGGATAATTTAGGCATCCGAGAGTATTTTAAAAAATGTAGGTAAATTAAAGCGTGTCGAGATAAAAAGGAAATATTGTATTCCTTTTCATTTCAAAATATTGCTTATAATCTTAAAAAAGACATTGGAATACAATTAAAAGCATTTACTTGACTTCATATTGAGAAATGTTTAGTTGTTTACTAAAATAATGTCTAGTTTTACTTTCCATTTGTTTACCATCAACAATTATCTGAAGTATTAAGTTGAATTGCTCATGCGGAAACTCAAACCTTTTAAATATGCATTCATATGGCCAATCTTGAAAGCTTTTACAAGACAAGTTAATTCCTCAAGAGCAGTAACAACCAATGCAAAGTTAACTTTTACTAAACAATGGATATCTCAAACATTCTTATACCTTGTTGAGATAGTCATTGACGAAGAAAAACTTGTTGGCTTTGGAACAGATGTCCTGATCGTTGGGGACGCAGTTCAAATGCACCTGGTGGAAAACGGTTCCTTCTGGGCACATCATGGAGTGCTTCTGTCCTGTGACGCAGTAGTGGAAGGCCTGGCAACCGACGTCGCTGTCTGCGTAGTAACCGTCGGACTTCTCTCCGCACTCGAATTTGGATTTTTCCAGAAGCAGTTGGAGGGGATGGGGGCCTTGTTCCTTCTCTTCCTCATCCTGGAGTAAGAAAAAAAGTTAGAATTAAATTAGTAAAAAATTTTGATATTTAATTGATAGTAAAAATAGATCAGTAACAAAATCCTCCACTGTTAAAAATATATACTCAAAAATAAGTCAAATTTACTCATTTCTGAGTATATTCGATGCTTATCATTGCTTCGAATATATAAATTTCAATTTAAAAAAAAAAAACTCGAAAATGAGTACAATGAGTACAAATAAATAAAAAGAGCAGATGTTAGCCTGCATAGACTGCCTTCATAAATCATTTTCAATAAATATCAACAATTTCAACCAAGACTTATTGGGAATCGAACCCAGATCATCAGGCTTCTCAAAAATGAGACTGCTATTTCTGAGAGTGTTCTGAATAGAGAATTTGGGTAGCATTGTTTTCATGTTTTAACAAATGAATCTTACAGTTCAGCAGTTCGTTTTATTAAAGCATTCTCAAAACTGCACTACTGATATGGTAATGAATATAAAAAAATATCTTATACTTTTTCGATCTCATTTTAAACAATGAAACTACACAGACGTTTTTTTACACTTCAAGTGTCACGTGATTCAATGACGAAATGATTATCAAATATAACGAAAGTATCCTTTACAATCGCATTCTTCTACCAAAATGAAAGTGTTCTATCTGAGATTGTTCTGGGGAGAAAATTTAGGAAGAATTGTTTTTATGTAGTTTTATAAATGAATCATACAGTTCAGCAATTCATTTTATTAAAGCATTATCAAAACTGCCCTACTGATATGGTAATGAATATAAAAAAATATCTTATACTTTTTCGATCTCATTTTAAACAATGAAACTACACAGACGTTTTTTTACACTTCAAGTGTCACGTGATTCAATGACGAAATGATTGCCAAATATAACGAAAGTATCCTTTACAATCGCATTCTTCTACCAAAATGAGAGTGTTCTATCTGAGATTGTTCCGGGGAGAAAATTTAGGAAGCATTGTTTTTATTTCGTTTTATAAATGAATCATACAGTTCAGCAGTTCGTTTTATTAAAGCACTCTAAAAACTGCACTACTGATATGGTAATGAATATTAAAATATATCTTATCATTACGATCTCATTTTAAACAATGAAGCTGGACAGATGCCTTTTTACACTTCAAATGTCACGTGATTCACATTCAATGACGAAACGATTGTCAAATGTAACGAAAGTAGTCTTGAAGATCGAAGAGTTCTCAAAAGTGTTCTATCTGAGAGTGTTCGGGGTAGAAAATTTACTTAGCATTGTCATCATGTCATTTTATAATTAAATCTTACAGTTCAGCAATTCGTTTTATTAATGTACTCTCAAAACTGCACTACTGATATGGTAATGAATATAAAAAAAATCATATATTTTTTCGATCTCGTTTTAAACAATGAAACTGGATAGACACCTCTTTACACCTCAAGTGTCACGTGATTCAATGACGGAATGATTGTCAAATATAACGAAAGTAGTCTTGACGATCGCAGAATTCTCTAAAATGAGAGTGTTCTATCTGAGAGTGTTTTGGTAGAATAGTCGTTTTATAAATGAATCTTACAATTCATCAATTCGTTTTATTAAAGCATTCTCAAACTGCACTACTGATATGGTAATGAATATAAAAAAAATCATATATTTTTTCGATCTCATTTTAAACAATGAAACTGGGCAGACGCTTTTTTACACTTCAAACCAAGCCTCCATGAAGCTGAAGTCCACCTACAAGGATGCGGGCGTCAAATAATTACTCGATCATTACCCATAATCGCGGCAGCCCATGACAATGGCCGTCCATTCCGAAACTTAAAAAAGAACAATGTAACTCCAGAAAAGCGATCTGTTTTCCATCAGATTGCGACGACCCCGATTTCGACCACCTTCCTATTTGCGTCACTTGACACACTCTTTAATTTCTTCCTGAAAGCTTCGGAACATTTTTTTTTTGATTATTATTATTCCAATCGGGTTTTGAAACGGAAAAAAAGGGAAAGTTTCCCATTGTCTGGGGCCGTCTGGCTTCTGACTTCCCGGAGGACATGTGGGTCAACTTCGACACCCGTGTGTGCAAGGAATTAGTTTTTTTTTGTTGTTCCGGCTTTGATTACACCTTTGCTGTACCTTTTTTTCTTATTAGTTTGGGGTCGGTAGAGCGGTCGCCGGTTCCGGGATATGGGATTTGGAACCGCTTTAAAAGGATTACATCGAGAGATAATGGTTTTAATGACCGCTTAGAGTGTTGCTGGTGGTCTTGTAGATCGTTCGGTGTCGGAACATGTTGTCGTAGAAATATGCGACTGTACCTTTAAATTTGATCTACATTTTTGTATGCAGCCTCAAAAAGTTTTCGAATCAAAATAAAATCGTTTTCTATTGTTTGAAGATTTCAAATTAAAAAGATAATTGGGGTTTCGAATGTGTGCCATTTTATGATTTTCGATTTAAAAAAATGGAGACTGTATGGAATTCGTATAGAAAATAATTTGACTATTGATATTTGAGTTGACTAAACGTGAAAGAATAATTACTCTAATTATTTTTAATTAATATAATAACGAATAACTTTTACTTGAGAGCTAAATATTTGGAACGGTTGTGCCATTTACATTTAAAACACATAAATAAAATTAAGTGAGCTAGTTTTTTTGAAAATATTCTTTTTCAGACAAATTTGAAAGATTTTTTTTTATCATAGGAGCCGGGACTGTGTACATATGCAATAATTTCATACGTTATGATTTAATATTAAGTATTTTAATATATACTTTTAAAATCTTTAGATTCTATTAAACAAGTTTTCATGCTAATAATCTGGTTTTCCCCGGGCATTCTATTTTTTAAAAGTGTGATTTTACTGTGTTTAACGTCGTTCTAGGGCTAAGCACAAGGGAAATTGATGAAGGTATTTCAAGATATGTTTCAAAATTTAAAATCAGTAAATAAAAAAAACATATAGCAGGCTAGAGATGAAGTTTATCCTTAGTTGGTTTTATTAGGACTAAATAAACATAATAAACTTAAATTTTATTGTACATTAATTAAAGCTTATTTTAAGTTTATAATTTTCGAAATTTTATAACGTTTATTATTTATAATTCAATAATAATAATCCTTAAATAATTAAAAAGTTTTTCTAATGCATCACCGAATGTTTTTATAAAACATAAGGTTGGCTGGTTGGTTGATAGAAACAACCTCCTACTGGAACTGCATAGTGGGCTATTGACGAGGATTCAGGGTCAATCGCGAAGAAAAGATCTTTTTTAACCATGATCAGATGACGAGGAAAATACCTAAACTCGCACCCGACGTAACCTAAATAAGCGTCAGGATATTTGGTTACGATCAGAATTAAGTTGCACCAGTTCTTTCTGAAATTGCGGAACATTTTTAAACGATGAGGGACGAATATGGCAACCCTCCGATCTCGAACTCTCTACAATTGTCAATCCGAATCGCTTTGAGAAAGAAAGAAATCAGCAAAATCCACATTTTATAAATTTCTTATCGGTGAATGATAAAAAAATTACAATATATACCAAATTACTAAGAAATAACCCTTTTTCGTGAATTATCCAATTATACGGATATTCGATTATCCGGATTGGATATGGTCCCCATTGATCCGGATAATTGGAGTTCTACTGTAGTTAAATATTCCTACTTCGTCAACTTACTGGAGCATTGTTGTGCTGTCTCACAGGCCTCTGAGGCTGCTGAGCAGGATAGTGCTGGACTTGCTGGCCAGAGTATCCCTGCTGGGGTTGTTGCTGGTACCCCCGCTGGTCTTGCTGGGCTGGTCTGTAGGGGGCAGCACCTTCGTAGGCTCCCTGTCCGTACCCAGCTTGTCGTTTTGTCTGAAGTAAATCGATTATCGTCATTTTTTTGTGAAAGTTAAGAATTTTGGGTTATGGTAAAGGCACCCCAAATTTGCGAGGGATTTTAGTCGCCAGTATTAATTTCTTATAAGTTGTTTTCTATATGTTCCATAATTATTTATATCTGTATAAACTCTAGTGTGACTTAATTAAACTAAGTAACAGATGCGTTATAGAAAAATTCTTGCTGAGGCAGCGATATTGTGTTATATTCTTTACACGGTGTAGCAGAGAAATTTGCTTTTAAACGTGCTATTGCATTACATGGGAAGTGTTTATTTTTAATTTTTGAGATGTTAAAATAAAAGTTTATGTAAGCACCTCGAATTTCCCATTTTATATACGTATATAAATTATATAAAACTATCAAAAGTCTTAATTATTTTGTTTAAAAAAATTTATTCAAGAATAAATTAAAAAATGAATGAATATAATTTTTATAATAATTTATAGTTTTTTCTTAAAAAAATAGTAATAAAATTTATAAAAAATTATGTGTGGTTTGGCATGATGTAGATTTGTACTATTTTTTTTAATTCTGTTTTTGAATAGAAAATTGTTTAATTAGTGATTATTGATTAAAACAATTAATTATATATCACAATATTTTGTTTATTTTTACAATTATGTATTAGTTCACTTTTAAAGAAATAAATATTTTTTATCCATTTAATTATGAGTTCATAATTCCATCATAAATTAAATTCCAAAGGGAAAGTTTTAGAATAATGGTATTAAAATCCCTAGTTAAAAAAATCATAACCCTTTTTTAAAAATTATCCTACAAAAGAATTAGATAATGGTAAATATCTATAATTTTTACATGTTCCCAAATAAATGTTCTCTTATGCAAATCTTCTAGTTATAATCTTGTTAAATTAAGTTCAATTAGAACATATTAGTATTTGTTTAAGAGGGATACATAAATGTATATGTTGCTACATTATGAGTTTCCAAAATCACTTTATTTTTATTTTCTAAAAACTTGGCATTACATGCAAAATTAATTTTCAGATAAAAACTTAAGGTTACTTACTCTTTCTTCTGCTACTGCCAAACCTGAAAAATACAAATATTTAGATTAAAATTAACACTATTACGATAGTTAAAAAAAATCTAATTGTTAAGTAAATTAAGGCTGTTGAAAGTCAGCTCAGGAAGAGATCGTGTACTTACCAAGTACAACTCCCACCACTACAATTGCGTGTAGTAACCTCATGGTTGAATATTTTTCAAAAAACCTATGAGAATAAATGAATAAATTAAAAGATATTACAAGGGAAATTCAGTTATAAAATATACAAATTAAACCATATAAACACTCAGTTTTATGCCCCTTCTTAATGATAAAACTAATGATATAAAGGATAAAAATATGAATGATTTAAACTAATTAATTATCATTTATCGATGTTTTTCATCAGTTGAGTAGTATTAAAGTATTGTCATTGGAAGAAGGCGAATTTTAGACTTTTTAGCATAAACGCAGAAACAGACTTTTACATCTTAAATGGCACTAAAGCCACTACTTTAAAAATAGGGATATATAAAGAGTGCTTTGTGTTACAGTTTTAGTATTTTTTCCCCTCAACCTATCCAAATTATTTGGGGATCTTTTAGGTATCCTTTGAAATAATCTTCAATGTGTAAAACATGGATACACTGCTTGTTAAAGTTTATGAGGTGATATTAGGTAATACTTTTTAAGTTTTTAATTCTGGAATTTATTTTTAATGAACTAAGTATCAAATAAGTTATAAAAAGTAATTAAAATGAAGTAATTATTATTAAATCCCATCAATGAGTTTCCATTTAATTTTGCAAAATTTATAATTAAGTTTCCCCCCAAAAAGATAATTAGCAGTTTTGAATAAATTTTTACAATTTTTTCGTAACAGCAGTTTCTCTCTTTTAATACTCGCATTTATTTAATTTGATAAGAGTTAATTATAATAAGTAACAGTTAAGGAGGTAGGAGTTAATTTAATAGGTTTTAGTATCATGAATTGTTTTGAGTTTGGTGGATTTTTAATTAAAATATTTGTCATTGATTTTTATAGTACTAAAAATGCTTCAAACAATCTTGATGTTGCTATAAGAATGGAGACACGCTTTGATTGCTTTGGTTTGGCAATTAATAAATTACCAAACTCCATTAAGTCTTTGAAAATTATAATTTATTAAATATTTCTAAACATTAAACAAATTTAATTATTTATAATTAAATTATATTTGATGTTATATTAAAAGAAATATATTAATTAAAAGACTGTTATGTTTACCAATAATAGTGAAATTCATAGTTTTTTTTATATCAATTTCAAATTAATCAAGTTATATTTGTTATTTGTCTTTTATTATAAATTAGTTTAAATATAACAGAATACTGCCCCATCTTACTTCAAAAGCAGTTTAAAATTTTGTTCCTTTAATTTAGTTAAAAACCTCCGCTTAAGTTCTGTTTCATAGGTTTAATAAATTTTATATATTAAACAAAATTAGGTCATTAAATTTTTTTAAATATTAGTTTTCGTGAAATAATACTCTCTCCTGCGAAATAATTTTAATAATGAATAGCATGTGAAAAACTATAGTTTTCTCTAAGTAAATGAAGTTTCTTTAGACAAATTTATAGAGTTTTAACAAACAATTCCTTGTAATTTTTTAGATGTATTAATTTTATCCCCTAAGTTTTATTAACCTTTCCTCTCTAAACCATTGGCATTTGCGTTCTTTCTACGGAACAGTTATTCCCCATTATGTTTTTTTTCCCAGAATTTTTAAGCTCATGGAAGGAAAAAATCATAATTTGTTTCGAATCTGCAAGAGAACAATTTGAAAAGTAATCGACGTTTTTAAAACAAAAGATCATGCTGTTCTCATTTATTTTGAAAAGGACAGGTAACCAAAAGAACTGGTCTTTAGATTATCACCTGAGAGTAGACTAAATAGTGCAAAGGAATAAAACGATTATGCGATTTCTTTGTATATATTTATTATTATTATTTTGAATCTATATATTGTTTAGTCATTTTTATGCATGATAATGTTCTAAACATTTAACCATTATCGAGTATTTTTGAGGAAAACCTTATAATCGTGATCGTTTTTTAAAATAAAATGTAAGTACAGACAACTCTGGTTATCTCGAACTCGAAGGGAAGTGAATAAAAATTCGAGATATCGAAAATTCGAGTTATCGAAAATCCTATAAAAAAGCTGTTTTGCTAAAAATAAATACTAGTATACTTACACGACTTTATTTAACATATCTATCCAAAATAGTTTGGTGAGTATTTCTATTTTTTTCGAAATCAATTATATTTTCCAAATGCACGATTGCTTGAAATGTCTCTGATGTTTCCATTTCCGGCCTCAATTCAATGAATGCACGCATAGTTTTTATAGAAAATAGAGCCTCTTACAAAGTTATCTTTGGAGGAGGTTAGTATTCTTCATTACCATTCTTCTTCTGAGACCGATCTCTCATCAAATGCTGCTATAGAGAGTGCATTGCCTAAACAAAAATGAGAAGGGGTCGAGTGTCATCTTCATATTTTAAGTGAGTTGCTTTCTGGACTGTCGGTAACGTTCCAAGAAAGTGACTCGCACTTTACCGAAAACGCCAGCTGGCTTGAGGGACGATAAATCATTAAACTTCCTTGTTGGACTGACTCTGTGTTAAAGAGGAGGGGATACAGCTCAGGGAATCCAGTCTGGCGACATTCAAACAAAAGGGTGAGGCACCGGTAGGAATCCATTGTAAGTATACCCTTTTAATAACGCACAATAAGAAAGAGAACTGATAAAGAAGAACGTGGCAATTACATATATGCTAAAGGTTCTTCAAAATCCGTAGTTTTGAGAGGAAAACAAAATTTTGAGTTGTGAGGAAACTTCGAGTTATCGAAAATAACGACGAAAAACTTCGAATTAAAGAGATAAAATTACATTAAATAAGTAATGAAAGTGCAGGGAAATCGATTTTTTTCAAGATATCGAAACATTCGAGTTATCGAAGTTCGAGTTATCGAGAGTCTACTCTATTACGTCTAAATATGTAGAAAAAGAAAATTATTTTGTTACCAAATAAGAAATGTGTTTTGTTTATCAAGATACATTGTGCACTTCTGCACATGTTAACACCATGAAAAAAAATCAAAACTTCGGCAGGGAAACCATTACTTCACTTTAAAGAGTGATTGCCTTTCAATCGAAAGTGATTTGTCACTGATAAAATCTATAAAATATCCCGAAGAAAAATTTCGCTGATGCGTAACACGATCAGCGAAGCGAAGGCAACGCAAGCCAGTTCGTGTTTTTTTTCTCTTCTAGGTCAATTTCACATTTTAGAATTATAAAAGGAAATTTTATCGTTGCAGTGTTATAATAGGGCTGGAATTGATTGTTCATTTTATTACGGTTAACTTAACGGTTCAGTAACGGTAAGTTAAAAAATGTGACGATTGATATATATTGCACATGCATAACACGTTACAATAGAATTGCAATAATTTGGACAAGGTTGAATTTTTTAAATAAGTGTACTGAATAGAATACAATAACAATATGTGATTTCTTTTACATTTATAATTTTATTTTAAAGAATATAAAAGCATATTATTTTATGTTAAATGGACAACAATTGCTTTATCGTGAATAGAAAAAACATAAAAAGCTAAATTAATAAATTAGCTAAAATATTTTGTACAGAATTCATATTGACAGTTAATATATTTACCTATTTTAATTATAATATTTAACCACTATATAATTGTAAATATAAGTTTTTTGCAAAGCTTAATGATTGCATTTTAAATTTAAGAATAGTAGATTAATAATAAAATAAAAAAAATAAAACTATGTACTTTTTTTGGAAATATGGAAATATATATTAAATAAATAAATGAGATAAATATTCAACATAAATTAAACAATACGTATGACAGAATTTATACATATTTATGTTTTATGCTTTACACTTAGTCATATGTTAGTTGACATACTTTATATTACGAAACTGTATAACATATAAAAATATTTCTTTTTTATGGTATATCTCAATAACAATTCTTAAAACTTTTTTTGATACTAAATATTTAATAATCCTTACAGGAAACCAAAATTAAAAATAAATATTTAAATTGAACAAAAAACAATTTTCATGTAATTTAACTAGAGGAGGTAAGAAGTTGGATTTTACTAATTGTATGTTTGATAAAAAAATATAAACAGGTTCAGCAATTACGCAACATATTAAGATATGATTACAATTTCTGTTTATAAGGAAGTTTTTATTTCCACATAATGATTTAAATAATCATGTTACAAAACTATTACGTATTGATATATTTAATGGCCAGTAATGACATATGTTAACGTTACTGTTTTGCATATCAATAAATAAAATAATAACAAAGTTGGGTTATTCGCATCTTAACTCTAATACTTGGGCATGATTATCCGTTCAAAACATTGTTAACATTGGAATTTGTGTTGCTTCATTTGCCACAGAAGCGTTTTTTTTATCTTCTTAGCATTAATAAATTACGTAACTTGGAGAAACTTATATAACTTATTATTTAAGGAATAGGTGGTCATTAGCATACACGAGTTGTTATGTTTTATTAAGTTTCTCAATAAATAAATTACTTATACAAAACTTGTTACACGTTTTTCATAATAAGAATAATAAATTTATTAAGTTTACAATTTAAAACAACTTAACTTATACTATATTTTAATTCATGAAATAACCAAAAGAACAAACAAGAGAAAATAATACTATTAAAGTACTATTGTATTATGACATTTGAGTGTTAATTTCATTAAACAAATATTAGCAAATAATATGTTTAGCAGATTTTAATAAACTGTCAACTATTTTTTTTAACTCAATTTTATAAAATCTTTTAATAATTGGAAGGTATAGACTATTATGCAAATATTTAAATAATGATTCAGTATGTTCGAAGTTAAATATTAAGTTTATTTGGCATAAATAGTTTGTCAAAATAATAAATTTAAATAATAAAAAAAATAGGTTGATAATTTATGTTACAACCTCGAACATTGTAATATAAAGAATAAACATAGTTTTTTTTGTTATTTTTCGTTTTTTTATTGGAATTACGGCATTCCTTGAAAATTAAGAGAAAATAAGGACATTGTGCGTGTCTGTTATTTGAATTGAAAATTAAACTTTGTTAAATCAGGTAAACAAATGTAAAAGGATGTGATTGATTCTTCTATATTTTCCAGTTGTCTAAATTCTGTTAATAAATATTTCGGTTGTTTGTTTAAGAAAATATATGAAGAGAGGAAAATGAGAGAGAGAGAAATTAAAATTATTTACACGTATTAAAATATTTAGGGAATACAAGTAGAAATTAAATTCATCTAATCTCTGGTCGAAAATTATTTATTTGAAATTCATTTTTATTAAAAGTCAATAACAATAGGGTTTAATATATTTTTTCAAAATGTATTATTCTTTCATTTTTAAAATGAACATTTACTCAATAACTTGAATCAAGTAAGTAGTAAAATACATTATGAGATTTTACGATGTAAATAATGAAATACAATATTGATAAACATGTTAAAAAAGAACAATTTATGAAAAATATAATTTCCATAAAAGAATAAATATACCATGCATTATTAAAAGAAAAATACTCTATCTGATTATTCAGTTAAATGAAATATAGAATTATTTTCAAATAATTAAATATGTTTGATTTAATTTTTATATAAAACAATGTATATTTAGAATTTGACATTAACAAGTTCAAGTATTAAAAGCAAAACAAAATGGGCTAATTATCACTGAATGATGTTATGTCAATCAAGCATTCGAAGGCTATTCGATGGTTTATCATTACTTATTACATCATCATGATTTCTCTTATTTAATTAGTATATGAATTATCGAAAATATGATACATATTCATCGGTATTTTTTTAAAAAAAAGTTTATTTATAAATAACGATACAAAGTTAACAAATTAAATTATTAAAAATATATTAATAAATATCAAATAAATCGTTTTACAAGTTTCTGAAAACTAATTCTCACTCAATGCTGTTATGTCAATCAAACATTCGAAGGCTATTCGATGGTTTATTATTACTTATTATATCATCATAATTTCTCTTATTTATTTAGTATCTTAATTATGGAAAATATGATGCATATTCATCGGTATTTTTTAAAAAAGTTTATGTATAAATAACGATGCAAAGTTCACAAATTAAATTATAAAAAAAATATTAATAAATATCAAATAAATCGTTTTGGAAATTTCTGAAAACATTTCAGGAAACTAATTCTCACACAATACTGTTATGTCAATCAAACATTTGAAGGCTATTCGATGGTTTATCATTAGTTATTTAATCATCACAATTTCTCTTATTTAATGAGTATCTTAATTATCGAAAATATGATACATATTCATCGGTATTTTGTAAAAAGTTTATTTATAAATAACGATAGAAAGTTAACAAATTAAATTATAAAAAATATATTAATAAATATCAAATAAATCATTTTGAAAATTTCTGAAATATGACCTTGGTTCACAGCCCCGAAGAGGGCGAATATAAATATTCCACTTACTATTGTGTCCCACTGCGTTCCCCTTTTCTACCACTGTCAACTGAAACTGAGAGCGCCTTACATCAAAAATGCCTTTTTATACTTCGGGAAATAAAACGCACAGGGCTCGCCCAATTAACCTACTTCCTAGTTCAAAAAGGGAAAACCTTTGAGGTTGTTCGACTGGTGCCGGCTCCTTCTTCCCAAACAGAATCCGGACATGCTTCACTTCAAATTCTCGAAAGCAGCGATCTATGCTTTGTTCAACGTTAATCCCTGGCAGTTTCCAATTCTTTCAGCAGAATGGAATCGCCAGAACCTTCGTTTTCTGGATGTTATTCGAACGATTTCACGCTTACGGAATCGGGGTTATTTTGCTTATGCATGAGGTTTTGCTAAGCCTAATGGAAGGATTGTTAAGCCTAATGGAAGGTTTTGAGGGTGATCTCTTTTTTATTTGTTCTAAGAGGTCGGGATTAGGAAGGGGAATAAAGGAAATGGGAGACGGACTTCCTTTCACCAAGTTCACTTTCATCAAGTGGTCATTTTTTTGAGGTGGCAGAA
This sequence comes from Troglohyphantes excavatus, assembly GCA_963932185.1. Classification (NCBI taxonomy): domain Eukaryota; kingdom Metazoa; phylum Arthropoda; class Arachnida; order Araneae; family Linyphiidae; genus Troglohyphantes; species Troglohyphantes excavatus. The sequence goes on from OZ010667.1 coordinate 9,639,846, forward strand.
GGCGTTCAAGGTCACGCAGGAGTCAAATTGTTTGGTATGCGAACCACAATGCAAGGTTAGTGGTTCGGGTGAGGAACGCTCAGATTCTTTATGTTATCCAGCTCTGAAAAGAAGCGCAAGAATACGAATGAAGGCTGGACATAAAACATTCGGATGCAAAGAAAAAAATTAGCAAGATTTCTATGCGATGTTCATAATCGTGATGACCCTCGGCATTAATATTTTTTTTTCACTCTTTAAAGTGAACGAAAACCTCAATAGACATTCGCGGAATTGGGAACTTGGTCATTGACAAGCTTCTACTTTCGTTTTTTTCTAAAGTTTCTTTTCAATGTAGTATTTTAGTCACTCAACAGGTTTAGTTAATAAGAGGTATTAGATGCGACCTTGTAAGGTATTTTTTTGTTAGTTATTGCCTTTTCCATGATATGAGTAAAGCAGCTGCCTCAAGCTTTGATGGATAAGATAATCACACGATGCTCTCAGTAGTAATTATTTGTTGACATAGGTATACAACATTGTGATATAGCTGCTCTCTTCAACAATGACCTGTGAGTAAGGTTTTAGGTTGATGCAAAGAGGGTTAATACGGTTTTACTTTTCTAGTTATTTGATAGAGTGGATATTCAATCTTTATTAGCATATTGAGTTTTATGCAAGACAAATATTAAGTTATTCAAGACATTTTTAGAATAGGCCACCCATTTAGTGCATCTACTTGAATACTTTGTTAGGTTTATGGATAGAGATTAGAAAACGTTATGCGTTGATAGGTTTTTAAGAGGACACAATACTCAAAATATTGTAAAATTCTCGGTTTTTTTTTATTTGCAAAAAATTATAATTTGAAATCTTCTAAATATGCTTTCAAAATTCAAGAAATGTATCTGTATGTATGAGTTATTTGATGTTTTATGCTGGATGAAAGGTATAATTTTCAAGGAACTAAAACTTTAAATCTTTTTTTTTCCTTCAGTATTTGGTTTTCCTACCGCATTTAGCTGTTTTGTCATAATAAAATATTATTTTTACCTAAATATATAGTTACTTAGAGGCACCTCCACTGACGCTCCTCCAAAATAATTATTCACCAATTAATTGAAATACAGATGCGAAAGCAACCATGCCAGTCGACCCCCCCCCCCCCCATCAATAATCTAGAAACTCTGAAAGTTGGACATTTATACTTCTGAAAACCCCACAATGGGAAAATTATTTATGTATGAAGTAAATTAATATTATTAAAAAATGAAAGCTAGGGAAGATCAGAAATTGCCCGACTTGTAAGATTACATTAAAATTAGACTTCAGAACGGACACTGCATTGGAATACAGGTGCAAAAAATCGTTGCTTGTTAGAGAACTGTTTATATTACCTAAAATATATTTATAAAAAAAGATGGAAAATGTCGATAAGTTAGAACTGGGAATTTTCAGCACTGTTGAGTTGGAAATTTCAAATAGTTGAGGAGTTGAGAATTTCGATTCGTCAGGTTGGGAAATTTCTTGTTTAACCCCTCCCCAAATATTTTGTGTGTAACGGCACTGGAAGCAACGTATTTTTGTAAACAACGTTTGATGTTGTTAAACTGTCAAATAATGACCATCGCCCAATAATATTTGACCACCTATATATCAGATTTTTAATATCATGGAAGCCTGAATGAGTGTGAGAAAAGTAAAATAAAAAGAAATAAACCTACAAAATCAATCCTAAATATTATAACTATGTGAGTTGAAAAATGAGAAGGAAAAAAAGCTACAGAAGTAAAAAAAGAGTCATTCAGAGTTCCACGTATGTAGACCTCTGAAATGAAAATAAAAGGAATTTGTGATTTTTTGGGTAAATTTTTTAAATCGTGACTGGATTAGCCTCACTCAAGGAGGTTTGATTCATTCCAGTTATGTTGATTCTCAGCTCGTGCGACATTTCACTCCTTTTGTCGTCACGCCGTGACATTGCATCGGCCGTTAAAAATCCTGACCTTTTGTTTGGCGAGAATTTGCCCATTTTATTGCCAAACTTTCAGGAAAGGAATTCGAGGAATTCAATTGAGTTCACACTTTTCTTTAGCATTGAAAACCGAGCTATTTCTAAGTGTTGTATTATAAACAATTTGTTGAGATTGACGGTTACATATCGTTGCACTAGTACAACAACAAGATAAATCCAGAGGAAGATTAGGCCATGCAATTATTTACAAGGGTAATTTATAATTGCATGTAATACCTTAATCGTCCTATAGTTATCTAGTTGAAGTATACATGTGTCGTGTAGTGTACATGTGTGCTATGTGTGCAATATTTGTATAGGTGTAGCATACGTGTGTATGTAATACATGTGTACTGTGTATGTAGTATCTGTGTGTACTGTGTATATAGTATACTGTATACTATGTATGTAGTATACGTGCGTACTGCATTTATGCCTGACAATTTTTCAAAAAAATTCATTTAGAAAAAAAATATCTTTTTCATCGTTGGGGTTATATTTTAAATTGAAAACCGAATGAAGCTGTTTTAGAGCATGTCCAAAAATAATTTACGTAAAAAGTAAAAGATTTAGGCGTTATATGCAATTATATATAAGTTAAATATATAATTACAAGTAATATCTTAATTTTCCTATATTGTTATTTAGCTGAAGTATATATGTGTCATGTAATATGCATGTACTATACGTGTAGAATATGTGTATAGGTGTAGCATATGTGTGTATATAATATACGTGTGTACTGTGTATGTAGTATATGTGTACTGTGCATGTAGTATATGTGTACTGTGTATGTAGTATACGTGTGTACTGTGCATATAGTATATGTGTGTACTATATTTATGTGTGACAATCACCCCAAAACATTCATCTAGAAAAAATATTCTTTATCAGTAATGGGGTTACATTTTAAAAGGAAAACCGAAAATAGCTCTTTCGGAACATGGCTATAAGGAATTTATGTTAAAAAGTAATCGTAATTGTAGTAAATTTTAGAAATATGATTGGTCGCCAATAAAATAACGCAGTGAACCCCCATCCACGCCCAATACGTTATTTGTGTTATTTCAACATCTTACACATATCAGTGTGCAATTTTATATCGAGTGGGACCAAATTTATGTCAATCGGGCTATTTGTCAGGGGGTTATAGGTTCGGAATGAATAATCTTAAAAGTGTAACATAGTGTTACTATCCTGATACCACATAGCTTTAAGAAGTATTCACGGCAAAAAACAAACAGTTTACGCAAAAATTTAACTGTTAAAACCGGAAACCTCTGTCACAAATTTTGTTCAGCAATTCCGTTTTTTTACATGTATTAAAAGTTTAATGATTTTAGAAAAATAAGTAAACCTAAAAAGGGTTTACAGATAAATGTTTACTCCGAATCGGGGTTTAAGCAAAGATAAATAAACGCTGATGTAGATCTTGGGAGCACATATGAATATTATTTATGACTTGCATGAAGTTATTTTTAACTTTGACCACTTTACATGTATGGATGATCTGAATCTCTTTGGGTGAATAATCTGTAAAATTGCTTTTCTTTTTCCTTCAAGTTTGTTTGGTGTAACCAAAACAATAAAAATCTCTTTATTAAGGTTGAATTGTGTGATTTATGAGTAATAAAGTATGATGCTTTTGGGACTGTATAAATTTAGTATTTAATTCTATATATATTCTAAAACGCGTTAATTTATTTTTAGAAAAGTATTGTTCTTGCTTTTTTTAATTAAAATAAATAGGGTATTGCAGATTGTTAAATTAAATAGTTGTAATATAGTTATATATATTTAATATTTAGCTAAAAATTTTAATATACATACATTTTTACAATAATGTCAAGACGGTAAAAATTTTTGACCCAGTATTAGAACAAACATTTAAAATTGTTCAATGTAAAATTAATTTAAAATTGTTAAATATAAAATTAAATTTTTAAGAAAATTGATAATTAAATTTTTAAGAAAGTTTATATTTAAATTTTTAAGAAAATTTATAATTAAATTTTTAAGAAAATTTATAATTATATTTTTAAGAAAATTTATAATTAAATTTTTAAGAAAATTTATAATGAAATTTATAAGAAAATTTATAATTAAATTTTTAAGAAAATTTATAATTATATTTTTAAGAAAATTTATAATTAAATTTTTAAGAAAATTTATAATGAAATTTATAAGAAAATTTATAATTAAATTTAAAATTAAATTTTTAAGCAAATTTATAATTAATTTTAAAATTAAATTTGTAGCAAATTTATAATTACATTTCAAATCTAAAATATTGTAAGTAAATTTAAATAATAACATGTGATTTAAATTTATTTAAATTTAATCTAGCAGTTAACATTTCTCTTTTAAAAGATTTAATTGTATCTAAATATGACTTGTAAAGAATTTAAGTTTTAAGGAAATTTTTAACTAACTTTATTTAAATCTATAACTTTTCATTTAATGTCATAAATCGTATAAAATATACAAGTAAAAACTTTTATGATCACAATTTATTTAAATATTTGGACCATTTTATTTACATCAAGACCTATAATTAGTAAACTACATGACATTATCTTAGAAAGTGACAGTGATTATAACGTTAAGACATAGTCAATATTTTCTCTTTGATATTGTTACTTAAGTAAGGTTATTTTTATTTAAAAACGTTCACAAAGAAAAAAAGAATATAAATAAGTCTTAACGTTTATTCATCGTAGGCGGGATCCAAACTCAGATATCTGATGGCGAACTAATAAGAGGCTTAGAGAAGTATGCTGTCAGCTGCAAAATAAATTATCAGAACCAAGATTCGATCAATTCTTGGTGAATAATAAAATTCAGTACAATGTTACTTCCTCTTGTGTTATATAACATGCAGCATAGAAGAAAAGTCATACCCAGGAAATCGGGGTTTGAACTAAACTCTTTCAATCTACTATCGTTCAAATCGCTGGAATAATAAGTGAGTTATAAAAAAAAATAAGGAAGTCTATCTCAGCAACTGTAATTCTTAAAGTTACAGGCATTGAGAGAAAGTCTTATCTGGTGCATCAAATAATTATCGTAAGGTGAAATAAATTGTATCATTTGTCAGATCTATTTGTAAGAACAGTCGTTGGGTTTCTGATTGGTCCCTTAATGCATGTTCTCGACACAGCACATCGCTGAAAAACAATGTAACTGCTAATGAAGAAATGAGGATTTTATTGAAAGGTTTATTATAACAATGCGTTTCGATTTCTGAGGTTGATGGATATTTTCAACCACTTTTTTAAGTTTCGCTTGTTATATCTCCACATAAAATCTAAAAAGAATCTATGCCGAACATTTAAAATGACGTAGTTTGTTATTAAAATTTAAAATAAATGTTTGAGTAATTTGTGTACTCATAGTTTTTGACGTGAGACGTCTTTAAAATCAGCTGTATGGGGTATGCCGATTTAAATTCTATGTTAGGCTTAAGATTTTAGGGTGAAATATTCCGACATTGTAACTCCTTTACAAATAATTCGATGGACATAAATTTCGATTCATTCAATTGAAAATTAGACGTCAATAATATAAATAATACATAGAAAAAAATCAAGTAAAGCGTGTATGAGGCATAGATGACGCGGAACAGCTTGTTTATCTTTCGTTTGCTAGCGAGGTTTGCGTTCTCGACCCATCTTTATTTCTATAATCTGCTAACATGACATTTTACATTAACACGTTTGTACCATTCTTCGACACAGCCATACAAGTTTAATTGTTTTTGCGATTTAATTAAATATTTAATAATAACATGAACTAGTGTGACTAGGTAGTGAACTGAGCATGGACAAGTAGCCATGCACACTCATATCAGGCCAAATCAGGTAGCCATGCACACTCATATCAGGCCAAATCAGGTAGCCATGCACACTCATATCAGGCCAAATCAGGTAGCCATGCACACTCATATCAGGTCAAATCAGGTAGCCATGCACACTCATATCAGGCCAAATCAGGTAGCCATGCACACTCATATCAGGCCAAATCAGGTAGCCATGTACACTCATATCAGGTCAAATCAGGTAGATCAGGTAGCCATGCACACTCATATCAGGTCAAATCAGGTAGATCAGGTAACCATGCACACTCATATCAGGCCAAATCAAGTAGCCATGCACACTCATATCAAGCCAAATCAGGTAGCCATGCACACTCATATCAGGCCAAATCAGGTAGCCATGCACACTCATATCAGGCCAAATCAGGTAGCCATGTACACTCATATCAGGCCAAATCAAGTAGCCATGCACACTCATATCAAGCCAAATCAGGTAGCCATGCACACTCATATCAGGCCAAATCAGGTAGCCATGCACACTCATATCAGGCCAAATCAGGTAGCCATGTACACTCATATCAGGCCAAATCAGGTATCCATGCACACTCATATCAGGCCAAATCAGGTAGCCATGCACACTCATATCAGGTCAAATCAGGTAGCCATGTACACTCATATCAGGCCAAATCAGGTAGCCATGTACACTCATATCAGGCCAAATCAGGTAGCCATGCACACTCATATCAGGCCAAATCAGGTAGCCATGTACACTCATATCAGGCCAAATCAGGTAGCCATGCACACTCATATCAGGCCAAATCAGGTAGCCATGCACACTCATATCAGGCCAAATCAGGTAGCCATGTACACTCATATCAGGCCAAATCAGGTATCCATGCACACTCATATCAGGCCAAATCAGGTAGCCATGCACACTCATATCAGGTCAAATCAGGTAGATCAGGTAACCATGCACACTCATATCAGGCCAAATCAAGTAGCCATGCACACTCATATCAAGCCAAATCAGGTAGCCATGCACACTCATATCAGGCCAAATCAGGTAGATCAGGTAACCATGCACACTCATATCAGGCCAAATCAAGTAGCCATGCACACTCATATCAAGCCAAATCAGGTAGCCATGCACACTCATATCAGGTCAAATCAGGTAGATCAGGTAACCATGCACACTCATATCAGGCCAAATCAAGTAGCCATGCACACTCATATCAAGCCAAATCAGGTAGCCATGCACACTCATATCAGGCCAAATCAGGTAGCCATGCACACTCATATTAGGCCAAATCTGGTAGCCATGCACACTCATATAAGGTCAAATCAGGTAGCCATGCACACTCATATCAGGGCAAATCAGGTAGTCATACACACTCACAGAGGTAAAATAGAAATGAATAAAGTTACCCTATTTCTCAATTTACTATAACCATGTGCAAAACAGCTGTTGCTATTATTTCAACTATTATACAATTCAATGTAATATGGGTTTTATGTTTACTTATTCTTTAAAGAATTTATTTAAATATCTTGAATCAAATAATTTGTAAATAATTAACATATTTTGATAAAATTTTCCGCTCAAGGTTGATTAATGATCATTAGTCTTTGAGGAAAACTTACTTGAACCATCAATCCTTAATGAAACTAAGTAAAATTCTGGTTACGATATTTTTATTTTAAAACTCATTTTACTCTTCACGTTTCAACATAGTTTTTTTTAAGAACTCCTATTTTGTAATATGCCTAATTGATATACCAATAACTCAAATGAATTTCCAATGATCAAACTCTTCATGTATTTTTCTTCAACTACGTCTTACTATTCCTTCTCTTACTACACTTATTTAACCAGGCAGTGTTTTATAATAGTCTAATTAGTTTTTGTAGATGTTGCGTCAATACTTTATGATTTCGGTTAAGGAGATTTCGTCGAAGTTTTGTAAATAGCATTCCTGGTTGTCGGAAGCTGATTGTCGCATATTGTAAGATTCATTTAAAAAATTGCGAAATGTGCACTGGATTTCAGTTGTTATTATAGTGACTATGGAACTATTGGTCGTTTTTTCTGGTTTGTTTATCAACTACTGCGACATATTATGATATTTTTCATGTCTCACAGAGCTTTTATAGTTGTATTTATTGTAGGATATACATTTTGAGATTTTGTGACCAAAATTGTTTATTTTTTTCTTGTAACTAACGAACTAAGAATTGGACACGTAAGTTTTCGGTGCTGAAAATCGTGCAGAGTGCATTTTTTGTTTCGAACTGATATTTGGATTCATTAGTTTGGTTCTGAAGTTAATTTGGTTCACGTATAGGATACCCGATTCTCGTCTAAGAAAAAAAAGTTTTTTGTTCTATGTTTTGCAAACCCCGTTTAAGGTTTTTTAAGTAAGTACACTCTGTTGACTAATCTACATCTTGTTTAATTTGTTGTTAATTAATATCTAATTGTAAATTGATTGCATATAAATATAATACTAATTAATAAGTATAAACACATGATCAAAGTATTTATATTATTATTTCCTTATACTTATTTTTATATATTTAAACTATGATTCGAATAATTAATTAAATAGAGTTAAACATTTTTGCTTACCAATGCTTATGCTTACCAACGCTTACATTTGCATAATTAATGTTTGTCTGTGTAAATATTACGAAAACTATATCAATGCTATGAATTTGTTTTATAAATTTGTAGCAGACTTTCCTTCATATAACCAAAATTTCATACAATCTAGTATTATCTGCGAAGAACCAAAAAAAAATTGGTGGTTAAGAAAATGTTCCGTTGCTTAAGTAGCCCCCGGAAAATAGAATACCGCTGTATGGCAGTGTGCCTCAGTGATGTTGATGACGAGGATGTTAAAATCATGTCTCTCAAACTAATAGGAGAAAGTGGTTTAAAGTGGATGAAACAGATATTTCGTATACACAGTTCAGTAAAATGTTTACTCCATCATTAGTTATGAAAGGAAACCGTGTCACATGAATTTAGCACTAAAATTGTTGTGTTTGAAAAGGCATAGATTTCAGTGTTTAAATTATTTTATGTATTTTGTTATGAAATTTGTTCTTTTATTAAATATTGGGTACTTTTAGAGAACAGAAAAAGTTTTTTGTTTGCATATTAAAATTCTACATATATACATTTTCTTGCAATATATTACTTTCAAATTATTACTAAAATAACAGTAATTTAACTGCTTCATATAAAATGTGAAAAAGTTGGATAAGTTCATCAAAATTACAAAGGAAATACTGAGCTTATTATTAGAAGAGCATTGTTAGATGATATGTAACCTGAGTTACCAAAAATCTGTAACCTGAGTTACTGGGTAATTAATTAATTAAAAATTCCCAATATAGATATTTATCTTCCAATGTAAAATTTAATGTAAGTTAGAATCCACAGATTTATTTAGGATACAATTTATGAATTTAAAATTTCAATAAGAGCAGAGTTGGCAGTTTTTAAAGTACCAAGTATATTCCATGTCCGTTTAAGGTAACCTGAGATACCGGAGGAAAATAATTTATAATCGGACAATTCTGATACTTATTATATATTCTGATGTTTCTAAATTAAGTTAAAATCAGTTAAAAGTTTCAAAAAAATGTATTGAGGTTTTAGAAATTTTATTTTGGGTAGAATTAGTGTGAAACCAGCCAACGTATGTGTCAAATGTAACCTGAGTTACCATTGAATGACCCTGTACATGTTATTAAAAATCGCCGGATTAGTATTACAATAAGTTTATTAAACATCATATGTCTATACAAATCCCTATACAAACCCATGTTATGCCAATTTTGTATTTATCTACTTGTAGTATGAATTGACGATATATGATTGTTTATTCCAAGCACAAGTAGAGGACACTAATCTAATGTCATCTAATGTCACGCTTTGGTACCGCTTGTCAATTTTTCTGAATTAAGTTTAGAATTTATCAATGTCAGATTATGTCGTTACAAACTTTGAATTGAAAGATTAAATAACTCAGTGGGGAATCCCTTGTTGAAATGCTTTTTTACGGTTGCCACTTGTAATTTTTGAAGGATCGTAATTAATTATACTGGGGTTGAGTAAGATTAATGGGATTTTATATTGGTTCAAAAAGAGATGTTGAAGCTCTTGTACACACAGGAAAAAAAAAACTCGTGTTGTATATTCTATAATCAGCTGTGTGACAAATTGTTTCAAATGGCTACTGTAAATTATAATGGTATATATTCTTCAAAAAAAAAAATCATCATCAATTTTTAAAAATTATATTTTAATCAAGAATATAACATAATAAAATAATACATGAAATATAATTATTTACAAAAAAAATCATGCAATAAAATGGAGTTCTTTGCAATTTGAATGTTATGTTGACTAAAAATAAATAAATAATGTTTGTTATTCTGGCTGTCAGATCACTGTAAAAAAAGGTATTTAAAAATGAGTACCCGTGTATACTCGTTTTCCTTTACAATTGCGTCGTAAATGAACGATGAGGTATTCTAATTTAAGATATCGCACTTTCTCAAAAATGAGCAGTGTGATTTAAAATTGCTAATCTAAGCTTCTGTTCAAGCCATCTTAACTAAGCGACTTTGCAAACTTAAAATAGGTGTTCAGAAGATGGTTTTTCACATTATTTCATGTCTAGTGCTTAAATGGAAGCAGAGTTATTACAATTCAATTATCTTACTTCCCATTCTTTTGGCACACCTTTTTAACATGTGAGCAGTGTGATTTAAAATTGCTAATCTAAGCTTCTGTTCAAGCCATCTTAACTAAGCGACTTTGCAAACTTAAAATAGGTGTTCAGAAGATGGTTTTTTACATTATTTCATGTCTAGTGCTTAAATGGAAGCAGAGTTATTACAATTCAATTATCTTACTTCCCATTCTTTTGGCACACCTTTTTAACATATCCTCTGTTTATAACTTCGTCACGTCGGCATTGTAGTGTAACGGATAAAGATCTAGACTGCTGTCCCTTAGGATATGGATTCGATTCCCGGTAAGTCTTGGTTGTAATTTGTCGATATTTATTAAAAGGGATTTGTGAAGGCAGCTTATGTAGGCAAGCTACAGCTCTTTTTATTCATTTTTACTCATTGTACTAATTTTTGAGTACATGTCTTTTTCAGAATTGAAACTTATGTATTCGGAGCCATGATAAGCATAAAATGTATTAAAAAAAGAGTAAATATAGTAAGAGTAAAATATTTTTGAATACCTATTTTTAACAGTTTACTGTCTTATTAAAACAATTATGTTTTTAAACTCAAATAATTTTTCTTTTATAATTTAAAATTTTCTATACAATTAAAAAGTTTATATAGAATAAAATATGCACAAGTAATTTAAATTCATAAGCATGAAGAAAATTTATTTTAATTTCAATTGCTTCGTAAGTTTTAACAAAAAATAAATTGAAGTTTTTAAAACGATATTTCGTTTGAATTTCTTTGACTTGTCAGTGTGGGACATAAATGTCTAAATTCCATGAAAAAAACTATGCAAAACGAATTGCATGTAAAAATATAACGAACAAATTACATGTTATCTAAATTTTATTACAATTATAAGTTACATTAAACCTAACCATCTGTGTCACGTGCGATGTTCAATTAATAGTTAAATATATTAGTGTATTGTACAGTTTTTAAACAGAGAGTTTGCCATTTTCCTAATTTAAATCCTACAATTGTAAGCATCTTATCTAATCGTCCAAGTTACAATTGTTTTATTTTATTAAGAAAATAATTTATTTTTTATTTTCAACGGAATCGATTTTTATTAATTTTTTAAAAATAAATAATAATTTTTATGATAAAATCCTTTTGTATTTTCGGAGCTTTTTATGCCTTAGTGTTTGGCATATCATAGAAAAAATATCTTTCACGGTATTAAACTACACAAACTGACCATAAATTTCCATTTGAATATTCCCTTAAATTATTTGTTTGTTTCCTGTTTCGCAGTTTGTATATCAACAAATATTTTTACATGTAATTATTTGCATTCTCAAGTTTTAAAATGCTCCACAGAATCACCAATTAACATTATTTAAGAAACAATAATAATAAAATATACAAGGAAATCAATAACAACTACCATTTTAAAACATACTATAATATACAATTTTAATGATCACGAAATGAAGAAAGTTTACAATAAATGTGCAACAATGAAACGAGTTTACAGATTATTAAATTATACTGAAGTTTCCAACTGAAAGGAATGTGACATACGATGAGCTATTGTGTTTCTCACAATGCTAAATAATTTATTTCGCAAACGATTTATTTTTCTTTTGAAAATGGAATAAATCCATCTTTTGTGACGCAGTTCATATTTAAATTTTTAATCTCTTGTTTCGTTTTAGTATGAATTATAAGACATTTAATGATGTAGTTTTTTTTATACAAGATTTGATTTTGTTAGGAATTCTAATGCGAATTTAAATGGGAACAGATGATGCATTTATGATAATTTTAAAATCTAGAATATTGGGAAACACAAAATAATTCGCGTGGTTGAAATTGAGGTTCTTTTTTAATAGTGAGTATTTGTTTCATTCGAAATCGAAAAGGTTTTTGACTTATTTTTTTGTTGTTTTGAAATATTTAAATTTTAGGATAAATAAAAGCAAAATAATAATTGGTTTTTTGAAAAAATAAAGTAAAGCTGATTACTAATTAGTAGTCTGGAATATTTTAAACGTGCTTACAGGAAATAACAATCTAGAATCGAATTTAAAATCTCCTTATGATTTTTCATTTCATCTGACCTCTTTCAAGTAAAGTTTATGTCACAACTTGAACTGGAATGTGATGTGTAATGCTATTGAAAATATAATTTTTCAATTCCTAAGTATTTTGTGTTGAGGATTTATGGAATTCAATTATGTGCACATACTTATCGTATCGGGTAATTACCCAAGCGTCCGTGAGGTCCTGTTTTAACTTGACAGTTCGGCATTTCATCAGTTTGTCTATAAATATGTTTGTTACGTAGTCACGACCAAACGCGTTGTTATGTTTTTTTCCAATTTGGCATGAATGTTCTTTAAAGTCATAATAATCGACAGCTATCTATCTTATCTTGTCTCGTCTCGTCCAAACGCGTTGTTATATATTTTTTCCAATTTCGCATGAATGTTCTTTAAAGTCATAAAAATCTACAGCTATCTATCTGTCTATCTTATCTCGTCTCGTCTCTGTCTCTCTCTCTCTCTCTATCTCTCTATCTCTACCTACCTACCTACCTACCTACCTACCCTACCTATCTACCTACCTACCTACCTACCTACCTACCTACCTACCTACCTACCGTACCTACCTACCTACCTACCTACCTATTGATTTTTTTTATTTATTAAAATTCCGTTTTAAGATGGTAGCCGTTTTAGTGGTACCGTTTTACGTGTATGTACAGTTGGTATTATTTTTATTTTTATTTGGTCTCGAGGTCTACTGTTCCCAGAATTACTAGTATATTAAATAAAGTTTTTTACAACATCAAACAATTGAAAAAAATATTTTTGTGAATAAAATAGACGATTTTGTTAATTAAATTAAATAGTTTCTCTAAAATGTACTGATTTATTTAAAAACATACAGGTTGCTTCTTGCATTGCTAACATGTTTAATTTAATGGCATCTCGCAAGAAATGAGGCAAAACGAATTAAAATAGTTTTCGAAGAAAAAAAATAATTCAAAGATATTTCAAGCTTTTTTAATTTAAAAATCATAGTATTTTTTTTGTCACTGACTTTTGAAGTTTATGTTAATGTATATCAAAAATATGTGAATTTTAACATTTTATGTATATTATTAAAATTATTTTTTACTCTTTACTACAACTTGTGGAAGTGGATTATTAAATTTTATTTAAAAAATTTAATTTAATTACTCGTAACTATAGAAAAAAAGGGTCCAATACCCGAAAACGATTGCTTTTTGATTATGCTGCGCATTTTTCATAGTCTGCTTAACTCTTGTTCGAAAATTTTCTTCTAACAATAGATATGTTGTTTGACTAGCAACGTATCTATTGTTAGTCAGCGCACGAGTTGAGATCACAGATAAATCAATGATTAGATAACAACATTGTAATAAAGTGATCATACCAACTCATGTGGAATTCCTTCCTTCATTGATTCCATCAATTATCAAAGAAGCGGAAATAAAAGAGTATTCTAACACTTTTTAATCCTAAGACTTTTTGATTCTACATTTTTATTAAATTGGCGTTAATTTGTAAACAATAGTTAAATCTTTGCTGTGGAATTTTTTAAACCTTAAATAATCTACTGATATTTGAGAGTTTTGATCAACTTCGTATTAATTATTCTTATGTTAAAATTTTATTTACACACGAATAAAATGTTTCTTTAATAATACTACTAAATAATACTTTAATCAACTTTCAGGTTGCATGCGGTAATGAGACTGTTTATAAAATATTTTTCAAATATTTCATTTGAAAATTCGATTTAGTTTTGTAGTTATCAATTTTTAATTAATTGACGAAATGTATAAATAATCGACAATTTTGCACGTTTTTTCAAAAATTAAAAATTAAAACCGCTTTCAGTAGTTCAAAAATATACTTTTTTCCACTTTAAAAATATAGTCATGTTTGCAAAATCCTCCTTTCTTGGATGGTATCAAGATTGAATTCTATCTTGAAAATTAAATTACATATAGCTATTTATGTGAAGTACTATAAATATATTTCGAAATTTTATCGGTTGGTAAAGGGAAGGATATGGTAACCCAGTGTCCTATAATTTAAGATATATCTTAGTGGCAAATTATTTTTAGTGCCAATTATCTTACGTATTTAGTAGTTTTAAGTAAAGGTTGGCTCATTTATGCTTGGTGCATTTATGCAGTTGTTGGAACATGTTTCGTTTTCAATAAGCAAAAACAATTGAGCTGAAATTATTCTACAATTGAGCTTTTCCAGTAATGATTTATAATACTAAAAAAATATTGTTGTTAGGACACATTGTGATTGTCTACAGAGTATGAAGTCAGCATTGGTTTGCGAAGCAAACCAAAGATGATTGGGTAGCAATCATTGGAGGTTGGCGGAGCGTCAGCGGAGCAGGGAGCGGATACCCCTAGTTTGTTAAAAAAAAAAAATGGATTTAAAATGCAAGAAATTTCGTCTGTAATAAAACTAATATTGTTGACAGTACACCCTAAACTGGTTAAAAAATAGACATAATACTAACCTCATTATTTGTTTCGCTGTATAAGACAAGGTTACTAAAATTTTAAATTTAATAATGCGTTTAGTGAGAAATAGGTATCTGTGACCTTATAAATAAAAGCTAAAGTAAACCCGACCTGATTTTTTTACTCTTCTCTATTCCACACATTTCTTATTATTTTCAATGTGATATTGAATACAATATATATACTTTATCTAATATTTACCATTCTATCGCAATCCCAGCACACATTTACGCATAATCTGATCCAAAGAACCTTTTGTTTATATTCGCGAGTCCAAGACACGGAATCAGCGATACGTTAAAAACCGATTTTTGCGAAATGCCCCAATCCCATTGTCACATCATCTTCCCCTTTGTCCTTTGTTTTTTTTCTTGCAAGAAAAGAGGACATCGAAAAGAAGGGTCTGTCCGGAGATTTCTGTAATTTTTGGGAACGGATTACACTCGAAATTCGAACTCTTACGCAAGGGACTTGAACTTTCGGTCTCCCCCCATGAGAATTATTACAAAAGTGTCGGATGGGTTGGACAGAAGCGCAGTTGGAGTTTGGGATTTGTGAATAATGGTTCAAAGGATGGGATACACAGATTCATAAGGAAAGAGGTAGGTCTATAGTGTCCTTTGGATTAAACAACAGTCTTCAACATCTGAACCTGTAATTCCCATTTTTTTTCACTAGCGTACCCCTTGATAAAATGTTTTGTCTATGAGTACCCCGTTCTGTCATAACCTTTCTTATCCATCCCTCTAATCAACGTTTTTGTTAGACGGTATTGTTCTTAGGTTACCTGGTAAATTAATTAAACGACTCAAATTGAAGACACTTATAATTTTTTATTTTTGGAATTTAATTATTATATTTATTTATTTTAATTTAAAGTGTTTTCGCCATTCCTACATTGTAAAAAAAAAGGTGTTTAAAAATGAGTACTTGAACCTACTCGTTTTCTTCGATTGGAATTGCAACGTAAAACAGCGGTGACGTACTCAAATTTAAATAACAGTACCCTTCTATAAAATGAGAAGTGTGATTTAATATTTTTAATCTCAGCTTCTAGTCAAGCCATCTTAACAAAGCGACCTGAGGCACTTAAAATAGTTGTTCATAAGATGGTTGTTCCACATTATTTGATGTCGATTGCTTAAATAGAAACTGAGTTATTACAACTCAATTATCTTACTTCCCATTCTTGTGGCACTCCTTTTTAATATTCCTTCTGTTTGTAATTTCTTCTCGTCGTCCTGGTAGTACAACGGATAAGGCAGTGGACTGCGGTGTCTTAGGATATAGATTCGATTCCCGGTAAATCTTCGTTGTAATTTGTCGATTTTTATTAAATGTGATTTGTGAATACAGACTATGTAGGCAAGCTACTGCTCTTTTCATTCATTTTTTAGATGTCTTTTTAAAAAATGAAACTTATGTATTCGGAGCTAATGATAAGCATCGAATGTAATCAAAAATGAGTACATATTACTTATTTTTGAGTACCTATTTGTAACAGTGTTCTCTCTTAAACCTTCTCACCCATCCCTCTACCCAATGTTCTTGTTAAACAGTAATGTTCTTAGGTCAGCTGGTCAATTAATTAACGACTCAAATTAAAGACACTTATAAACTTTTTTTTCTGATTTTACTTATTACATTTATTAATTTTATTGTAAGTGTTTTTGCCACTCCTAATATTCTTTTCGCGTACCCCCAATCGGATTATCATGTACCCCCAGGGTTACGTGTACCACAAATTGAAAACTGCTGATCTAAACTATCTTTGAAAATCTTATAATATATGTATTCGATATATCTGTTTGGTTCCTCATTTTTTTAAACATAGATTTCCAAGCAGTACTGTATATGTTTATTTAATTCTGAGGTTTGTAATATGTTTTATAATTAGTTTTCAAAAGTAATCTTCCAAGACTCATATATGGGGTAAACTGGTCACCAGTGGAAATTATGGAGTGTTTCCTTTAAAAAAAGTCATAATTAGAATAATCTTTTAAGTCAAATTATTAACTTGAATAAAAAAGAATGAATAACAATATTCAAATCTTAAAACCCCAATACATTTGATTATCAATGGACTGTTTTTCTTCTTAAAAACAAACCGTAATCCGCTATTCGCCATTTTGAAAAATAAACTATTTCATTATTTGTTTCCTTTGAAATAGAACACTTGCTAATATTATTCTTGGTTTGTTTTAATTCAAGAACCTATCACGTGATTTTTAATTTGTTCCTCAGACGATTTTCCATATCATTTAAAATATTCTTTTTATTCCTTTAATAAAACAAGCAAATGTGTTTAATTTTTTTTATAAAATTAATTTTATTTTGTGATTGTATATTTAAATAACCGGGTATGAAACATCATTATATTGCCATAAAAACAATGTTAAATATATTGCAGTTTACTCGTTTACACATGTCATTTATAATCTTCGAAATATTCAAATTTTAGTGGAATAACTGCACTTTTGCCGAAGATCGTTAAATTTTTACGATTTTCCTATTCTTTAGAATTAATAATTCGAAAATCTATTTTTCCCAACTTTGCAAGATATTGGGCGAAAAAACTAAACAAGTTTGAAATTTTTCTAATTCTTTCATTGGAATGTAGTAAAAGGTGTTTTTTATACAAAACCAAGGCATTTTACTACATAAATCGATTTTTTTAGTTTGAGAATGGAAGTTTTCATACATCAAACTATCGTAAGTTTTTTGTATACTCAAACAAATCGTTTTTTCGGTTTGGGTTACATCACCCAGAAATCTAATTTTTTGCAAAAATATTAGTCCAAAAGTAAACAAAAATTCTCTATTTTCAAAAAAAAGTAAGGTCATTTTTTTTAGTCCAAAAACCAAAATTATTTTCAGTTGTTTACTAACAATATATTCCACATAAAAATAAAATTTCGAGATTGTATATTGAAAACTGTTTTAGAAAAGTATACCCTATGAACTTAATAACCTAAAATACTACAGTTGTAAAATTACTTTTTCCATAAAATGTATGCTAAATGCAGAAAATATTGCAATTGAATCTTGTTAAATATTGTTTTCCACATACGTATACAAAATTTTATTCCAATTGAATTAATAGTATTGTAGTTGTAATGAATTTTATAAGCACAAACATTACCCATTTCTGTTCATCGAAAACTGCATGATCACTTTAAAAGGACCAAATACTAGAGGTTATCATGCAGTCAAAAATACAATAGAATTTATTGCATTGGATTGCGACTATATGAGCCTAAATAAGCTTAAATCTCACCTAACTTAAATGTAAAAAATCCAATTTAAAGCGTTAAAAAAGCGTTTATTACAATGTTATGGATGTCTTTTTTACGATTAAGAAATTGTAAACAAACATTTGACACCCAGTTTTCGAATTAATATGTATCTATTTCCCACGTAACATAATTGTAAAAAAAAAAAGATTTGAAAAAAAGTTTCAGAATGTTATCGCGAGCCATTTCCCAAAAAAACTTAACCACAATTTTTATTCTTCCAGATATTGATCGTTCTTTGCAAGCAAGACCTTCAGCAACAGCATTCCGCAGCCGAAACAGGTTAGTGTCGCTTTATTAAATAACTTTTCTTTTTAAAACCGAACCTGACGATTCCTGTCTCGTAATTTTGTTTCCAAGAAAATTACTGTTCGTGTCACATTTGTGCTCAGCCTTTTACTTATAATGAATATCTATTAAACTCCTTTTCGTCTCAAAATTCGCACTGCCTTGGGTTGAAACGTGTTATAGTTGACAGCGTTTTTTT
This sequence comes from Troglohyphantes excavatus, assembly GCA_963932185.1. NCBI lineage: Eukaryota > Metazoa > Arthropoda > Arachnida > Araneae > Linyphiidae > Troglohyphantes > Troglohyphantes excavatus. The sequence continues at coordinate 9,658,716 of OZ010667.1, forward strand.
TTTAATTGATAGCGGTTTTGCATGAAATTTATACTTGCAAAGCAGCTGAATGTCCTTTAAGGTTCTCTGAAATTGACCACTCCATCATAGAAAGCATCTATTAAAAGATAGAAAATAAAGACTCCATTTGTAAATAGTAAGGTAAAGGGGGAGAAAATGGTTCCTGGGGTAAATTGGGTTTTATTGAAATAATATTAAATTACACAATGCTAAACATATAATTTGATATCGTTCTTATTTTATTAATTTACTTCGTTAATAAATAACATTTTAGGAAAAAATTCTGGATGTTTTAATTCAAGTAAAAATGTCGATTTGTTCGACGGAAATTTCCAATTGCGGCCCATGGCAACCTTTTGTCTGGGCGATAAGCAAATGTTTTCTTCTTTGAGAATATAGTAAACCAGGCAGCCTTTGGCCGCAATTGGGCTATTTCCTTGTTTGAGTATACAAAAAAATGTGGATATTTTGATAAATGAAAACTTTTTTAAAAAAAGTCGAATTTTTGGGGATAAAAAATAAATGTTCAATCTGTATTAAAGAAGGCGTCAAAAAATTTTTATAATATTTTTTTTAAGTAATAGAAATTATATTATTTTAATGGTTTTTAAATGATTCTCAAATTGTTCAGATATTCTTTCTCATACGTTTTAAGATTTTTTAAATATTTTAAACCTTTACATGTGCGCTGAGACAACATGCTTCCCATAGAGTTTACAGGTCTAGCGAGGGGCGTGGGGCAATTTTGATCGTGGATGGAGGAATATTTTTTAAATGTGTAAGTTCTGAAGTTTGCTGCAGAAAAGGTAATTACATACTTTCGGACATGTGACACCTAACAACAAATAGTTTCTACAGATGATCTTCAGCTGGGCTTTTCAGTTTTTTAATCCTTCAAATGACCCTACCTCTATATGCGAATTTACTAGCTTTTAATAATAAGAATTGTTAACGATCTGTCCGTCAGACAAGTTACACGCCTCTTATTGTAAAGCAAGTCGTTCTTCCACAATGCTTTGATAAATCTTTGTCCAACCTCCTAAATTGATAATTTCTACCAACTTTTTAGGAATTCGCCCACAGGCAGGGCCACTTTTCTGTTACGGAGCTCATGTGAAAAGGTTAAAAAAACTTTTAAAACATAAAAAAAAATTCTTTAAAATATATATATTTGTGTGATGTTTGTCTTTACATGTTTGGAGAAATTTATAGAAACGTTAATAAAAATAACAAATTTGAATTATATAAAAGAATCAGGCATTCAAATGCGATGAAATTTAAAATGTAAAATTTAAAATATAAAATTTAAAATATAAAATATAAAATATAAAATTTAAAATATAAAATTTAAAATATAAAATTTAAAATTTAAAATTTACAATATAAAATTTAAAATATAAAATATAAAATTTAAAATATAAAATTTAAAATATAAAATTTAAAATATAAAATTTAAAATATAAAATTTAAAATTTAATATATAAAATTTAAATTATAAAATTTAAAATATAAAAATTAAAATATAAAAATTAAAATATAAAATTTTAAATATAAAATTTAAAAAAATTAGAAAAATCGCCGTCAGACACTTCATTGTTTTTGCCAGAAAACAAAAAATATTTAATTAATGTAACACTCTCTCCCCCCCTCCCCCCTTCCCCTTTCAATCAACTTGCATTGCTATTTTTCTTGAATTTAAAATATCGCTTATGCAATTTGTTGGAATGCCGAGGTCTTGAAGCAATTCATCGATCTCATTGGTATTTGAGATGTGTAATAAATGAACATTTTGCTCAAGCAGCGGAACGATTTATTGCGCCATTTGATACGAATAATCTTTTGTCTTAACGGTTTGATTGCCGGAAGAGTACCCGAGGCAACTGTTCGGAGGTTAGCACGGTTGGTGAAACAGATTCCGAGCGGAAGTATCAGCTATGTAGAGTGTGGAAAGTGAAATATTTCAAATAGTAAGATAGGGAAATGAATTGCAACAACACATTTCTTGTTGTTGTAACATATGTAACGTATTTCACGTCTTCAATATTAGAATTGCAAGAGTAATTTATTGATAATATATTAATAATTTATTTTCGTTGCAAAATATTTAAATTGACATTTTAAAATTTTCTATTCGTTCAAAAACGTTGTAATTTTTGTTTAAAAAATTAATATTATCAATATATCCTGTGGGAAAAGTGAATAGGTCGAGGTGGGGGAAAATGGGTCTTAAAACTCAATTTTTGATGTTCAAAGTTCAATTTGCCATTGAAAAAAAAATTGGAAAATTACAGTTGTTTTATAAAAACGTTTAGATATTTATTGGAAACATAATCGTTTATTTTTATTTAATTCTGAGATATAAAAATATTTTTAATAATTATTTTTCTAAGGTATTAATGAAGTAAATTAACAAAAAAGAATGAGATCAAAAGATAATTTTAACATTGCGTAGTTGAATATTTTTTCCGCTTTCTTATTCGTTTAAAATAATTGATAAAGTCATATATATATATAGTGTTTTTGTTAAGAATCTTATATTTGTGTTTGTATTATGGAGGATTAATGGTAATTCAAATATAATTATTAACAAAGGCCTTAACCTACACTGTTAAAAATAGGTATTCAAATAGAAGTAAAATATACTCATTTTTGCTTTCATTCGATGCTTATCACATCTCCGAATAGATGTAAGTCATCAATGTACAGTGGCTAGCAAAAAAGCTAATAGAATGTTGGGGTACATCTGAAAAAGTGTTTCATCAAAATCTAAGGATATTATCTTGCCATTGTACAGAGGTTTAGTAAGGCCACATCTTGAGTATGCTGTACAGTTCTGGTCACCATATCTTAAAAAAAACATTGAATTGTTAGAGAAAATTCAGCACAGGGCTACTAAAATGGTTCAAGGGTTTTCAGGCATGAATTATGAAGATAGATTAAGAAATTTGAATATGAATACTCTGGAAGAGAGAAGGGTTAGGGGAGATTTGATTCAACTATTCAAATTTATCAAACAAGGAGATGTGGAGGGTTTGGATTTTAATATGAGTGATAGAACGAGAGGTCATGGATTTTAGTTAAACAAATCCCATTTTCATCGGGAAGGGAGAAAACACTATTTCTATACTAGGGTAATAGACGAATGGAACAACTTGCCAGTGAATATTGTTAATTGTAAAGGAGTAACGGATTTTAAGAAGAAGTTAGATGTGCATTGGGGGATAGTTAAGAGGTACTAGATGGACCAACCTTGTTGGTCCTTGAGCCTGTTGTTGGTCGTCAATATTTGTATTTGTATAAGTTTCATTTTTAAAAAATACATGCACTCGAGTAAAAATGAATAAAAAGAGCAGTATCTTGCCTGCATAGACTGCCTTCCTAAATCACTTTCAATAAATACCAACAATTACAACCAAGACTTACCGGGAATGGAAACTATATCCTCAGGCACCACAGCCCAGTGTCTTATCTGTTGTACTACCATGGCGACGTGAAGAAGGTATAAATAGAATAAATGCCAAAAAGGTGTGCCAAAAGGATGGAGAGCAAGATAATTGATTTGTAATAACTCAGTTTCCATTTAAGCAATCGACATAAAATAATGTGGAAAACCATCTTCTGAGCAACTATTTTAAGTTTGCCAGGTCGCTTTGTTAAGATGTCTTGAACAGCAGCTGAAATCAGCAATATTAAATCACACTGCTCTATTTTTAAACAAGTACGTTTGCTGAAAATTGAGTACGTCATCGCTCATTTACGATGCAATTTTAATCAAGGAAAAACGAGTAGGTTCAGGTACTCATTTTTAAGTACTTTTTTTGCAGTGCAGGTTGTTACTTTTTTGGGTTACAGCATAATGATAAATGATTTTTTTGCAACATACGTGTATCCAAAAATAATTTCTGGAAGTAAAATTTATTTTACAATTTAATGTATAACATATAAATATATTTTTTTTAATGAAAATAAGCGCAATTTAATTATACCTATACAACACTCATCCTAATTCGGCATTTCTGAAACATCTCTGTGCTACTTTTGATGCTACAATAAATATTTAATTATAAAATTTATACGTTTTACAACCCAAAAATAGACTCGTCTTTCAAAGTAGTTCTCACTAATTAGAAAAATATACTCGAAAACCGCTAACCACGACTCTCAACTATTATTCTTTTAACTTTTATAGGTCAACGACAAATTTAATGGAATCTCAATAAAGTTTATCAAACACAACCATTACTAATACCGCTTTCAAAACCCGATTTTAAATAACCTAGAACCCGGTAATTCAATTCTACTGTTTCTGCGACTTTTCGTCGGCGTTTTCGGACATTTGCTTTTTATTCCGACCTTTTTCCTCCAGCCGCTTTGGTTTATAACCTCCCACGGTTCTGGTCGGCTGGGTTTTCGGTCTAAGAACCAGCATTTAAAATCATATTGTGTTTCTGTGTTTTTTTTGCACAATTCTAACCCGATTTCGCTGTTCCAGCAGACCTTGGATCGAATTGCTCGAATTTTGGGGCGCGGTTTTTCGCTGGAAACTTTCGGTATGCGGGACAATGGATAGGTATATAAGAGAAAAAGTGGAACAGTTAAATAATTCGGTGTTTCTTATAAGTTTCCCGCTGAGATTTGTCAATGGGCTATTGGCGACTGATCGGGATCTATCACGAAGGAAAGACCCGGGAACACTATCTTCAACAAATATTTTTTTAATAAACAAGAATACGTTGGCAGATAAATATCGTAGCAGCAACAGTTATAATTTAGTTTTCATGGAATCGCTACCAATATCAGTCATTACCTATTTTTAAAATTGTAAATACCACTCCCTGATTATGAAATAAATTTAGAGAATAAATTTGTGTTTTGAGAATCATTGTTTAGAATATGGTTTTGGAGTATCTTGTGTGTACGGCGCCGTTTGACGATATTTTACCTTTGTCGCCGAAATCCAAATGCTAGATAATGAACCCGATGATGTCATGTTAAGCATAGTTGAGATAAAAATTGCCTCAATTTTTTTTTAAGCTTTTTGAAAACTGTTTTCCGGGGCAGGACCCCCGAAAAATACCAACTTTACGAGAAAGTAACATTTTTCTAGTTTTTTAAAGTATTTTTACAGTAATTCGATTTTAAATTTTTGTCTTCTTGACTTTCAATGGGAGGGGATACAGTACACAAACATTTTAAAAAAATCACTATTTCGTTTTATTTACTAAAACTATAGTTTCGAATTTACTAAATATGCTTGCAAAAATCTAGAATTGTTTTATGTACATTTTTTATTGATCGATTTGATCAATATGTTTTCGATCTGACAGATATGTTTTTCAAGGAATGGATACTTTAAATCGTTTTTTCTCAGTGATTATGGTTTTCCTTCATTAAGTTTTTTAAAACAATACAAATTTAATCTGAGAAATGTATAATTTTTTAGCACATTTTAAATTATGCGCATATTATAAATTTAAATGTTTAAAAAAAATACTTAATTAAAAAGTTTGAGTATTAAGGAAACTTTTTGTGTTATTATGAATAACTATTTATATAAAACTCAAATGCATGTAGTATACGATATTTTAATGCCAATTTTTGTGTATTATAGTTAAAAGGATTTGAGAAATGTTTGTGAGGAAATGTAAATATTAGACAAAAAACCTTAGCGTTTTTTTTAAAAAAATGTGTGCCCTATTCGTTGCCCCAAGTGCCTATAGGTAAATCCGCTACTGATGCTACCATACCTTTAAAATATATATTGTAGATAACTTTTACTAATTTTAATAATTTGTAGACTTAACCCAATTGTATTAGAGATACATTCAAAAATCAAGTTTCCCCGCCAAATTTGGTAAACGACCTACAATTGTCGGCTCTAGTAAAGACTGTTACTTGCTCCAAAAAAGCAATTTCCTTCTGAAAAAAGTTCGCACACTCCCTGTGCCATCTGCCACTCCCATTCAATGTTTAATTCACAAGGAAATGCCAAATGAAACCTTAAAACCTAGAATAATAGAGCGGATATCATTTCCTAGAAAGTTGTTGAGCCAGTTCCATCTTTCTCATCAGGAGATTTGACCCAGACAATGAGTTTTATTCGCTTGTTGCTCCCTTAAATAACAGTTGATGAAGTGCTCCCTGTCATGGATGTACAGAAACCGATCTAACATTCGAACTTGTGAATTCGGTATTTTTGTATAAGGAAACAATTTAGTATAATCTGATATCCACAAGATAAAAAGATCGCCATAAATATTTTTTTGTTTTTATATAAAGTATGATATTTATGAGATAAAACATCGCCCATAAATAACCTTTCTCTTGAAAGGACATTTTTAAAAGGATGTGGATAATAAAAGGAATATTTTTCAAAATAGTTTGGAGTGGATGATATACATTAAATTTATCTACTTTCTCTAATGTATCTTGCTGAATATTATTTTCTCCATATGTATACACTATTTTATTCCAATTAAATTAATAGTATTGCATTTGTGCTGTTTTTTTATAAGTACAAAAAATAATCCATTTTTGTTCATCACAAACTGAGAGGTCCCCTTAACAGATGAAAACAAAAGCAGATTTTTTTTGACGAAAAAATACTGAAATTAAGTATTTATAAATTGAAACTACATTCTTTGTATTTTCCCGCCAAACTATTTTTTTTTACGAAAAAATATTCAAAATAAGTATTTATAAGTAGAAACTACATTTTTAATATTATCCCTCCAAACTATTTTTCTTGATGGAAAAATACTCAAAATAAGTATTTATAAATAGAAACTACATTCTTAGTATTTTCCCACCAAACTCTTTTTTTTGACGAAAAATACTCAAAATAAGTTTTTATAAATAGAAACTACATTCTTAGTATTTTCCCGCCAAACTATTTTTTTGACGAAAAATACTCAAAATAAGTATTTATAAGTAAAAACTCCATTCTTAGTATTTTCCCGCAAAACTATTTTTTGACGAAAAAATACTCAAAATAAGTATTTATAAATAGAAAGTACATTCTTAGTATTTTCCCGACAAACGTTTTTTTTGACGAAAAAATACTCAAAATAAGTATATATAAATAAAAACTACATTCTTAGTATTTTCCTGGCAAATTTTTTTTGACGAAAAAATACTCAAAATAAGTATTTATAAGTAAAAACTCCATTCTTAGTATTTTCCCGCAAAACTATTTTTTGACGAAAAAATACTCAAAATAAGTATTTATAAATAGAAACTACATTCTTAGTATTTTCCCACCAAACTCTTTTTTTTGACGAAAAATACTCAAAATAAGTATTTATAAATAGAAAGTACATTCTTAGTATTTTCCCGACAAACGTTTTTTTTGACGAAAAAATACTCAAAATAAGTATATATAAATAAAAACTACATTCTTAGTATTTTCCTGGCAAATTTTTTTTGACGAAAAAATACTCCAAATAAGTATTTATAAATAGAAACTACATTCTTAGAATTATTAACCGAACTTTTACACAAAAATACAACTACTGTCTTAAAACATGAAAATCAATAAAACTTTCTAATTTTAAAAATCCTCCTCGGGTATATAATAATAAACAGATTTTAAATCGTCACATAAAAGAAATAATATATTTGAATACAGTGTTCTCAAATGATTGATTGAACTCATGGTAAAATCTTTAAAAGACTCAACAATGTATCTGAAACAAATTGCGAATTTAAATGAGCTGCAAAGGAAAGTAATAGAAAAGTGTCCGTTGCGTCAACAGGTCAGCCGTAAAATAAATGAGGCTTCATTCGCTTATGTTACAAAGAAATACTTTGGAACAAAATCGCCTTGAGTTTTCGTTTTCTGTCAATAATGATAAATATAAGCAATGTATCGTCTGCTTGACTTCATATTAACGGAATAAATTTCAGTTGAAACTTACACTTCGAAAGTCATTGCATCTGTGCTTTGAGCAACTCGTGCATGGAAGTTTATTACTAAATAGAATTGAAGGGGCAAATAGAACTAACATTTAAAAAAAAATATATATATAATTTTTATGTAGGACAAAGCTTTAAGGACAAATGTATCTTCCTTCAAAATTGTAGGATTCTACTTGATTTATTTAGGCAGATATAGATCAGTAAAAAGTATATGTTTCATTTATAATGTTTCTATTTCATTAAGCGAATTTAAATGCCATATGTACAAAAACTCGCCAATTTTGTTAACCTGTCACCATCATTCGCGTTCACGGTCTATGAATAGGAAAAGTCTCTTTCCATTTTTTTTCATTCGCTGCTCAACAGAAAGCGACCATTTTCTTCAAAATTGTTGTCAGTGAAAAATCTGTTTATTTTAGAAAAAGGATTTTTGTCAATTAGTCTCTTCCTCCATTTGCCCGTTCAGTTGCCTTTAATTATTTTTAAAGAGTATAGTTTAATAATAATTCTAATAATAATAAAAAGTAAATTAATTAATTTCTGAATGGTAGCCATACGCTTTTTTTTATTTTTTTATTTTACTGAATTATTACCTCTAAATTAATATTTAAAGCTATAAAATCGTGAACTGTCTATTATTTTAAAAGAAACATCGGCTTTTGTTATTATACGATTTTCTTCAAGTCCTTCTGTTGTTTGTGTAACATAATAACTTTCAATAATATTTTTAATTACAGTGGAACTCAATTATCCAGATTAATTGGAACCAGATCTCATGCTGGATAATTGAATATCCGGATAATTTACAACAAAAGGTTATTTATTTGTAGAAGAACGAATTTTGCTTTAGTAACTATTGTAATTTTGAATCCCTATTAAAAGCAGTATCCATTCACTAATAAGAAACTTTTTAAATATGGATTTTGATGATTTCTTATTTTTCTCAAGGTGACCCTTATCCGGATAATTAGAGTTCCTACTGCACTTCCTTATATCATACCGTCTTGAAACTTGATAAACTTGCGTAATCCCAATGACAACAATATTTGTTCAATATAATTAGTAACTGATAATTTAGTTGATAATCGGCTAGTTTCGAACTCGCGTTACTAATGCAATGATCCGACCAAGTCTACAATAGAAGCGAGTCTTCTGTAAGGACGGCTTCATAGAGAGAATGACAAATAAATAGTAAAATAGCATTGATTATTCATTCAAGAACGAGTCATATAATTTTTTTAAGTTATTAGAAATAGTATAAAAATCATGAGAGAGCGATAACATAATCTTAAGATTTTTTCCATTTGAAGGCAAGTAAGTAAGAAACACAATCGTATGCCATTTAATACAACAACAAGAAATCATGTTAAACGATTCCGACTTACCTTTAGTTACAACAAAACCTGCTTTTGCTTAATATTCATTATTAGTTAATTTTTTGTTCACTATCATAGTTTACAGTCTAGTATTTCTAGTTACGAGTGATAAACAAACAAAATTTATAATGTCCTTATGCTTACGAAGGCCGTGCAATTTCACCCTTAATACTAATCTTACAAAAGGGTGGAGACTTCAAAGCGTGAGAATTTAACAAATACAACTATTTTTGTTAGTTAATTGGAGTAATTTTCTTATAAGGATAACTTATAATGCAGTGGTTCCTAGCCTGTGGTACGCGAACCCCTGGGCGTACGTTACAGTCCGGTTGGGGGGTACACGAAAATAATATATTTGATGGCGAAAATCACCTAAAATAAAAAATAATAAATATAATAATAAAAATAAAAAATAAACATACATGTGTAATCAAGAATCGTTTTATTAATTTGTCAGCTAACACTGTTAAACACAGGTACTCAAAACAAAGTAATATGTACTCATTTGTGAGTACATTCGATACTTACCATAGCTCCGAATACATTTTTCATTTTTGTAAAAGACATGTACTCAAGCATGAGTAAAAAGAGCAGTTGCTTTTGCCTACATAGGCTGTCTTCATAAACCACTTTGCATAAATATCAACAATTAAAACCGACTTACAGGGAATCGAACCCATATCCTCAGGTACCGCAGTCCTGTGCCTTATCCGTTGAACTCCCAGGGCGACGTGAAGAAGTTATACACAGAAGAAATGTTTAAAAGGTGTTCCAATAGAATATGAAGCAAAATAATTGAATTATAATAAATCAGTTTCCATTTAAGAAATCGACATCAAATAATGCGGAAAATCGTATTTTCAACAACTATTTTAAGTGTGTCAAGTCGCTTTGTTAAGATGGCTTAAACAGAAGCTAAAATCGACAATATTAAATCCCAAATTATGAAAGTACGATTGCTTAAATTTGAGTACGTCATCACTCATTTACGATGCGATTGTACTCAAAGAAAAACGAGTAGGTTCAGGTACTCATATTTAAGTACCTTTTTTTACAGTGAAATTTAGAACATTACTGCTTAACAAAAACAAACTTTTTTTTGTATGAGTGGATGAGTGAGAAGGGTTTTGAGGAAAGAAGATACTCATAAATGAGAAGTTTTATCAAGGGGTACGTGAGAGAGAAAAAGGATGAGAACCACTGCATTAGTGCAAATATTTGCTTAATGAATTCTTCGTGAAATTTTGTGGTTTAGAGATAATTAGAATCTTCCATATATAATTAGAATAGACTTGTGGTTGGGGAAAACCATTATTTCAATTCGTAAAACCCGCTAATGATTTCTATACCCTTTGATAACGCTGCAAACTTTAATATGGCTAACCTGAAAAAATAGTGTATTTTCGCTGATTTCATTAAAGAACCGAGATAGCCTATTAAAAATTTTGATATTTAGAAAGAAAGCGCAGTTTTGTTTTTAAATGTTTGAGTCGCAAATTTAAAAAATGTATTAATGCACTGCAAAAAAGGTACTTAAAAATGAGTACCTGAACATATTCGTGTTTCTTTGAGTACAATTGCATCGTATATGAGCGATGATTTACTTAAATTTTCTGTTCAAACCATGTTAACAAAGCGACCTCACAAATTTAAAATAGTTGTTAAAAAGATGGTTTTCCACATTATTTGATGTCGTTTTCTTAAATTGAAACTGAGTTATAACAACTCAATTATCTTATTTACCATTCTTTCGGCACACAATTTTTAACATTTCTTCTGTTTATAACTTCTTCAAGTCGGCCTGGTAGTTTTATGGTTAAAGCTCTGGACTGGTGCTTGAGAATCTGGGTTCGATTTCCGGTAAGTCTTGGTTGTAATTGTCGATATTTATTGAAAAGGATTTATGGAGGCAGCCTAAATATTCTGGTATCTGCTCTTTTTAATAATTGTTTCTCACTGTACTCATTTTGGAGTACATGTCTTTTTCAAAAATGAAACTTACGTATTCGGAGCTATGACAAGCGTCGAATGTACTTAAATATTAGTATAATTTTACTTTTTATTTGAGAAACTATTTTTAACAGTGTAAAGCGTTTTGCTTCAAGATCAAAGTTTACAATTCAAATTTAAATAATATTTTCGCTCAGGTATTTTTACTAAGCACTTTTTAAATTTTTCTAGTGATGGTAGCAAATTGTATGAAACAATTGAATATTTAGATCTTTATTCTAAAAAAATATTTTTATAAGGAAATTCGAAATCCGCGACCGATTTTATTAATTGATTAAAACACGTAATACAATTTCCAGAGTACTAGGTCATTGGCTATTTGGCAAAAAAGAATAAACTTTTACAAGGCAGCTTGTCACTTTTTTATATTGTCCTAAAGCTTAAGGCCTTCTAGTTTTCAATATGTTTTAAGAAATCTTTCCGATTCCATGACATCTATTGCCGGAAGAGGACAATTTTTTCTTTAAAGAACGCCGTTTTTCTCCCCTTTCACTATATGAGTCAATATACTATTATGCTTCTAGATAAATGGCTCAAGGTTGATAACCTAAGTTATTGAAGATAAAGAATATTCGAAAAGCATTTGTATGTCAAACCCTTTGTATTGAACAAAAACTGAATGAAGAAAATATGTCAATTACTAGTTGATAGTTTGCAAATGATCAACGGAAAACGATAAAAGTTCAAAACATATCTGTTTCTAACCTCGCACTCAAACCACTATTTAAAAATATTTTAGTTTTAATTATAAATCTGAATTTTTTATGAACAATTTATTCCATTCAAACTTATTTGAAAGTTTGATAACTTAAATTTAAAAACGTATTTGATTTTGGCAGTTTTCTTGTAAATAATAAATGAATAAAATTAAAAAAATAAATAAAGTGTTTAAAACAAATTACAGAACATGCATTTTTCGAGATGCAAAGGTTTGTTTAAAAAAACCTTTTTTGTTTTGTTGATAAACTACGCGGGTACATTTTGAAACCGAAACCACTATTTATTAATTATTTTTCCATTCATCAATAAATTTACGATAAATACAGGGTAATTCTTCTCAAAATAAAATTAATTTTACTTCTTATTCTTTTTTAGTGCCATCTAGTGGTGGTTTTTAACGATAAACATTCCTTATGCAATATTTTTTTTTAATTTGTAACATTTGAATATTTATAGCAATTGCAATTTTTTCATTCATTTCATAGATATATTTTCATAATTAAAAATGATTTAATTGTTTGGTGGAAAGAAAAATATTAGCAATAAATAAAAATAGCGATTTTTTAAAGACTTTTTAGAGTTATTATAATGTTTTTTATTCTATAGTAAAAAAATGGAATTCAGAAAGTTAATTGATTTTTATTTAATTTGAATCAACTCGGACACTTAAGTAGATTAATTAGCATTTATTTTATATTTTTAGAGAAAACGCATAGAAGAGAAAGTGAATATTGTTTAGAAATTCATTTTTAAATTAGTTTTGGCTTTGTTTATCTATTCTAGCTCTTCTATTCGTCTCGTCAGCTCTTTTATAAATGAAAATTTTCCTCGTAAACTACTTGAAAATCATTTAAAAAAGAGCGCATGATTTCCTCAGATAACTTCTAACAAAATTAAAGTAAATTATCTTTAAAAAATAAAATAAAATATCAGGACATCATTGGTTTTATAAAGCCCTAATTCGAATTAAAATAGTTTTTTTGCAAAAATAAATCAACGCAGAAGAACAATGTAAAATAAAAAACAGATTTTGATTTAAATAAGTGTAATTCATTTATTTTTCGAATTTTCAGTGAAACACTTCATGTAAATAAAAGGATATCGAAAAAATGTTTTCTAATTTCAAAACACCACATAACCTTCAAATTTTCCGAAATGTGATTGTATACTACACTTTCATTAAAATATAAAAATATAGCAATTTTAAAGCAGTTGAAAATTTTATATTTGATCTAGGAATCCGGTTTTACTGTAAAAAATCGAAATATATAAACGATTTTTTAAGAAAAGGATCGATTCATAACTATTATTCAAAGCTACAAGTTTGTCAACAAAATAAAATGAATCACTGAAATTAAAAAAAATGACATATTAACTGAAGTTATTTAAACATTTGTTTTAATGAAGTTTAAAACTAGCTTTGTTTTACTGGGAAAAATCCAACTGGGCCTGGAAATCCCTGTTAAAAATAGGTATTCAAATATAAGTAAAATGTACTCATTTTCAATTTCATTTGATGCTTTATAGCTCCGAATACATAGGCTTCATTTTTGAAACAGACATGTACTCAAAAATGAGTAAAAAGAACAGTAGCTTTCCTACAGAGGCTGCCTTCATAAATCAATTTCGACAATTACAACATAGGGTCAGTTACAACAACCGGGAATCGAACCCAAGTCTTCAGCACCGTTGTTCATAGTCTTATCCGTTAAGCCATCGAATAAGTTATAAATGGAATTAAAGTTAAAAAGGTGTGCTAAAAAAATGGGAAGTAAGATAATTTAATTGTAATTACTTAGTTTCCGTTTAAGAAATCGACATCAAATAATGTGGAAAACCATCTTCTGAACAACTATTTTAAGTGTGTCATGTCACTTTGTTAAGATGGCTTGAACAGAAGTTGATATTAGCACTATTACACCACACTGCTAATTTTTTGCGAAAGTACGGTTGCTTAAATTTGAGTACGTCATTGATAATTTATGATGCAATTAAAAAAACAAGTACGTCCATGAACTTATTATTAAGCAAATTTTTTTACATTGTTAATACACTTAAACGTGCTTAAAATTGAAGGGAATTTCAAGTTATTAAAATTACGTAATCACCATAAAGAACATTTTAAAATTCAAAATGGTACATTGGGTTAATGTATATAATTAAAAGTAAATTAACACAGGGATTTTCATTTTCCTTGATGACTTAAATATGCTAACGAGTTAAAATATTTTTCGATTATGATTCTGCTTTTTGCAATTGGAATAATTTTTGCCAAACGACAATACAAAATATAAACTGGTTTCAGGTTTTCACCGACGACATTGCTTAACTTGTTATTGAGTATAGTAGTTAAAGGAAGATTTTGAATGATAGGGTTAGAATGTATAGGACACAGTAGTTAACTTTTACAGTTTTATTTTTCTTACAAGTAAAATAGCCTATTAAAATAAAAAGATTATGGAGATTTTTCAAATCTTTTTGGTTGTTTTATATATATTTTAAAAATATACATCGCAAAGAAGTATGAAAAAGTACACTTTTAGTGTTTACTTAATTAAGTGGAACATACTCTGGAAAATGGAAACTTGTTGTAGTTTGAAAACAATATTAGTTAGTATTTTTAAATTAAAAAATAAGGAACTATTTTAGTTCTACAAAAATGTTTTATATTTAAAATTCCGCTTTATGCAAAAAAAAGTTTAAAAGCACCTTAAAAAAAACAATGTTTGTAAAATGGCTGCTTTTTATTTTACCATGTGTCTTTATGCTTTCTGAATTAAATTCCATTAACGTAATGTTAAATGAAGCTTTAAGAATAGTAAAAAATATTCAAATGCACAAATGTCTTATTGTCAATAATTTCCCTTTATAGCGTTTTCCCGCTATATATTACGCTATATGCAACGTATATTTCCAGAAAAGATAATATACTTTGCATTTTAGATTCATCTAACAAGATATGTCATTGTTTTAAAAATAAAGTAGTTTCCTAAGGTAATTATGATTAGGCAGTAAATGTAATAAAAAAGTACAAGAATATTTCAGTTATTTTTTTAATAAAAAAATAATTCATTTGTAAAAGTAAAAAAATCAACATTAAATTCAAGATTTTCATATGTGATATGATGCAACGTATATTTCCAGAAAAGATAATATTCTTTTAATTTTAGATTCATCTAACAAGATATGTCATTGTTTTAAAAACAAAGTAGTTTATGATTAGGCAGTTAATGTAATAAAAAAGTACCAGAATATTTCAGTTATTCTTTTTATAAAAAAATAATTCATTTGTAAAAGTAAAAAAATCAACATTAAATTCAAGCATTTCATATGTGATATGATGTAACGTTTATTTCCAGAAAAGATAATATTCTTTTAATTTTAGATTCATCTAGCAAGATATGTCATTGTTTAAAAAACAAAGTAATTTCATAAAGCAAATACGATTAGGCAGTAAATATAAGAAAAAAGTTCAAGAATATTTCAGTTATTTTTTTTATAAAAAAATAATTCATTTGTAAAAGTAAAAAAATCAACATTAAATTCAAGCATTTCATATGTGATAAAAGAGCTTTATTCTTATAGAATGTTACAAAATCAAATATGCATTTTTGTTTGAAATAGATTTATTAAAGTCATAAATCTCTTGTAGAATTTGTTATGAGTAACATATAAATTGAAGTAGTGAGAAAAGGAACTGTACTAATATAATGCAACTTCATTGGACTTATACTGTTCTTCTAATCATCTATTCAATTATATATTGTACCTTTTGTTTTTCAGTACATAAACTACAGGCACTGTATCGGTATAGATCTAGTTCATATTATATTAACTCGGGTTTTTATGTCTAATTCGTTGTGAAGTTATTATTTTTGTTTGGAAATAAGATTAGTTTTACGTTTTAATAAAATGTCAAACATGCAATAATTAAAAACTTTGTGTTTCATTTAATAAAATAATTTACATTAATAAATAGAAGTTGCACTACAATCGCATTCGAATTTATAGTAATGTTTTAAAAATAGTCCTTGTTTTTTTAGTTGTTATATTTTAATAGATAGTAATTAAAACTAGAATTCGAATTGCAAGAATTTTGAAGTAGGTTAACTGAATTTTTTAAAAAATTTAGTCGCAGTTTTTTTGCTTAACTTTTAACAACAACTTTTTCGTTTTGATTCCTTTGATTGTGTCGAGCCTTGTGTGTATTTTATTCAATGTATCCTCTGGTAAGGTCCTTTCTCTTGATAAAATCCACATATTTTCTGCAAAAATATAAAATAAAAATGGTTTAATAATAATTTCTCTAATGCATTTATTTAAAGTACTAATACGCTTTTATTATTTTATTGTAATAGTTTAGTTTGGAACGTTAATTGTGTTAACTAAGTTTACAGTAAGAGTACATAATTTAATCCGAAAATAAATGAATTAACATTAATTATGTATTCAAATATAAAGGATAGGTATAAAAATCGTTTTGTAATTATATATATAATTATTAAAAATTCAGAACTTGTCAGTAAGAATTGAATGTTGTTTAAATAGCATATAAAATTTTAAGATTTTTTAAGAATACAATTTATTATTAATATTTAAAATTTATGATTATTTTAGTCTATTAATACACTTAACAAAGTTAAATTTTCACTGAAGTTCGTTGTTTTCCGTTTTATTATTTTATTCGAATAGTTTAGTTTTTAACGTTAATTTACTCATTTAATTTTACAGCAAGAATACATAATTTAATCTGAATGTAAATTAAATAACATTTATTATAAATCATTAGTTTAAAAAAACGTTTTGTAATTATTCATATAATTTTTTTTAAATGCTACAACTTATCAGTAAGAACTGAATCTTGTATAATTATCTTTTAAAACTTACAATAAGAATTTTTAAGAAAAAAAAATATCACTAACATTTAAAAGATCCCTTGATGATTTTATTGTATTAAATACAATTAAAAATTAATTTTAACTTAGGTTCGCTGTTTTTATGTTTAAACGCTCACTATATATTTACAATAACATTTATATTTTTATTAAAATATTATATAATAATAGTATTACAATTTTATTCGCAGATTGATAGTATTGGAATTTTTTTTTACAAGAAACAATAATAATTGAGTATTTGTGAATGAAAGTTTGAGCTCTCACCTGTCCTAGCATGTGAGAAAGTTAACCAGATGTGATTACAGGCCCATATGATGGCGTAATTGTCATAGTCTGTATGCAGTATCCAGTATCCAGTCTTAAGCTGCACTATAGAAATTAAACATAAAACATTTTCGTAAAAAAACTCGCACTTCTAAATATTTTAACAACACATACATGATTATTATATGAAATAAAATGAAGTATTCCATATTTATGTGGATATCAGTTTAATAAGCTGTTGGAGATAGTGGAATTTGCAAAGCGGAATTGATCAAAATTGTCTGTATCCAGTCTAATAATGCATTCAAAGTCATGGGTTTAGATCCAAAAGTTCAACCGTTTTTGTCATCTTTTGTAATATTTCTGAAAGTGGATTTATATGGTTTTGAAACTAGACGGATCAATTTAATTTGATTTAAGTTTCATTAATAAAAGAATAGGCAGTATATACACAAATGGATCATTAATATGACGTCATACAGGAGCTATCTATATGACGCCATACAGTAGATATCTATATGACGTCATACAGGAGCTATCTATATGACGTCATACAGTAGATATCTATATGACGTCATACAGGAGCTATCTATTTGATGTCATACAGGAGCTAATGTAGAAATGCGATATTAGAAACGTGCAATAGCCAAAGGTTCGTTTCCGAACAACTTTGATTGTGTACATAGCTCTATTCAGTATTTACTATCTCTGTATTTTCAAGTTTAAAATACCGAAAATATATGAAGTATACGTGTAGGAATAAAGTTTTTAATCTTGATAAACAAGTGACATTTCAACAGTGCCGTGACACAAAAAATATTTCGGGGGTGTTGAAACAAGAAATTTCCTAACTTAACGATTCGAAACTCTATACTCAACAGTGCTGAAAATTCCCAGTTCAAACTTATCGACATTTTTTCTTTTTTTTTTTTATATATATTTTAGGTAATATGCCAGTTCTCTCACAAGCATTGATTTGTTGCACCTATATTCCAATGCAGTGTCCGTTCTGAGGTCTAATTTAAATGTAATCTTACAAGTTGGACAATTTCTAATCTGCCCTAGATTTCATTCGTTAATAATATTCATTTTCTTCAGGCATTTTCCCAACTAGGGTTTTTTAGAATTGAAATTCCCAACTTTCAGGGTTTCCAGATTATTCCCCCCCCCGGTGCGAAGGGCCTGCATTTCAATTAAGAAATAAATAAGCTTTCAATGAGCAAAAACGCCATTGGAACACTTTCTTCAATTCCCCATTTCAGGCTCCATCATATCGGAAATTAAAATAAGTAATTATATGTACCAAAACAACATGATGCATTATTTATTAGGACAATTAACTCTCCGATTATACTTCAAACAAACTTCTAATACGTAGTATACTTCTAACGTTAGTTTTCGTAGTTTAAAATCAAATTATGAGAAGCATTTCTGAGACAGACTTTCTAATTGCTAATACGATTAAGGAAGTAAACAACTCTCAATATATATATATATATATAAAAAAATCTCTAAAACATTTCAATCCCTCAACAGGTTTTCCGAATCCTTGGTATAATACCATTGAAGAACTTTCATTTCATGAAATTTCGAAACGTCTCCCGTTTCTTGATTAATTTATTCATCCAACTCGGGTCGTGTAAATAAGTAACCCTTTACTTACGGTCACTGAGTCTGAGTCGCATTTTGGCCGGTTGGTCTTTGTCGGGGACTTTGGCAATGAGACGAATGCTCTTTCTCAGTTTCCTGTGCAGAAAGAAAGGGGGGAAAATAAACTTGTTTTGATATTCATGCATTTGACAACTGTGCGAGAAATTAATTTAGGGATATCGGATTTTTCGGTGATTATCTATCTGGCTTGTTGGTCAAGGTGGGCGAGTGAGCGTTCTTGAACATCTTTTCACCTGTGTTAATTGAAGCTTTGGATGTGAAGTTGGATAGCTCGGAGATTTGTTTTTGTGTGGTTTAGTATACATGACTCATGTGGATATCGAAAAATCCAGGTATGATGTATTTATTATTATTATTGTTCGTATCAACGTAGAAGTTACATATTAATAAGATTATTATTAACATTAATATTAATATTAAGATTAAAACTGGAGTTATCTTAAATAATAAGATTAACTGTGAATTGTACTGTGTATTTAATATTACATGGAACGAAGCATTTCCAGTTGGGTAGTCAACTTTACCTTCCTTGAAATATTCAGTTAATTAACTGAATATTTCAAGGAAGGTTTGTAGGAACCAGTGGCGGCTCGTCCACTACAGCAAGTACAGCCGAGCTGCACCTAAATTCAGTATTTTAAAACTAAAATAACATATTTTACTAATTTTCTTAAATGAAGATTATAATTGAAAATGAAATTTCTACGGTAGTAAACAAAGTCTCCAATAAATAGCAAGCCTGTTACCGTAATATACAATTCAGGAGGGGGAAAACTCCATTCAATCAAAACTGCTGCCAAAAAGCGAAATTCGAAATCAGCTGCATCGTTGCTATGGTAACCTCTACGTAGTATGGAGATTCCTCCCCATGCTAATGCACTGCATTTGTGAGAAGGTACAGCCGAAATGAATTTTCTTGTTTTAGCTGCACTTGAGATTCGATATGCTCATTGGCTCGTCCGTGAAACGCTGGGATGGGTGGGTGAAACGATAAATTACGAGAATATCTCCAAACGGAAATGGTTTTCGTGATACATTTACTGTGTGTTGTTGTTTCAGGACATGGTCCTGCTGTTGTTTTGTTATTTAAGGTAATATTAAAATTGTCCGATTCGCATGCTTAAAAGAAAGGCGGATTGCTTTCATTTTCAAAAAATAAGTAGTGTTTACTATTTTTTTTGCATGTTATCATTTCGTAAAAATTTAGAGTAAACTTTCATTTGAGTAGTAAATAAAATAGAATTTCCGTTCATGTATGGGTTGTGGAAAATAAGGGGGGGGGGGGGGGGGGGGGGGGGATTCACATGATTTCGGCTGCACTAACATTTTCGACCACGGGCCGCCACTGGTAGGAACATATCGATCAACATACGAATAGTATTTATTAATATTAATTCTGGTGAGAGAATTCAGATTCGACTTACCAATCTTCAGATATAAAGCTCAGATAGCTAGCTCATTTAGAGGGCTTAATAATTTAACAATTTAAATATTCAAGTTAAGTTTATGTAGATTTTTTTATGATCTCTCTTTATAATAAAGTTACTCCGAACAACATCGTAAGAGAGAGTTTTCACTCGCCCAGCCCGCCAGTTTTTAAGGATCTCTTTGTTGTGTAGCTTATAGTTTTTTTGTGAGGGCGCAAAAGTGCTGTTCATAGGTCAGTTCAAATAGGGGTGTATCTTGTCGGCTTGACCCCGATTCGAGAAATCATCTCAAGCCGTCGATTGGTAACCGGTGAGAAGAAAGGGTCTCATACATTCAGTTTGTTGCATACGAAGTCTCCAAAAAGTCCGGCCTTTTGTTCAGCTATTTTATGATGGGGGTCTCAGAATAGGAAAGCGTGCGACTCCTTGTCACTTAAGTAAGGGATTTGCTGGAGAAAGTGGGGTGGAATATATTGTAATATATTGTCTCACCAAATAAATGTAGTTTGCAATTGGCATAAACCCAAGGCAATGTTAATTTTGTTTTGTTTGATAGCGATTGAAAGGCTTAGTGAAAAAAAATATATTTTATATTTTTTGCGAGCCTTTCGGCGTACAGGAACTTTAATGCCAGCGACATCGATTTTTATTTGATTTATTTTATAAATCAAATTCTTTCTGATATAGTCTACTGTTGCACATACTAACATATATTTGTTCACTGCAACTATCAAACGTCGATGATTCGATGGCAACTCGCCTAGTTAACATTTTCTCCTCCGATGAGAACATTATTCTTTCCGCTAACAATCGTTTCTATGAGTATGTTATAC
Source organism: Troglohyphantes excavatus (assembly GCA_963932185.1). NCBI lineage: Eukaryota > Metazoa > Arthropoda > Arachnida > Araneae > Linyphiidae > Troglohyphantes > Troglohyphantes excavatus. Next base: position 9,679,832 of record OZ010667.1, read on the forward strand.
GATATATGGCGAAAACTGGCACCCGTTTATGTTTGTCACGTGATCGATAGGTGGCCAATAGGGATGGGTGTTGTGTAATGGGGCCGTTACGGCCACGATCCGGAAGCTTCCGTACATATTGTTTTTTTTAACAGTACAACCCTGCCACCGAAGTTCTTTTTACTCTGTTATTGAGAATATGCCCCCCCCCCCCCCTTCTTTGATATGCGGTGCCCGTTCATAAAGCGAACTTATATAATGTTTCTGTCAAATAATATTACCAGGTAAACTAGAAGAGTTATCCAGAAAAGTCGCACAGTTCGTTTTACATGGTATTTACAGATAAAGCATGGCCAGCAGCTGTGAACGATATTTCAAATACAAGTCTGCGTTGCCCGCACTGCTATCAATATGTTACAAAAAAATTACATTGATTAAGTATTGAGAAATGTCGCTTGAATTTCGGAGACTTACAGGATGGGTCCTTTCCCCTCTGTGATGACTTCGACGGACCCGTCTCCGTATCCAGAGTACGAAAAGTTGGTGGACACACACTGCGAGCCCACTTCCAGGACGGACATTGTTCTTTCGATCTCAAACCACTGTCCTGAGAACTGAGGAAGATATTGAGATATTAATTTGCGATATTTTCTTAATGTGTTCGGAGATAAATTGAAGAAAGGTATAAATGCTCATTCATTACTCAATTGCTTATTTATTAAAATAAGCAGTGAGCATAAATCTGAAAGAAGGATACTATTGAGGCAAAAGGGTAAATCTACACCTACGAAATCACATTCGTAACAATTCCATTTGAAAATTATGGTGTGCAATACCAACTCCCTTTCCACGTAACTTCAAAGTGAAACCTATGTAAGAACTTTTAATTTGGAGGATAAACCACAGCATCTTGAAACCACTATGCTTTTAAAACATTTCTATATTTCTAGAGACTCGTTAGAAGTATATAAATATATAGATTTAAAGTATATAGATTTATATTGTAAAAGTACATGGATTTATAGATTTATAGTACTATATTTATAGATTAGTAGTACTATATTTATAGATTAAAAGTATATACATTTATAGATTGGAAGCGCATATATTAGAAGTAAATAGATTTATAGATGAAAAGTGCATATATTAGAAGTATATAGAACATTAAACATATTATAATCGTATTTATTTTAATTTTTAAATGTAAAATATAACAAACTTCAAATATAATTAGCCGCAATAACAACTATCCCGATTTTAAACGTATCTTTCTGCAATGATCAAGATCTCTAAATGCTTTTTAGACCTCAAAATATTAACCTATGAATTTCTCTAGATATATGATAAAAATATGAAATCTAGAGATATGACATATATTTGAACTCTAGATATATGACATACAAATGAACTCTGAAGATATGACAGACCTACGAACTTTATGAACTCTAGATATATGACATGCATACATATGATCTTTAGATATATGACATACCTATGAACTCTGAATATATGACATATATATGAAATGACAAACATACAAAACGTCTTTATTAATATATATATTAAAAAAAATCCGAACATAAAAATACACACTAGTAAAAAATTCGAAATTATATTCCAAATATAGCAAACCGCAAGGTCATATAATTCCCAATTAAAGCTAAATCGTTTCTTCAATTTCTGATAAAAAAAACCAACAAAAAAAACCTAATTACATTAATCGGTGTACAATTAAAAAATGATTTATCCTCAAACAAACGTTTCTGCGAGGTAAGATTCATTGCACTCAAAACTTCCAACTCGACGATGGTGTTTGATCCGCCATTGCAATCCAAGTAGGCTTAGCTCAAGGAGCACGACTTCATATCATTTCCGTGTTATTTATAATTGGAGGTGTTAATTTTCGAATCGGTTTCCTCACGCTCGTTTATTGAGTTGTTTACTCGCTAAATCCGATTACTGGAAACGGTGTCGTCGCATGAGGAAAAGAGGCTAAATGTCTTCGTCCTATGAGAACCCAGTACTTGCACAATGATTTCGAGCTTCTATTTTTGATATCCCACCTTGTATGCGGTATATAATCGAATTAAAGTTTTTTTTTTTTAAAAGTAATATTTAAAAGTTTTGAAGGTATTCTATTTGGAGTTTTCAACATTTTATTCTCGAAGTAAGTTATTTTCTGGAATTTAAATTATTTTAATTGTATCTAGTTTTAAGTCTATTTGTATATTAAAGTGAGAGAGTTTAGTTTTAAATGTCTAGTCATTAAAAGTACAGGGTTGGCAAAGGTCATTGTTTGATTATATCACATTTACCTGTAATAACTTATCAAAATATAATCTTTTCTCAAATACTTCGCTTATATTATAAACAAGCCGCATAGCTTTATTAGCGACAAAGAGAGTAGTTAAAATCATAGTAAAAAAATGGTTTATATGTATTAAAACAGCCAATGACTGTCACCCATCAAATTATGATTATCTTGTATATACGTATTTGAATTTTTAAATGATAATAAATTATCAATACTTTATTTTTAAATTTTAATAAAATATATTCGTGATTTGGAATTAAAGAACGGAGCTGAAAAAAATCATCAGGATTAATTTCTTTTCGATTTTTTTTAATGTGGAAGTAGTGTTAATTGCGTTTAAGATAGAAATAACTAAATTGTAATGTTATTCAAATAAATTATAATTGTGCTACTATACATATATACTTCAAAAATAATAAGATTCATTGGATTCGAATAACTGTAATCCAACTAAGAAAATATGAATTATATTTTTTTATTATGATTAAGCGTTTTGATTTAAGTGTGATGTAAATTAAAAAAAAAAAAAATTTACAATACTAATGCAACACATTTAATAATTTATTAATATTGTTTAATAATAATAGCTTGATATGATATAATTATTAATTTAATAGCATAATGTTTAATGTGATTTTGATATTTGTAAAAATATACTTTATAATTTAAATAAAATGATTAAGAAATGACAGGAAAATCTGATATAAAATTTACAAGGGATGAAGTTTAAAAAAAAAATATATCATACGAATCTTTATTGTATTTTATTTTAAATTTAATTAATTTGAATTATTGGAATATTAAAAAATAATTTAATTTGAATTGATTGTTTAAATATTGAAAAAATGTTTTGTTAATAAATAAAATTATTTACTTATTTAGAGATATTAATTTTTAGGAAATGCATTCTTTTTAGAATGTCCGTTTGGGGAATTTGAAATAGAAAAATATTTATTAGGAAAAGGATATTAATTCAAAATAATTTAAATGAATAAGTTACCTATTGAAAATTCTGGTATCTAATAATTAGCATTTAATAATATCTAATATCTAGTGCCAGTCCTAAGGACCCTATAACTTTATGAAGGGGTGCTAATATAAAAATTGTTTTCTATTTCGCTTAAAATTTTTTTGATTACATAATGTATTTAAATATATATATTCTGATATTTCTACTAGAATGCATTTTTATATTTAATGATATATAATGTGTGTAACCATGAAAAAGAAATAATGCTCAATTTTTAAATATTTTTAATCTGTGAACAAACCATTGGCCATAAATACCGCAATAAAGATAATTTCACAAATTCTACTTTAGTAGGTTTGTGCCTCATATAAAGGGAAGAAACGAGAACACTCCTTCTTAATTTTGAATCACGGTCAGAAAACGACGTTTGAGATAGCACCCTACGCAACCTTAATGGGCGTGTGACGGTCACTTCATATACCCGACTCTTGGGCTCGAATGATCACTTTAGGCTGACATAGCACAACCAAATATATAAGCGTAGCACAACCAATGTCCTCGGTTCGATTCCGAGTGACTGCCAAGAGCATACATTGGTCCATGACGGATTTAACATGCACCAGTCCCCTACATAGGATGGTGGAAGGAATGATTTTTACTACCCTTCAATTATCCGACTGCTACATACTTGGTGGGGATCTTCGAGCATGAATGGACTGTAGTAGAGCGAATATGACGTCATAATCATGAAACCAACATCCCAGACCGAATGGCCTCAGACACGTGCCTTCTTTTCAAAATTATGAATTCAAAAATACTCGCGATTGTCTGATGAATTCGGAAATGTATAACAGTGAAAATGTATGAATGTAATGACGTAATTAGCCACATGTCTGAGGCCATACATGTTGGCCTTTTATTTGATGTTAGCGTGATTATAACGTTATGTTTCCTCTACTATGAAGAATCCATGCTGGAAGGTGGGGAAGGTACCGCGCCCATCGGATGGTGAGCTCGAAGCCATCGCCCTTCGGCTACCACCGGCCCACTTTGAAATATAAAGAAGACATATGTGCAATGTGACTTGATGGTGTAACCGATCCGATAATTGTTAGAATTTTAACCCTCCCCCATATAAAAATCAACAGCGCCTTGCAATCACTTTCACCTACGTCAAGCGTAGGGGGGGTCAAGGAAGGTTATGAGTGGGGAAGGTGATTGGTTTCATTAATCACTCGGCAAAGAAGTTCCCGGGGTTTTGACCTCTCAACTTGTAATAAACAACCGTAATTGCAGTATTAGCGTTGATTGTTTTTTTTTAATGTTATGGTATTGATATATTAGACAAATAACAATCATAAATCTCAACACTGATATTCGGATATTAACGAATTTCTATACTTTTAATACATGCGTTATGAATTGATGAATTGTGTACGCGTTAAAACAGTAAATCCATGAAGGAATTTAAAATAGTTAGAAAATTATTATTTAATTTATATTCTTTTATTAAACATTAATTCTTTTTTTACTGAATGTCAATCAAACTGTATGCATTTCTTACATAGGTAATTTTTATATTTTTTATTTATTTCAATCTACAATAATAAATGAGTCTGTATGTGGATCGCAAAACATTTACTTCCTCTGCGTATATAAGGCTGAATATTTATATATTTCACTGAGTTTATTTTTTCCACTGAGCTAAAATAATATAGACACTGGAGCAAGAACTAAGCGTGCGCGGCCACTTCACACCTTTTTGGGAGAAAGTAGGAAACATATTTTTTAATAAAAAAAGTTGCGCAGATTTAAAAACACATTTCTGGTATTCAAAAATACATTGTATGTTTTGACATACTTACTTTCTTCTTACAAGAAAAAGATTCCACAAACATTAATTAATTAATCAAATACTCAAAACCGACACAACACACACGACTAACTGTGCAATAGCCAATTTAGAACGTTTTCTCATCCTGTCTTAATAATAGCATGCTGTCGTCCAAAACATCCACAAAAAATTAACGGGGTGTATACGGGACTGGTGCACAATAAATGTGATCGGGGTTCAATGTCCCGACGTCTATTGACGGCGTTGGGTGCCAGCTCAAGTACATCTGACCATGGTTCAAAAATACGATGCATCGTTTCCGGGTCTTTCTTTCGAGATAGGCCCCGAACCGTCGCCAATAGCCCACTGTGCAGCTCTAGTGCGACTTTAATTAACCAAACCAAAAACCTAATAGTATGCATCCGCGCGAATCTGTAAAGTACATTATCGCTCAATGGGAGGCCTCACTAAAATGTTTATATTATTTTAGCTCAGTGATTGTTTCAGTGATATGTTCTTAATTCAAATGAGTTTCGCAAACTTCATTTCCAGTAACATATTTTTAATTTAAATAAGTATCGGATACTTCATTTCTATTATTTTTTCAATGGGAGTCCTCACTGCAGTGCATATATCATTTTACCTCAGTGATTTTATCAGTGATATGTTGTTAATTAAAATAAGTATAGAAAACTTCATTTCCAATTATATAATTTTAATTTAAATAAGTATCGGATACTTCATTTCCATTTTTTTTAAATGGAAGTCGTCACTGCAGTGCTTATAAAATTTTACTTCAAAGATTTTATCAGTGATATGTTCTTAGTTCAAAGAAGTATCGGATACTTAATTTCCAATTATATATTTTTAATTTAGATTAGAATCGGATACTTAATTTCTATTCTATTTTTCGTTCCATTGCAGTCTTCACTGCAGTGCTTATATAATTTTACCTTAAAGATGTTATCGGTGATATGTTCTTAATTCAACGGAGTATCGGATACTTCATTTCCAATTATATATTTTTAATTTAGATAAGTATCGGATGATTAATTGCTATTCTGTTTTTTTTCAATTGGAGTCCTCACTGCAGTGCTCACATAATTTTACCTAAAATATTTTTTCAGTGATATGTTCTTAATTAAAATAAGTATCGGATACTTCATTTCCAATTATATATTTTTAATTTAGATAAGTATCGGATGTTTAATTGCTATTCTATTTTTTTTCAATTGGAGTCCTCACTGCAGTGCTTATATAATTTTACCTCAACTATTTTTTCAGTGATATGTTCTTAATTAAAATAAGTATCGGATACTTCATTTTCAATTATATATTTTAAATTTAGATAAGTATCGAATACTTCATTTCTATTTTTTTCAATGGAAGTCCTCACTGCAGTGCTTATATAATTTTACGTCAAAGATTTTGTCAGTGATATGTTCTTAATTCAAATAAGGATCGACTACTTCATTTCCAATTATATATTTTTAATTTAGAAGAGTATCGGATACTTCATTTATATTTTTTTCAATGGTGCCCTCACTGCAGTTTTCATATAATTTTTAGCTTAGAGATTTATCGGTGATATGTTCTTAATTTAAATAAGTATCGGATACTTCATTTCCAATTATATATTTTTAATTTATATAAATATCGGATACTTCATTTCTATTCTATTTTATTTCAATGGGAGTCCTCACTGCAGTGCTTATATAATTTTAGCTCAGAGATTTTATCAGTGATGTGTTCTTAACTCAAATAAGTTTTGGATACTTCATTTTCATTTTTTTAAATTTCAGTTTCAGTTATTTTTTGTTCTAATGTCGTTTCTTGATTATAAACTTACAAAAAAAAAATGCTACATTTTTTTAAGGAACATTTTTAGTTATATAAGTAATTATATTGAATAAGTTTCCATTTTCATTATTATGGCCTTTGCAGTTTGTGAAGATGAACTGCAAGAGGAAAATAATCAAGATAGATTAACTTTATTTCATCCATCACAGTTTTACGTTGAAATTGGGCGTAACTCGAATAAGCTTCAAAATAGTTCTCCGCCCAATTTTTACTGCTACTGTCTGTTACTGGGTACAACGTTCTTTAATATTTACTTTCCTTGACGCGTTCGCTTTTTTTTATGTGTTTTGTATGCTGTGTGCTATTTACAGGCGTACAACCCACAAATGCATTAAATAAGTTTTGAAATAGAAAATTTAAGTCACTATTAAAACCGAATCGTTCACCAAATGATTATACGCCAAAGAACGATTAAATAATTTTTGATTGAAAATTACAATTTTTATGGATTTCAACTAAACAACTTTTTTCCCCCTTAAGTTTTCTCTTTCTTGGTTAACTTTGGAGAAGGTCGTTAGTGTTATTTTTTCTGGTTGTTTGAATGGAACGGTATAGCTTCAAAACCAGATATATTCATTTTATTTACAATTTTAGATTGTCATTGTTTAAGGGATACCCAAAACCTTATTTGTTTATTAATGAATTCTGAAATACCATTTTTTTTATATTATTCGAACATCTTTTTCTGAACAATAATCAAAAACAAAAATATATTAAAAAAAATATTTTTTGCTATTTTTTGCGTTTTTTAAGCTTAAATAGACTTTTTTTAAAAACACTACTCTTCCTTCAACATTACCCCCTTTATACGGTGAAGTTACTGTTGGCGGAATTGAAGAGCACGATCTCAAAACTATATAGCTAGCAAAAAAAAAAAATAGTCATAAAAACCTTCATCGAAATTGCGAAATTGAAGGTTCATGAAGAAATTGGAGAAAAAAATGCATTTTTTAATTTTTTAATATTTTTTTTGCTTCAAACCGTTAAAAAAATCTGCATTTTTCCTTCAAAAATTTCAATGCTTCAAAATTGAATATTTTTAAAGTTTTTTTTAAGGTTTTTAACAGCTTTTATGACGGAATTTAAAACAAAAACTTTTATTTTAATAGATTTTCAAGAAAACATACAATTTTTCTGCATCAAACCCTCATTTTTATAGTGTTGAAAAAAGATTTAGGGTGATATTTTTTTTATTTGTGCTTATTTTCGTGCAATACATAAAAGTTGACTTTAACAATTGAAAAAAAGATTAAGTTCAGCATGTCAAGCTTACATCACATTGAATAAATTGGAAAAAATCATATACAAGATTCGATTTTAGTGCAATAACCGTTTCTAAGATATTTAAAAAAAACATTTAATTTGAGATATTACTTACCTTGTCCAAATCGAAATTTTCTTGCACTTTAGGCTCTGGACATTTTCCAACAAATGGAAACTGCCCAAAAGCCAGGTGTAATGAACACATGAGAAGGCATGCCGCATATATTAGCCTCATCTCCATATTTCACAGTTCTACAGAAAGAAAGGGCATAAATACATGTTGCGAAAATAAAATTAGACAATTATTAAAGTCATTCATTATATAACATAGTTTAAAAAATTTCAAAATATTTTATACTTAAAATATGTAAAATTACCACTTATATATAGTTTTAAAAATGAGTTTTTCTGATTAAATTTCTGTATTTTTTAATTAAAGCATATGATTTTAATTTTTGATGAATACTTACGCACAAAAAAAATAATCAGACAATCTATAGAAGATGGCATACGTATTGAATTTTGCTACATTTGAATTCAAACTCCAGAAGTAAACATTGAAACAGAAATCAAATCGTGAGTGGAAAAGCACATGTGGTTTTGACATCACAATGGTTAAATAACGAACATATTATTATTTTTATGTTAAATTGCTTTATTTGTCAAAAAAATATTTGTTATTGTGTGAGTATTTATAATAAATGCATTTTTATTACTTCTTTGGTTAAATTTTTGTTTTTTATAATTATAGTGTTAATCCTAATAAGTTTTTAACCAAAGGGTACACTGATTGTATGTTAAACTAACCCGATGTTATTTGATTATAAAATTATATATAACTATAGCATGCTTGCGTGATAATTATCTCATGAATTCCCCTCCTACACACACACCCCAAACTATTTCTTTTTCAAAAAATTATAAAAGTTTAACGTTTCTGCTCATTCATAGATGGCAACATTGTCAACGGTTTGTTTAAAAAACACGTTTAAACTAATTATTTTAAACGCATTTAAAAAAAAAAACGTTGAAATTTATGAGATTAACATACGATTTGTCACTGCTCCTGAAAATTTTCTTTCTTTTGATACCTCATGTGTTAAGATCCGTTGTGTATTTTAGCCGTAAAAGGGATCTTTATTATAGAAATAATATATATGATGATACATTTTCTATATTATATCAACGTTTACTAGCAGTATCTATATTTACTTATTTTCCAGAGGGTCAGTCTCGTATATAAAACTAATCCTACATGCAAAACTGTGTTTTACTTCAAAAATGGTTAAAAAATTTGATACAAAAACAAACTTCGGTACTATATACTATTTCCAAACAATGAAAAAAATATTATTTCCCAGCATTTTATACTTTAATAAATGAAAAAATACCATAAACCCATAACTTCTATTTTGACGTATACAGATTTCGATTCAAAATAGATTTAGAAACTTATACAGTTGGGTCTTTCGAAAGTAACCTTTACATTTTTTAATTAAAATAACCGTATTTATAAATCTTTAGAATATTTTAAAACTATTTTTTGTTATTTTTCAATTTGTAAAAATATAAAAAAGAATACTTACCTCGAATGTATATTATACGGAAAATTGTTACGTTGTTTGTTGTAACTTCGAGAATCAATCTGTGAAGCTATTGAAAGATAAGATATAGGGCCAAATACAAACGCCAGATTGTTTTTATTACGACATTATTTTATATAGAGTTTTATCATGTGTAATACCCAGGTGAGAAAATTCCCATAGATAAAACAAATACAGAAATCGTCGAGATTGTTGTCCTTTGTTATATCAAAATAAAGCAAACCTATCTTTCTCATAAAATTTGTATACCATTTTTAAATATGAATACATATTAAATTGAGATTTTTTTTCACCTGATATTCATTTGGTTATTTTAAATGTATTGGGATCAAATATGCAGTATGCATTTTTGTAACTTAAAAAAAAACTTTCAAATGTAATAAGTATTTAGCTTTTTAATTTGTGTACGCCTTTTGTATCGCAATTAATGACATATAATATAAGTAATATATAATATCTTATTTATTATTTTAAATGTGAATTCCACATTAAAATGTTTTTTGAATCTATGCAATGCCATATTGTGTAAAGAGGTTTAGAAAATAAATGACCTATAAATTACCTAATTAAGAACAACAGGTTTTTTTTCTAAAAAAAATAATTAAATTATCTTTAGAAATAACCGTTATTTTAATTATAACTATTATGGTTTTCATGAGTTTCTCCATTGAAAAAATATTCTTTATTTAATTTCCCCATAAATTATTATAGTTATATTCGTTATTTGAATAAATAGTTTTGATTTGTAAAAGTTTTAAGTCTACTATTTATAACTTTGCTTTCTAAAAACATCTTTGACATTTGCGTTCTTACTACGGAACAGTTATTCATATTTGTGTTCTTTCCCCAGAATTTTTTATATTCAAAGAGTAAAAAATTTATAATATGTTTTGGAACTGCAAAAAAACAAGTTTAAAAACATATCAATGTTTTTTTAAACGCTAAATGATGTTCTCGTTTGTTTTAAAGAACAGGGAACCAAAATAACGGGTCGTTATGTTGTCATCTGAGCGGCGCCAATGGATTGAAATGGATTAATTTTATATAAAAATAATTATTCTCAATGTAATTATTAACTGAAATTCATATCATGAAAACATATGGTTAAATAACTTATTTTGAACTTTGACTATTTTAATTATTAAATAACAGTATAGTGGCTAGAGGGGCCACTATAATAACAGTATATTTGAATTTTTGACATGTATGTTATATAATTGAAATATCTTTAACAACATGATAATATTTAAGGAATTCTGTTTTTGTGATTGTATTTTGACGATCTATTTTTATTCTTTTACAGATTTCAGGATACAAGTTTCCCAAAAATTCAATGTCAAATATGACGCTTATAGAATACATGAAAGAAACATTGGATGCTGGAGGTATATATTTTTAAATATTTATTTCCGTATTTGCCTGTATAAATAATATCTATCTCTCTATTATTCGACCTGGATGAAGTTTTGCCCACTTGACCTTCATAACAAGAAGAAGGTCACTGTGTACATGAGATTTCGAAAAATTATCCGCAATCCTCTTACCACCCACTTAAAACAGTAATGACTTATTACTCAGACCGACAGATGGCGCCATGATGAAGAAATAGGCAACTACTCTCCCGGGCAGCGCCAGGCCATAATAGTTAGTCTATATCAGTGGTTCCCAAACTATTTTGGTTGTGGAACCCCAAAATTTGTTGCCAATGATCGAGGAACCCTGAATATTTTTTAATCAACGACTTTTCAAAATATAATAGTCTGATATTATGTGAAACAAGTATTATTTTGGTATTTCAGATTTTATTGAATTAAGCAAAACTAAAAAAATTCATCATAGAAATAATTAATAAAAATACAAAACATAAACTAAAGTAAACGGAAAATCTTTAATGTGAAGAATGCACCTGCTTCTTTGATTCCATGATTCTCTTAAAATTGGGCGTTAGGTTTGATAACTGAACTCGCATATCTGTTGCAGCATCAAGTCTGTTACGATATTTGGTTTTTGTCGCAAATTATTTTGAAAACCCAGATTCACACAAATAAGTGGTTGCAAACGGCAATAGAATTCGAATAGTCTGTTTTGCTAAATTTGGATATTCATCGAATACATCTGACCAGAATATTGTTAATGAAACTGTTCTAAATTTGGCTTCTAATTGTGTATCCGAACTCAATGCAATCAAATTTTCATAATCCATGGAATGGTAAAATTTCCGAGGAAAATGTGAATATATTAAACACCATTCTTATTTTTTTTAATCAAATAAAATTTGTCACGCGGAACCCCTAAATTTTTTTGTGGAACCCTAGGGTTCCACGGAACTCACTTTGGGAACCACTGGTCTATATAAAGAAGATTATGTGGATTTGTTTTTTTAATACAAATATATAGTTTAATTTCGAGCTTGATGAAAGTTTGCATACATGACCTTCAAAAGAAGATGGAGGTCAACGTCTACATAATATTTTGGAATACCATCTTCATGCCCCTTTCCACCCTTAAAGCAGAAAGGGTTTCTTACTAAAACCGACAGATGGCGCCACGGTGAAGAAATCGGCCAACACTCTGCGTAAAGCCCGTTCAACGCCGGATATTTCAGCTAATGTATAAGTAAAGGCAACATATACTGCGAATATCCTTTAGGAGAATTCGCGTCAGTAATTTTAAATTATTAATTAAATAATTATGTTTTAAATGTAATGCTTTATATCTTGCTTCATCAAATGGATTATAACCCACTAAAAATTTAATTAGTAGTATTGTCTAAACTAGTTTTTTTAATATAGTCCTGTAAATTTTCAATAATAGTAATTTTATTTGAATTTAACTGGTTATTATTTAGGTTAAAAAAAAAGATTTCAAATAATAATAATTTGTTTTTGTTTAAAAATTAATTTCAAATAATAATAATTTGTTTTTGTTTAAAAATTAATTTCAAATAATAATAATTTGTTTTTATTTAAAAATTAATTTAAACTTAGTAAAATTTGTTTTAAAAAAAAATTACACTCATGAATATTATTAATATATTTGGTACAGATATTAATATATTTACATGTATTAATATATTTACATGTATTAATATATTTCGTACACGTATTAATATATTTGGTACATGTATTAATATATTTGGTACATTTATTAATATATTTGGTACATGAACTAATATATTTGGTACATGTATTAATATATTTGGTACATGTATTAATATTCTCACATCTAAATATCCACAGTATTTCAGTAAAAATCTAATTTTAGATTGTGGATATGCAGAACTCTACAAAATATGCAGAAAATGCTTAATATGCAGATTATAATTTTCATGATTGGCTATGCATTCGGGAATATGTAGATGTGTGTGATGTAGGTACCAGGTTATATCATATTCGCAATGAAGAAAAATCTATATATCTCCCTAAATTAGGTTTTCTAAAGAGATGCAATTTGCAAGTCACAATGCATTCTGCGATAGCAGATTTGAGTTATTTCTATTAACGATACTAACTTTTTATCTCGAAACATTTGGCTTATAATTCTTTCTGATTTTATTTGGATTATGTAAAAAGGTCAAATATTACTTTAAAATATTTTTAATATCCAAATACCGCATGTTGCGCATAACATCATGAACAATGTATATATTAAACTCCAAAATAAATTACTAAGTTATATAAAATTATTTAATACAGCATTTACTAACACCATTCTCATTGCAAGATAGAACCACTGATCTCTAACTGTAAGTTCTGGGTGGAGACAAAGTAGTTTGTCGACTGAACTCTAATTGTAACTTCTGGAGTGCTCATAACAAATTCCTTCTATGGGAGCGGTTGAAGCCATACCGTAAGCAGCCATACTGTACCCCAACAAGTTTTCAAATGTAATTTTGTGTGTTTTTTTCCCTTCTCAAACCGTTATAGAAATGTTAAATATATTTATATATTTTATTTTCTGCATATAGGGTCAATTTGTATATCTCCAAAAATATAGTTTTTCTTTTTGCTGTGTATCCGTTTATTATTGGTTAAAATGAATTTCAAAGTTAAGCATTCAGAATGGGTTTTAATAGAAAATTAAAGAAAAAATAGCCAAAGGCACTACAATTCGGCATATTTTAGCATGTAGTACAATACACTCAAACCTGTTTTTGTGCGATTTTTTTTGTGCGGTATATGAAATTTTCAATCAAATTGGAACATAATTGATAATCTGGCTACCGAGACATATACAAGCGTTTAGTGAAACAACAGTCGTCGCAAAAACTCATGGTAACTGAAAAAATTTCAACTCTAAATGAGTGCGAGGTAGTATCTTCAAGTAACGAAAGCGATTTTGGACCAGTGTACCACAAGAAAGTTCGCGTATAGTCAGACTACGAAGGATAATAGTTATACGTTTTGAAAGTTTTGTATGTGTAAAATAAGTACATATTTAAATAAAATATTTAAAAATGTTCGCATGTGTATTTTATGAATCAGATTCCAAAAGGTTTGGCGAGATTCCAAGTAGCTGTCAACCCTCGAGTCTTGGTTTCGTTTAAAAAAGCAATTCCTAGTTATTTCGTAAGGTTTTGAGTTATTTTCTACGTGAGACTTTTTTATGCGGTCCCTCATTACCGCATAAAAAAAATATTTTTTAATTGTGTTGCGAAAACTATTTTTTATAGCTACTCGTGAAGTTTTGTTCGATTTTTTTATGCGTTTTTTTGCGGTCCCTATCCACCGCACATAAACAGGTTTGAGTTTATACGAAATATATAGGTCTAAATAGATATTAGGTACAGTTTTATCCTTCAATTGGCTTCAAGATAATAAACTTGACATATGATCAATATATGATCTTCAAGGCTGATTTTTAATAGATATATAGTAGCTAACTAACTGCTTCAGTGATTTACACCTTCTTGCACTACACTCCTATAAGAATTATTTGTTATAAACCGAACATTTATTAAAACGGACAACCTGTAGCCTCTATTAATCCGTTATAACAAGGTTATACTGTATTGCCTATTTTAATTTTATATGTTATTTTTGACAACCGACTAGGAATCCATTTGCTAATTGAGTTAATAATATTAATCCTAATCCTAATAATAATAATTAATTTATTTATATGTCTCTGTTTTCAGATCCAACAATTCGGAAATGGCCTTTGGTTGATTCCTACTGCATGCCCTTTGTGTGTACCCTCATGTACGTGTTCTTTGTCAAAAGACTGGGGCCGACCCTCATGGAGAATCGGAAACCCTTTGATCTACGCGCCCTTATGATTATATATAACTTTTCTATTGTAGCCACATACACAAGCTGTCTAATACTGGTAAGTAAAAGATCAATGTTACTTAATTGGACACTGTACTATCTAAAATTTTTAAAAACTTTTTGGGTCAAAATTTTAATGTAAATTATTTAAATTTATATAACGGAACAGTATTTCACATAAAATTTTTATAATTGGTTTATTTTTTTTTTTAAATTTAAACTTTTTCAATTTTTTAAAACTTTTTATAAAACGCTAAGGCTTTTGTTTATATATTTATATATTTTTTTACTGAATATTTTTCTCATATCCTTTGAACTAAAATGCATAAGAGTTGGCAAAAAAATTTGTATCCTATATGCATGTGATTTTTATACCAATAATTTGTTCATATAATAACACAAAAATTGTCTCTAAAACTAATTTTTGCTTTACTTTACTATTTTTTTTTTAAAGAACTTCCACTCATAGAGCGAATTAGCATGCCAATTTACAATATACACGTATTTTTCAATAAAAAAAAATTAGATATATTTCTCCTTTAATAATAAAGAAAAGCCTTAGCGTTTCCGAAAATTTATTATCAAGAAAAAACAAACACTGAGAAAAAACGAGTTAAAGTGTTCGTTCCTTAAAAAAAATACTGTTATCCGGTATAAAATCACAATTAACTCTTCAAACTCTTCAAGAAACATACATATAGTTTTAGTTTGGTAGGCATATTTAGAAGAATCCAAACTATAATCTTAGCAAAAAAAAAAGACGATAATTTTACAATTTTTTGAGTACTGTGTTCCCTTAATTATTTTCTCGAACAAGTTAAACACTTTTAAGAACACTACAGATAAATTTGCTTATATATTCTTAAAGAGATTTTGAGATTGAAGCCCTTGAAATTTTTAGTTCTTACTTTAACTGTTGTTTAAAAGAAATTTAAAATTGGCTGTCTTTGTTAGATCCCCCCTTTTAAACGCCAGATTTCATTTTTAAAACCCACAAATAAAATGCATGAAAGTTTCAGAGAAGTATTTTTATATACACATAATTACTTTAACTATGTTTTTCTTCTTGCACCTGTTTCCAGCTCGTCTACTTTTTCTTAACGACAGATGCTTACCAAAGGATTTGTTCTCCGACAGTAGTCACTATGGATGACTATACGTATCCCGTAAGTAACATGCATTCGTTAAGTCTTTATTTGCGAAGGTTGGGAATTTCGAATAGTTGAGTTGAGAATTTCAAATCGTTAATTTAGGAAATTTCTTGTTTTACCCCCCCCCCCAAATATATATATATATATATATATATATATTTATTTTGTGTAACGGCACTGAAGACAGATCTTGGCAGGGACAGACTTACAAGCTTAGGGACCCACGGCAAAAGAACGTTAGGAGGTCCCTTGCTGTCAAAAGAAACCATCAAAATAAAACTGCTTAATTTATGTTATTTTTATTTTAATTTAAATCTCACAATGCAAAATAACAAAATCAATCGGCTTTAATGGAAGTGCAAATACTGCGCAAAATTTCAACAGTTTCTTCATACATTTCTGGTTCTGTTCTTTCCTCCCTGTTAGTTGAGCCAGATTAGTATGTTCTACCCATGTTATAGCTAGCAAATCCCTAATGGTTATATTATAAGAAAATTTGGAATAGGTCAAAAGTATCAGTGAACGACAAATCTACGTGCAGATAGTAAACCCAGTTTGTTTATGGTCTTGGTCGTAAATTGAATTTTGCAAAGGGCATTCCTTTGACAAACGCAATGCGAAAGGTGACATACATCGTGAACGTTCAGGAAAAGTGAAATCAATGGAATAAATTAGTAGAAGTTTTGCAAAAAATTAACAATTTATTTAACGAAATTGATTTTTTTTATTAAATTAAATTAATTTGATTAAAAAAAACAGTTTATAAATTTATTTTTAACTTTTCAACTTTTTTTAAGCTTTCTAATATTTTTTAGGGGCCCCTTAAAATGGGGGCCCTGGGCAACTGCCCCGAATGCCCTGCCGTAAATCAGTCTCTGGATCTTGGAGCTGTACGTTTCTTGCTCCGTATGAGACGACACCACAGCTCCTTTTCTTTTATATCACTATAACCATTATTTACAGCTGTCTGTCTGGTTCTTGCACCAATCGACAGATGATTTTTTCTTTATAGGAATAAGTGCTTATAGAAAGGGGAGATCTATGGTTCATCCACCCACTCCTTCAACTGTAACAAACTTGATTAAAAATTATTTTATTAAAATATAAGATGACTTATTTAACTTTTGATAAATTATTTCTGTTATGTTTGGTATATATCCTTTGTTTGAAAATGATAAAAATAAATTCATTTTGAAACTGGAGAAACATGTATTGTATAACTAATTTTAAGTAAATTATATATTTTTGTTTAATTATAAAATACTTAGATTTTTACATTAACAGACGTTTCTTTTTATAATATAATGCATTTTATTATTTATTTTAGGCCACGTATGCTGGGTGGATTATATATGTTTTAAAATATGTTGAATATTGTGATACGGTATGTATTGAAGTCTATATTTATATGCGAAATTTAATGGGATACCATTATCTAAACGATAAATATTATGTCAGTTCTTCCAATAAATGTTTTTTTATTTACAACAAATAAACAATAAAACTATCTATATATTTAATAGGCCAGACGATATTTTGTTATAGTCACTCTTTCTAAACTATATAATCAATTTTTATTATCAAGGTGTCATTTGATATGGAGTGAACTGTATATGAGCCATTTTTATGTAAAAATATATGGAGTAAAAAATTACTGATTTGTTGATTTTTCTTAAAAAATAATTACAATTTTAAATGTCTGAAAATATTAATATATTGTAATTTTTTTTATAATAGCCAAAGCTGACAATCATTAGAAAATTTAGTATTTTCCCTTTGAATTCTTTTTCTTTGTTTTATTATGGCTGATAACAAAGTTAAAGATTTTTCTGCAATATTTTAATGTTTTATTCTTATTCACAGGTGTTTTTCGTTTTAAGGAAAAAGGATCACCTCGTAACCAATCTCCATGTGATACACCATGCGGCTTTGCCAATCATAGCATGGATCATGTTGAGAACTGAAACAAGTAAGAACTCATTATTTAATTTAGTGAAAAACTAATTCGTCGTCGAAGGGGGTATTCATAAATGAAAATTTTAGCAAGGGGTACGCGAGAGAAAAATGGTTTGGAAACATTGAATTATTTTATCAAGGGGTATGAAAATTTTATCAAGGGGTATGAAAATTTTATCAAGGGGTACGCGAGAGAAAAATGGTTTGGAAACACTGAATTATTTTATCAAGGGGTATGAAAATTTTATCAAGGGGTACGCGAGAGAAAAATGGTTTGGAAACACTGAATTATTTTATCAAGGGGTATGAAAATTTTATCAAAGGGTACGCGAGAGAAAAATGGTTTGGAAACACTGAACTATTTTATCAAGGGGTATGAAAATTTTATCAAAGGGTACGCGAGAGAAAAATGGTTTGGAAACACTGAACTATTTTATCAAGGGGTATGAAAATTTTATCAAGGGGTACGCGAGAGAAAAATGTTTTGTAAACACTGAATTATTTTATCAAGGGGTATGAAAATTTTATCAAGGGGTACGCGAGAGAAAAATGGTTTGGAAACACTGAATTATTTTATCAAGGGGTATGAAATTTTATCAAGGGGTACGCGAGAGAAAAATGGTTTGGAAACACTGAATTATTTTATCAAAGGGTATGAAAATTTTATCAAGGGGTACGCGAGAGAAAAATGGTTTGGAAACACTGAATTATTTTATCAAGGGGTACGCGAGAGAAAAATGGTTTGGAAACACTGAATTATTTTATCAAGGGGTATGAAAATTTTATCAAGGGGTACGCGAGAGAAAAATGTTTTGGAAACACTGAATTATTTTATCAAGGGGTATGAAAATTTTATCAACTGGTACGCGAGAGAAAAATGGTTTGGAAACACTGAATTATTTTATCAAGCGGGTATGAAATTTTTTTTATGAGGTAGGCGAGAGAAATTGGTTCGGAAACACTGAATTTTTTACTTGTCTTAACATGATGAAGTGAATTATTTTCTCTTTTACACTGTTAAAAATAGGTACATAAAAATAAGTAAAATGTACTCATTTTTGATTACTTTCGATTCTTATCATAGCTCCGAATACATAAATTTTCTTTCTGTAAAAGACGTGCTAAAAATGAATAAAAAAGCAGTTGCTTGCCGACATAGGTTGTCTTTATAAATCATTTTAAATAAATGTCAACCAGGACTTATCGGTAATCGAACTCAATCCTACTTCATATCGTCCGCACCGAAGTCCAGGGCATTATCCGTTTTACTATCAGACAAATGTGAAGAAGTTATAAACAGAAGTAATGTAAAAAAGGCGTGGCAGAAGAATGGGAAGTAAAATAATTGAATGGTAATAACTCAGTTTCCATTTAAGCCATCGACATCCAATAATACGGGAAACCATCTTCTGAGCAAATATATTAAGTTTGCCAGGTCGCTTTGTTAAGATGGCTTGAACAGAAGCTGATATTAACAATATTAAATCCCACTGCTCATATTTGAGAAAGTACGATTACTTACATTTGAATACGTCATTGCACATTTACGATGCAATTGTACTCAAAGAAAAACGAGTACGTCGATGTACCCATTTTAAACCACATTTTTTAACAGTGTATTTTATGTATTCTTTCCCATCCTATACATTTTTCATACTTATTTGAAATAATAAGTATTATATAGATAATTATCGTTATTTAAATTCGATATATATCGTCGCCTCAGAGCAACAGTGGGACATCAGCAAAAAACAGAGTTGCCTATAAAATTGATTTTAAAATTTGCTGTTTTTTCAATGCTGAATATCTGAGGCTGTAGTTCAAGGATTTCAAAGAAGACATAAAAATATCCGAGTGTTCCACTAAATAAAGGCACATTTGGCAATATTAGCAAGGCCGAAGACTCATTATATCTTTTTTTAATATGTTTACTGTTGGTCTGAGGCGACGATATATTTACCTGCAGTGGCGGCTCGCCCACTACAGCAAGTACAGCCGGGCTGCACCTAATTTTTTTATATTTTAAAACTAAAATTATATATTTTACAAATTTTTTTAAATGAAGATTAGAATTGGAAATGGAGATTAAATTTCAACTCTAAGTAAAAAAAATATCCGAAATAATGCACAAATTCAGGAGAAGAAAAAACAAAAACTCCATTCAATCAAAATTGCAGCTAAAAAGGGAAGTTCGAAATCGGCTGCATCGTTGCCATGGCAACCTTACGTAGTATGACTTCCCCAGCACGCTAAAATGGAGGATGTGACGACACAAACGTATCGCAAAAGGATTTTTTCAAATTAGCTGTACTAGGGATTTCGAATAAATGATTGGTTCATTGCTGAATCGGCGAGGCGGGGTGTAGAAAACGATAATTACGAAGAATCTCTCCAAACGGAAATAGTTTTCGATAAGTTTGCACGTGTGCTGTTGTTTCTTTACTTAAATTAATATTAAAATTGACCGATTCGCAAGTTTGATAGGAGGATTGATTTTATTTTCAAAAAATAAGTAAGTGTTTTCTATTATTTTTACATGTTATCTTTCATAAAAGTTGAAAGGAAACTTTGGTTTGAGTAATAAATTTTAAAGAATGTCCGTTCGTGTATGGTTGTGAAAAAGGCGAGGGGGAGTTATATGTTTTCGGCTGCACTAACATTTTTGACCACGGGCCGCCACTGTACCTGCATTTAATTTAATAAAACGATCAAATTAAATTTGTTAAATGGATAATGTGTTAAAGTATTTGAACTAAAATACATGTGTAAATTACATTTTTAGGTGGGTTTCAATTCATTCCTGGAGGCATCAATTCCTTCATTCATATCGTCATGTACACTTACTACGGACTAGCTGCAATGGGACCTGAAATGCAGAAATACCTGTGGTGGAAAGAGCACCTCACAAAATTGCAAATGGTAAAATACATGCATTGTTATAACAATAATTTAAATATTTTAAAATTATCTAACCTTATTTGGGTGTATATGACGGGTCTGTTGAATGACGAGGAATGTAATAGTACTTTAAATGTAAGCTCGTTAAGGGTACAGTAGAGTTTCAAAATAGCAAACATCCAGCAAAATTATTATTATTTTATTTTTTGCTATAAACAATGCTGTTGTTTATATTTACAAACATAACTAACTATACGATGGTTCCAATGTATGTAACCCATATTTATGCATTTTTTTAAAAAATTAATTTACTTTTCATAAATGTGCATTTTTCTCATGTTGTTAAATTTGAACGCAAGTAATGTTTTGAAATGTTCCATGCGCATTCGTTTTTTGGTTATAATTCTGAAACTTTTTATAATATTCTGCATACTATTTGAAAATTATTTTTGCATGTTTCTTGTATGAAAGTTGAATAATATTTTGATAATATGAATATTACTTGGAATATCTGTATTTTTCTGCATTTTTTAATGGAAACCTAAATAAGTAAAATTTTTTAAAAGAAATATTTAAAAAAAATTGTTTTGCAAAAAAACAATTAGGTATGAAATACTGGGTCAAAAATGCTAAAAAAAAAAATTATTCGTAAAAAAAAAAAAAAAAAAAAAAATGCGCGTGGAATATTTAATTTTTTTTAACCTTTATTATATATTTCTTTAATTATATTAAAAAATATTTATTTTTTCGACCGATTTTATTACCAGATCGAATTTCCAAGTTGGGATTCGATCTCATGTTTGGAGATTTGATCTTGACAAAGAAATCAGTCGTTTCTCCTTGCTTTTGTTGCATTCACAATCAGTTTTATTTAATTATCCATTCCACGTTTTTACCTTTTGCTTTGTTACAATTAAAATTCAAATAATAATTCATTATATTATTGACGAAATTATATTGAAATTGTGGTCACTTCCAGCTGCAATTCATCATCATATTGGCCTTCGTGCTGGTGCTCATCCCCCTCAGCGGCTGCAAGACGTCCAAGCACGGCATCTACATCGACATCGGCTTCGCTATCCTCTTCCTCGGGCTCTTCTACAACTTCTACATCAAAACCTACAAGACGAAGAAACCAGCTGTCGAAAAGAACGGAAGCAACGGAAAATCCCATTCCAGTTCCCCAGCTGTCAACGGCAAGCCCAGCACCTCCAAGCAAGACACCGAAAAGGAAGAGTGGAGCTGGAGCACATTTAACTCGGATTACCCTGTCCATGGAACCATAAAGAAGAGACACTAAATCAATCCGTTTAGAGACAATTTTTTTTAACTATATTTAAGAGAAGTTTAAAAGTGTTTCTTGAACAATGTCAATTATACATATTTGGCGTAACCTTTACATGTGGGCCGGGACAACATATGTCATATGTCCCATATATTTTACAGGTCTAGCGAGGGGCTAGGGACAATTTTGACCACCATGGGGGGGGGGGAAGAATTTCGAAAGCATGTGAAGTCTGAAATATGCTGTTTCCAGGAGAACAGTTGACTGAAGTCCGAGGATCACGGGGTCTGTCCCGAATGTTTTCAGGTTATGACCCCTAACTTATCTGGTTGTCTCCAGTATCTTTTTCCACCCGACCCTGGTCGGCTGAGTGTGGACCCGCACTTAATATATCACACAGTACATTAACTGGTCATGTTTCTTATTTGCTATTATATAATTGCAATGAGTTGAAGTTACTGGTCTATTTATTTGCGTTACGAGCAATATTTACATAATAATTGGATTGAATTAGTATTTATTTTTTTAACTCGGTTTATTGTTTGAGGTTTAAATTTAAAGGGGAATTAAAAAAAATGACAGATTTATGGAGGAGCTGGCTCACACAACTTTTTTACTTTGAAGTAAGTCGACTAGCTTCCTCGCACTTTTCTTCATCTCCCTATGTGTCAGCATCAGCCGTTTTTGCTGGGAGATATTTGGTCCGGGATAAAGAACAAGCAATTACAAGGGTTTGGGACATGTGACGTTTGACTAATGGTTTCTACAGATCGCCTTCAGCTTGGCTTTTCAGTTTTTCAACCCTTCAAGTGACCCTACCCCCAACTGCGTATCTATTGGTTCTGAGGAAGAATTGTCAATGATCCGTCCGTGAGACAGTTACACGCCTCCTACTCTAAAGCAAGCCGTCGTTCCAATGCTTTGAGAGCTCTTTGTCCTGCCTTCCAAAGCGACATTTTTTCCCCCTGTTTAGGAATTAGTCCACAGCCAGGGCCAACTTTTCTGTAACTTAGCCCACATGAAAAGGTTAAGCTGCGATACCACGTAACTCCAAACCACGGATTCACCAGAGCGAAAGCTGCTTGGTGACGAAATTCGAGCGATTCACTTCTAAATGTTGAATCGTTTAAAACATAAAGCGATCGGAATACCTGAGCTTAGTTTTGTCGCCAAGCAGCTTCCGCTGTGGCTGGTGAATCTGAAGTTTGGAGTGACGTGGTATCCCAGCTCTTAAACAACGAAATGATTCTTGATCAACAATTTGCTAAACAATTAATAATAGGAGTTTATTATTTGTTTTGAAGTACAATGGTAGACCCTTGATATAACGACCTTGCATTGGACCAATCAATACGAGTGTTCGTTTTAACGAAAGCTCGTTGTAGCGAATAATTAAAATAATTTCATTATAAACGTATTAATTGATTAGGAGTAAGGGATGGTTGTTATAAAAAAGGTTTACTTTATAAATTTTTTGTTATTAAAAATCAAGTATTATGCAAATATATGAAGTGTGTGTAATTTCTAGCACTTCGTTTACAATAAGAGTTATTTAATTGTTATTAAGGATTTTTGTGGTTACGTGATTTAATATTTTTTAATAAAAAATTGACATAATTTCAGCAAATTTTCCTTGATTTGTTAATATTTTTTTTCTTTTTTATATAAAAAAATACTTTGTATAATTTTATTTCAAATTGTTGTTTATTTTTTGAGTGATTTTTCTGTCTTTTTTGCTGTTTTTAAGAAAATGCAAAAATGATTTGAAAAAAGAAAAAGAAAATAAATAACTTTTAAATAATACGTATATAAAAATCAGTCAAACGAAGCTAATGGAAAATTTTCAGTTACTACTAACATTATTTTGTATTTTTGTACTTTTTATGTTATGTGCTATTTTATATTTTTAGAAATACTACTGTATAACTTTATTGTCATTAAAAATAATAATATTAAAATCTTCTGATTTGTTAATAATTGAAATTTGGAATGTAAAAATTTTACTTTTATCTTTTGGGTTCAAATAATACAAATATTTAATACCACTAATTTATAAAATATATTTTTTATAGAAGTATCTTAAATGTTACAAATTGTTACAATGTTGTTACGCATGTTTATTTAGTTTAATGCACTTTGTTACATAGAGTTTTTTCAAAAATTATAAAATCTGTTATTGTTAAAAATAAATGTTATTTTGTATTTTATATAATAAAAGTTTAAAAAAAGTTATATGTTTTATGTTTTTTTTTTAAATTCTAGTGTCTATTCAAACAATAAAATTTGCACTTTAAACTAAAAACCATTGCACGTGCAATAAGATTTTAACGAAATATATAGTTTTAACAATGTAGTTTTAAGACGTTAGCAATATAAACAACATTAATGATTAAATTTTATAAAACGTTAAAATTACTGCTAGGTAAAACCGATAAATCGTAAAATATTTGAATAAATTTTCAATATTCATAAAAGTTCTTGAATAAAATGACACAATAATTAGATTTAACACAGTAATTGTATTCAGTTCAATTCAATTTTGAGTGAGTGTGAAAAGCAAAAAAGATTTTTTTAAATAAAGTTTTGTCCTAGATAAAATGTATTGATATTTATTTAAAATCAGTACATAAAGTAAAATTCAGTAGAAAAAGTAGTTATTTTTATGAAATGGTTACATGTTAATTAATAATATATAATATAATATAATATAATATAATATAATATAATATAATATAATATAATATAAAGGAATATAATATAATATAATATAATATAATATAATATAATATAATATAATATAATATATTTAAAGGGGCTATTGGAAGAAGGTGTTAGCAGACAAAAATCACTGACCAAATTAAATAGCATTTTCACTGACAACAATTTTGGAAAAATAGGGTCGCTTTCCGTTGAGCTTTCACTATTTGTCGCCAAGGACAAAATTTTCCCGACTCTTTTTCCTATTCATCGACAGTGAGCGTGATTAGTGGTGGTAGGTTAACAAAATTGACGCATTTTCTCACATTTGGCATTTAGGTTCGTTTAATGAAATCGAACCATAGTAAATGAAATATATACTTTTTTACTGCTCTGTATCTGCCTAAATAAATCAAGCAAAGCCATACAATTTTGATGGAAGGCGCATATGTACTCATAGCTTTCATCTACATCAAAATGAGATTTTTACCAGAATGTTAGTAAACTCCTTTTCTCTCTTACTTGCCTCTTCATTTGTCAGTAAATGCAACGTTTCATCTACAAAGATCAATTAAGTTGTATAGAGTCAAAAGCAGCTATTTGCGCGAGAATATTTTGAGTCAAACTGTCAAAACTTAACTATATCGTTACTGCAATAAAAGTCTTGAGCAAAACTGAAGAATAAAGAACAATAATTTTTCACTAAATAATCTAAGTTATCATTCACTATTTGTCGCCAAAGATTATCTAATAATTTATAATTTAATATTCACATAACTTATTTAGCAACTAGAATAAGGATTTAACTGGTTTTGCAACTGGGTGCGTCACCATTTTTTTTCAATAAGCAAAAGCTTCGATATCTACAGTTCAACTAATTAGAAATCAAGTTTGCTGACACTTGCATTCATGTTTGCTGGATATAACTGCTTTTGCATCTGCATCAAGCTAGTTTAGCGTTGACTACAATTGCCTCTGAGTGATTTCTTTTTAGAATTTTTTGAATTAAATAACGAATTTTCCTTGTTTACTATTCCAAACAATTGAAGGACACATTATAAAATACAAATTTTTACCTAATTTTTCGATATATTGCGTTTGGGTTATACAATTATAAGTTGTATTGTAAGTCCTAGAAATAAAAAAAGTCATTTTAGATCTTAAAAGAGGGGTTAAAAAATTAATTTTAGTTCTTTCCGCCGCAAGAAAGTATCGAGTATTATTTGTGTGAAAGCGACACATTTGACTAGTGCAGAAAACGCCTTTCAAATCGCGCGGCGTCCTATTTCAAGGTCGTCCCTAGTTCCCCCCATAACTTACCCAACCGCTCCGACCCCTGCCGATCCGCGCATGCGCAGTAGAGATATTTAGAGTTGTTTCTGGTTCTGAGGTTTATTTGAAAGCAAATCGATATACGTAAAAGCAAAATTTGTACAAGGACAACAGAAGAACATTTTCTGTTTCATGTCAACGAATATTATAATAAATATAAACGTATACATTTTTAAAAATAGCCGTTTTTGTAAAGTATTATGAATTCCTAAATAATGTTTAAATATCTTGTTTCACGTTTCGTACTGGAGCGCCGTTGGTGTAGTGGTATCATGCAAGATTCCCATTCTTGCGACTCGGGTTCAATTCCCGGACGGCGCAAGTTTAATTTTTCTTTAATTTGACCTACTTTTGAACAATAAAGAAAAAGAACAATAAAGAAAAAGCTTTCTGGCTTTCCAAATTGTCAACCTGTTCAAATTATATTCGTTTATTAAAACCTATAATTGTCTTATCTTAATTTTTTTTGGGGCTTTTTTCAATAATTTATTGCCTTATCTTTTTTGTAATTTTAACAATTTTTTTTAAAGATCTTGCCATTAACAATTTAACTAAACACTATGCGTTTGCTAAATTATGTGACCTTGTATTTAAAATTTTTTATATGTATTTTTTTCCATATATCGTCGCCTCAGAGCAACAGTAAGACATCTTAAAAAAACAAAAACGAAAATGAGTTTTCGGTCTTGCTAATATTACCAAATGTGCCTTTATTTAGTTGAACTCTGGGACATTTTTATGTCTTCTTTGATATCCCTGGACTACATACAGCCTCAGATATTCAGCATTGAAAAAACAGCAAATTTAATATTAAGTTATAGAAATAATAAAATTCCATATTATTATTTAGTATAATGAATAAATGTTCATAGTAATATATTTTCTTATTTAAATACTGGATAAAGGCGATCGATTAGTCATCAGAGGATTGCCCATCTTGTATATGAAGTGACCTTCACAGTACTATTTTCTCAGTGAGTCGGATAGGGGGGCAAATAAAGAGCATCAGTGAAGCGTATCACATGGGTGAAGATAAGGAAGTTGTTGTGGTAGAAGCTGTGTTCAGGTCGGATCACCAACGTATCGAAGAGCTTTTGGCTGTCATCCGGAATCGAACCGGGGGACTTTGAGTGTGGTACGCAGATATTCTACCCATTGGGCTAAAATAATTACTCAATTCCAAGTAGGTTTGGTTTGGTTTTGGTTTTGTTAATTAACGTCGCACTAGAGCTGCACTGCACAGTGGGCTATTGGCGACGGTTCGGGGTCAATCTCGAAGGAAAGACCCGGGAACACATACACATTCACACACACATTCATACATGCACCTCGTTATTTTATAACCATGGTCAGATGACGAGGAAACACCTGAACTGGCACCCAACGCCTTCAATAGACGTCGGGACTTTGGACCCCAATCAAATTTATCGTGTACAACAATTCCAAGTAGGATTATCGGGTATATGACCATTACACACTGAAAACATATGAAAAATATATTTAAAAAAAAATGATTTTTCGAAAAATGTGGCTTTATCTGGATTTGAAACTAAGACTTCTAATTTATTTTACTATCGAGCAACAACTGTTACTAATCTAAGACTGTTTTTTTTTATTTGAAACAATCCAAAGTGATAACAAACAAATTTTTCAAATATCATGGATATAAAGTAAATATAATTATGTGCTGATAATTTCTCATTGACGTCTTACTTGTTACGTCAGACAATGACGTCCAAGGAAATTGACGAGCATTTGCTTTTGCAATCTGTTTACGAATGTTTAATGTGACAACATGTCCTATAATTTTCTTAAAATAAAAGTGATTTTTCCAGAAAACCTGACAGCCTGTCTTCCGACAGCTTTTGAACACCTGTTATCTGTCAGGGGAAATATTTTTGAGATAAAGTGTCGCAGATGTCACAGAAAAATCTCATAAAATACAATATTATATTCCTCTGAAGAAAAATACGTTGAACGAATTGTTTGTATGTAGATTCGAATTTTTTGGAAATACAATAAATATTATTCATTTATCAGCTCTTATTGCTTTAAAAAAAATGTGGGCAGTGGCGGCTTTACCAATAGGCAGACTAGACGTGTAAGGTCTTAAGCTACATATTTTTTTTACAGAAATATATATATATATATTATAGAAGTTGGATATTTGTAAAATAATCCAAGCTTTTTTGATATTTTGAATTCCAGCATTTTCCTTGTTCTGTACTAATTTTAAATTTGATGGAACTAATCTGACATGAAGTGACTTTTAAAGTACATACATTCATACTTCAATGTCACAGGCGGAAGCATAAAAAAGAGTCGCCTAGAACCGCATAAGCACGGCGGGGTGAGGGGGTAAAACATATTTTTGTGTTATAAACAACGAATATTGTATATGCTGTTTATGGCTATATGTAATACATTACATGTGAGTTTAAAGTTTAACTTATTTTTTTTTAATTGTAAATGACTTTAATTGTTTAAAAATAGTGCTTTAGCGATATGTAATAATGAACTTATTTTGATTTTTCTTAAAAGAAAATCTGAAATGAAATTTATTGAAATTGAACTAATACGTTTATAGTTTTCTTTTAACTAATTAAAAGTAAAATACTTCTAAATAAATTTATATGTTTTAAAATTTAAAAAAGAGAGAGAGAAAGAGAGAAAGAAAGAGAGAGAGAGAGAGAGAGAGACGGGGTTGGACCTTTTTAAAATATTCAAAAAGAAAAATATGTTATGCCTAATGAATTATAGTCACAAAAATATTTGAAATCCAAAGTAATCTATTATTTATCTGTGTCATTTGATTTCTGACGAGGCTTTCTTATTTGCTGATTAGTTTTTGAAATTGTATCATATGACTTTCAAAACTTTTTCTGTCATGCTTTAAAATATTCATATACCTTAAAATAATTTAATAATTTTAAATGAATTGCATAAATCAAAATCATAGCGATCAACAAGCCTAATTTAAAACTCTGAAATTAGAAGTCTTCTACAGATTCTTTTAATGTACATTTATTCCTTTTCATTACA
Organism: Troglohyphantes excavatus; assembly: GCA_963932185.1. Lineage (NCBI taxonomy): Eukaryota > Metazoa > Arthropoda > Arachnida > Araneae > Linyphiidae > Troglohyphantes > Troglohyphantes excavatus. Next base: position 9,709,287 of record OZ010667.1, read on the forward strand.
TGCTTTTTATATATATATTTCAACTAATCGAATTCTTTATGACTTTTGTTCCTCTCTCAATATCAAAAATTAACTTTAAAATAAAAGTTTGAAGCAGCTATTTGCGTTTCAACTGTTTGTCAAGAATGTTAGCTATTAATATTATTGTTATTTATCATTTAAAAAGTATTATTTTAACTTCTTTATATCTCTTTTTCTCTCCTCTCTTCCCCCCGTAAAACTTCTACAAATCGCAGAAACAATTAATATTCTAGTATTAAATATTACTACCGTTAGATGGCAGCACGAATAACTTAATTTTTTTTAAATATATATTTATTATTTAATTAAAAATTAAAATATAAAAATTATATTATACTTTAATAAAAATATAATTCATTTTGAAAAAAATAGAAGAAAACGTTAGCAAAATTATATTTCTGCTGTGAATATATATATTTATCATTTTCTTAGATTATTGTGATTTTTAGTCAGAAATTAATTCCATAGTAATAATTTGGGTAACGATAATAAAAAAAAATGCTTTATATAGATGAAAAGTTATGTATTCATATATAATATTCAAGTGATTAACGTTAATTTGTTTGGTGTAATTGGTATTCTTAATATTTTTTATAATAAATAGAGATATTATATAAATAAGATAAACCATAATTTCAAGTGTAAATCAAACATATATGTTTTCAATTTTTTCCCAAAAGTAATTAATGTTTAACTATATTTAATTACAAAGTAATTAGCAATACATTATTTAGAGTTATTAATAAGTATTGGATTACCCATAAAAATATAAAAATAAATAAACATATTTGATTACTCTTACATTAAAAAATAAACATGCCCATATTTACATTAAATGTATTTTAATATTATATTTTTCTTTTTATTATATTTGATGAACATTTAATATTACATAAGTTAGTGATATTTTTCAAAGTTTCTCTGGACTTTTTAAAACATTTAAAATAGTTAATTTTACAGACTTAATTATAACGTTTTACTACAAATATATTCCAAATATTTGCGAATACTTAATAATATTTGTGAAAACAGACAAACAACATTATATTAAATATGGAGGGCATTTTAATCAATCACCAACCTTTTTGTAGTAAGCACCGCCATTTCATTCTTTGTCTCCTACATGCTGATAATATAAAGAATAAATTGTGTAACAAATAGTTGGTATAGGACATTGTAGATGGCAGCACCAAAATGATATGCCATTGGTCCTTGCCGAAAGTTGAAGAGTATTTGAAGTAAGTTGCATGGGGTATCGGGATAGAAACCCTATTATACACTGTTAGGGTAATCCTTTCTGACAATCTCCGTAAGAAATAGCACGATTGACATAAATTTCGGTTGGGATTTAGAATCATAGGCGGGTAGCTTTTGGCGACTTTTTCGGGCGATTCACTTCTCAATATGGGAATAAAGGGACGATTGTTTACAAATATGAAAGGATAAGAATTTGCGGGATTGGTTCGGAAGGTCACGTGACTTCCGGGCTTAAGAATTTCCGTGATTGGTTTAAAGAGTGACGTGATGTTTTAGCGGGAAGAATTAAGAATAAGAATATTCTATTCGAATAGAATTCGGACGGTGTTAGTGTTGGAATTTTTAAGTAGATTTTTAAACTGCTTATATCGTTGTTTAATGTAAGTACCCTTTATTGCTTATTGGTATGGCTAGCAAATGTGGTTTAGTTGAAAGAATAAATTCTTTTTTTTTATCAGATGTATGTTGATAGTTTGAAAGATGATGTTAGCAATATGTCAAAAGGTGGGTTTGTTAGGAACGAGTTATGAATGTCCCGTGTGTAAGACGGAAATGAAATTGGTAAAAAGTGTGCATGTGAAGAATGATAAGTGGCAGTGGACGTGTCGAAACGAAGGTGAAAATGGACATCGTGTGCGTAGGAGTATTAGGAAGGGTACATAGTTGTTTCTAAATATTTTTTGGTTACAGCTGTTCTTTGAAACATTTCGCCATTGCCCGGTGCTCAAAGCGATGAGTAGCCCAAAACGACTGCCCGAAGGATTGCCTGTAAGCACCATGATCGACTGCCCGAAGGGGGTCACGGATGTGATCCTGAGTAGTCGGAGGCCGCAGGCCGGAGACCACAAAATCGACGGCAGGAGCCTGTGACTTTAAGCGCGCGGAACGCGTGTGCGCTTAAGAGTGCCATCGAAATGCCCCAAACGACGGCCCGGAGGATTGCCTGTAAGCACCATGATCGACTGCCCGGAGGGGGTCACGAATGTGATCCTGAGTAGTCGGAGGCCGCAGGCCGGAGACCACAAAATCGACGGCAGGAGCCTGTGACTTTAAGCGCGCGGAACGCGTGTGCGCTTAAGAGTGCCATCGAAATGACCCAAACGACGGCCGGATTTGCCTGTAAGCACCATGATCGACAGCCCGAAAGGACATTGTTACATTCGCCATAGGCGCCGAACTGCCGCCAACAGCCCAATAAAAAGCTCTAGTGCGATGTTAACTAACCAAAACAAAGTTTCGAAATCAATTTTAAACCGTCGCCATTAGCCCATTGTGGAGCTAAAGTGCGACGATATTTCATTCAATCGTGCAGACGTAATAGAAATCCTTCGAAATGAATTTTGAACCGTCACCGATAGCTCATTACACAGTAGAAGTCATCCGATCAATCAACCAATCAATAATCCGATTGTGATTCGGAAATAAGACACAACGCTCAAGTTGTTAACTGTAATTGTTGATTTAACCGGAAGTAACCCTTTACATCAGAAAAGAAAGAGGCGTGCGCTCCGTATCGGTTCATTTGGCGTCTACTTGAAAACACAGCCAAATCCGTCTATGATTGTAAGTCTTTACCTAAATTTCTTCTCGTACGGTTTGAAATCAGGCGCTGATGCGCGTAAATTCTTGAAATAAAGCAAATAACATACGTGTACCCGGTATAGGATCGTCAATTTTGCACTAGCGGTTTGCGTATAAGTTTTCAGTTGGCGATAGTTTTGTTGACCTCTTTATTTATTTTATATTTTATATTTGCTGTGTAAACAAATGAATTCAAGAACGGAAAATGTTAGAACAAATAACGGATCGCTAAATTTTAAATTCCAGTTACTAGTTCCAACGGCACCTGGAATAAAGTAACATTTCCAAATTAAAAGTGAGGTCTACTGTTATTTAATTTCGATTTTATTGTTATTTTTCGAAAACGGCTTTTAATAATTTTGGATTAAATTATATATATATGTTTGTAAGATGTAGGTCAGTGAAGAGTGAAATTATATATACAATATAAAAATTTCCCAGAAAAAATTATTAAATACACGCAGTAAGAATATGCAGTTTTTTATTGAAAGTATTTTTATTTACTTCAATAAAAATTAGCTATTTAAACCATAGCTTTTAAATACTTTAATTCATTTAAATTTTTTATTTAACGCAGTTTGTAAATATAATAAAAATTTAACAAATACAATATTAACTAAGTTCATTGAACCGACTTATATTATTCAAAATACTAAAGGTATCGCATAAAAGCGGTTGATATACTGCATTTAATATTAAATGAATGAGAAATGTATGGACTTATGAGTATAAAACGCACAATGCTGATTAATATGTACATCAAGAATTTATAAAAACATTAAAATAAATTAAGTTTCCGTGAATGAATATCATTAATAACAGTATTTTCAGTTTTGTAATTTTTATTTAATAACCCAGATAATTAACACAACATAAAGCAAAATATTCAAGTAACAATATGAAAATTACTGTATTTTTCTGTTGCAATAAAAAATATAAATTGTACTTTTATCAGAAGATACACTTCTTTGTTTGTACTTCTTTCCACAACAACTGTCAAACACACATGCATCCGTATTGGGATTTGTTTCATGCGCTTTTTCATCAAAGCATACTAACAAAGATATAAGAAAAAGTTTCTTTCATTATTTGCTTGTTTATCTATAATAATAAGAAAGTCAGTCTGTGTGCCCGTGGCGCGCAAAACACTATCTTCCAATGCTCGGACATGTGTCTAAAAATTTAAATAGATATACTATTCAATCTCAAATTGTGCCCATGTCTCAAAAAGTTTATTCTATTCAAACTCTAATTGTGCCAATGTCTCAAAAAATTTAAATAGATATTCTATTCAACCTCTAATTGTGCCCATGTCTCTAAAAATTTAAATAGATATTCTAGTCAATCTCTAATTGTGCCCATGTCTCTAAAAATTTAAATAGATATTCTAGTCAATCTCTAATTGTGCCCATGTCTCTAAAAATTTAAATAGATATTCTATTCAATCTCTAATTGTGCCCATGTCTCTAAAAATTTAAATAGATATTCTATTCAACCTCTAATTGTGCCCATGTCTCTAAAAATTTAAATAGATATTCTATTCAATCTCTAATTGTGCCCATGACTCTAAAAATTTAAATAGATATTCTATTCAACCTCTAATTGTGCCCATGTCTCTAAAAATTTAAATAGATATTCTAGTCAATCTCTAATTGTGCCCATGTCTCTAAAAATTTAAATAGATATTCTATTCAATCTCTAATTGTGCCCATGTCTCTAAAAATTTAAATAGATATTCTAGTCAACCTCTAATTGTGCCCATGTCTCTAAAAATTTAAATAGATATTCTAGTCAATCTCTAATTGTGCCCATGTCTCTAAAAATTTAAATAGATATTCTATTCAATCTATAATTGTGCCCATGTCTCTAAAAATTTAAATAGATATTCTAGTCAATCTCTAATTGTGCCCATGTCTCTAAAAATTTAAATAGATATTCTATTCAATCTCTAATTGTGCCCATGTCTCTAAAAATTTAAATAGATATTCTAGTCAACCTCTAATTGTGCCCATGTCTCTAAAAATTTAAATAGATATTCTAGTCAATCTCTAATTGTGCCCATGTCTCTAAAAATTTAAATAGATATTCTATTCAATCTCTAATTGTGCCCATGTCTCTAAAAATTTAAATAGATATTCTATTCAACCTCTAATTGTGCCCATGTCTCTAAAAATTTAAATAGATATTCTATTCAAACTCTAATTGTGCCAATGTCTCTAAAAATTTAAATAGATATTCTATTCAACCTCTAATTGTGCCCATGTCTCTAAAAATTTAAATAGATATTCTAGTCAATCTCTAATTGTGCCCATGTCTCTAAAAATTTAAATAGATATTCTATTCAAACACTAATTGTGCCCATGTCTCCAAAAATTTAAATAGATATTCTAGTCAACCTCTAATTGTGCCCATGTGACTTGACACTTTAAAATTCTGTTTAGTTTTCCGCTTGGAACTGTTTTTATTAGATTTAGAAGCTATTTTTTTAAATGGCCATTAAATAGTATCTACATTATTATAAAATTACATTGTTATAAAATCATCGTGCGTTCTTGACAGCAATGAAATACGTTAAAACAAATTGAATATATTATTCATTGTTTTAAAACAATTGAAAGCTGGCGATCGGACATTGCTTTGACGAAATAACTCTTTCTCACAATGTTGCTTCAATGGGAAAACTAACATTCGGAGATGTACCCTAAGATGTCTGAACAATAGATAAGTTATTTTGCCTTCCAAAAAATAAATGAGAAGGAATAAACAAGGGAAACGAACCAATGAGATAAAAAAAAATTACCGTGTGTGAAACTGCGTTTTTTTTCCCCGAATATTTTTATGGAAATATTGTGGTTATTTTTAGAAGATGTTAGTATTAGTATAAAAGCGTTTAATAGTTGTTTCAATGTTTTTCTTTAAAAAATAAAGTTCGTTTTGTTTTCTATAATTGTTCCAAAATAAAGTTATTATTAATTATAAATTTTAACGCGAATCTCATCTGGTATTTTAGAATAGTTTAATTAATCACCTGTTATTGGTAACTACCTGTAACCAATTATACGGACGTGTATATTTATTCTGATATCGGCTAGTGTTTGGAGCAATACCCATAATATAAAAACTCCTAAAAAATCGGTAAGTTGAAACGTTTTTCATATTTAAAGCATTTGGCAGCAATTTTAAAAGCTTCTTCTATTAATATATTAAAAAAAAGTAAATATGTTCCTAATATTAATATACTTTAAACTCTTTTGTGAAGGAAAAACCTCTACGGTTTTGATATTGTGATCATCCATCACTGAGTTAAGAGCAGTAGCATTTCTAAAGATTAACTAGACAATTTGTTCCCAAAAAATCAACCCAGAGCAGCTTCGCCGAGCAATCTCCATTTTTTTAGATGTACTCGTGAGGCATAAATAGTTAGTTAACTGTTCAATTTACACAGGCAAAAATACTTTGAAACATTTTCTGTACACTGTTAAAAATTATTACGACCTTGCACCAAAATTTGGTACCCATTTAGCTGCAACCAACATTTGGTGCTTAGTTTCACAATTTTACGGTGCTACCACGGATACCATTTAGTGGTGAATCGTTTCACCAAAACTCATAACGTTGCATTGAACTAATAATTCGAGTTTCTTAGTTGTAGTATTTTTGTAGCTAAGACGACAACCCTCCGAACGCAAAGTCACAACTTTTTACTTTTCGTTATCAAGTACAACACGATCGAGCTGGAACTGAGAATCCTCTGACTCATAGCTGAACGCCTTTATCCACTGGGCCACGGTAATCCTTGTTCTTCGTTGTTTCTTGGAGGGGATTCCTCGGCTTGTTGATGTAGCGACAGCGAAAATTTCAGTTGCAGTTAAAGAGGTTGAACCCAATTATCGTTGAAACCTCCGCTATTTTCCGATAAAGGATGTTTTGTTCAACCTACATTCCACCATAATAGGATGTCATTTGCTGCAGACCTCTGTGTTGCACCACTATGTGGTACATCGTTAAACTGAAATTTTTAACAGTGTATAAAAATGGTACTGTAGCGGTGTGTGGTATATTTGTACTCAAACCGTTCTTTTGATAGTTGGATATCTTTCTACGGGATCAGTTTACTTATAGTTCTTCTAATAGACTTTTATCCTGGGCTTAGTTGAAAATCCCACTAAGTCGTTTTCTTCAATTATACGTCATTATTGACGTAATGTTAAGTAGTTATACAGGAATATCCTTCGAGCATGGATCCCTCATAGAGAAATCATAAGGTTATAATCTCGCTAACATCAAAGTGAGGCCAACATGTATGGCCTCAGACACGTGATTTACTACGACATCCATTCACAAATTGTTTCTAGTTCATTCATAAACATATCGTGTACTTCATGAAGTAACACATTTACTATTATTTCCAAATCACAAGTCAATCGCGAACGTTTTTTCATTCATAAATTTTGAAAAGAAGTCACGGGAATGGTGCATCAGGTCTGAGATGTTTGCATCACGATGATGACGTCATATTCGCTCTACTACAGTCCATTCATGCTCGAAGGGAATATCTCAATCGGCATACACACTGAGTCAATAGTAAGTGTGATACATAAATAACGCATTGATATTAATTGGTCCCATATAAAAACCCCAATATCTCAACCCAGCCACCCTAATGAGTTTTCTACCAAGATTATGATCCATGTTTCTTTAGATCATAGTTTCATAGATTTGATTATGATCCATGTTAGGGCAAATTGAGCACTTTGAAGACGAACTTTCGGAATGTTCGAGATTCAGGAGATCGGTCCTCCCATTCAGTTGTTGCTCATGCGTCATCCATCACACCTCTTTGCATTTCTTGCTGAAGGTGTTGATGTAGAAGTTGTAGAAGAGGATGAAGAACCCGACTCCTCCGAGGGTATCGATCATCAGACTGGACTTGACGATGGAGCATCCAGTCAACGGTGCGATCACGACCACGAAGAGCACGATGACGATGAACTGCACCTGTTGGGAAACGATACGATTGAGAAAAGAAATACGAAGGTGTGTTTGTATAAAGCAATTTCAAGTCAAGGTGCTCATAAGGATAAAAAACGCTGTCTTTATCAATCAATAATAATGGACATAGTTTACTTTAGAAAATAGTATTTAAAAATAGACGTCGTTTTATATTATATTTTTAAAAAAATAATTTTATTACCCAATTGATGCTTGTGGACGTATATATACGTCCTGGGATCTCCATTCTTACAAACAATGCAAACAGTTTTTAAATTTTCAAAACTGCTCTACTTTACACTATTTTTCTATTGTATTTAAAAAAAAAAAATTATTAACCAATTGAAGCTCATGGATGTATATATACGTCCAGGGATCTCCATATTTTCCAACAATCCAAACAGTTTTTAAATTTTCAAAAATGCTCTACTATACACTATTTTTCTATTATATTTTTTAAAAATAATTTTATTAACCAATTGAGGCTCATGGACGTATATATACGTCCATGGATCTCCATTTTTCCAACAATGCAAACAGTTTTTAAATTTTCAAAAATGCTCTACTTTACACTATTTTTTTAATATAATAATTTGAAGTACAATTTATAATCTATATCTCTACAATTAATTAAAGAAAATATATAAAAAAACATACACAGGACAAAATTATTTAAACTAAAAATTTTACAATTGCAAAAATCACTTGAGCATCAGTAGGTTAACGATAATTGCTATTGCAAACACATTTTTTGATTCCTTCTAATCATGCAATTTATTTTAATTAGCAAATTCTAACATTTGTTGTTATGCTTAAAATAATAATAGCAATATCCAATACTATCTTAAATATATTAGATTAAACCGTTTCATAATAATATGCGACATAATACTAATATACGACAAATTACTAATATACGACAAAATACTAAAATGCGACAAAATGCTAATATACAACAAATTACTAATATACGACAAAAACCATGGGTCATTCAATTCTTAAATAATTTAATAAAAATAACCATACCATATTAAAAACAAACATAACGTAAAAATTTAACTACCTGGAGGCGTTTAACATTTTTATCGATATTAATTCGTTTGTTACAGATACCTTTGCCGTTCCAATTTTCCCGTTTGCTGGCACGCAAAAACTCAAAAAAAAATTGAATTAAATTTTGTTAATTTCTAACATTTTTATTTCTGGATATATTTTCATTCTGCTGTGCCCATTGACTGTTTTTTTTTTCAATTCTGCTGATGAGTGGAGATGTATGCCATTAAATACGTCCGACTTTTATGCATTTTAATTGTGTATTTTTGCGTTGTATTTGTGTTTCATATTCTTAAATCAATGTTCTATATGGAGAGTTTGTATCTCATAACCATACCATTTGGAGGATTGTTAAATATTTCTTCCACCATAGATATTTCTTCATTTGAGGTCCAATTGCAGCCAGTCCGTAGTAAGTGTACATTATAATGTGGACGACACCGTTCAAAAGAACTGGAGCGGTTTGGAATCCACCTAAACAAGAAAGCAAATTAAAAAAATATATTATTTAATAACATCCATATGAATATATTTTCTTAATTAAATAAAACTAATAATTATATTTAATAATTAAATCATAACAAGAAAGCAAATTAAAAAAAAATTTATTAATAACATCCATCTGAATATATTTTCTTAATTAAATAAAACTGAAATTGAAAACGTTCAAGGACCAAAGCTTAATTTTATTTTTTACTATATGTAAAAACACAAATAGAGTATATAGAAATACTAGCTCTCTGACAGAGCAGAACGAATTAAATCGTCTATGGATTTCTAGTTTGTTATAGCTAACCACATAAATTTTATATTCATAAAAATATTCGATGTGGAAATATTTTTCAAATCTAAAGCTTTGGGGTGTTTATTGGAAACTATATACGGGGTGGCAACAACATTCTGGAAAAAAAGTTCCCTGATATTCCTTGATTTCCATGATGGTGTTACAAAAATTTCCCTGATTTTATAATTACATTAAGAAATGTTGCAATACATGCTTTGTATAGAAACAAAGTATCCACTCTACAATGGTCCAATAAATATATTGCATTATAAAGGAAAAATTATAAGCAATACTTGTTGCCAGTTAAAATAATAATTTATGGATACAACACAAATTATGCAATTGCGACAGGCATAATAGTAATTAAACATGTTCTCTGGAAGCAGATAATGCTAAAAAAAATATTATTTTTTCAAAAAATTTCTTTTGTAGATAATTTTAAATGTTTTAAATGCTTCATATTTCTTATTCCAATCTTCAATAAATCCCATATTCATTAGCCTCTCACATGATGCTTACAATTCAAGGTCCAACGCACTTTGCTTTTGCTTCTCCCTCCAGCAGTGGTTCACGTTTTTACAAAAATAAAACTGAAAATATGAAAATGAGCATAACCATGCTTTTTTAAAAAAATACCTTTTCAGAACTAAAAGGAAATATTGACAACTAAATTACCCAGTATGGAGGGCATAACAGACGATAATTGCAAGTTTTAATGATCCAAGTTTGAAAAATTCCCTGATATTTCCAGAATAAAAAATTTCCCTGATTTCCAGGTTATGTTGCCACCCTGTACATATCATAAAACATTAAAAAAATATGTAATATATATGCATTCGACACATAAAGCGAACTATTTTGAAGAGAAAATAACTTTCCAATTGTGCCATTTTCTAACCGATCAGGTGGTAAATATAAATATGAAACCATTTAGACAATTTGCATCGTAAATGAGCGATGACGTACTCTTAAAATAGTTGTTCAGAAGATGGTTTTCCATATTATTTTATGTCGATTGCTTAAATGGAAACTGAGTTATTACAATTCAATTTGCTTGTATTCTAACATCCCAATCTTTTGGCACACCTTTCTAACATAACATTTGTTTATAACTTCTTCACGTCGCCCTGGTAGCTTACCGGATAAGACTATGGACAGCAGTGCCTGCAGATCAGGGTCCGATTCCCGGTAAGCCGGTTGTAATTGTCGATATTTATTGAAAATGATTAATGCAGACAACTTATGTAGGTTATCATCTTCTCCTTTTATTCATTTTTACCCATTGTACTCATTTTTAAGTACATGTCTTTTCAAAATTGAAACTTATGTATTCGGACCCATGATTAAGCATCGAATGTATTAAAAAATTAGTAACTTGAAACGTGTTGCCGATTTTTTAAAACGTGTTGTATATTTCTGATAAATGTGTTACAAATTCTAGTGATTATTGACGTTTATTTGAAGTGAATTAAATGCTTCCACTCACTAGTTTCAGTTCTCAGCATGATCCATCCCACAAGAGGCACAGTGGTGTGATGTATGACATGCAAGTTAGATATAAGGTGATTCTTCTTTCTTAGTATAAAAAACAGCTGAAAAATACAACATGTGGATAAATACAACAACGAAGATATAGAGATTAATTAATACTGAACATTGTTAAATTTAGTTATTTGATTATTACAAGTGTTTTAAATGTAGTTCTACGAATAAAATCTCTATTTTCAATTTAAATGTTGTTTCTTTGGATAAATAGAAAGTAAGTGCTGTCTTTAAAATAAGTTTAGCTTGTTATAAAAGCAAATTGGTTTATCACTGATTCACAAATGTGTAACAAACATGTTATCCTGCTGAAAACTTTTTACTACTCTGTCACAGCCTAAATAAATCAAGCAGAACCATTACAATTTTGAGAGAAGACGCGTATGTATTTAAAGCTTTCATCTACATCAAATTAGATTTTTTTTCTTCAAAAATGTTAGGTAACCCCTTTTCTACCTGTCCCTACAAATGTCAATTTAAAGCTTGTTAGGCGGTTGATATCCGAATAGTGAGTGATTCGGTCTTAGCACCGCTGTGGACGTGGGTTCGATTCGCAGCATATGTGTAGAGATCTGGTAATCGGAGAGTCATCAGATTAATTCCATTTGCGCCGTCGTCGTCGCTCAATGTCCTCACGCCTACATAAAATCGCGTGAGGTGTCAGCTCCCGTGTTGTCCTTATTATTGGTTCAAAATAGTATTTCTTTTCTTCGGAATTATCTCCGAATCGTCACCCATACTACTACTGTATGGATCTGGTGTGGCGTTAATTCATTCAAGCAAGCAGCCAACTATAGTTTGAATCTAAACACTAAACTGATTTTTGATTTATTTAACGATATCTATAGCGAGGGATCAGAATGTTAATATCCTATGAATCTAGACACTAAACTGATATTTAATTTATTTAACGGTATCTATACCGATGGACAGATGTTGACACACTATGAATCTAGAGACTATACTCATTTTTGATTTATTTAACGGTATCTATAGCGAGGGATCAGAATGTTAATACCCTATGAATCTAGACTCAAAACTGATCTTTGATTTATTTAACGTTATCTATAGCGAGGGATCAGAATGTTGATACCCTATGAATCTATAGACACTAAACTGATATTTAATTTATTTAATAGTATCTATTTCAATGGGTTCAAATGTTGACACACTATTTTATATAGAAACCGTTAAATGAACCAAAGATCGAATTAATGCGCTGGTGCCCACCTCAGGACTGGTCTTTTCCACCAGAAGTTTCAATAGCGATCCACAGTTCCTCTCGGTTCTCCAATCTGGGGCACACGGACTCCGAAGAACAAACCAATTAAGAGATTACCGGCCATTGAAGAAATCGCCAGAAAACATTGCTAAAAGCCAGCTAAAAAAAATCCCGAAACGACATTGAAGTGGCCCCAGTTTCCCAATGCACGGATTCGTTCACGCGTGGAGATATAATTTTACGCCTCGTAATTTTCCTTGCTTGGATTACTACGTTACACGCTGTGCGTAGCATTGACCTGATTGAGTGGGAACACGTAAAGTGACCTTGGCAGTAATACCTGACAGAAGAAGGGTACTTACGGTATCGACGAATTCGATGTATTTCAGTATGTAGAGGAACCAGCAGCAGCGAGTGAGCTGTGAGAGAAAAGTTAAAGTAAAAATTAAGGAAGTTTTTCACACCGAGCTCTAACTGTCAATTCTGGAACACTCATAATCAGTTCCTTCTATGAACGCGGTTGAAGCCATACTGTACCTCAATGGTTTATTTTTTTTTCAATGTGGGAGCTTCACGCTAAGAAGAAGAAGAGTGATGTTCCAACGGAACATGAAGAAAAATCCGCGACTCCGAAGAAGTTCCGTAGGATTACCATGGAACTTCAGTTCCTGTACTGTAATTTTAAGGAGCCCCAGTTGGTAAGGCGTTCAGCTACTAGTCAGAGGATTGGTGGTTTGAATCCGTGAAATGGACTTGACATAGAAAAGTAAAAAAAAAGTAGTGATCTTGCAATCGGAGGGTTCCCAGCTTCGCTACAAAAATACTAGAAAGTCGTCAAGAATATCCAACAAATTATACTGGCGTGTTTCCGGGACTGGTGCACGATAAATCTGATCGGGGTCCAAAGTCCCGACGTCTATTGAAGGCGTTGGGTGCCAGTTCAGGTGTTTCCTCGTCATCTGACCGTGGTTCTAAAACAACGAGGTGCATGTATGAATGTGTGTGTGAATGTGTATGTGTTCCCGGGTCTTTCCTTCGAGATTTACCACGAACCGTCGCCAATAGCCCACTGTGCAGCTCTAGTGCAACGTTATCTAACAAAACAAAAACAAACTATAATTTTAAGTGCTTGTCATTAAATAATACCTCAATATAAAAATATTTACTGCATATACTGAGATATATTGTACTCATCGTTTACAAAGCATTTTGTGTGTTGAAATAAAAATATTTTTCCGTATTTCGTTATAATTCTAATTATATACATATATAATATAAGTTTTTCGGCATTTAAATTTATTCACATATAGAACAAAAATATTACTTAATTGGAAAAACAAATATTATTAACAAACTTTCCCATAATTGCAAGCGTAGCAAATAAACAAAGAAAAGCAAACTTGTCTGCTGTAGGGAAGAAATCGAAACTAATAGTAAGTTACCACGTTGATACGTCACGTGAAACTCTTGCATTAGGGTTTTTTAGTTATGGCCAATGTCCTGACGCCTATTGAGGTTGCGCCGGGTGCCAGATAAGGTGTTGTTCTCGTCATCTGACCATGAATCAAAAATACCAGGCATTATTTCCGGGTCTTTCCTTCGAGATAAGCCCCGAACCGTCGTCAATAGTCAATTGTGCTGCTCTAGTACAACGTTAATTAATCAAACCAATCTGAATCGCCATGGTTAAAAAATACGAGGCATTGTTCCTGTATCTTTCTTTCGGAATAGACACCGAACCGTTGCCAATATCCCAATGTGCAGCTCTAGTGCGACATTAATAACTAAACCTTACTATTTCTCAATGTTGACTGTTAGTAGCTCCCGTATTAAAATGCTCAACTTTTAGTATTACATTTTTTAACAAATTCAAATAATTAAAATTGAACGTTCTCCATATACATATTTTATACGCTTACGCTATATACGCTTTCTTTAATAAGGAAAAACCATTAATTTATATATAAAACACCTAAAAGAAATTTCTCATAACATTGATATTAATTATATCGTTTGACGGTATTTATTGATTTTCTAAAAACAGAGGACTGGGTCATTCAATTATTAAATGTATATGATTATACTTTAATTATTAGAGGAAATAATTTATCGTAATTAATATATTATGCGTTAGTGAATGGAATTCAATATTTCGAAATATGAATCAAATTTATTGTATTCATTACAAACTTCTCCTAATAACATTTTAGAATGCATTATAAAATATATAGTAAATAATAGGAAATGTGATTAAAAGTTTTTTTCCTATTTTTCCCTTTTTCATGTGTAAATTATTTAAGATATACTTTTGTAAAAACACATATTTGTTTAAATTGCTATAAAATGCAGTTGAAAAACATTAAGCAAACGGTTTTAAACATTTTAAAATCAATATATTTATTTGAATTTATAATTTTACTAACCTTGTATGCTAAGTCATCGTAGCGCACTTGAGTTCCCATGCAAAACTTTTTAAATCCTAAACGCGGCAGGTTTGAAAATACCTAAAATAAAATAAAATTTATTGCATAGCAATTTTAATTATTTTATTTCCAGAATAAAAAATATACAAAATATATTATACTTAAAAATCTATATTAAAAGACTAAGTAATTTAATGTGCAATAAGTCTTTACTTGAAATGCTACTTTTAAGTGTTTAAAACTGAAAATTCAATAAATATATCAATTAAATATTAATAATAAAGATTTAGAAAGCCCTTTAGTTTGTAAATAACCGGGAAATAATTGAATATAGTAAATAGGCTGAAAAGCTTCAAGAAACGTTTTAGTCAAATATGAAAAACACATTCACCTGATTCTTCCAAAATTTAACAAACAGGGAAATATCCAGTTATTTGGGAAGATGAGACATTTTATATTGAAGCATATTTAGGGAGATCTATTTGAATTTGAGTTATCCAATTTTAAAAATGAACACCTATTGCTTCAAAATGAAAAATTTTGTGAAATTTTCTAATTAATTTATTATAATATTATATACTAAGTCAACTATTAATTTTATATTATCAGAACTCCTATTTATTTGTGAAGATTTTTTTTATTTTCGACAAAAATTAATCGAAGCATACTTAAGTGACGTTTCGTTAAATATAAGTAGGGTGATCCGACCACGGTAGGTTTCTGACCACGTACCAGTTACGGACTACTTTAAAAAATATTTAAATATAAGAGCATATCATAATGTTTTTAAAAGTCCCTTCAATCAGGGTTACTCAAATGCTTTTGAAATTTAGGTGTATTTCATTTTACAGTCTAATGGGAGTTCAGTAGTCATAAGGATTTTGTTTGGCTCTTGTCGGAAATTGGCCTTAATTGGTAGGATATTGGTCTTAACTGGTCTGAAATTGGTGTTAACTGGTCGGAAATTGGTCTTAACTGGTGTGACATTGGTCTTAACTGGTGTGACATTGGTCTTATTTATTCAGAAATTGGTCTTGTGCTCGGAAATTTGTCTTAACTGGTCGGAAATCCGTGAGATATTGGTCTTAAGTGGCCGGAAACTGGCCTTAACTGGTGGGATATTGGACTTAACTGGTTGAAAGTTGGTCCTAACTGGTCTGAAATTGGTCTTAACTGGTCGTAAATCGGTACATTCATCCAATCATATTTAGAAGTGAACTCATAGTTTAAAATTAATATTAAAAACTTAAGCCTTTTAATAACATCAAGTCACTTAATATTTAAATATTACGTCAAATATTAAATATTTTACAGTTATTTTCTAACCTATAATTCTATTTCAGTGTACGTTGACCTCAAGAGCTCCCGCCGTGCCCACTTCTGTTTGCACAGGTAGATCAGCGAGCGGTAAGGCCAGACAACCGGAAGGAAAATAAAATGTCTATTGCCAATAGCTGAGGTCAAGTTTGTTGAAGCCCACGGGTGGGCCATTTGATTCGTGTGTGACGTCAATGAAAAGAGTTAAAATTAACTAAAGACCTTTTTATGTGAGTTCATAAAAATCTTGTTGAGTAACACTTGTGTTATTATGGTTAGAGGACATTGAACTGGTGCTGTATTGTAGCACGGCCAAATAGACTTGTCTGGTTGGATGAATTGTAGCGACTTTATAGAATCTGATTGGATATGCCAACCAGGCTATCGTTAAAGAAACTTGGTAGAACTCTGATTATCCGTACTCCAGTTATCCGGTTCAAAGAAAATGAATTGCCAATTATCCGGAACTGGATAACTTTGAGAAAAACATAATCGGCAAAATCCACATTTTAAAAGTTTCTTATCGGTAAATGATTGTGTTTTTTAGTCATTAAATTATAATACATACTACAGAAAAATTCGTTTTTTCATTTAAATAACCTTTTTTTTGTCAATTATCCAATGAATCGGATATTCGATTATACGGATAGAATCTGGTGCCAATTAATCCGGATAATTGGAGTTCTATTGTACACGCAAAATTCAGTTATCAAGCAATTATATATTTCTAGTACTATATAAATAGATTATTATTATTGCTCCCAATTTTTCCTTTTTTTGTTTTCTGAATTTTAACAAGAGTCATCCTTGGAGTAGTTTTAGGCCCATTCTACACGGACGTGATAAACGAGCGCGAGATTTTACAGATGTCCTTGTGATTAGTGCATATAAAAAAAGCGCGTGTTTAACTCATCCGAGTAGAATGGGTTTTAGATCCTTATAAGCTTGTTTATTTTTAAGGTAAGAGTTTTGATTCCTTATTTTTATAGAGGGCTTAAGTTTCATTTTATACGAACGGGAAAAACACGCGGGAGCTCCTTGGGGATTCGAGAAATCACGTGGTATGAATTCTCGAATCACCGAGAAGCTCTCGCGCGGTTTTTCCGTTCGTATAGAATATGGATAATCCTTTCCAACAGATAACATGGACAAATGTTTGTTTTGAAGTTTTAGGATCATATTCAAAATTAAATATGACGCTTTTAAGTACATATGATTAATTCATTACTTATTCTTTCATATTCATTGCTTATTTATTAATTATTAACATATTATACCTCATTTGCCTGACTATATTGGTTTGGTATTAAGAATGAATTTTAAGGTTACCAAAATTAGTATGTTTATAATTTTATTTAAAATTATTAAAAGTTAGTATGCATTTAGGTGGTAAAACAATAGTAGGTCCATTTTAAAGGGAATACATTTAAAAAAAATTGCCGTGGAAAATATTTTAAGTTATATCGAAAGCTCAATTTTTATGTTCCTACATTTATTTAAAAAATAACTTCGAATTTTCATACCATTTTAAAAATTGAAGTCGTGGATGTAAGAACCAGGTAGCTCCAGTTTTTAAATTGTTCGGGAAGAACGAAAAACAATGTACGTTTCTTTCATCTTATAATATAAAATTACTGCTCCTTTCAATGTATATCTCTATAGCCATTGCTTAGAGCTGTCTGATTCTTGCACAAATATAGAAGATTTTTTATTTAGAATTTTTTAATATAAAATTTAAATGAATAAGGGAAAATGTATAAATCAGAAAAAAGTGGAGCTGTCTCGTTCTTGCACTCACGTTTTCAATTGGAGGTGTACGTATACAAATACTTGCAAAACAATTTTTTTTTAAATTTAATAATTAGCAATGAATAAAAAAACAATTTGATTTAAAATTATTTTGACCCATAAAAAATATCCATATTCATACTAACATAATTTTTTTTTTTTTATTAGAGTGTAAAATTTTACAGTGATCGAAATAGTTTTATATTATTATAATTATATAACCCTTTCTCTATATTAGAGTATAGAACAAGGGGTATATAAATATTTGAGAATATGCAAATTTGAGTACAGTATTAATATTAGAGTATAGATAGACTTACTGTGGAGATTGTTATTGTATAAGCTACCACCAGAAATAGATTGAAGAAGATCATGGGTATCCTCAGTGTTAACGGCTGTCTATGCTTCATAAGAGCAGGCCCTATCAATTTCGCAAAAACAGCATAGCTTCCACAAAGTAAAAAAGGTAAAAGGTTTTGCTTGACTAGAAACCACTGTTGAATTTCTGGATCTAAGAAGAGAAAGTTTGAAAATATGTAGTTAGCATTGATATCTCTAATGTGCTTCTTATATTATTTGCTACCAAAATAGTTCGGTTCAGACTAAATGGCCGCTGTGACGTCACATTGTTTCAGGTGTTTGATAAGCTTATTGGTCAATTCTCACAAACTCGTTTGTTGATTCGTTGAAACCAGCTTAAAGGGGCGGTACCCATCCGTCAATTATTCGGAAGCCAGACTATATCTGATAAGCGATATTTTGATATTTTTTGTTTTCTTATTTTGAAAATTATTTTCTACTGAAAATAAATTATGAATTGGTAAACAATATCGATATTAAATATGAAAATATTTGAAAATTTTCAAACAAAAATTTGTTAAAATTTGTATAATAAATAATTACTATCATAATGTTCAATTATTTTTTAAAAATTTTATTCGTTTATATAAATTTCAAATAAAACTAAAAATAAATATTAGACATTTTATATTTCTGATGTTACATTTGAATTGTAAAGAAACATTATAATAGATAAATAGCAAGATGTAATACCGAAAAATCCAATTCAGCATTAATTAAATATCTAAAAACATTAATTTTGCCCTAAGTAAATATTTGAAAGATGCATTATAAAACTTATATATACATGACAATAAGAAAATTATATTTATAATATACAATAAATATTTATTTAAAAACTTTTTACTGAAAGTTTACTTGTGGTTATTTAAGACTTGATTGATAATTTCGATTAATATTTAATAAACATTTAAAAACATCATATTATTTAAAACTGATTATTTGCATTACAATCCGAACTCCAATTATCTGGATCAATTCAGACCAGATCCCATTCAGATATTCGAATATCCAGATAATTAAAAAATTCGCGGAAAAAAAGTTACTTCCTGGTAAAAAAAATATTTTGTTTTAATATGTAATGTAATTTTTCTTAATGACTATGAAAAACAATGTCATTCACAGATAAGAAACTTTTAAAATGTTGATTTTGCTGATTTTTTTTTCAAAG
Source organism: Troglohyphantes excavatus (assembly GCA_963932185.1). NCBI lineage: Eukaryota > Metazoa > Arthropoda > Arachnida > Araneae > Linyphiidae > Troglohyphantes > Troglohyphantes excavatus. The sequence continues at coordinate 9,728,798 of OZ010667.1, forward strand.
CGAGCCGGATCTGGATAATTTCCGATCCGCTTTGCTTTATCCGGAGAACTGGAGTTCGGATAATTGAAGATCTACCGTATATATTAATTCTTACATTCGAGTTAAAGGAATTTGCATAATCTAATTGTATTAAGAAAATTATTTTCATTTTTCATTTTAAACATTTTCAAATTATATATTTAAATTATGAATTACAACATTGTTTTATTTTATGTAAATTATAAATAATAATTAATGCAATTTAAATAATATTTTTTAATAGTTTTAAGTAAAATTGCGTGAATTAAAATAAAAATATATAGAACATATTTACTAATTGAAATGTAAATTACAATTTTTTTAACAACTTATTTATATATATTTTTAAATACGTTATTTAGATTAAAATGAAATATATCATAAATCTCATGAAGCCGTATAAATTAAAAAAATCAAATTTACAAGAATTTCTTTTTATTTAATACATTTGAGTTTTCCTAATACTATAAAAAAATTATACTGAAATTTGGTATCCTTAAATTATAACACTAAAATTTACATAAAAAAATATTTACTTATATTTTATAAGTGCTAATCAATCTGTATATCGTCGCCTCAGAGCAACAGCAGGATATCTGCAAAAACAGAATTGCCTATAAAATTGATATTAAAATTTGCTGTTTTTTCAATGCTGAATATCTAAGGCTGTAGTTCAGGGATTTCAAAGAAGACATAAAAATGTCCGAGTGTTCCACTAAATAAAGGCACATTTGGTAATATTAGCAAGACAGAAAACTCATTTTCGTTTTTCTTAGATGTCTTACTGTTGCTATGAGGCGACGATATAACGAACAAGTGTCAACTGATACATTTATAAAATCTATTGATTTCAAATATTATAAACTCTAATGAAAATAATTTACCTCCTGAATTAAATGAATTACCAATTTTTTCATCGAGTCCTTCGAGGAACCGCATTATGATTGAATTTTCTACGCTGGATGTATTAGATACACCTACAAAGAGATGACACACTTTTAGCTACAACTGAATTCAAATGAGGTATTTTTCATTAAACCAGAGCACATTTTGCTACATCAGAAAACTAATTAGCATTGTGCAACTAGTAATGTGAAATGTAAAACAGGAATAAAACTAACTAATCATACTTAGTTATTGCAATTGTTATACCAGTACATATATTGAATCTATTAAGAGATACCCGAGAACCAAATCGTAATTTTTTTATTAATTAATTCAGAAATACCATTTTTTGCATTGTTATAATTTGTTATTTTGCATTGTTGTTTTTATGAATGATAATCAAAGAAAAACATAATACATTAAAAATTTATTTTTGTTTATTTTAATTTTTTAAGCCTAAATCGGATTTTTCAAGAAACACTACTCCTCCCTCAATTTTTTAATATGAAATTTTTTTAATTGGTTATATAACGTCAAAAGTACTGTTTTTGTAAATTTGTGTTTTAATTGTTTTAAAAAAAACTTATTTTAATTTCATAACGTAAAAAAATATTCACATTTTTGTTTTCATTGATTCGTAAAACAATAATTGATAACTTCATATAAAAAAGCTGTCCATACATTTATAAAACACATATTGAAGCTTCAGAAACTATCAACAGTTTAGTTTGAAGTAAATGCTTTATAATGACTTAACATTTAAAAGTGATCAAAATTAAAAATATATATATTTTGAGTAAGTGACGAATGCTGCAATTGAAAAGTAGTAGCTAGACAGATGATAAATGGTGTATAAACATGTAAAAAAAAACATGTTCTCTTTCTTCTTTCAAATTTTGCACACGCCTTCTTAAGGTGTACATACACACTATAAAAAACGAAAATCGGCAAAAAATTGAAAAATATTTTTTTGGTTCTATAGTATTCCCCAATTCAGTATCTTTCAGATGATACCAAGATTGAATAAATATTCCAAAAACTTTTTTATTTACAAATTGTTATTCTATGGCCGCGCTTGCAATGGCAATATGTTTTGTAAACTTTACACTTGATTTCTGAAGAACTGTATTTTTAACATATGTCCCTTCATTCGAAACATGATAACTCAAGTTTGCTTGTACATTTTGAGAAAATTATTTTTTCTTTTAAATTTATATTAGTTGTAAGATGTTATGACCCTCCATCAAAACGATTTGTTCAAAAAATAATTTTTAATAGAATTTTAAAGTTGAAAATTTGAATAAAAAAGTGTTTTTTTAGGGACTGTCGAGGTAAAAAATTATTTAAAAAAAAACTTTTAATGCTATAATCTTTTTGGAGGGTCATAACATTAAGAAAGATACTGCGAGTAATTTCCAACAAAAAATATGCTTCTAGATTAATTACAACTTGCGTAATCACGTTTGAAAAAACATGCTAATTAACATATAAAATGCTAATTAGGTAATTTGTATTTTATTTTATTCAGAATTTTTTTTAAATGATTCATCACTATTTTTAAGGTGTTTTCCTACACGAAAAAACTAGATTTTTAAATTCATAAATAAAAAAAAAATGTTCAAGTGTATACGTACACCTTAAATATGTATAGCATCGTCTAATGCAAAATGGAAAAATAATGTTCAGCAAATATTTCAAAAAATGGGGATTGGGTCTCCTTTAAAGTCTAGGATTTTTTTTAAAACTAAAGTTTTCCAAATGATAGCTGGTAAGACATTATTAACGAAAGAACAAAAAAAAATCGTGTAGGTACAGACCGCACTGTACCGCAAGGTTTATTTCGTGGACACTTTTGGACCATAAGTGGTACAAAGGTCAAATGAGAAGATAATAAATGGACAACCTGGTGAACGCGGCCCACCTTCCTCTACAGGATGGTAGGCCATTTATGTATATATGCTGATTCCACGTTGAATTATGTAAGCGAAAACAATACTGAAGCCGAGGACGACATTCTTTTCCACGTGGTTGAAAGGACGGTTAACCTTGCTCTACACAATGGTATGTCATTTATCCCCATAGAATGATTTTACCTGGAGTAATGGGACGGAGTCGTCTACTGAAGTTGATCTAAATTCCTTCCTCACGTGGTACAAACGTCATATGGCAGAATATGATAATATTAAACCTGTGCGCAACTTCTTGCTTTTCTCTGCACGATGGTACAACATTTATCCCCATACGCTGATTCTACGTGGTAGGGAATCAATAAGGATTTTACAAGTGTCGTTTTTCACTTGCGACTATGTGAACTATGTACTCATAAAGAAAGGAAAGATGTATTGACGATGTAGAATTTTTTTTTACAACTTGCAAATATTGCTTCCGTAAAAATTTTAAAACTACAAACAATTCATAGTTATTTAAAATTTAAAAGTATGCAAATTATATTGTCGTTATTAATTGTGTCATTGCAACCAGGATGAATACAAAAGGAATAAAACAAATTATCATTGAATACCGAAAACTTTTACAAAGGGAAAAACTTTAATCAATAGGCCACTGAAGACTTACAACAAATTAAGTTGTCACTTAATTCATTCAACTTAAACTCTTTACGACAACAGTTTATAATTTTAATGATAAATACTTGATAAAACGATTAATTGAGTGATGTAACCAGCGTTATTCATTTATGTTATTATCTTATATGTTTGTCCTATTATCATGTCCCCGTCACCTGCATATATATTTCATGTTCCCGTTACGTGTCTATATGTTGTTCCCGTTATTACGATTGTAACGCCCTCTACATATGTTATGTCTTTCCCGCTGCGCCGGGAAGCTTCAGTCATGTAACTGCCTCTTACGGTGATGCGTATTTAAGGTTTCGTTCCTCCCCGAGATTATTGTAATGTTAGGCATATGTGATTAAAGATGTTTATGTTCAATCGTTGAGCAGTTATTTAGTCAATACGCCTTATAGTGATATTTTTTATTAATTATATTTGATCTCCATTTCTATCTCTTTGACAGTGATACTGAATATTTTTGATACTCTGTGGCATAACTTTTAAAGAAATTGTTATAGTTTTTAAATATTGTAAAACAAAATCTTCTTAAAACCTATATTATTTTTAAATGGAATACTTTATTTTTGACTATGTGCTTATTTACTTATATTTGACTATTCTTGTTTAATACATCGCTGAAGTTGCCATTTTTTTTAAAGCAATATATTATCAAGCTTTTGTCCTATCAGGTTTTTTGATAGATTAAAATTTTATCATCTTTATATTTAATAGCATTACAACTTAAATTTGAGATATTCAGAAAAACGTTATAAACATATAATTTGGATTTAACTAATTTAATACCTTCAAGTTTTTTTTTATAGTTTTCCAGGTCAAATATGTTGATGTTTAATATACTTGATAAATTAACAGGTACTTATATAAGAAAATATATCTTACAATTTTCGGCACTCGTGAAAGCATCTCGAACCTCCATTTGTCCGAAAGTTGAAACTCTGCAAAGTATTGTTATAATTAAAAATATATTCCTTGTTGAATTGTTCTTTAAAGTAGTATCAAAATATTACAAATATTAATTTATTTTAATTATATTAAAATAATAAAAAAAAAAATAATATGTATATAACACAACCATAAATTTTTTTTAAAACATAAAATTTGGAAATATAATGTAATAAACACAATCTTTTTACCTATTTGTCGGTTAATGACTTGGTAGTTATATCATACTTTGCCGAACAAACACATACACTAAGATACAAACGCACAATCACATAAAAACAAATACAAACATACACTAACAAATACAAAAATACCCAAGGAAGCACATACAAATTAATTAAATGTGAAGTAACAAAATCGGTGATTTTTATATTGTGTTCAAAGTTCAAGTTTAAATGTTTTCTGGTATTTAATATTTTGAACTTAGTAAAAGTAATATATAAATCTAGATTCATTCCTCAAAAAATTTCACCATTACATGTTGGTGAAGATGAAATCTTCCTCTAATACATCACAATACTTTAGTTATTTGTCAAATATTTAGGAGAGTTTTTAAAATGATAAAAGAATAATATTATATAAAAATAGAAAATAAATTAGTATGGTAGGAATACTAATTTTTGATTTAAATGAAAACATTATTTTTAATTTAAATAAAAACATTATTTTTAATTTAAATAAAAACATTATTTTTAATTTAAATAAAAACTATATTTTTAATTTAAATAAAAACATTATTTTTAATTTAAATAAAACATTATTTAAATTTAAATGAAAACAATATTTTAAATTTAAAGCAAAACAATATTTTTAATTTAAAAAAAAAAATATTTAACTTAAAGAAAAACCTTATTTTTAACTTAAAGAAAAACAATATTTTTAATTTAAAGAAAACAATATTTTAAAATTAAAGCAACAATATTACTAATTTAAAGATATATTAATGAACAATATTATTATTTAATAGCAAAACAATATTTTAAAATTAAAGCAACAATATTACTAATTTAAAGATATATTAATGAACAATATTATTATTTAATAGCAAAAGAATATTTTTTAAATTTAAATAAAAACATTATTTTTTAAATTTAAATAAAAACATTATTTGTAATTTAAAATAAAACCATATTTTTAATTTAAATAAAATAATATTTTTAATTAAAAGCAAAACAATATTTTGAATTTAAAGCAAAACAATATTTTGAATTTAAAGCAAAACAATATTTTTTATTTAAATAAAAACAGTATTTTAAATTTAAAAGAAAAAAAATTAATTAAAAGCGAAACAATATTTTTAATTTAATGAATTTTTTTTTTACTAAACGCAAAACAACATTTTTAACTTAAAACAAAACAATATTTGTAATTTAAATATAATCGATATTTTTAACTTAAAACAAAACAATATTTGTAATTTAAAGCAAAACAATATTTTTTAATTTAAGGCGATACAATATTTTTAATAAAAACAAAACAAAAAAAAATAATATTTTAAATAATTCAAAGAAAAACAATATATTTAATATAAAAAAACTATTTTAAATAATTTAAAGCAAAACAATATTTTTTATTTACATTATACATCTCTCTTATCACATATAATAGAAAAGTAACCACTCACGTAAGGCGAACAAAACCGCAATAACGCAAAAAGCAGCCAACTTCGCTTCACGCTTTACGCAATTTGTAAGTCAGACTCTGCATTTCTTCTAGCCTTGAAATAAATATATGTTTATGGTTGGTTGAGTATGAGTTTTTATTAGAAATCAAGCAACCATTTACAAAATAGACTGTAAGAAGGTAGCCTCCCTCTATACTTAAGGAGAATTTCGTCACCGAAAAAACAATAAAAACGGACGTTTCCGATGTTTTAATTTGTTAATTTCATGTAATTCGTGTGTTTTTAGGTCGTTTCGTTATTGGTAATTTTTGTATGTTAAAATTTCTTTTTTTTACTGTGGTAAAAATATAATTAAAGTTTTATTGGACTAAATGTCTTGCCCTAAAAAAAATGTTTCTTTTGTTTTCGTTTTTAAAAAAAGCAATTACGAAATGACATATTCCTTTTCAATTAATGTAATAATTAGACCGCACATGATGCTTAAAAGAATGGAATAATATTTTTTTGTTTGTTGTGATAATACAATGCATAATTTAAATGAAGATCCAGATACACATTTAATTAAAAAATGGTATTTTACAAGTATAATACAATAATGTTTTATTTACTCATTACATTTTTTAAAAATGAATATATATATATTTATAATTACAAAAAAACAACTTTTTTGTGTTGATTGAATGAATTTACGTCGCACAAGAGCTGCACAATGGGCTATTGGTAACTGTTGTGCAGCTACTAATTATAGACCGATTACTTTACAGCTAGGCTTCGTTTGCACTGAGCTCTAACTGTAACTTCTGGATTGGGCAAGGCAGTTTGTTGAGTTGATGCCAATTGAAGGTTAAAAAGCTGTACCCTACTGTCATTTCTATCTCTATATTTCGTATATGGTTCATGCTGAAATATGCCGAATTGTAGTGCTTTTGGCTATTTTTTTTAATTTTACATTGAACCCCATTTTAAGGCTTATTCTTTGAAATGCCTTTTAACCAATAATAAGCGGGTAAAGAACAAAAAGCTTTATTTTTGGCGATATAAAAATTGATTTTATATGTAGAAAATAAAATATCTAAATATATTTAACATTTCTATAACATATTGAGAAGGAAAAATCCCATAAAATCACTTTTAAAAATTAGTTGGGTTTACAGTATGGCTGCTTTCAGTATGGATTCAACTGCTCCCATAGAAGGAGCTGGTTATGCCCATTCCAGAAGTAACAGTTAGAGTTCAGAGTTCGCTGGCCTCTTTAAAAAATGAATCACAACGAAATATTTAAAAATGTATACAAATACGAAAACTATTTTATTTCTGCTACGTCAAGAATTATACGTTAGAATTAGAATACAGTTTGATAAAAATTACTTAACACATGACATTTTAATTTTTAATATTTAGTTCGTTTATCTCCATGTTATTCCGAGAAAAGTGTTTTGGAATTAAAATATTATTTACATTCAAATTGATAAAAATATTAGTATATACTTACTTAAACATTATTCAAAATATTAAAAAAACTATTTTTTAAAGGATAGTGTAGTTAATTTTCATCCTCCACAAAAGAAAAAAAGGGTATTAAAAAAGATAAAAATATATTTTTATCCCATGAATTTCGTTTGTTTTATGCTCAAATATTTACTAAATTTTGTGTTAAAAATAAAACATTATACAATGTAATTTGTATACGAGACTTTTGTCTTCAATATTGGTTATAAGAGATTTTGCTAAAATTTTCACAATTTCAAAATGCTCTATTTCGGTTTCTTTTATAACGCATAAAACATCACGGTTATTATTTTTTACTCACATTATATTTTACCTACATTCATACCGCATCATAATTAAATACATTTATTAAACTTACTTAAAAATATTTTTGAAAGTAGTAGCGAAATTTTTTAGTAGGGTTTACCTTTGAACCGTATAAAAGGTAGTTTTTTAACGTGTAGATGTATTATACGGAGAAAAGAAACAGAAAAAGTTAACCATCTTACCTTTTATAATTTTGTTTGACTTCCTATATTATAAAAATAAATAATTCTCTTGAGAAATACAAATGTAGTAAATGCGAGAAAATGAGTTTTGCGAACGCAGTAATAACATAAATCGGATATGTAATTTTTTACATAAATTACATGGTTGTACAATATTAGGATATAATCTGGTTATTATTACTTCAAACTAATTTTTATCTGGCACAAATAAAAAGGTACACATTTCGTAATTTTTGAGGAAAATATATTTAACGTTTTCAGATTCTGTTAATATACGGTCATTATCTTTTAAACCTCACTTTCTCTCAATATCCTATTTGCTTTTATTTAATGATTGCTTAATTAAAATTTTTAATTTTTAAATATATTGAAAAACACTTAAAACGTTAATTTACATGAGAATAATAATTTTGATTTAGTAAAAAAAAAAAATTCAGGGTTGTTACAAATTGTTTACAGCTAAATGACAAATGGTCATCATTTGGCTGTGTCTCATTTATCTGAATGGGCATAATAAAAACATTTTTTTTGCTTATATTTTAAAAATCGTTCGTTTAAAATATAAGCGAGTTAGTTGGGCAAAAATAAGGTTTTAATTATGCCAATATTTGATACAGCCGATCAATGACCATCGGCCTATAATTTCTGACCATATTTTTTACATATGCTTAAAAATCCTATTGTCAAAGCATCTTACTTTATCTTAAAACATGCTTTACGTTAAACTAGTTCAATAAACACAAAACAGGTACTCATTACAGAATATAGGTTAAAAAGTAGATATTGATTTAATACTTTATCGAACAATTTTAAGTATTAATTTCCAATTTAAGGGTCCAGGGGGGTAATAATATCTGTGCATCCGGAGTCATTATGTAAAGAGCTAAAATGGAAATTTGACGTTTCGTAGACATACGCAGCATTAAGATTTTTAAGGTATTGTTGACAGTAAATCATGTTTTTTACAGTTTTACCTGTAAAACTGTAAAAAACATGATTTACATGATGAAAAACATGATTTACATGATGAAAAACATGATTTACATGATGAAAAACATGATTTACATGATGAAAAACATGATTTACATGATGAAAAACATGATTTACATGATGAAAAACATGATTTACATGATGAAAAACATGATTTTTAAAAACATGATATAAGACAATTGAAGTATTTTAGTTAACTTAAACCTTTGAGATATTGATTTCAATTCAAAATGTGAACCCCCATCCTTTTCTCTCTGCATTGTTAAAAAAAAGTATTCAAAAATAAGTAAAATTTACTCATTTTTTAGTACATTCGTTGCTTATAATGACCTAGAATACATAATTTTTAATTTTGAAAAAGACAGGTATTCAAAAATGAGTACAATGAATAAAAAGAGCAGATGCGAGCCTACATAGGCTGCCTTTATAAATCTCTTTCAATAAATATCGACAATTATAACTAAGACCTACCGGGAATCTAACACAGGTACTCAGACACCGCAGTCCAGAGCCGTAGCCGTTAATCTACCAGGGCGACTTGAAGGAGTTATAGACGGAAGAAATGGTAAAAAGGTGTGCCAAAAGAAACGGAAGTAAGATAATTGAGTTGTAATAAGTCAGTTTTCATTTCCAAATCAAAAAGCATCAAACAAACGTGGTTGTATATGTTTTTCATTTTTATTTTTATCGACATTTAATATTTTTTGAAACGCATCACTCCACTTACGCAAAAAAAAAATTCAAACTAAAAATTAGTAAAAATTTAAAAATACTTACAGAAACATTGACATTCTGATTTTGCATGCACAGTCCTCAAGTTGGGTCATTATTCAAATATGAAAATTTGACTTTTGATTACAACTACAACTTTGCTTTTTTAAGTTGGTGATGATTTTTAGATACCTTAGCTACTTTAAGTACACTATTTTAAACTAAGTCAAAAGAAATATTAAAGTAATCAATATGAACATTAACCCTTTTCATAAAAAGTCAGATATACTTACATGTAATCTTCAAAGGTCACATTACCTATGAAATCCTACACCGGCACTTGGTACACATAAGAAATATTTATAATCTCAAATCCTTTTAATTGTGACTCACCAATGATGACGACAGCGTTACTCTTCACATAAACTTCACCACACTCTAACTCCCTTACTAATATTAACTTCCAGTTAAATGAGTCTTTTTAAGTCCAATTATCATATGCGTTTCTCCGACTATCACTTCCTAGTTAACATTTCAACACCTTCACACAAAAAAAGGAATTAAATGATTTAACCAGTTTAGAAAATACACCACCCTCTGTGTACGCCAAGAGTCACCTGTCCAACGTTCCGACGTCCCAGAGACATTCGCTTCTGACGGGCACTTCCTTCTTTTGCCTTGAACTAGGAATATAAAAAAATAACAACCGGTTCTTTTTTACCTGTTCCTTACAATGAGTGGGAAGAGCCTGTTCTTGAATTCTATTGGACTCCAGCTGTTTTGCTAATTTCTTCTTTTCTGAACCGATTCGATCTTAACTTCATGTGTGATTAATCTTAAAAGAGGTTAAACTAAAAAATATTATATTTTTGTAAACGATTTTATATTCTTAAACTATCAATGATGGGCACAATGCACGATCTGATGTTGATTAGTTATCCAAAATAGAATAGGATAAACAATCGTTTTTGCATGTGTTAAAATAGTAATTGGACAGACGATATTTTTTATAAGTCACCATATACGTAACTCGTGCTTTTGTGTGATTCGTTATGTGGTTGAAGGACTCATTTGCATATATTCCAGTGTCGTTTAGAACTGTTACTTCGGATTCGAAGTACTAATTTCCTGACTTTTGGCCTCATAAAAACTAGTTTCATTTATAATGAAGTCCATTCATGACAACTAGAAATTCCTTTTTTTTATTGAAATACATTTATTTAGTGATTGTTCATTTTTGTTGATTTAGGATTTGAAACCCTTTCTTTTTTTGAACCCTTTGCGGCCAAGGTGTGACTTTCAGTCTTAAAAATAACAACCTGTTATTTTGTTCCATGTTCTTTAAAATGAATGAGAACTGCATGTTCTTGAACATAAAATAACACATTGCTTCTGTTACCTTGTTCTTCATCTACTTTCATTTAAAATATGGCATCAATTATGTGTTATCGGACAAATACAAGGGCAAAGAGCCGTCCTTAGGGGTGTGCGACACGTTCCATCGCACATGGCCCTGCTCTCTCAGAGGGGCCTCGCTCTCCCAGTTAAAAAAAATCGATCAAAATATATTAAAGGGAAATATAGTCCCATTTTTTTTAAAAATTACATTATAATTTTTTTTTAAATTTTTGGTTACTTATAGATTTTAGGACATACATGTTTACTTATCTTATGTGTTGTGGATCTTTTCTCTGGTTTGGTGTGGTTTATATAGTTTCCGACTGCCTATTTCTGTCCTCGTATTCAGACTTATCACAGCCACATACACATTCACACACATATTCATAATGGCACCTCGTTATTTTAGACACAAGGTCAGATGACGGGAAAACACCTGAACTGGCACCCAACGCCTTCAATAGACAACGGGACTTTAGACCCCGATCAGATTTATCGTGCACCAGTCCCGCATAAACGCCAATAAATTTTGTGGATGTTCTGGACGACTTTTCAAGTATTTTGTAGCGAAGCTGGATTTATTTTAACACTCCAAACTTAATGCCCCGCTGTTAATTTTGCAGAGGGCCCCGCGACAGCTAAGGGTGGCCCTGGATAGGGGCCTTGATTAGGAAAAAAAACAGTTACGGAATGTAACAGTTTCATTACAAGAACGTAAGTGCCAACAAGTTCATCGATCACAAAGGTTTAAAATAAAGTTTTTTTCAGGAAAGAACAGGTTAAAAAACAGTTCTTTAAAGAAGAACGGTTAACTAACTGTTCTAGTAAAATAACATAAATATCGCATCTACCTTGAACTCGCCTTATTATGAGATTTCCATTCCTGTGAACTCGTTCCGTGTGCGTTGCTGTTTATGACTGAATGGAAAATAAACAAACCGTATGAATGGATCTCCGGATTTGAAAAAGGCTCGGCTCTGGGAAAATAAGACGCTGTCTCGGCGACCTCTTCGCTTTGAATGGCAATCGTCATTCACGCTCGAGCTGCTCTCGAAAACGGCGTCCCTTTTGCGGAAATGTGGTGGGTCTGCCCTCCCATTGTTTGATCATCAGAATCAACTCTGGCGCCATTTGAAGTGTGTCTAATGTTTTAGTAAGCTTACCCTTCTTATCTGCCCTTCTTAAAGCAGTAATTGACTGTTCTTCTGAAACGTAAAACTGTTTGATTATATACTCTATGACATTAGCCTCTGAAAGGTAGGACATGCCAGTTAAAAAAAAAGTCATAAAAAAAAGCATTCAGTTGAACAGTTGAAAATTGGAAGTTATTTTGCTTAGTCATTTCGGTTCAAACTGTTTTGTCGGAGTAAAAAAAAATCTTTTAAATTGTGATTTTTGGTCATCTGAATATGACGCCTAATTTAATACAGAATTTTTGGATCTCTTATTTAAATAAATGAATAAATAAATGAATGAATAAATGAATGAATGAATGAATAAGTAAATAAATAAATAAATAAATAAATAAATAAATAAATAAAAAAATAAATAAACCAACAAACAAACAAACAAACAAACAAACAAACAAACGCACGCACACACACACACACACATGAATGAATGAATGAATAAATAAACAAACAAACAAACAAACAAACAAACAAACAAACGCACGCACGCACGCACGCACGCACGCACGCACGCACGCACGCACGCACACACACACACGAATGAATGAATGAATGAATAAATAAATAAATAAATAAATAAATAAAAGATCAATGGAACCATCTTTAAAGTATCCAATTTCAATTTTGAAACTACAGCCGCAACAGCAGCATTAAAAAATCTTCTTCACTAAATGTGTGATAATGTAGATTTTTGTGAAACACGCTGAAGGTTTTATTTAGGTCAAGTTGAAAATGTGAAGTTTTTTTTTGCTTAAACATTTCAGTTTAAACTTTTTTGTCGTAAAGAACAATCTTTTAAATTGTGTTTTCTCTGTTCATCTAAATTCGACACCTAATTTTTTGTAGAATTGTTGGATCACTCATTTAAATAAATAAAAGTACGAATAAAAGATCGATGAAGCAATCTTTAAAATATCCAATTTTCATTTCATTTTGAACCGACATGTTTAATTAAGGCTAAGAATATTTACTTTATTAGCAAAAAAAGTCAAATATTAACAAATATCACAATAACAAAGAAAAAATATATACTTGATTTCTTTGCACAATTCTCTGTCACGGGGAATCTTGAATTTTTCACTGTTATTTACAAATTAACCTAAAGGTTTTGATGTGCGCCATACAGATTGCGTTCTACACTTTCTGCACATGTGGTTGGTTACCATGGAAACCATTGGGTCTCATCCAAAAAATTTGTAAAAGGATGGTTTCAGTGTAAGACCCCCGAGAGAGAAAGGTTGGTTGGTCAAATAATGTCGCACTAGAGCCGAACAGTGGGCTATTGGCGACTGTTAGGGGTCTATCTTGAAGGAAGATCCCGAGAAAACTGCCTCGGTATTTTTTAACTATGTTAAAATGACAAGAACAACACCTCATCTGGCAACCTCAACAGACATCAGGACATTATACTCCGTTCAGATTTAACGTGCACCAGGCCCGTATACACGCCGGTGGTAATTGATGATATTTTTTAACGACTTTTGTAATTTAGGAGCGAACCCGCCGGTAACCCTCTTGTCGCAAGATTTCTACAGCGTAACTTTTTGTGAAGTGCTCTTTGATTCGAACTTGCAATCATCTTATTGCTAGTCGGATACTGTTCCTTCGGGCCACCGGTCCCTTTTTTAGGAAAACATCACGTGGTGTTCCCAGTTGGTCACCCTCCTTAATACTGACCGCGCCGGATGATGCTTGACTTCATTGATCTGACGAGAACCGGTATGTTTATAATGGTATGGCTGTTGCCCCCGGGTGCGAAAGGTCGCTAAAAAACTGGATTCGGCCTTCAGTTTGTGACGTAATAAGCATGTGCCATACGGATTTTTATAGAGTGGGCGCTGATTGAATGCCTTAATAGCATTCATCACATTCAATAAATGTTTTGGTACACTCATCATAACATAATAAATGAAACACATGTAAGGTTAGAAGGGGTAAAATGCGTATCTTGGAAATTAAATACCAATTATATATTATTAAAATTGCGCTTTGGTCTCATTCTTGTTTTTCTAAACAATACTTCGTTTAATGGATTATAGTTCAGTAAAAAAATAAATTTCTGGTTGATTTAAATCAAGTTCAAAAGTCGATTCGTTTAAGTTTACAAAAAAAAAAAAAATGTGATAGTGTGATGCATGAATACTTATCTCTGTATAATATGAACTAGAAAATCGAATTATTTACCAATATTCTTGTGTTTTATATTAAAAAGAAAGCTTTTAATACATTCCTGTGAAGATAATTATAAATGAAAACTGTTTTATTTAGCCTTTTTAATGATTTGCAAGTTGGGATAAAATGGGTAATCGAATTATTAATGCGAATTCGAATCGATTTAGTCGAATTATGAATAGGGAATTTGAAAAAATCAACGATTTTCGAAAAAATGCAATTTTTCTCAAAAATATGATTTCGTATTTTATAAATTATAAGAATTATTTGTAATATATTTAACACTGTTTAAAAGTTAATATAATTAAATTATATACCTGTTTTTAAAAAAAAATGGTGAACAAGAAGAATACATTTCGATCCCAAAAAACGCCGTTTTTGTTTATGTTTCACAAAAAAAAGTTTTAAATATGTTAAAAAGTCATCTGTGGAACAAATTAAAAATAACGTAATTAAGGAAAATGTCCCAGAATCAAAAAAAAAATCACATTTGTTTAACAGACGTTTCATTTCAAAGATAATAAATAATAAATATCGATTTTTCAAAATGGCGGATTATAACTTATTTTTAGAAATACTGACACAGAGTTTAGTGCTTTTTGAGTTAAATTTACTGAGATAAATATACTGAATTTTTAAGAATTGATGACTTTCCAGGCTCTACAGCTTTTTATGATAAGTTCAGAATGCCCTGGGCATTAAAAAAAAGGATGACTCCATTGTATTCGATTTTATTCAAGTTATTAATTTGACTAGAAAATATGTTTTAATAATGTTTTTTAATTTGAAAAATTCCATGATTCCCCACTGACTACCATTTATCCTACCTGCACTTAAAAACGGATTTATATATATATATATATATATATATATATATATATATATATATATATATATATATATATATATATATATATATATATATATATATATATATATATATATATATATATATATATATAATTCTATAATTCGAAATTTAATATTAGCAATTTAAAGTTAAAAAGTTAAAAAGATAACGTCAGAGAATCCATTGCAATAAATGCACCAAAAATAATTCCTATTACATTTTACCCTACCAGTTACTGAAGAGGATATAAAAAAAGATTTAATAAAGTAGCAGTTTAAAATAAAAAATGAAACGTTTTCAAAGCTGATGTCAAGGAACTCACTGCATAAATATAACAACAAAAATTTATATTATTAATCTTTTAAAAGTGAAAAATAGCTTTGAATGAAAAAAATTTAACTTTTCCAACCCTTTTACCCTCCCTACCTTATCCTATCTGATTTATTGAAAGGCATCTTTACAATTTATTTTGTATAATGACTTCTCAAATTCTCATGAGTTATGAATTATAAACACAATTTGCATAAATGTTTAAAAAGACGATTTAATATCCGTAATAAATTCGATCTTCTTATGCAATGAAATGTTAGGGCGAATGAGTGGAATAGTCAAATGAATGACTATTTTAAGATAAAAACTCGTCTTATAGAAATACTGCGTTAAGAATATTAAAATATAAATACAACGTTAAAATATGCAATAAAAATCCAAGGCATCTGGACATGTTTCGGGAGATACATCTCCCTTCATCAGCAGACTTTTATTGACTAAAAATTCCAAGGGTTTCTTTA
The DNA here is from genome assembly GCA_963932185.1 of Troglohyphantes excavatus. Lineage (NCBI taxonomy): Eukaryota > Metazoa > Arthropoda > Arachnida > Araneae > Linyphiidae > Troglohyphantes > Troglohyphantes excavatus. The sequence continues at coordinate 9,744,960 of OZ010667.1, forward strand.
AACCGGTTGTATGGTTCAGGGCCATTTTAAATAATTAAGGAAGCATGCGGCAATATAGTAAGTATTAGTATTAATATTTTTATTTATGTTATTCCGTATTTTTATTTTCATGTTTTCAATTTCGGGAAATGAAAATATTTAGAAAAAAGAAACAATTTTAAAAATTTCAGAATATTTAAGTAAAAGTTAATACTGATTATTTGGTTCTTTGAAATGTTATGTTAAAAATCAAACACTTATAATGTCGTACGTGCAACCGTACGTAGTGTATCATATATTTATTAAACATAACACATTGTATTGATAATGAATTAATTAATAAAATCATCAGCTTAGCGAGAAAATGTCCACAGATTACATTTAAGTTTAGGGTTCGTAATAGCCAGGGGAGAGCAGAGGGTTCGTAATCGGAAGATTGTGAGTCCGATCCTTGTCTTCCGTTAAATTATCATCTTGTATATTGGTTTAGTGCACTTTCAATATGTCGTTATATACCTCTTCTCTAGTTGTACGTAGTGTGACAGTTTTATAGTGGGATGCAGAGATCAAGTTTTGTCCTCGTCATCTGCACTGTGAAAGAATGTGCTTTAAAATGAGTACATGGACGTCCTCGGTTTTCTTTGAGTACAATTGAATCGTAAATGAGCGATGACGTAGTAATATTTAAGTAATCGTACTTTCTCAAAAATGAGCAGTATGATTTAATATCGACAATATCATCTGCTGTACAAGCCATCTTAACAAAGCGACCTGACAAACTTAAAATATTTGTTCGGAAGATGGTTTTCCACATCATATGATGTCGATTGCTTAAATGAAAACCGAGTTATTACGACTCAATTATCTTACTTCCCATTCTTTTACCACGCCTTTTTGACATTACTTCTGCTTGTAACTTCTTCATGTAGCACTCATAGTACAACGGATATGGCCCTGGACTTATGTACGGACGACATCAGGTGGACAAATTGCCGGGAAGTTCTGGTTGTAATTGTTGATATTTATTGAAAGTTAATTATGAATTCAGCCTATGTAGGCAAGCAACTTCTCTTTTTATTAATTTTACTAATTTTTGAGTACGTGTCTTTTTCAAAAATGATACTTATGTATTCGGAGCTATGATAAGAATCGAATATAATAAAAAATGAGTAAATTTTACTTATTTATAAGTACTTATTTTTAACCGTGTGATTATATTTTAAAATTACGAGATAGTGTTCCCGGGTCTTTCTTATGGGATACATAACTTAACGATTCCAGTAGTCCGTTTTGTAGCTTTGGTTAATGATTTATTAAGAGACATGACAGCTAGGTTAGCAAAAATTATAGTATTACTTAAAGCAGGCTGGCCTTTTTAGATTTTTTTTTTTCAATAACTTAAAACCCTTAAATTAGATAAAAGATAAGACAAAAAAAAAGAGACAAGTAAAGAACAGATTCTTAGCAATCAACACAAATAAATTTATTTGATCAAAAAGAACGGGACACGATTTTAAAAATCTCTGTTTGAACACAGATACTTCATCATTCGTCTGTATGAAAGCAAGTTATATGGCGTATATAAAACTCAGCGCTTTCAAAAATTCCATAAAAATGTACTTTTATACGCACATACAGTTATTAATGCATAAATATCCTTGTATTTTTTTTAAATTGGAGAAACTATCCGAAATATTGAACATTGAAATTAGACAATGCGCAAGTATGCTTCCTAAATTTTCAGAAACAACATTTAGTCAAGTAGAATGCAAACATTCAATTCCTGTGTGTAGTACCCAAAATCCTGTCTATAAATTAATCCAATTTTTTATTGTTTAAAACCATATAAGGGATACGTATATTTTTGTTCGTGGGATACCATGATGTTCCCTTTTATTTTTTAAATAGGCAGGACCAACCTAGCTGGTCTTAAGAGTCTGTAATTTTTTGTCACTATTTGTATTTGTGTATAATAATTTTCTTTACACATTATTTAAGAGTTAATAACAAGACTACTTCAATAAATTTTTAAATATAAGCATTGGAGAATCTTTTAAAATAATTCTCTTTTAAAATAACTAATTTAATTTTTAACTAAACTAATTTTAAAATAACTAATTTAAAAAAATAATGTTTTGGATATGTAAATTAAACTGCAATGAAATTTTCTGCAATGAAAGTAAATTTACAAATTCCATATCTGCTCATTGTTCAGAGGATTAAACAATAGACAATAACTTGTATCTCCAAAATTAAGTTTTTAAATAAACTTTGAAAATTGTTTTTATATTGAAAGGGGTTTTCTTCTTTTACATTTAAATGCGGATTTTTGACAAATAAAAATACAAAGGGGAAAATAAAAATTGAAAGTGCAAGTGGAAGGAAGGGTTAACTAACATTTAAAAAAAAAAGAATCTAATTTTGATGTAGACGACAGCTTTAAGGACATTTACGTCTTCCCTGAAAATTGTATTCCTCTGCTTGACGTATTTGGGCAGATACAGAGCAGTAAAAAGTATATATTTCACTTATAATGGTTCTATTTCATTAAACAAACCTAAATACCAAATGAGTAAACCTAAATACCAATTTTGTTTACTAACACCAATAACCACGCTCACGATCGATGAATAGGAAAAAGCATCGTGCCAACTTTTGTCTTTGGCGACAAATAGTGAATACCCAATGGACAGCGACCCTTTTCTTCCAGATTGTTGTTAGTGATGAAACTGTTTATCTGGGAAAAGTAATTTTAACCCCCTCAATCCACTTGCCACTTCAATTTTATATGACTACGTAAAGTGTAAAGTAAAGTGTACGTAAATGGCATTTTACTTAGTGCACACATTTTTTGTTTACATATGCGTGCAGCGACATAATTTTAATACAACACATACATTTTAAAATAGGGGAAATCATAAGTGCAGCTCCCTATCGTATATAAAATATACTGAGATACATTTTTTTGTCGCTATGGTGACGCACTTTCAACGATATGTATATCATCCTTAAATGTCACAGAGTTATCGATGCTTAAGTACAAAATATATAAGATAAAGAATACAAAATGCTTACGATATTTTATGCAATAAACAAGAAAGCAACATATTTAAACATCATGAAATTGAGACAAATTTGTCATATCATAAAGTTTTCACAATGATGCAATTTACAAGAACAATACACGAAAACAATTCTTAATACCTACTTGGTCGTTTTTTTCAAACTTCCGTTACATTTCTTTTCAAGAACTGAAATAATGCCTTGTATGTTCAATCCTGAATTCTAATTGTCTGGTCGTAGGTTGCTATCTGTTCTATCAACTGAGCTAAATAATAATAAAGACTGGAGCGAACACACTTATTGAGCGATAATGTACTTTACCGTGCCCCGCGGATGCATATAATTCGGAAGAAACGTTGAGAAAACATTCTACTTTGCCTCTGCGGGAGTCGCACGTGACGTCACAGGAAGATTTAATTTATTTTTTTCCCTTTTCTTTTTTTTTTCTTGTCAGTAAGAAAGTAAGTATGTCAAAACATTTAATCTATAACATTTAATTTATTTTTGAAAGCCATAAATGTTTTTAAATCAACGCAAACCTATGCGGAAGGATTATTTTTTCTGCCACCGCTCAAAAAGGTGTAAAGTGGTCGCGCACGCGTAGTCCTCGCTCCAGGGTATATTATTATTTTAGCTCAGTGATTCTATCCAGCTGACCATAGGTCTGTTCTGTAGTGCCCATTGTCTGGTCTTTACAGTGACCTGGGGACAATACAGGCCAGGAAATGCTGGTCGTACAACATGCGACGCTGAGCCAAAAGAGAATATAAGTCACTGGAGGTATTTTCAAGCTTTCAACTTGAATTGGTGTAACTTTTATTTATGTTACATAGAAACAAACATTTGAGCCGTCTATTTTCAAAACCAGATATATCCACATGTTTCGACACATCGTTATTAAAAAAAAAATACTTTTCACAAGTTCTCAATGTACTTACTACTACACCTTGCAAATCGGTAGTGACCTAAAGTGTCGGAGATAATCCAGTCTAAAAATGCATTCAAAATTATGGATTTAGATACAAAAGTACGTGGTTGTTACTGTTAATTGTTTCTAGCGTCGTCTCCTGCAAAATTTATAAAAGTGGATCTATCTTGTTTTGAAACCAGGCAGTTCATTTAAGCATTTCATACACACATACAACAATAACAGTATGAATCGTTTCATCAACTAACAACTACCAAATATAGTCAGTGGCGGTACTGTAATCAACGAAATGTCTTTATACAAAAAAAAAAACACAGCACCATATGAATCAGTGCAGAAATATGCATCAATTACAAGAGACTAATTGCATTTGATCTTCGATTGGCCATTGCTAAGATCAACGCCATTGTTGCACCCGTTGTTTCCGTTGTGCTGGAGCGATTCGCCATTTCCGATCTTTCCGTTTGTTCCGTTCGTCTTGGATTTTCCGTTTGCCGAAGAAGTTTTGGTGCTTTTGGTGGGCCTGAACGAGTTCTGGTAGAAGTTGTAGAAGAGTGCGAAGAACAGAACAGCGGCCACGATGTTGATGTAGATGCTGGACTTTGCGGCTGTGCACCCCGTCATGGGCATGACGACTGTTACAAAGGCGATGATCAGGATGAACTGAATCTGAAAATGTAATCAATGAAAAATCCTTTGAGAAATCAGTTGAGAAAGCATTTGAGAAATAATTATTAAAAGAAAATAATCGAGATTCAATATCTTAATATAAACTTTGGCTAATATATATTTAATTAATTTAATATGTTTTAATTAAAGTATGGGGAAATTATTGTCACTGTCGCGTCACGAAATGTATATAATTCATTTGTTTTCAGACACTTTTGAAGTAGTTGCAAACTTGTCAATTTTGTTATTGGGAAACTATCATTGTCACTTTTAACATTTTGATTTCTCTTAACATTTTGATTTCTCTTAACATTTTGATTTCTCTTAACATTTTGATTTCTCTTAACATTTTGATTTCTCTTAACATTTTGATTTCTCTTAACATTTTGATTTCTCTTAACATTTTGATTTCTCTTAACATTTTGATTTCTCTTAACATTTTGATTTCTCTTAACATTTTGATTTCTCTTAACATTTAAAACATTTAACATTTTAAATATTGTTTAACCTTTTCATGTGTTCTATGTTAAAGAAAAGTTGCCCTGCTTTTGGGCTTTATTCCTAAAGTAAAAGAGGGGGTGGGGGGATATTGCTTTGGGAGGCAGGACAAAGAGTTTTAAAAGCATAGTGGAAGGATGAATTGCTTGCATAATGACAGATTCGGGGTAAGGCCATTCAACTGTCAAAATGCTGGAAACCGCAACGACAGACGATCTGATCCATTGGCGAAATATCACCTATTCAAAAAGGTGTAATTACCTGTTCTGCCCGAAACAGCATACTTCAGATCACACCCGTTTTAAAAAAATTTCACCTATACCTCGGACCAACAGTGTCCCAAATCTCTATACTCAATGGGATATATGTTTTCCTAGCCCAAACGTAAAGGTAAATAACGAAACTAAAACTTTAAACGCCACTGACTCAGTGACTGACTCTAAATATAGCGATGTATTTAAGAAATGTTATTTAATTTATCACGAAGATTTGAGCGCATCAAATTGATTTTTTTCTGGATCTACTCCTGTTTAATAGGTTATGCAAATGTTGGGATAAGATTATTATTTTACCATTTGTGTGATGGTGAGGTATCTCTTCCACCACAGGTATTTCCTGACTTCGGGTCCCATGGCCGCGAGAGCATAGTAGCTGTACATCACGATGTGCACGAAGGAGTTGATGAGAATGGGATATGCTTGAAATCCACCTGTTACAAAAAGGTCATAGTTTAATTGAAGTACGTTATAAAATGCATACAAAAGAACATTTCTTCAGTAATAACTGAACAACGTTTCACCTTTTTTTTTATTTCGAAAAGTTGAAAAAAGAATGAACATATAAAGTAAAAAAAAAGTTATGTATAGTATAAAGTTTTTACGAAGAAAAATAGTTGTAGTATAAAGTTATTACAAACAGAAATAGTTGTAGTGTAAAGTTATTACAAACATATTAGAAACAAAAGTACTTGTAGTGTAAAGTTATTACTAACATATTATAAAAAAAATAGTTGAACTATTTTTGTTTGTAATAACTTTATACTACTAGTATAAAGTTATTACAAACATATTATAAACAAAAATAATTGTAGTATAATGTATTAACAAACAAAAATAGTTGTAGTATAAAGTTATTACAAACAAAAATAGTTGTAGCGTAAAGTTATTACAAACATATTATAAGCAAACATAGTTGTAGTATAAAGTTATTACTAACACATTATAAACATAAATAGTTCTAGTATAAGTTATTACAAACATATTATAAACAAAAATAGTTGTAGAATAAGTTATTACATATTATAAACAAATATAGTTGTAGTATAAAGTTATTACAAACAAAAATATAGTACAAATTATTACAAACATATTATAAAAAAAAATTGTATTATAAAGTTATTACTAACAGTAAAAACAAAAATAGTTGTAATATAAAGTTATTACAAACATAATATAAATAAAAATAGAAGAAGTTATTAAAGTTGTTATTAAAGAAAATTAATATTCATTTAAAATAAATTTCAGAGTATTTTGATGCCGGCAGAAAAGTAACGCCGGTATCAGAGACATAAAAGGGATGTATACTACAGAAATAATGTATATGATATTCCATTTACTTTAAGTATTGAAATTAATTTGTGATAAAATCAAACAAAATAATAATAAATTTATTTTACGAGTGAGATCTACTTGTAATATTGTAGATAAAGTTTAAAGTTTTAATTTTAAAATGAATTGATATTAAAAAAAAATGCAATGTTTTGAAGCAAGCTCCAAAAACGAATTAGTATTCTTATATAACAAATATTTATTTCATATATGCTGAAAGTAAAAGTGTTTATTATTTTAAATAGATATTTTCGAAATGTATAGTTTTTACTTTATTTATATTATTATGTTTAATATGTTATAAAAATATTTTTAAATAGAAGACGCTACCATCTAATAATTTTTTTCAATTTTTGGCCTTTTGAATAAAACTCTTAACTTTAAATTGATATTCAAACTTTAAATTTATATAAAAGAAAAATATTTCACAAAAAAAATCCATAACTGTTTGTATTTTTTTAATATTTAAACTTTTTCAAGATTCTAAAGCTCATTTTAAATTCAGTGTTTTTTAATATTTAAATTTTTTACACACAATTTTTAGTTCCTTTAAACTACAACACATAAGAATTAGCATTAAAATTTTGTATACTACATGTATTTTATTTTTATATAAATATTTATTCATAAAAACGCAAAATATTTCCATCAAAATATTTTTTGCGTTTTTTAAGCTTAAATAGATTTTTTTTTAAAAAAAGTAACTATTCAGCTGTGAATTTTTAATGTTTTTTAATTGATTAAATAACATATAAGTATATACTACAAATATATAAATAGACTTTTGCAGTTTTGTGCTTTAATTGTTTTCCAAAGTTTATTTTAAGTTCACAACCCAAAAAATATTCAAATTTTTAAGTTTAATAATTTGTAAAAAATATAATTTATAACTTAATTTAAAAAAAGCTATTCATACTTTTATAAAACAAATATTAGAGCTTCAAAAACAATTAATAGTTTAGTTTTTAGTTAATTATTTACAAAGCCTTAGCATTTTAAACGTGACCCAAATAATAAAAAAAATATATGTTTGAGTAAATGACGATTGTTGCTGACGAAAAGTATGTAGAATGATGATAAATTGTATATAAACATTTAAAAAAACATAGGTTCTGTTTCGTTTACTGTTTTGAAATTTTATACATTTTTAGCATCATTTTATGAAGAAAAAATTAGCAATTTTATCGGAATTTGGGGCTCAGGTGTGTTGAAAGTGACTTACTTCTCTCTGTCCTGAAGAATATCCATCCGCAAATGGGAAGACTAGCATGGTGGATCACGTGGAGGTTGGTGATCAACTTGTCCTTCTTTCTCAACACGAAGAATATCTGTAACGCATTGTATCGGAATGAAAATAGTACTTCGGTATTTTATTTCATTTGTTTTATAATCAGCAAAAAATCGTTTTTTAAATAAAATATACACCTTAAAATATTTGGAAGAGAATTTGATGTTTCACCTTATAAATGGACATCCGTTTAATAAAGTATGGTGCACTGTTGAAACTAGGTACTTGAAAATAAGTAACATGTACTCATTTTCAGTTATATTCGATGTGTGTCATGGCTGAGTACACGGGTTTTAATTTGAAAAAGGTCATGTGCTCAAAAATGAGCAGATTGCTGACAAAGGCTGCTTTACATTATCTTACGAACATGTCATTGATATATAATACAAATAAATATTTTTCTAATAATATGCATATTAAATACATCCACAATTACAACCAAGTCCAACCCACGTTCTCAGCACCGCTGTCCAGTGCATATCCGCTAAACTACCAGGCCAACATTAAGAAAATATAATCAGGAGGAATGTTTAAAAAAAATGTCCCAACAGAATGGGAAGTAATATAATTGAGTTGTAATAACTAAATTCTTATCATTTAAACAATTAACATCAAATAAAGCGGAACACCTTATTCTGAACTACTATTTTAAGTTTGTAAAGTTTCATTATTAAGATTACTTAAACAAAAAACGATACTATTTAATGATATTGCTATTTTTTGAGAAAGTACGTTTACTTGCAAACTTAACGAAAAACGAATGGGTTCAGATTCTTATTTTTAAGTATGCTTTTTAACAATGTGGGATTAATGAAATTTTTAATATATTTATTAACAAAACTTTATTTATTAAAAATCACTTTACACTAGTTTCTATTTTATATCTGCAACCTAATGTTTCTATATGTGCTTTTTACTTTAAAGTATATTAAAAAAAATGCCATATTTTTTACTCAGAATTTCTATTATTTCATTAAATATTGAATAAAGAAACATAATTTAAAATAATATTGATTAAGACCTTTACGAAACAAACAGTAACAGTTATTCTTTACAAAAAGTTATTCTTTATAAACAGTTATTCTTTACAAATAGTTATTTTTTACGAACTATCACATTTTCATAAGAAGTAGTGTAAGTTGTAAAATAAATCATTTAAACTTATTCTAAAACAACACTCATTTGAAACACATTCAAAGATATACACACATATTCACTAATTTCTATATAAATATTTTAATATATCGTATAAATACACTGTTTGAGGAATATATGCTATGTGTAACTTATTAATTTTTAGCGTTTTGTATTGTTCTATATTTTTTAGTATTATTATATTTGTGAACATATGTAAGATATATTCATCATATTTAAGAAATCATTGATTTTAAAATACTAAGTATTTGATTAATTAATATAAATAAAATAGAGTTACTTACTGTATCGAGAAATTCAGCATACTTCAGTAAGTAAATTACCCATCCAGAAACAGCCATCTAATAAATAATAAAACATATATTTAGTATTTGTCAAACATTATATATAGTCTTTGTTAAGCATTATATTTAGTCTTTGTCAAAAATTATATTTAGTCTTTATCAATTACTATATTTTAATCAATGTTACTTCCGTATAAAAAAAAACCCAGTTTAATAACATTCTAAATACAAGTAAAAATCTACTGTGCAACTTATGAAAACATAGTTATTACTTAAAACTTAAAAGAAAATAACAATACTCATCTATAAATTAAATATCTATAACCCAAATCGAAAGTAAACAAGTTACAATTTGGAAATTAAAATATTTAAAATATAATTGTGGCTATGGATAATAACAAGTAATTGAAAACTTAATTTAAGTTTAGTAATTTTATTGTTTTAAACATATTTTGTTTGCAGACAAACATAAAACAAATATCTTTTAAAAAATGATTTTTAATCAGTGTTTAAAAATAATGTTTAAAAATTCTTAAAAAGGGTATCATTGAAATATTAATCAGAAAACAAAAATGCATTACGTTATATCAGAATAACAGTTAATCCTAACTTTTTTAAAGCATCATAATTGGTATATATTTTTGAAACAACATCTTTAATATCGGTTTAATTATTGTGCAGCTAAAACTATTAAATGCATCAAATATTTAAATACACGTAACTGTGAAAAGTTAATATATTTCTGTTGTAATTATAAACAAATATTACTAATATATACATCTTGATTACTAAAGCAATTATTGATCGATACAAATCATTGCATAGCATAAAAATAATTATATACACTAAACAATTTAAAATGTATCTTAAGTTCTGGGAGCTGGGAGCCGTTATTCTGGGAGCTGTGTGAATATTTATTTAGTTTATAAGCAATAAATTTGAAATTCAAATTTTTCAATTAATAACTATTCCCAATAAATATAATAACTATAGGATATCTGCAAATAATTATTGATAGGTAATTAGATCATTAAAAAATAAATATGTTTCATTTCGTATATAAAACAATATTATTTATTCAAATATGGTAACTTGAAAAGGGATCAAATTTTAATGAAACTATAATTGTCATATAAATATGGAAACAGTTACATTAAGTTTAAGTAAAAATATTTAATGTAAAGCAAATGCATAAAATAATGTCTAACTATAATGCACGTTTAAAGAAGGAAATGTTTATATACAAAACTCGTTTAATAACAGAAACAGTTAACTTTTGATTAGTATTATGAAATGTTTATAAATAATGAAAACATTTTTAATTTCTTATGGTTTAATTAATAATATTTTTTAATATAAATAAAATTTAAAACATGCCAATGTCATGTTTTTTTCTTTGTTTCTTTCATATTGAAAACTGATGTTAAAGCAAAGCTATCAAATGAATGGTTTTAAAAATAATCTGCCGTTAGCGTTGCTTCATTTGCAAATGGGCATGGTAGTTTGCGTAAAATGTTAAAACGTTTACTCATTTATGTAAACGCTAACACTTTGGTAGATTGTATGATTGTTGTAATACTAATAGTTTGAGAATTAAGAGTTATTTTATAATGCTTTTTCAATAATGTTTTTTGTTACAAACATAAAATATCAAATAATATACAAGATTAAGAATACTATAAATGTTCATTCAATAATAAACGATAATTTCATTACATGATAAAAATTATATTCGAATAATGAATAAAACACGATAATGTTAATTGAAATTATTTGTAAGATACATAACATATAATTAAAAAGTTATGCAAATTTTAAAACATTATACATTTCAGGGTAGTATTTTGTAGCTGTGTATTAAAATAGTTAAAGTTATTTTGATGTATTATTTAAAACTTTAGTAAACAATATATCACCTTACATTATTTTATTAAAATGTTATTTACACTTAATTATAAAATAGAAAATTCTCTTCAGTTACGATAGTTTGGTATACTTACAACGTATGTATAGTCTTTCCTGGTTACTTCGGTATTTTTACAAAGGGCTGTAGGACCAGTCTTAGCTATACCATATCCAACCTAAAATACAAAATTTTATTTTTATTATTCGAACTCAAAAGGGATAAATTGTATAAATCGTTCGCTAAATGTTGTACTACATCTCTATTTACTCCTCTAATGGAAAAATTGTTTTATAATAAAATTATGTAACATTTATTAATCATTGTAATAAAAATTAGATTAATTTCATAACTGCTAATTAATAGTATATATAGTTTAATTTATATATGAACAAATGTTTTTGGTACAATCATTGTTCAATGTTTAAAAGAGATTATTGTATTTTATATATTTTTTCAAGTATGCTTGGTACTATGCTTAAGTCTTAAAATATAAAGCGTTTTAAATATTAAAAAAATCTGCCTGTACAATGTATATAAATTACAGTGCCTTAAACTGAATTGAATCATTAAAATAGATTGAATACACATTGATGAAGTAGATGAACTTTAATAGAGGTAGCTAAAAAATAATTTTAATGTATTGAATTCAAGTACTTAAATTTTTTTTAAAAAAATCGCAATCACTTTTTAAGGGAGACCCATGTTCCAAATCCTAATATTTTTATTAATAAATTCAGAAATGTAATTTTGTTTGCAATAAAAAAACATCTTTTTCTGAACAAAAATCAATTAAAAAATAATTTTTGTGTCTGCGTTTTTCAAGCCTAAATATGCTTTTTTACAAAACATTTATTTTCATTCAGTTTTTAACCCTAAGGATAGATTTTTGCGAATTTGTGTTTTAGTTGTTTTCAAAATAATATTTTATGTTTATAACCAAAGAAATAATCACATTTTTATGTTCATTAATTCTTAAAAAAATTATATATATATATAACTTAATTTAAAAAAAAGCTCTTACTAAGTTTAGAAAACAAATATTAAAGTTTCAAAAACCGTTAAGAGTTTAGTTTTATGTAAATATTTTACAAAGCTTTAGCATTTTTAATTTCAAAATTCCTATAATTTGATTTTGAGTAAATGACGAACGTCGCAAGCAAAAATTAGATAGGCAGAGGATGAATGATATATAAACATGCAAAGAAACGCATGTCTTTTTTCTTTCACTACTTTGTAATGCTGTACACATCTTCTTAACATGTTCACTGCGTAAAAGCATACAAGTCGACTATTGCTTCTTACGTGTTATTTTGAAGATTGCACTACGCCCCTATGCGTGTCCGGTAGCGAACCTGTTAAATATAAATAGCATCGCTTTATGCAGTGAAAAGTTTCGAAATATTTTAGGAATTTGGAGTTTGGGTCTCCCTTAATTTCGAATAAAATGATCTACTTGTAATTGATTTCGGTGTATACACTGTTAAAAATTTCAGTTCAACCGTGTACCGTATCTTGGTGCAAAACAGAGGTCTACAGCAAATTACACCGTTGAATCAAAAATCCGTTATCGGAAAAAGCGGAGGTTCCACCGATAATTAGTTCAACCTCTTCAACTGCAACCGAAATTTTCGCTGTCGCTACATCAACAAGTTGAGGAATCCACTCCAAGAAAGACACCGACGGACAAAACCCTCCGTGGCCCAGTGGATAAAGGCAGCTATGAATCAGATGATTCCTGGTTCGATCCCGATCGGTGGACAAAGACAAGTAAAAAGTTGTGATCTAGGGTTCCCAGCTTCGATACAAAAACGCTACTACTAAAATACTTAGAAAACTCGAATTCCGAGTTTTATGCAACGTTATGCGTTTTGTTGCAACGTTTAACCACTAAATGGTATTCGTCGTAGCACCGTAAAATAGTGAAACTAAACACTAAATGTTGGTTGCAGCTAAATGGATACCAAATTTTAGTGCAAGGTCGTAATAGTTTTTAGCAGTGTACTTACAACCGACACACTGGCCGCGTAGCTCGCTACAAGAAAGATGTTGTAGACCATCATGGTCTTCCTGAGCTCGAAGGGCTTCCGATCCCTCATGAAAGAAGGGCCTATCACTTTGATGGTCAGCAGGTACAGGCTGCACAGGAATATGGGCCAGAAGTTGCTCTTCACGAGGAACCACTCCCTCACTACAGGATCTGGAAGGTTAGAACATAAACTGAAGTTCATATAAAGATTATAGTGGCAAAAACTACACTATAAAAAATGTTACTCGTTATTCTTTGAGTACAATTGCATCAATTGAGCGATGACGTACTCAAATTTAAGTAACCGCATTTTCTCAAAAATGAGCAGTGTGACTTGATATTACTAATCTCAGCTTCTATTCAAGTCCTCTTAATAAAGAGACCTGGCAAACTTAAAATAGTTGTTCAGAAGATGGTTTTCTACATTACTTGATATCGATTGCTTAACTGAAAAAAGTTATTACAACTCAATTATCTTACTTCCCGTTCTTTCGTCAAAATTTTTTAACCATTTCATATGTTTATAAATTCTTTACGCCGCCCTGGTAACTTAACTGATAAGAATATGGACTGCGGTGCCTGAGGATTTAAGTTCGAATCCCGGTAAGGTTTGGTTGATATTTATTGAAAGTTATTTATGAAGGTAGCCTATGTAGGCTAGCCTTTGCTTTTTTTTTATTTATTTATACTGATTGTACTCTTTTTTGAGTTGATTACTTTTTTAAAAATTTAAACTTATATACTCGGAGCCATGATAAGCATCGTATAAACTCAAAAATAAGTACCTTTGACTTTTTTGATTACCTATTTTTAACAGTGCACACTGTTAAAAATGAATACTCATTTCTGAAGAAACTTTCGTCATTTATGATGAAACAGACGCCTGTTTTTACATTGTATTTGCATTTCACATCTTTTGAATGTCAAAATAAAGATTTAGACTCATTTTAGCCGAAATACAACTCACGCGGCCCTAAGCCTAAGTCTTTCATTTTTAAAGTTATCTAAATTATTAATCCTTATGGAATTTTCTCGTCAAAATAGCCATTAATGATGTAGTTCATCATTAATGGCTAACAAAATGTCTAAATAAAGATTTAGACTCATTTTAGCCGAATTACATCTTACGCGATTTTAGAACAAAGTATTTCATTTTCTGTCTCATTTAAATTATTCCTGATGGAACTCGTCAAAATAGCCATTAATGATGTAGTTCATCATTAATGGTTAACAAAATGTCTAAATAAAGATTTAGACACTCATTTTAGCCGAATTACATCTTACGCGATTTTAGAACAAAGTATTTCATTTTCTGTCTCATTTAAATTAATCCTGATGGAACTCGCCTGTCAAAATAGCCATTAATGATGTAGTTAATCATTAATGGCTAATAAAATGTCTAAATAAAGATTTAGATTCATTTTAGCCGAATTACATCTTACGCGATTTTAGAACAAAGTCTTTCATTTTCTGTCTTATTTAAATTAATCCTGATGGAACTCGCCTGTTAAAATATCCATTAAAGTCATAGATCTTCATGCGTTTAAGAAAATGTCTAAATCTATTTTTATGCTTAGTAAACACATCGTTACGGTATTCGCCCGTCAAAATATCCATTAATATAATTTCATTCAGTAGTATCTTTATCATGTAAATGGAGGTCTAGACGTCTGTAGGTCAGTTGTTTCGGTCAATAGTACCTGTTCCGACAGCACAAAAGATAACATGTATCCAACCTATTCATTCATAAAGACCTCCGGGCAATTAAGCCTTGGCACGTCGTTAGGAATCATTTTCCCACTATCAATCAGAATTACATGCATCGAAGTATTGAAGTTCTTGAAGCAGAAGAATATAGATTTCATTCAGCATCCAATTAATTAGACTAAGTAACAGATAATGGCAATTAGAAAAAGTATTTACAATCGGCGTATTTAATTTAAATATAAAAATGTATGTGCAATTGTTTATTGTTGACTGAATTGCAACTGTGGATTTCAAGGAAGTATTAACATACATGAACTTGGAATAAATAACTCAAAGGGACCGTCCACAAATGATGTCGCGGATGAACGGTGAGGGGGGTATCAATGAGCTGCAGCAATTTATGACGTGGGGAGGGGCGGGGGGTTACAAGAAATGTGACATCACACACATAGCTTAAAAAACATCGCAAATCAACAGAAATAACAAACAAAAAAAATTTCAGAAATATAAACCGTTTAGCTCTTCTGGTTTGAATTGATGTTAGTTGCAGTTAAAGGATAAGGTGGTAAAATAAAATTTCAAATGTCATCTATAACTTGGTGTTTTATTTCTGGACTGCCAGTATATGTATATATAACTTAGTACGTGCTAGATTAATATTGCTGGTATAAGACAGTGGAGTAGCTATTAAAACAATATTCAAAATTAGTCAATTTAAAAATTAGTTGTTTATAATTTGCAGTTGTGCTAATTAACAATTAGTTGTTAATTATTAATAATTTGTAATTACTGAGGAATTTGCATAAATTTATTAAGATATTAACAATTTTTGAATAAATGGAGGTTTGAGACCCTTCCTTATTTTCTTGTGTCTATGGTGGAAGAATGTGACATATGACTAAAGGGGGGGGGGGTATGTCGAAGTGTGACAGTTTGTGACATGGGGGGGGAGGGGTTAAAAATATGAAAAAAACGTGTGACATGATTCATGGATGGTCCGAAAGTAGTACATATTAAAATAAAGTCTATAATAAAAAAGGACAACCAATAGGTAAAATAGTTGACCTTCATAAAACCCGTAGGGGGGTAACAACAATCTATTCTCAAAAGTTCCTGTCTTGTTTAACGCTTTTGTAAAATATATATAATTTGTTTTCTGCGTACTTGAAATATAAATGTTAACAATGAAAAATGTCAATAATAACACATTTCATGGATATTCAAAAAAGTATGGTCTGATAATTTGGGATTAAATTTAATTACTTATATATGTTTATCGTGACTAAAGAGTGTAATTTCACTAAAACCATTTTAAGAAATTATACTGTTTGGATTGATTAAATAAACTAAGCAGTCTTCAGATAGTTTAATTCGATTTAAATTACATGAAACTGAGACATAAAAATATTTATTAATCAATAGTTTTTATACAAAAACCACAAAAGAAGGTCTTTCTTCGTCGTGCAATTAAAAACTTGAATTTGAAATTTTTAAAGTAGTTGTAAGATGTATAAGTTTTCTTAAGATATGAAAGTAGTATTTAAAATTCCAGTGTTTGATTTTAACCCTTTGATGAATAAGCTAAATATGTAATCAGTAGGTTTGTTTTCATTGTAGGAGTATTTAATTTATATTTCCAACTAATTCTTTTTTAAATATATTTTTTTTAAATATTTCATTAGAGATGGATTTTGATAGTCCTTCCATTGCTTTAAATAAGACAAATATTTCAAAGTATATATTTGTATGAACTGTTATATTACGTGTACTACTGGAAAACGGGGCGATACGCACGTGGTTATTCAAGCTAGTTAAATACTTGTGATGTTTTAAATTGAGAAAATAATTGTAAATTTCTCTATTCATATATACATCTCTCACAAATACTTATTAATCAGTAAAGGCCCTCCCCCCTAAACAAAGAGTTATTGTTAGGAAAATAGACACTGAATAGGTTATAATTACCTCCTGTATTTAAATATTCTTCGAGACCATCGAACATGCCCATCAGATTGAAAGCTCTTCGTTCAACAAAGTTCGTCATTGTGGATGTCTTGATTTTGGAGAATTCGTTAAACCTAAAAAAAATAATTTATACTTAATCGTTATGTTTCCATAATATTTTATAACACCATACAGAATATATATATATATATGCATATCAAAATTCCATGAATTTCAAAGTTGCAATTTATTTGAAAAAGTCAGCAATTAAAAGAATCAGCATTATTTTTAATACAAGTTCAAAAATGAGGTGTAGATTAGAGTGTACATTCGGAATCTAATTGGTAATATAGCACACTTATTTGACATGGACGCGCAATATTTAAAAAACAATAGTGTACTTACTAATAATTCAAAATTTTTGAAGATTTTCTCTCTATCTGTTAGCTATGAGACAGGCCTAAAACAAAATATAAATGTTGCTTTAAATTATTCAATACAAAACAAGAAATCAGTACAATTTTAAATGTTTTTTTCCATTATAACCAGTGTTATCAATTGTTTGAATTTCTAATAGTAATTGGTATATAAGTGTCATATAATTTATTGTTTATTTCTTATTAATCTATATTAGCATATATCAACTTGGAGTTTATGCTAAAACATTTGAAAATAATACAAATCTCTTGTAACATAACACTAATTGTCTTGTTTTGTACTGCTTTGAATACTGGTCGTATAAGTAGTTTAAACACTAATTTAATTGTATATAACAGAGATTCCCAACTTTTTTATATTTAAGAATCACCGTGATGTACCACTGGTTATATTATAACTTGTTGAGGGGATCAAGTAAATTCTATACACATATGAAAAACTTTGCAAAATGTATTTAAGTATATATTTTGTATCCTGTTCGAATAGTTAATAAAAGTTTTAATATTCTTATAATGCGTTTCTAAACTCTGAAGAAACTTATAATGTATATTCAATTTTTAAAAAAAAAATTATTGCACAATTTGTTAAATGTATTAATAATAATTATAATAAATTTTACGTCGTATGAAAAAGGAAATTTACTTAAGGGGGGTAAGGTAGGGTGTTGAACATCAATTTTAAATTTATCATAATTATGCTTCTACTACTCAAAAGTTAACACAATTTTTATGATATATGTATTATGTTATTATTGATAACTTTTGAAATTTTTGAAACGCAATCTCTATTTGGAGTTGTGTTGTAACAATTTTAACACTTTAAATTTAAAAAGTTTAAGGTACACTTTTCTAGTAAACTATTAGGAATATAAATTTTTTTTTCCAAATAAAACTGCATGTTCAACTTGTGGAACCAACAAAATTTATATTTTTGTATGGGTAAATATATTTAAAAAATGTATACATTTTAAAACTAAAATTTTTTATGTAAACAAAAGTAAATTAATTTTTTTTAAAACATAAAGTATGTAATTTGTCTATTTTTTGAGGTTCCATAAGTTGAACATGAAGTCTAATTTGTATTTCAGAAATTGTTTTGTTTATATTCATAATAGTTTACTAGAAAAGTGTACCTTAAACTTTTTTAATTTAGAATTTTGAAATTGTTACAACACTTATTTAAACTTTATTCTCCAAATAGAGATTGTGTTTCAAAAATTTCAAACGTTATCAATAATAACATAATACATATATCATAAAAATTGTGTTAACCTTTTAGTAGTAAAAGCATAATTATGATAAATTTAAAATTGATGTTCACCACCCTCCCCTCCCCCAATTTAAAATGATTATTTTTAAGTAAATGTAAAAAAGAAAATTAAATTATTTTTTTAAGGAAACATGTTACTTTTAATACGTCCTTGGCATTGTAGTTATTCAAGTAGTTAGTTTAAGTATTTTTAATGATTTTGGACTCATTTTCTCAATTATTCAGTTTAAATCATTATAACTTAACAATTAGTAAATTATAGTCCGATATTTAATATTTTATGCAAATTGAACATATTTTATTTACAACGCCTTAGTATGTCTATAATTCTACAGAAGATTAAAAAATATATATGCATTTATAGTTGAATATCATCATTATGTTATATTTGAAATGCAATGACATTATCCATTAAAGAATCAAATAAAATTCAAAAATCTACCACTATAATTACTGACCGTATACTTTGGGTGGCTGAAACATAACTGGTTCATTTTTAAATGTATAAAGAAAGGTGTTATAATTTAAACATCTATTCTTTGGACCGGATTTTTATGTTTTCAAGGTTGTCATGTCACGAAGGAAATAAAATAAACCTGGAAGGTCATTTAAATAGAAAAAAAAACATTATATTTATATAACATCTTCAAATATTTTACGAGCTTTGTCGCTAGGTAAACTTTTTTAGTATTTAGCAAATATTTAATTTATTACAAAAGAACGTAGAGGAACATCTATGTCCGTGTTCTTTCAAGAATTAGGACATTTTCTTCACAAGCTTTTATTAGGCATTTAATACCTATATTTTTATTTACCTATATTTTTATTAGGTTATTTAAATACCTATTAACTAAATAAAGCTATTTCGGGACATTTAAGGACATTTAATTAAAAACCCTTTTTGGTATTACATACTTCGTAAATAAATAAAATTCATTGCTTTAAGGTGTCAAAAATTTTACAAGTAATTTTTACAATTTCGACGTAGTTTTTATTTAATTTTTAAACAGGCTTACTGGTTTTAATTTTCTAGTTTTCAAAAAATGTCTCAATTTACAAATAGCGCCTTTTTTCTTTTTTATTATTTGTTTAAAGGAGAACCGTATAAAATAAACTCCATCACAAATAGTTATTTGCTTCCTATAGTTCGGTCCGACTAAATGGCTGATGTGACGTCACATTATTTACACGTTTTAGATAATCCCATTGGCCAATTCATCCTCGTTTGCTGATTCGTTGGAAGCAACTCGAAAGAGCTTTACTCATCTGCCAATTAATCGAAACACAGATTTAAGAAAAATATTTTTAATAATAAAAAAATAAGGTCGTATTTCATTTAAAATAAATTATATAAAGGTAAAAGAGACTAGTTACATACAGACTATTACAAAAAGTTTTTATTTAAAATTAAATATTTTGATGCAATTAGTTTGTTTTAATATAAACTGCTCGACTGTTTTCAATTACGAAAAAATAAACATTTAAATTTAATAAGCTGATAAATACATATATTCAAATGAATGTCTAGATGGTTAACATCTTAAGTCATACATTATTATACTACATGGATCAATCGCTGATAATTGGTTAGGGCCAAACAAATTGTTGGAAAATGAATCATTAAAATAAACTAATACATATATACAGTGTGGTTACATATTGTCGAGCGATTAACTACACATGACAAACCATTAGTTTAGCTTTACTTTGACTACATTGTTGCTACTAAATCTAGGCGATATGTTTAAAATATAAGCGAAGTAGTTGGACAAGTAAAAAATGTTTTATTATGTCAATACAGATAAATGTGATACAACCAAACAATGACTATCACCTAATAATTTGTGACCATACTGAATATAAAGGGTGCAGTACGCACAACAATAATAGATGACAGTTTTGCATAAGGATACCCTAAAACTTTGTACATATAAGTTGCATAATCTTAGAGTTTTATTTTTTTAAGCGTGTTCCTACGTTGTTGGGAACTTGGTTAAGTATAAAAATATCTTTGTTCTACTTTCCCTATACTTCATATACTTCCCTATACGTCCTATACTTTCGATATACAACTTCATATACATTCCTCAATTCCATATACATTCCTCAAACTTCATATACATTCGCTATACTTTCTATATAATGTCCCTATATTTCCTATATTTTCCCTATATTTCCTATACTTTCGATATACTTCATATACATTCCCTATATATCCTATACTTTCTATATATTTTCCCTATATATCCTATACTTTCTATATATTTTCCTTATATTTCCTATACTTTCGATATACTTTCCCTATATTTCCTATACTTTTCTTATATTTCGTATACTTTCCAATATTGAGTAAACTTCTCTCTTCCTGTAGATCCCCTTTCTATTCCTTACTTCCCAAAAAAAAATATCAGTATTTTAACCCTTTGACGGGCGAGCAAAATATCCTATTTGTAAAGTTCTCTACAATGCAAGATAGTTTAATTTACATTTCCAACTCGTTATTATTTTTCTTTCAAAAATGTTAATTTAATATAAATTGTTTTCAAGAGTTCCCCCAGGTATTATATTAAAAAAATAAATAAAACATAAAGTATTTATATGAATTTAAAAATTATGTACTGAATTAAAAAAAAAAATTGGCGGATACTTTGCTATATCTCAAAGCGCAATGCAAAAGTATAAATTTTTCGATAATATTCAGACATAAACACAACGGCTCCACAGCAACGCGAGGCCACACAGCTGATCATAAATAATTATATAATTAGGTATAATTACTAATAATTTTACAATTAGGTATAATTACTAATAATTTTACAATTAGGTATAATTACTAATAATTTTACAATTAGGTATAGTTACTAATAATTTTACAATTAGGTATAATTACTAAACATTTTACAATTAGGTATTAAGTATAAATACGTATAATTACTAATTATTGTATTATAATTAAGTCGTCAGAAAAGGTTAACAATCGATTCTTCAAATCATAGCTACTTTCAAGTCTTACCTTTAAGATTTATCCATTTACGGAACCACAACGAGAATCGTCGACTTCTATTGAATTTAGTTTTCAACTCAACAAAAACCATTTAAATTTAAAATAATGTATTCAATTAATCTTATTATTCAAGATTAGTAATAGTTATGCATTTTATTGATGAAAAATAGCCTAACTAATTCAAGCATCTTCGAAAATGGAATATGGGAGTTTGAGAGAAAGAGTGTTTCATGCAGCATTTAGTTTTCTAACTGTGCGGCGAGACCGCTCATTGGAGTTTCGAATTCCATTAATCCATTTAAAAATGATGGTCATTGAACATTTGGAACAAAGACTTTCGCACAGATTCATCGTTAAATGATGTGGGCAGGTAAAAAAAAGTGAATCTTCATTGAATGTCTTACGTAAACTAATCATATTTTATTTGATGATACGTAAAAACGTTTATAAGTATAAGAATGCTGATTTTCCGATTTATTTCAATTATCAGCAAATTATCGTGCGACAAAAATAAGTAAAATGTACCCATTTTTCATTACATTCGATGCTTATCATGGCTCTGGATGCATAAGTTTCAATTTCGAAAAAAAAAAAAAAATGTACTCAAAAATTAGTACAATGGGCAAAAATAAATAAAGACAGCATATGCTTGCCTACGTAGGCTGTCTTCATAAATCACTTTAAATAAATATCGACAATTAAAACCAAGACTTAACGAGAATCGAACCCAGATCCTCAGGCACCGCAGTTCATTGTCATATCCGTTGTACTACCAGAGTGACGTGATGAAGTACCGGTTAAAACTTATATTATATTCATTTGGTACCTGTTTTTAAAACTTTTTGCATTTTATAAGTGTGTACATACTTATTTTATTTCTCATTATAATACCATTACAATAGCTTATACTAGATACCATTACTGCTGTTATTATAATGGATTAATTACCTTGATATGCAAACACTTAAAATACTTTGCAAATATCAGTTAATATATTACTTTTTGAATATAATTCTTTTGAAAGCATAAATTCTAACAAACAGTACAAAGCGAAAACTTCTGGCTCTGAATTTTCAAGTTTAAATCGACCCAAAAATTGCATTGACTTTCAATTTCCACAAATGCTTTAATTGTTAACACCTCAAAACTCTGAACTGAAAAAAATATTATATATAACGAGCTAATAGTATCCCTAGTATAAATTAATGGAAGATAATCGGTATCCAATTATTTCGTTACGTCTTTAAAACTTATGCAAGTGTTTAACTATTACGACACATTCATTAAAAATCGATGAAATATAAACGAGATTTATAATCATTACTGGAACTTATAATCGTTAATTTCCTATTAAGATTGGATTTATTTTGAAATCCATTACAATTATATATATTAGAATATCTGTGAATCAATTATTCAAATAAGAACCGAATTATATTTATTATACACTTGCGTCAATACTTTCCAAAAAGCGCATCGTCAACTGAAATTCTGATGATATATTTGTAATATGCATAGCAGAACGTTTAAAATATGTTTTTGACCTTCAAATGTGAATTGAGTTTGATTTGATTAATTAAATCGCAATAATTTATGGATTTTGTTAGTACCATGTATATTTCAATATGTTATTAAACTGGTTGGAATGGTCATTTTTAATATTCCTAATAATCAAAAACAAAACGATTAAGCTTAAATTTGTATTCGAATATTTTAAGAATTTAATTAGTTTTAGCAAATGTTTTCAAATTGTCTACAGAGGTTCTCAAAATCTTGTTAGCTGTCTCTGTGGGAAATTACATGGTATTTATTTTATCGTAAATCCACAACAAATTATACATTAAGTTGTTTCACTATTACTCTGTTAAATTTTATGTAATATTTGCGTTAGGGGAACCAATTTTACAATAGATAATAATAGGAAAAAATACTTAAAAAGTTTTTTAAAGTAAAATGATTTTTAAAATTTAAAAAGTGAATTTTTAAAAGTAAAATGGAATTTTGTCTATATAAATAACATAAAAAAAAGAACTTGTAAATATTATAGACACCACTCTATATTTTTAATATATCTAAATATAAATATATCACTAGAAGTATCTATATGTCTTAAATTAAAATAATTCAACTTTACTTTAAACATAAATTTTTGGAATAACACGCTTACAAAACTGAAACCAAAAATAATTCTAAATTTTTTTTTGTCTGCAATTTAGTTTAGCGCAATTAGATATTTTTTCTATATTTCATAACCAATTACATCATATAGCTTATATTATACTGCCTGCCACAAGCGTTATTTATTTAATTCTGATAAACATAAAATTAATACATTTGTGCTGCCTATTCCTGACGATATTTTTGAAAACTTATACC
This sequence comes from Troglohyphantes excavatus, assembly GCA_963932185.1. Taxonomy (NCBI): domain Eukaryota; kingdom Metazoa; phylum Arthropoda; class Arachnida; order Araneae; family Linyphiidae; genus Troglohyphantes; species Troglohyphantes excavatus. The sequence continues at coordinate 9,769,101 of OZ010667.1, forward strand.
TTTAACAATAATCTAGCATTCGAAACTAAATTTTTATAAAAAAAAATATTTGTCTTTTCGAAAATTTAAGACAATAATTTTACACATGCATCATAATCTTAATATTCTTAAAACAATATAACATTCTCCAAAATAAGTTAAAATAATAACAATCTAACATTATCAAAAATAACTTTATCTAGAAAACGCGATTAAACGTGATAATTTAATAATTTTTTTTAAAAAAGTGATTCCCCAAAGAAAATTGCCGTGAAAGACAATGCAGTTTATATTAACTTTAGGAAACAAACTTTCATCGGTTCCGAATCGCTTTCGCATGCTCTGGTGAACGTTGAAAAAAATTCCTCAAGTGTGCAATTATTCAAGCTTGGACTTTGCTGATTTGTGAAGTCTTTCCGACTTTGCTTTTCCGATACGCCTTCGGATGTTGTAGAAGAACACGCTTCAACACTCAACACTTACGCTTCACTGAAGAGCGGTATCTTCTTTTTTTATTTGACAATGCAAGATTCTTTTTTAACTAAATTAAATACAATAAGGTTATTTTCTTGATTAGGTATTGTTTAACAATTCTAAGTATTATTATTATCAACAGTTTTAGATATTATTATTATCAACAATTTTAGGTATTATTAGTATTTTAGGTATTATTTAACAATGCAAAATTCTTTTTAACTAAATTAAATGCAATAAGGTTATTTCTTGATTATGTATTATTTAACAATTCTAGGTATTATTATTATCAACAATTTTAGATATTATTAGTACTCTAGGTATTATTTAACAATGCAAAATTCTTTTTAACTAAATTAAATACAATAAGGTTATTTTCTTGATTAGGTATTATTTAAAAATTCTAGGTATTATTATTATCAACAATTTTAGGTATTATTAGTATTCTAGGTATTATTTAACGATGCAAAATTCTTTTTAACTAAATTAAAAGCAATAAGGGTATTTTCTTGATTGAGTATTATTTAACAATTCTAGGTATTATTATTATCAACAATTTTAGGTATTATTTGTATTCTAGGTGTTATTTAACAATGCAAAATTATTTTTAACTAAATTAAATGCAATAATGTTATTTTCTTGCATTTAAACCCCTACTTTTTTTTGTTGGACTTTGCTTTTACGATACGCCGCGGGTATGTTGTATAAGAACTTGCTTCAACATTTCCGCGTCACTGAAGATAGATATTTATTTTTTCTATGTAACAATGCAAAATTCTTTTTAACTAAATTAAATCCAATAAGGTTATTTTCTTTAATTTAAATTCTTACTTTCTAGTTTTAAAATTAACAAAATGTTGTCGGGTATAAATAATGAAAACATTACACTTTTTTTGAGTATGTGTAATTAAGATAGATTAATATATATGTTTGTAACTTAATTCTATAATAGAATTATGTAAAATAACGTAATTATCAGTAGAATTATATTAATAGAAATTTACAAACTTAAAGTATTATTTCCATTATTGTTTCCACAGATAAGTAAAATAATTAGGTATTATTAAACCATATTTATTAATAAACAATTATTTATGAGTTTGATATATTCAAAAAGCTTTTAATTCATAAATTAGTGATTTTTAATTTTTATTTATTAAAAAAATAATATTGTAAAAATAAAGGGAAGATATTAAAAAAACATCAAACATTAATTTTCTTAAAATATTTTAAGTTTGTAATTTGTGAGTCATATTTCATCCAGTTACATTTAAAAAATCAATTCTTGAGTTTCAAACATTTATTGTACTTGTAAAATAACAAATTTAAATAAAATCAAAATTAAAAATCAATAGAAACCACAAATCGATTTAATAAAACTCACAAATTACACTATACATTTAAATTTTGAATTAAACTAAAATTTCTTTGCACCTAATGCATATATAATCAAAAAAATATTAGTTCTATCGCCAATGAACACAATGTATAAAAGGTTCACTAACTCGAAGTTAATACAAGAACATTAGATTTCTTTAGTTTTCAATAAATACAAGTTACATTAAAACAACAATGTGCAACAAAATATTAGTTATATCGCCCAAAGACCACAATGCCTAAAAAGTTCACTAACTCGAAGTTAATACAAGAACATTACATTTATTAGTTTTCAATAAATACAAGTTACATTAAAACAACAATGTGCAACAAAATATTAGTTATATCGCCATAGACCACAATGTCAAAAAAGTTTACTAGCTTGTAATACAAGAACATTACATTTCATTAGTTTTCAATAAATACAAGTTACATTAAAACAACAATGTGTATTCGGAATGTACAACAAACTAACTAAAATTAAATAAATCTACCTGGAAATCAAATTACCTATAATAGGATTACTCAACGAAAGACCTTTAGCAACTTGTTTACAGCGCATGCGGCCTTTGACCAACCTAAATTTTAAGTAGTGCAAATTTTGTTCAAAACCGCGTCCAGGTCGAAACTGACCTTGAAAACAGGTTGGGTGTCTGTCTAAAAGACATTGTCATAAAGAGAGCGGCAACTCTCCTAACCTTCGATACATGACCTTAAATTTTAGCTGCGACACACGTTTCGTTGACCTCAAAGGCGATTTGTTTTGTCTGATACTATTTATGATATTGAACTCCCCCCCCCCTCCATCTGCAAGCTAAGTGATTGATACTGAAAAGAACAAAGATGCTTTGTCTTATCGTTTCCTTACACTTTTTATTATCGCGACGACGTTTTTAAGGTGAATAGATTCAAGGTAGTTGCTTTTGTAGATTTAATTAATAGGATTTTTTGGGGTGGAAATTAAGTGTATTTTATTGTTAATGGAATAATTTGAAAAGCGTTGTATTAGTTTGTTAATTTATTATTCTATACACTGCAAAAAATATGCTTGAATATGGGTACATGAACGTTCTCGATTTTTTTTAGTACAATTGCATGCAAATGAGCGATTATGTACTCAACTTTAAGAAATCGTACTTTTTCAAATATGAACAGTATGGTTTAATATTGCTGTTATCAGCTTCTGTTCAATCCATCTTAACAAAGCAACCTGGAAAACTTAAAATACTTGTTCAGAAGATGGTTTTCCACATTATTCGATGTCTATTGCTTAAATGGAAACTGAGTTATTACGACTCAATTATCTTAATTGCATTTCTTTTCGCACAACATTTTAACATTTCTTCCGTTTATAACTTCTTAACACTTAAATTTATCCGTTTATAACTACTTATTAGTTAAATTCTATACTTAAATTTAAGTAATCATAATTTCTCAAAAATGAGCAGTATGGTTTATTATTGATATTACCAGCTTCTGTTCAAGCCATCTTAACAAATCGACCTGATAAACTTAAAATACTTGTTCAGAAGATGGTTTTCCACATTATTCGATGTCTATTGCTTAAATGGAAACTGTGTTATTATAACTCAATTATCTTACTTCCTATTCTTTTGGCATACCATTTAAAAAAAATCAGTTTATAACGACTTCACGTTGCTGTTGTAGTTTAAAGGATAAGGCTCTGAATTGCGGTGCCTGGGATCTGAGTTCGATTCCCGGTAAGACATGGTTCTAATTACTGATACTTATAAAAAGTGATTTATGAAGTGATTTATCTGCTATTTTTATTATTTTTTCTCATTGTACTCATTTTTGAGTACATGTATTTTTCAAAATTGAATATTATGTATTCGGACCACGATAAGCATGAAATGTACTTAAAAATGAGTACATTTTAGTATTATTTGAGTACCCATTTGTAACAGTGCACAACTCTAAAAATAATTCTGAAACTTCAAACAACTGCATTACAGTTCAATTGAACAAAAATCAGAAATTATTGCTTGGAATCGAAAATTTTAAACAGGTTAAAAATAAAATTTTAAACCCGTTTCAAACCAGCTATCCATTCGCACCAAGAACACTTTCCAGACACCTGTTCACTTATCTGTCTCCAAAGATAAGATTGAAAGAAACAAAAGCCAACGAAGGACAGTGCAACAATTGAGGTTCCACTCACGCAACTTAAACTACATTACTCTACGGCAAAAACTGCACCAAGGCTGTGGAAGGGAAGTCAGTGACCAACGACCACGAAATGAATTGGGAGTTGTCAAACGTTTGACAACAACGGAACCAGAATGAATGAAATCATTAATCAGAGAGCTTGGATGAATTTACTGTTGGAGAGGTATCTTGACAGGGTGATTTGTATACCTGGAGGGATTGTTAGATATATTGGGTGTCATGTCCGTTTAGTATCAAAATAAAGAATGTGAATGTTTATTTTTTCTTATTTAACACTTGCGTCTTATCTGAAGGGAATTGCACGAAGTGATATACTTTTGTTGTTTAATTTTGAAAGTGTAAACGGTTAAGCTGCCATAAGTAATAATACAAAACATTCTGAAAAATAGTAAATCCCTCTTCTTGTCACCTGTCAACTGCACAATTTTTTAAATACATCCTATACAAATAATAAATAAAATAAAATAAATGTAAGGTTGTAAGAACATCACGCATTCTTAACATTTTTACAAGGTTGTTTTTGTAACGAGTTCAAAATGACTGAGATGACTCTCAGCTGGAGCTAAATTTCCGGCATTTCCTCTAATAAATTCCTCTTTCGGCGCGGAACGAACCCGATAACTCGTTGACAGACGGGCCAATTAACATTAAAGTAACTACAAAGCGGCTGCAATTTAAGCGTGAACATCCATTATACTGGAAAATGTTCTTCGTACCCTTGTTTCAGTTGAGAGAACGAAAAACACCTTCAAGTGCTACTTTTAAATGTGTTAAATAACTTAGACAATGAAGTAGACTCTTATTTTTAATGGAGAAATAATTCAAGCGTATAGTTTGGTAAATTTAATTGAATGGAATTTTGTGCACTTCAGAGGTAACATCATTCTGATTCTATCAGGTGCCCTATAAATTTAATAGAGAGAATATTTTTATGCTTACTTTCCTTTTATTTTTTGTTGGTTACTTGAGTGAGCGAAAAACTTCAATTGCTACTTTGTAGTTTATTATAAAAGGTCGTGACAATGAAGTAGACTCTTGTGTCTAATGAAGAAATAATTCAGGCGTATATTTTGGTAAATTTAATTGAATGAAATGTTGTGCACTTCAGAGGTAACAGCATTTTGATTCTATGCGGTGTTCTATAAATTTAATACGGATTATATTTATATGCTTACTTTCCTTTATATTTTGCTCATTACTTGAGAAAGCGAAAAACACCTTCAAGTGTTATTTTGAAATTTGTTGAATAACTTAGACAATGAAGTAGACTCTTATTTATAAGGGAGAAAGAATTTAGGCGAATAGTTTGGTAAATTTAATTGAATGAAATGTACTTCAGAGGTAACAACATTTTTATTCTATGCGGTGTCCTATAAATTTAATACGGATTATATTTATATGCTTACTTTCCTTTATATTTTGCTCATTACTTAAGAAAACAAAAAACACCTTCAAGTGTTACTTTGAAATTTGTTGAATAACTTAGACAATGAAGTAGACTCTTATTTTTAATGGAGAAATAATTCAAGCGTATAGTTAGGTAAATTTAATTGATGAAATCTTGTGCACTTCACAGGTAACATCGTTCTGATTCTATCAGGTGCCTTATAAATTTAATAGAGATAATATTTTTATGCTTACTTGCCTTTATTTTTTGTTGATTACTTGTGAGAACAAAAAACACCTTAAAGTGTTACTTTGCAGTTTATAAAAATGTCGTGACAATGAAGTAGACACTTGCATCTAATGGAGAAATAATTGAGGCGAATAGTTTGGTAAATTTAATTTCATGAAATGTTGTGCACTTCAGAGGTAACAGCATTTTGATACTATCAGGTGGCCTGAACATTTCATACAGAGACTATTTCTATGTTTACTTTCCTTTATTTTTTGCTGATTACTTGAGATAACGAAAACGAACAGTTTATTAAAAACGATCGTGACAATGAAGTAGACTATTGCGTGTAAGGGAGAAATAAAACAAGCGTATAGATTGGTGATTTTAATTGAATGAAATGTTATGCACTTCATAGGTAACAGCATTTTGATTCCTAAACATTTGGTGCAACAGGTGTCCTAAACATTTAATACAGAGAATATTTCTATGTTTACTTTCCTTCATTTTTTGCCGATTCCCTTTTTTTAAGATCAATTAGGTAATGAAAAAAATCTAAAAGTTGTTTTGTTTTTAAAGAAATCTTTTGACGTTGGCTACTAGAAATGCCAATTATATCTTATTTCCTAATAATTTTATCACACTAGAAGTTATATAATTTATTAAATATTTAGTAACTGATGCATCTTTTTCAACTTCCGATAAACAATCAAACAACTCTAATCGTTATAATAATAAAAATAATTAAATCAATTTACTCAAGTAATCTATAATGCGTTATTTTAGATTTTTTTGATAAGCTTAAAAGAATAATCAAAATATTATTGTTTAATTTTGAAAATAAATAACTTTGTTTATAAGCTGCGTTTAAAACTTACAAATTCTATTTAGCAGATATTTATCAGTATTTTTCAATTTTAAATTTAGATGTCTCCAGTACTGTCCTTATAACAGATTAGTTTTATAACGTGTAGTTTATTAAAAATTACACTAGAACTCCAATTATGCGGGTTAATTGGGACCATTATTCCATCCAGATAATCGAATATCCGGATAATTGGATAATTAATGAAGAAAATGTTATTTCATATTTAAAAAAACTAATTTTGTTTTATTGTGGAATGGAATTTAATGACTATTAAAAAAATATCATTCACTGATAAGAACGTTTTGAAATATGTATTATGCTGATTTTTTTTTTCTCAAAGCGATCCGGTTGCGGATAATTGGCGATCCGCTTTGTTTGATCCGGATAAATAGAGTCCGGATAATTGGAGTCCTACTGTATTAACAAACACACTATTTAACAATGCAAATTATAATTTTATTACATAAAACGAATTTTTCATTAGTTTGGAATGTAATTTAATGACTATTAAAAAAATATCATTCATCTATAAGAACGTTTTAAAATGTGGATTATGCTTTTTTTTTCTTAAAGCGATCCGGATCCGAATAATTGGCGATCCGCTTTGTTTGATCCGGATAAATGGAGTTCGGATAATTGGAGTTCTACTGTATTAACAAACACACTATTTAACAATGCAAATTAGGATTTTATTATTTCTATTGACTCATAATTTAGGAACATACGATCATAACGTGTTCTGTTACTATTAAGGTAAATCGCGTGAAAAAGCAAATGAGTTTTCTTAAATGGATTGACTTATGACAGATTCCAAACTTCGCAAATCAATTTCAATGAGACAAAATGTGTTTCACATAAATAAATTAAGTAGGTTTTGTAAAAAATGCAAAGGCTAATTCAGAAATATAATAGTCAAATTTTCAGAAAATTTGGCACATAATACGTTTTGAACGATGTCACCTACATTGTTATGCAACTTATACTATACAATTTAAAATAGATAATCATTATAATTTTTTAATGACTGAGAAAGATCATTTTGTGATACGTACAAATGTCTGTTGCATTCACATATCAATATAAAAATGTTAAAATAGTCATTTTATTTTTAATAATCGTTCTACTCAAGGTTTTTAACATTATTGATAAGTTTTCTGTTTATGAGTACTTGTTTTCAAGAACTAGTTATCATAATTTATTTTTACATTATTAGATTAGTAAGAGTTAATGATAAATTTTTAATGAGATATTGATGTCTTTTTCTGATCGTGAAGCACTAACAACAGTTAAAAAGGAAAATATTAACAAGAAAATATAGCATGTTAACGTATAATTGATCGACAACTATAGTAATCTTATAACTATTAATCGCAAACTCTGAGTATAATTCATTTTAATATTAAATTTATATAGATATGTAAAAATTCAAAAAATAAGTCTTCAAATGATTTTTTACGTATGGAATTTTTTGGAATTTATGGAATTATGTGGAAATTTTTATTATACAAAAAGTAAACAATAAGTTTAGGGATTACCGTGTAACCTTAAAAGGCTAAATTAGTTGAAACAGTACCCTATTTTTATTATATCAATACAAACTTATAAATAGTTTTAACATTGGGAAGGTAATAGTGATAATCAAAGTTAAGAGGAGAGGATTGCCAAGAACCTTAACTGTCTTGCATTCAAAAATGATTTAAAAAGTATTCTACTTTTAAATAGTATACCACAATCCAAGCAATCAACATACTAATAGACATGTTTCTTAAGTATTATACATATTTTAAAATCTTATACATGACTTCAACTTTTACATAATCAATTTTAAAGCGTAATGAAGATGCAAAATTTCACACACAAAAAAAGGAAATTAAAATATTTTACTTTAAAAAAAAACTTTATAACACAGACAGTAATACAAAACAATGTTTTGTAAATTGTTACGAATATTTTAACTTTGCACTGAGTATATCTAAAATATAAATTTAACAATTAAAAAACCTGATATTAAAAAAAATAACACTCACAATGTTTTTATCAAAATTAACAAAATCAATCTGCATGGTTCTATTCGTAAAAAAATAATATAACAACAAAATTACAGTTAACAAACTTTTTATCACATGATTTAAGTTCTATAAAATATTCGTTTGGTCCACTTCGTTTAAACTTACTTATTCGTTTTCTTTATTTACTACAAAAAATATCGTTTTGGGCCGAGTAATTCGGAAACATAAAAGTATCAATTTTCGGTTTCTACCATCCATGAAAGATAGCAAAAAGGTTTCTCCTAAGGCTCTTAGGAGAGATAACAAAACATGGAAGATTGAGTAACCTTGACCGTGCGAAAGGAACAATCCATTGATGTTTTTTTTTAATTGCGACTCTTTGAATCAAAGGAACGATCTGGATTTCATCATAAGCGAATTTTGAACTTTTTATGGCTACTTTTGCGTCTACGAATTTCGACATAGTGGCCATTTAATGGTAGGTTAGGAAGAGTATCTTCAGGAAATTGTTTATATATAGAAACAGGTAGAACTAACCAGATTTTTCTTTTTTTTTAGGTTTTGGTATGGTATCATCATTTACCAAACGTCGGTCGTGACTTAGTAGTGATTTCCGGAAGGTTTTTGAAGCTATTTTTAAGGTATAAAAAAGTAATGTTTATGAACATGATGTCAAGCGATCGGAGGGTTGCCAGCTTCGCTACAAAAATACTAGAAAGTCGTCCAGAATATCCAACAAATTATACTGGCGTGTATACGGGACTGGTGCACGATAAATCTGATCGGGGTCCAAAGTCCCGACGTCTATTGAAGGCGTTGGATGCCAGTTCAGGTGTTTCCTCGTCATCTGACCATGGTTCTAAAATAACGAGGTGCATGTATGAATGTGTGTATGAGTGTGTGTGTGAATGTGTATGCGTTCACGGGCCTTTCCTTCGAGATTGACCCCGAACCGTCGCCAATACCCCACTGTGCAGCTCTAGTGCGACGTTAATTAACCAAACCAAACCGAACATGATGTCAATAATTATTAAAGGTTTAGGAGGTCCGGTACTTCAACAGACACCCATATTCACTTATTTTGAGGGCATTTCATTTCATCACAAAATAGTTTATAAAAATATGATTTTTTAAAGAACAATATTTCAATAGTTTGTAAGACTTTAACATAAGATTTTTTAAATTCATATAATTGCGACTTTTTAAAAATGTGACCAAAAAAATGACTAATTTTTCATAAAAAATATATTTTTAGAAAAAAATAAAAAATATGCATATATAAATTCATTAATTGTGATAAAGTGTTACTGAAACAATTAGGAAAAGTTTCAGAAATAGAACCCCCCCCCCCCCCCCTTCGCTACTAAAATAGTGGGAAGTCGTCTAAATATATCCAACAAATTATACTGGCGTGTATACGGAACTGGTGCACTATAAATCTAAACGGGGTCCAATGTCCTGACGCTTATTGAGGTAGCGATGGGTGCCAGCTTAGGTGTTGTCCCCGTCATCGGACCATGGCTCAAAAATCCGAGACATCGTTCCTGGGTCTTTCCTTCGGGTTAGGCTTCGAACCGTCGCCAATAGCCCAATGTGCAACTATAGTGCGATGTTGATTAACCAAACCAACCTTGATTCACTCCGTTGTGTTCAATGTTGTGACGCTTATTGAGGTAGCGTTGGGTGCCAGCTCAGATGTTACCCCGTCCTATGACCATGGCCCAAAAATACGAGACGCCATTCCTGGGTCTTTCCTTCGGGTTATGCTTTGAACGGTTGTCAATAGCCCAATGTGCAACTATAGTGCGATGTTGATTAACCACATCAAACCAACCTTGATTCACTCTGTAGTGTTGTTACACTACTAAATAATAAAAAATCCAGTCTTCTAACTAAACAGCGATGATAAAGAATGCAAACTATTTGTGCATTTTAAACCACAAACGTAACTTCACATCAAAGAAAAGCCGGATGCTTTTATTTTTCCCATAAAAAACCAATTTTCAGTGGCCTGCTGAGTTGACATGGCTGGAACACTCAAATACCTCTGACATACTTCTGGTAGCGTTTGTGGTGTATTAGCATATGTCAAGACAACGTCTAGCGGCCCCTCTTGAGAGGTGCAAATAAGGAAGAGGCATCCAATCAATTCTTTTCAAGTTCGTGACCTCATTAGTTTGGCCCAATAGCGGTCAACATGACGATGGAGGAAAGTACTTTTTTATGTCTGCTGCTACCCTCCTTTCATATAAATCGTTCCGGTTACCAAAGCGTGAAATGCAATATTCAGATTGGAAGGATTTGTTGTGGACCAAAAATATGATGAAGCGATATTTCATATTTGATTTGACTTTTCTGAAAATGTTTTTTTTGTAGGTGGGATTTTGGGAGTCATCGAAGTGTTTCGAGATTTCATATCTGTAATTGGTTTTTAATAGATTCGATAAATTGGATTTCAAGGTCGGGTGTTTTTATTTTGGGTCTTGAAATGTTATGTTGACCTAAAATTAAGATAAATAATTTTTTTTGGGTTTGAGATAGTGATCACGGATTCGAAATATTGATTTTTTAAATAGTAAGTTGAAGTTAATTAAAACTTTTCAGGAACTTTAGTTCAAAAATCGGCCGTTCGATAGAAGTTCATAAACTAGGTGTGGTTAAATGGTTAAATAGAGTTTAAAAAGTTAAACGAAATTTGTGTAAGACAATTTAAATATTGTAGATGCATTTAAAAAATGTTTTTAATGAATCAGAATCATATGCAGTATTTAAAAAGTACTTAATCATTAAATTCAAAAAGCATTTTTGAAAATAGAGGTTTGGACTTAGTAATTAACAAACAATATAAAACAAGGGTTCAAAAATTTCATAAAAACTCTTAGGTATAGAATTTATTTTAATTAATTAATAAAGAGTACCTACTAAAATAATTATAAACTTACTTTTGACGAAATACTAAATGCTCAATCACTTTGAAATAAGTTAAAAGGCGTTTTCTAAATACAATGGAGTAACCATTTTCTTTAAGTTGTTGAAGTATTAATATAACCAGGATGAATTATTAAGGGGACTTGGTACCCCAAAAATTATTTTCTATAATTTGATATAAAATAAAATATTTTTGTGATAACTACATGTAAACTATTCAGGAAAGAAGATTTAGAAGGAAAAAAAATTGAAATTTCTTCAAACTTTTTCAAAAATTTAATTTTTGTTAAATTTTTAGAAGATTTGAGGCATTTTTCAAAATGCTTCTTCTCCTTCAGATTTCTTTTTTGTTGCATCGAATTTTTTTTGTAAGCTGTAATCGGCCATTTTCTTCCAAAAAACTCTAATTCTTAAAATTTTTATTTTTTTAAATAAATAGTTTTTAATATTTTTCTAATTCCATCCCTAATTCTATTTAATATACTCTTGTGTACAGGTTCAAAAAATTTCAAAATAATTCATACATATTTGTTTGAGTTTTAGTATTTTAAGTAGGTGTATGTTCACGAAAACCGCAAGCTGAGATAAATGCATTTAAAGATTTCAGTATTGAAAATAATTTATTATAAATGTCCCAATTAACTCAAATATTTTTTCACAAAAATAACGTATATATATCCTACAAATTATGCAAAATTAATAACAAATAATTATTATTTTATTTTGCTACAACTTTAAATAAAAATGTCACTTTCAGTATTCAATTCATGTAAAATTTCTAAAAACACAATAAAATCACTCACCCTCAAGCAAATTTTCATTCTTGTAATACATTTTTGGCAAACCACTAACTACTGAACATTATGAAACAAAAATTGACTGCAGATATTTATATAATTTGCTTTAATGTTGAGTGTAATGCATGGAAAACTGAAATTTTTTTAGTGGTTTTATACATGACACTCACTGTAAAATTAAAGCATCCTACAGCATAAGTGACTCGTTATTTATTCTTAAATTACTTTTTTTCTTTATGCATTATTATATTATATTCTTTATGCATTGCAATATTTACAAGTTTGATTGCAAAATCCCTGATAAGGCGGCGTATTGCAAAATAAGAGATTTTGCAGTACGCCGCCTTTTCCTCTATTGTCTTTTGGGCAAATCAATTCACACACAGAGTTTCAGTAAATTAATTTCCCGTCTGACCCTAAATATTTTGAAGACTTTTACATAGTATGTAATTCTTAGTTGTATTCACATACAAAATTTGACAAAAAAACACTGTCTCGCGTTTTCTTTACAAATGTATCTATGGGATACCTGAACTAGTTGATGATGTGTACAATTTCGTTGGCATTTTGCGTTTAGCAGGTAACACATCTTTATAACAGTCCTGTAGAAGCAATCCTTTGATACATTGACATTATTTTGCTTAGACTTATGACTTTCTCTATGTAACACATTGGATAAGGAGTGAAGAAAACGTTCATAATATGATTAATATTTATTCAATCGTTTTGAAACTTTGGAAAAACATGCTAGAAGGTTGAAGCGTTATTTTAAACCAATAAATTTTTTTTTGACATTTTCATCGATTTTGGGGTACCGAGTCCCCTTAAGGCATTTGTTTTTTATTTTAAATTAAAAAATGAAGTTTGAAACTTAAACAAAAATATTTATATTCACTACAAAGCATTACAAATTAACTTAGAAAATGAGCAATATCACAATAAAGTTCACTGATGTTTTATAAAGTAGTTAGTTTAAAAATAAACTGAATCTAAAAAATTGCAAATTTTAAGTGACAATGAATTAATAAATACAGACTCTAATTGAAAAATATAATTCTCTCAAAAACAAAGAACAAAGTCTAGGTAATAAAATATTAGATACATCGTATCCCATACCTTTCCTACACTCTGAGATCCAGTCCCATCCAGTTCAATCCAGTTCAATCTAAATCACAAGCCACCCACACGATACTGGGGTGGAGTACTTTACACCATGGAGCAAAAATCCTAATGAATACCATCTCCACTTTGCATTCCACTTTTCTACTTTTAGCTTTTGTGACGTCACAATCCCTTGCGTGCAACAATAACAAGGACAAGCGGACATACCTGCGAGATGCTTTCCAATTGGGACCAATCACAGGTGTTGTTGTTTTGTCCCCGCCCCTTTGAAAGGAGGGGGGGGGGAGGTAAATGTAAACAATTCCCAGACGTTATTGAGATTTATCCATCCTGGATGTACTGTGAGATATGCGAATAAATTAGAAACTGAAGTATTTGTTTTCAATATGAGATCATCAGAATGAGAGATGAAAATTGAGATATAATCGATTTGGTTATGGATTTTATATACTGGAATGTTCTAATGTTCTATCTGATTACTATGAAATATTTTAATGTTACAAATATTACTCTATTTCAAAATGATTACATTTTTTTGCAATATTATTAAATGAAAATGTATAAGACGCGAATTGATATACCGATAAATTATAAAGATGAGAATAAATTATAAACTGAGGTATTTGTTTTCAATATGAGATAATCCCTCGATAAATAAAAATTGGGATATAATCGATTTGGTCATGGATTTCAAATACTGGAATATTCTTCTGACTATCTGATTACTATGAAATATTTTAACGTTACAAATATTCCTCTATTTCAAAATGATTTAAAAATGTTTTGCAATATTAGCAAATGAAAATGTATAAGACACGTATTGATATACCGGTGATTTCGTCTATTTTAATCACAGTGATTTTGTCTAAGTTTTGGTTTATACGCTTCTGAACCATTTTTGTAAATGTCATATTGGCAAAGAGTTTGTTTACTTAAAAATGAAATAGTTTGCGTTAAATCTTTTAAGTCATTGAGTAGTTAAAATGTCCATGTATTTTGGAATTTAAGATTAATTAAGTAACACACATTTTTCATTTTTTTAAAAGTCCTGATTGTTTATTCCTTTGAAAACTTAACTTTTTAGGTCTAGTGTTCATAAAGTAATAAAAAATCCCAACAAAATTTTAAGTTTAGAGGTGTTTTTTTAGCGTATTATTTGTTAAATATTCTAGAAAAAAACATATGAATAATTCTACATTTCATTCTCAGTAATATTTGCTTTAAATATTTCATTCATATTCCTGAATATTTTATGCTTTATAAATTACCAAATAGATGACAATTTTATAAAACAAGCAACCGTAAATATATAATTAAAAAAGCCATTAACTGAAATAATACAATGTCATATACCATACAATCTAGAAATAATTATAAAATATAGAATATATGTACTATTATATTTAAATTATAGTTAGTTGTAAATAAAAATAAGGGCATAAAATATTTTTATATAAATAAAAATTATATTTCTAAACACAACGAGAAGCATTACACATGCTTTTTCGCTTTCTACAGAAAATGTGATTAAAAACGCACACTTAAGATATAATATTCAATAAAAGACGTACAGTCTAAAATATTTATTAAAAGTTATTATTTAAAAAAAATATATTTATATTACATTATTTTTCATATATAATTAATTTTAATTAATGTTACGAGTTCATCAATTAAAGGAACTACCGTTACCTATTTAATTAGACAAAAAACTTTCTTTAAAACTTTCGTTTTGCAAAAATTTCTCAGCCGTTCTAAGGTAACGATTAAACAAAACGCTCCAATAAATTTGTTGCTTCAAATGAAACCAGCCGTTGTTTGGATGCATTGGTTACTATGGCAACACGTAAATGACAAGACACAAGGGGAAAAAAAACCTAAGAGAAAATACAGTTTTTTTATTTGCCATAGTTGTATCGACTTTTTCCTTTTAAACTCTAATTGTTGTTTTGAAAAGTAATGTATACACACATGTGGTTTTAGACAAAGGAATTATATACCTAAGCATGAATGTTGTGTTAAACATGGTATGTTTGATCAAACTTTAGGGTGGAAATGTTACAGTTTAATAAATAAGTATTTGGTCAAAAATAATGGCCGAATTAAATTAATTTTATTGTAATGCATCTTAATGATTAAAAGAATAAGGAACAAATTAGAAATTTTGTAAATATTATGATTAATATAGTTATTTCTAAATATATTTTACATTAAAAAATAAATTTTTGTATACCTATTTTCATTTTAAAATAAACATGTATACTACTTCTGTATAATGGGAAATTTCGTTTCGTTTAAATACTCATTTTTAATACTATTTATATCTAAAATTCCAATATTAAAATGATGATTTGAAAAAATAAAATTTGATTTGAAAAATATGTTCAATGTTATTACAAATCAAGAAGATTCTATTTAAATGATCCAGTATTATGAATAATATTTTCATTTACATTAAATTTTTTTACGGATGGCACAAAAACCATAATTGTTGCGCAGTGCAAGAAAGGTCGAAAAACCTTCAAAGTGTTAAAAAATCTTCAAAAAGTTAAAAAATGCATTCTTAAGTATTTAAGGAAGAACATTCAATAAAATTTTGAAATTTTGTATTCATGATCAATTTTTTTAAAGTTATTGTGCAAATTAATTATTGATATTAATATCAAGATTTGAATGAAATTGTAAATAAATTAAAGTATATTAAAATACAAATGCGACTTTAAGATACGCACTAAAAATCCATGAAATTTGGATTGGTATTTTAATATTATTAACGCAAGGTTCTATAAGACGAGTTTTTATCTTAAATCAAAGTATAACCTTTATGTTTGTTTCAAATATACAATAAGGGGGATTTTATTATATATTCCCACTTTAAATAATTAAATATATATAACATTCCAACTTGTATTTTTTGCATGTTAGATCGGATCATGACACTCGTATATCCTACCAATATTCCCTGGCTATAACGGACAATAGATTATGGCCACAATCACCAGCCGGTAAACAAACTAAAAACCGATCATATTTCAAGAAAAATACAAATTTTACTAACCTGTGCCAATCGCAATACTACGAAATCTCCAACCGATCTGTTGTATACACACCAAAGCACAAGCAACAGATCCCAACTCAAGAGCACATGTCAAAGAAGAAGTCCCGATGGTCAACAACTGTCCTTCTCACAGGATGGACCCTCCGCATTCCACTGTTGTGGGTCGGGGAAGAACGGTTTGGCGTAGAAAGTATAACTTCCAGTTCCGCGTTTGACTTTTCTGACCGGTTCGGGGGAATGGTGTGTGAGGCACCGGCGAGTAATATGTTCCTACCTAGCGCCGAAGAAGGAAGAATAATAACAATAAAAAAAATGAGGAACATAAACGTAAAAGTTAAGAGCAGAAACTTGTTTCTTCACTAGCGTCTCTAGCCTGACCTGGCTGATGGAAGAAAAGCACCTTGGCGCGATACTTGTTCCAGATTTGGCGATATTGATAAATTTACTATTTCGCAACCCTGTGGAAGGAATGGCTGACTACGTTGAGATAATGGTTGTTGTATTTTTAATAGTCATGACTTTTTAAATAAAATGACATCGTAGAATAGGATAGCTAGTTTTTTTTACATTAAATTGTAATGATGATCCGAGATATTTAGAGTATATTATATATATGAATATATGTTGTTAAATAAACATTCTACGCACAGGAAAGAAATAACAAAATATAGATAAATATTCTATATTTATAAACAATAGAAAATATATATTCTTAAATATGATGCACTTTATCGCGTTTCCTATGTAAATATTCAAAATGTATAATTATCAGTTTTATTTTATTTTGAAAATAAATTAAAATACTTGATATATTTTAAATACTACATGTATACTCATCCCCTCAGGGCAGTTGGTTTTGGCACCGGGCGATGGCCCATTGCTTTAAAAAAAGCATCTGGTACCACCTTCGAGCAGTCGTTTGGGGCTACTTATCCCCTCCCAGCAGTCGGTTTCAGTACCGGGCAATGATAAAAATAATAATTTTTTTCATTTAAATTCACGGTATATTACTTAATTAATATTACTTAACATTGGCATCACTACACCTTAGACGGCTGTTGAAAAGCCTAAGAAAAAAATAACAAATTTGGTAATAAAAAGACAGCAATTCAAAACAATTATGTAAGCTGAAATAACTAATGGAACTACAGTAAAATATTGCAGCATTTGGCGCTTTATCCCCTCATCGCCAAACACTTATCGCGCCAAGGTGCTTTTCCTCCATCAGCCAGATTAGGCTAGAGACGCTGTTAGTTGCAGCGAGGAAGCAAGCCTTCGGGGTTCAACTTGAACTTGATTCGGATTTAGGAAGCATCGAAAAGGTGGTTGTTTTAGTATTTTAGTTTCGTGATGTAAAAGGTCAGAGGCTGCCGGAGTGTTCTTTCGCGTTTGGGTCGTCGAAATGGGGTCGATTTTTTTTAATGAAACGATTTTACTCGATGTTTCTTGTTGGTGAACTAGAGGTGGATGTTCTTGATTTAGTTGGAATGTTTCGGTGTCACTTTCGGATTCGCGAGGGGATAAATGTTGGGGTTTCGCTTTACAAAGGGCTGATAACTCTGGAGTTCAATATTGACTGGCCTGAATGTATATTAATACAGTAAAATATTTAATTGTTTAAAGACTAAAGTAACTAAAGATCGTGTTTATCCCCTCCCCCTCATTTTAAATGACTTTTTGTACATTTACAGTGTTGCATGCTCAATATTAACCCTCTGACGCTCTCTCGATTTTTTCAATTGCAAAATGTTTTTCATAGCTTGGAAATTTAAAAAAAAATTCCTGGGCATGATTTTATTATATTATTTTTTTTAATTAATTGTAAAGATATAGCTTGTAAGTTGTACATCAAACCTTTAAATAAAAAAAATATATATATTGTAAAATTGAGTAATTTTACGAATTTAAAAATTGGGAGCATTCCCTGAAAAATTGCAGATCCCTGGACGTATATATACGGCCTTGAGCGTCAAAGGGTAGAAATGTTAACAAACTGTCAAATTTAATATTTTGAAAATTTAATTTTTCTCTCAAACAGAAGTTTTTAACTAATATTGTTTAGTGTTTTCGATATATGGTACCGCTAAAGTGTGAAAGTCGTTAATGTGCACATTATCTAGTTAATCCGTATATTATTGATTTGTTTAGTTAAAGTGAGGAATCATATTCAAAATAAGATTTTTTCGTTCTTTATCTAGACAGTGATCTTCAAAATAAGAGTTTTCCGTACTCTATTTTAATAATCATCTTCAATGTAAGAGTTTTCCGTACTTTACCTAATTGATATGCACATTAATGTATTCCGAATCGTTCAACTGCAAAAGTTTGTTTATTCCATAAATCAACATTTATGGTTAACAATTGTCAGTATTTCTTACTTACAATCTGCAGATATTATACCAAATTTATCAGTAAAAAATATTGCTATGTTTCACCAATTGTCAGTATATTTTATTTGAGTATAGGTGAATTTTGCAGCAAAGCATTAAAGTCCGCAGCAATTCAATTATTTTAAAATCTATCACTAATTTGCATCGTATATTAATAACTTTTTTGCATTTAATTTGATTTAAATATATTTACTGCGAAATTTACTTATCAAAAAGTACTTTCAACAATTAAAAGTTTGCTTTGGAATTCGCATATCTCTTTTATTTATAATCTGCCAATATAATGTTATAACTTTATGGAAAAAATATAGTTTAATTAATAATACATAGCATTACTGAGTTACTTGTTTGAATATCAATTTAAACTTACAAAAACGTTGTTGTTGCTCAAGCCAAGATATTATTTTCACTTTAACGAGTGTCTAGTACGCCTACTAATACAGATTATGTAGTTAATCTGTATATTAACTATATAATGTCCGAAATTAAACAATTTTCCTAACTCTAACAGACCAGCCAGTTAATCTGCACATTATCTGATTTTCGGAATTTAGAGGTAAGATATATATTTAACAGATTTAATATATACATATTGCAAAGACAATGGTGAAAATGAATACAATTATTTTAAACATAAAACAAGA
Source organism: Troglohyphantes excavatus (assembly GCA_963932185.1). Taxonomy (NCBI): domain Eukaryota; kingdom Metazoa; phylum Arthropoda; class Arachnida; order Araneae; family Linyphiidae; genus Troglohyphantes; species Troglohyphantes excavatus. The sequence goes on from OZ010667.1 coordinate 9,788,552, forward strand.
TGTCATTTTAACATAAATTGTCGTAAACAACACGAAATGCTAAATATTTTTATACCTTTTCTGTAAAACAATTTGTAAAATCATAACTTTTGTGGAAGAGTTTATTCACAAAATACCTACCTTTATTTTTTTTTCCTAACCGAATGTGCGATGTAAGAATTTTTCCAAATGCACAATTTAAAGATCGTTATATTATTAATAAAGAATCTTTAAATATATGAATGAACCAACAAGAAGATTACTACAAGTTATTATTACATGACAACGTCATGCTACGGTCAACCGGATTTGTAGTGAGCGAAGTTTCTTCAAAGGTTTGATATAAATGAGAAACGTGTTTATATTCCGTTTAAGATAATTGGTAGGTGTATGAGTTCACGATTAGATCAGGTAAACTTCAGAAGTCAGATAAGGTTAAAAGGATTTGTAAGTAATCTTTTTCCCTTTGATTTATTTGTTTGTTTATTTATTTATTCAATTTATTTATTCAATTTATTTATTCAATTTATTTATTCAATTTATTTATTCAATTTATTTATTCAATTTATTTATTTTATTTTATTTTATTTTATTTTATTTTATTTTATTTTATTTTATTTTATTTTATTTTATTTTATTTTATTTTATTTTATTTTATTTTATTTTATTTTTTATTTTATTTTTATTTTTATTTTTATATTTTTATATTTATATATTTATATATTTATTTATTTATATTTTTATATATTTATATTTATATTTATTTTTATTTATTTATTTTTATTTATTTATTTTTATTTATTTATTTATTTTTATTTATTTATTTTTATTTATTTATTTTTATTTATTTATTTTTATTTATTTTTATTTATTCATTTTATTTATTTATTTACCGTAAGTTTTTCTATATTAAAACAACTACCCTATTTCAGTTGACTTCAGGTACTCTTCCTCTTTCGGCCATTAAAGAATTATATTTAATTTTAAAGAACTTAAGCCATAATATAAAACATATTTTTATTATTCTTTCCACTACACTGATTTGCAATTCAGTTATAGTAACGAATTTTAATTAAAACTTAGCTAAACATTAAAAGTTGTTACGATGTGTTCTTTTAAAATAAAAAGTATTACGTGATTTTTCAATAAAAAGCGTATACTATTTTCATTTCCGCGAACATAGAAATTCAAACCCGGAACTAATAGTTCTGAAACAAATAAATTACTTTAAATTTGACGTTTACTCTTTAAACATGCATTAAAATATTTTTACGAGTATTCCATTAGTAGAGCAGCACATAAAAAATCATATATTTCTACTTAAATCTCCCCTTCATCCCATCTTTATATCGTTCGATCCTACACGGCAGTCCAATTTCGCATTGACTTAGTATTATTCATATTACAATGAGCTTCTTTTTGAATATTATATGGCTTTACCAACCCAATCATTCTAAGTAAATCCCCTAATGGGCCATAAAGAAAGGTAAACAATCGTCATTGTACACCTCTAAGTAGAGGTCAGGTGAATAACCTCCTTTTTTGTGTTTTGTATCCTGATTGGTCTAGACGACAAGGTCTCATCAGTTTTTAACTACACCACCAATTACAGTTTTCCACAGAAATTTACTACCTTATAAGTGATTACAATACTCCGATAAACTAAACGTAGGAGGCAGTATCTAATAAGGCGACTGGATGACGTTTTGTATTTTTTTTAATTCAAATTGTTTTGCGGATGAAGGAATGCAGTGTACACCGGAAAGTTTCAATTGCGGCCCACGGCAACCTTTTGTATGGGCGATAAACAATTGTTTTCTTCTTTGAAAATATGGTAAACCTGGCTCCCTTCGGCCGCAATTGGGCTATTGCCGTGTACACTGTTAAAAATTATTACGACCTTGCACCAAAATTTGGTGCCCATTTAGCTGTAACCAACATATGGTGCTTAGTTTCACCATTTCACGGGGCTACCACGGATACCATTTAGTGGTGAAACGATGCACCAAAACTCAACGTTGCATAAAAGTTCAATTCGAGTTTTCTTATTATTTTAGTAGTAGTATTTTTCTAGCGAAGCAGGTAAACCTAGATTACAACTTCTTTACTTTTCTTTGTCAAGTCCACCGATCAGGCTCGAAGTAGAAATCCTGTTATTCATAGCTGAAGGCCTTTATCCACTGGGCCACGGAGGCCCTTGTTCGTGGGTGTCTTTCTTGGATGTGATTCCTCGGCTTATTGATGTAGAGGCAGCCATCATTTCGGTTACAGTTAAATAGGTTGAATCAATTATAGGTGAATTATAGGTTTCGATTAAGGATTTTTGGTCCAACCTGGATTCCACCATATTATGGTGTAATTCGCAGAAGACCTCTGTTTTTCACCAAGATATGGTACATCGTTAAACTGAAATTTTTAATAGTGTATATGTGTTTTTCTCCAACTGTATTTGACTCTATTTGCTATAGTCAATATGATACAAAGCATATTTAAACAGAAATGAGTTATGTTATAATATTTACAGATCTGTTGTGGATAAAAATGCCGATATTCTCTTTTATTATTAGTTATGAGTTATTTTTATAACATTCGATAATAATGACTCCGAATACGTAAATTTAAATTTTGAATATACATGTACTCAAAAATAAGCACAACGAATAAAAAGAGCAAATTCTAGCCAACATAAGCGCCTTCATAAATCACTTTCTATCAATATGAACAATTACATCCAAGACTTCCCGGAATCGAACCCAGATTCTAAGGTACTTCAATCCAGTTCCTTATTCGTTGTACTACCAGGGCGACGTGAAAAAGTTACAAACAGAAGACTTGTATAAAAAGTGTGCCAAAAGAATGTAAAGTAAGATAATTGAGTTGTAATAACTTAATTTACATTTAAGCAATAGGCATCAAATGATGCGGAAAACCATCTTCTGAACAAACATTTTAAGTTTGTCAGGTCGCTTTGTTAAGATGGCTGAAACAGAAGCTGAAATTAACAATATTAAATTACATTGCTCATTTGTGCAAAAGTACGGTTGCTTAAGTTTGAGTACGTCGTCGCTCATTTACGATGCAATTGTACTCAAAGAAAAACAAGCATATTCATGTACTCATTTTTAAGTATCTCTCTTTACAGTGTAGATATAGCGCGGATAGCCATTTTCTAAAAGTACTAAACAAAATTCTTGATTTAAATTATATTTCGGTACTAAACGTACATTATGAAATAAATATCATATTCTTGCAAATACAATACGACAAATCAGATGACTAAGTGGCCATAAAAATAATTTGTAACAAAAATACAAATACCTTCCATGTTAATACAAGTAAGCATATGAAAGTGGAAAATGGGGTTCCAATGCAGTTGTGTTTCTTTTTAGCAAATAAATGTGGATCTCCAATTAACGTTTCTTCTATCCAAAGAATAAAAAAATGCCTTTGAAAAAAACAATATTTAAAAAAGTTGGCGATTAGAGAATAGCTCCACGGACTAGGATTAGTATAGTAAACCGTTAAGAAGGATTAGAATAATTTGTAAGTTCTCGTAATTTACATAAGAGAAAGTCAGGAACAGTCATTGATTTTGAATTCCTTTAAACTTTCTTCTGAGAGAATAAGAATCTTAAAAACTAAATGGCGGGAAACTAACTAAAATGTATTTTTTGTATTTTGAAAAGAGATAAATTTTGTACTTTTTAATATTTATTTGTAGATATTCTAAAAGTGTTTGACAATTTTACTTGGGAGTTACAAAATGTGTAATATATTACTTAAATGAAGTTAAAGTTATGCTTTCTCACAACTTGTCAAAAAAAAAAGTTATGAGAAGTTAATAATTGGCATAATAGATAGTAATATAATAAGAGATCTGGGCGTATTAGTAAATGAGGATTTTAAAATGAGTCATCAATGTATAATGGCTAGCAAGAAAACTAATAGAATGTTGGGGTACATCAGGAAAAGTGTTTTATCAAAATCTGAGGATACAATCTTGCCACTGTATAGTGATTTAATAAGGCCACATCTTGAGTATGCTGTACAGTTTTGGTCACCATATCTTAAAAAAAACATTGATTTGTTAGAGAAAATTCAGCACAGGGCTACTAAAATGGTCCAAGGTTTTTCAGGCATGAATTATGAAGATAGATTAAGAAATTTGAATATGTATACTCTGGAAGAGAGAAGGGTTAGGGGAGATTTGATTCGACTGTTCAAATTTGGTAAACAAAGGGATGTGGAGGTTTAGATTTTAATATGAGCGATAGAACGAGAGGTCATGGGTTTAAATTGAACAAATACCATTTTAATCGGGAAAAAAGAAAAAGTTTCTTATATAATAGTGTAATAGACAAATGGAACAACTTGCCAGTGAATATTGTTAACTGTACAGGAGTAAAGAATTTTAAGAAGTTAGATATTCATTGGAGGATATTTAGGAGATACTAGCTGGACCAACCTTCGTGGGCATTCAACCGTCAATATTGTTAGTTATTATTGTAATATGCATTATTGTGGATCGTTAATATTTGTATGTATAACTTTTTTAAACTTTGCTAGTTTATAAAATATTATTAAATATCGTACTCGGAATATTTTTCATTAAATAATTTATTTAATTGAATATTTATAGTTAAAAAAATTCACATTACTTAACATGTGAATTTTTTTCAAAACTTAGTATCAAATGAAAGGTAATTGCATCATAAATCACATAATCTATACACTGTTAAAAATAGGTACTTGAAAATAAGTAAAATGTACTCATTTTTGATTACTTTCGATGTTCATCATAGCTCCGAATACATAAGTTTCATATTTGAAAAAGAGATGCACTCAAAATGATTAAAAAGATAAGTTAGTTCCCTACATAGGCTGCCTTCATTAATAACTTTCAACAATTACAACCAGAACTTGCTGGAAATGGAACCCAATCCGTCTACTTGATGTCGTCCGCACTGAAGTCCAGGGCCATATCCTTTGTACAACCACATCGATGTGAAGAAGTTCTAAACAGAAGTAACGTTAAATAGGCGTGGCAAAAGAATGGGAAGTAAAATAATTGAGTTGTAATAACTCATTTTGCATTTAAGAAATCGACCTCAAATAATGTGGAAAACCATCTTCTGAACAAATATTTTAAGATTTCCAGGTTTCTTTGTTAATATGTCTTGAACAGAAGCAGAGATCAGCAATATTAAATCCCACTGCTCATTTTTGCGAAATTACGATTACTTAAATTTGAATTCGTCATCGCTTATTGACGAAGCAATTGTACTCAAAGAAAAACAAGTACGTCTATGTACTCATTTTTAAGCAAATTGTTTTACAGTGTAAACTGACAAATAAACTTTTTGAAGGTTAGTCCTGTCCCCTTAATACCATATCTATTTAATTGAAAAAAATAGTGTTTTATTTTAGAATGTTTTATGACCTATATGACCTGTTTTCAATGGTCTTCCGTAGTTTCTGTATGAGGTATTGTAGTAAACGTCTACCAAACAAGCAATATCGCAATATAGAAACAGAATATCAATGCAGAATTTCAAGGTAAAAACAAACAAATGTTTTGTCGTAAATACGCTAGAATATTCAACAATTAATTAAGACCGACATTTCCCTTTACCATTTGAATACGAAATTATGTTTACCGAGCGAAGTGTACACAGAAGATACAGAGCTAAATAAAGTAGGTGGGGACCAACTTAAAAGATGTTTTTCGGTGCGGAGAAAATGGGTATCCTTGAATTGTCAGGAGAAACAAAGGGTTGGAAATGAAAACTAGACGATCTTTTTCACGATTGGGATCATTTATAAGTTCCGCTTGGCTGAAAAACAAAATGGCCGCTTAATTAGGGCTTTGTTCCGATCTGTTCTTCAAAGGTCGGACTTTCGTTTACGAAAACAAAAACACGTTCTGTATCATGTAAATATATCAATTTAGAGTTGGTAACCGCATGCTTGTATACATCGAATTATTATTAAGACATGAAACTTTTCTTAGTAATCAATCGATTGCTTTAGATTATTAACATTCAAATGATGAATTTAAACCTTTTAATTTATAATAAATACTTAAATATTAATTATTCAATTAAATTATAAAATGAAATAGTTTGTCTGAAGAGATGGGTTAATTGGTCAGTCGTAGGTAGGGCCACGCTAAGCCTCCCTCAATGTTGGTAAATTCCTGTAGAATTGGCAAAATCCCAAATTTAGTTGGCACATTTGGCTTATTTTTTAAATGAAACTAAGAAGTTTCCACTTTAAAAAAAAAGCCTCAAATTTGCCAACTAGGTTTGTGATTTTGCCAAGTCTACAGGAATTTACCAACATTCTTACGGTTCACGTAGGTATGAGAAATGGTGGGGAAATCATAGTAAAAAACTGCAAAATTTTAATAAATGTTACTTGTAATCGGGTTGGCAATTTCCCATCTAAAACTAATTTTTCCCATACGATTGGGATTAAACATTGCTGGTTAAAGTCGTTAATTTAACCTTAAAAAAGTTGTTAATAACCCATATTTGACTTGGCATGAACTTGGGAAAAGGTATGTTTTAAATACAATATCGTTGGTAGCCATTATTTGTATTTGTAAAAAAGTATCCTATAAATTCAAAAATGGTAGTAACGCGATTGGATTAAATAAATTAAATTTAACTCAAAAAATGTAATTTTTTGTTATATGTTTTCATTAATTTTTTATTTTATTTATTTGATAATTTATACAAATACAAATATTAGCGACCAACAAAGTTGGTCCATCTAGTACCTCTTAACTATCCCCCAATGCATATCTAACTTCTTCTTAAAATCCGTTACTCCTTTACAATTGACAATATTCACTGGCAAGTTGTTCCATTTGTCTATTACCCTATTACTGAAATAGTGTTTTCTCCTTTCCCGATTAAAATGGAATTTGTTTAACTTAAAACCCATGACCTCTCGTTCTATCACTCATATTAAAATCTAAACCCACCACATGCCCTTGTTTGATAAATTTGATTAAAAGATATAACCCATTTAACAGCCCATGTAGCCCTGTGCTATTTCGAAATGCCCTTTTTTTTTTAAATCACATCACTTTAATTAGATTTACATTTCAGATGCTTTATCAGTAATAATATACAATTTTCTGTAAAACTACATATAAAGCTGACGCGATGTGATCCTGGAGGGGTTAAAAATAAGAAGAAAATGTGCGACATCATTTATGAACAGCCTCTAACCAACCTTTCGCGTGTCAACAAATTATTTGGTTGTTTTTACACTAACAAACAAATAGGATAATCCACGTTAAAGCTTCTTGAACCTTTCGACCTCGGTCTTTAACACACTTACTTCCAATAAAAATCACTCACTCGTCGCGAAATCAAGTTCGAAACGGGGAAAAACGCTCTAAAATCCCTACACCCGATCGCTTCGCCCCGATTGGGTCTCCACCTGAGCAAGGATAATGTCCGAACCTGGGGAACTTTCCAAAACGGGCTAGTAGTGCCAAACCAGAAAGTTTCCATCCCTTTTTCTTCTTCCACATCACTTATTTACTAGCTCGCTCGCGTGGATTAAACGAATAACACCAAAAAGAGCTCACGATACTTCTCATTATTGCAAACAACATTTCTGTGCTCTGTTAGGCAAGCGTTTCCTCTCGAAGATTCGTCCTTTGTTAAAAAATAGGACCACTGTGAGGTTCTTCAGACAAAAAATTCGCGTTTCCCGCACGGATGATCCGAAATTAATCTATTTTTACACTTCTTGTGAGACAGCCCCATTAATTTTTTCGATGGCATAAGGACTGTATCGAAGTTGAATGGTTGCTGAAGCGAGAATTGCCGTAATTTGGAGATTTGAGGTTTGCTGTTAGGAAACGGATAACCGTTACATTTCGTTAAAGTTGTGTTGTGTAAGTCAGGATTATAAAAGACGTTTATGTTACATTGTAACTGTTTTTGGCGTGGTTGGATTAGTTTGTTTACTGAAGTGTATATGAATATTGTCATATTTAAAAACCTATTTAAGGTATCCGTACACGTTAAATAAAGTGATTTTGACTGAAATTACCAAAAATTTTTTTATTTAAAAATATGATTATCTGCACTTTTAAGTTTCCAAAACAGTTTTTACTTTAGTTGTGCGTCAATTAGAACAAAAGTTATAGTAATTTAAAGTTCAAGTGGACAAATATTAAATGAAAACGGAAGTAGCATTCCGAAACCGGAAATGAGGCAGAAACATCGTTTTTTCCTTAGTTTTCAACTTTTTCTAATTTTTAATTGCAATATTTATTATTTTAATGTTGCTATAATCTAGCCACCAGATATTTTCATTTATATCAGAAGTTTTTGTATTAAAAATGGCAACAACTTTACTCTCTTGTTTATTTCTTTACAAGCAGCGTTTTTTTCCCCCTTATAATCTGTTTAATAATTATTTTTAAAGACCTAACTTAATTAACTCTCCAAATTTGATTTCATTTATGTTGAAACACCATGGGAAATTCGAGAAACCCAAGTTTTATTCGTAAGAAAAAATTCCGAGGAAATAAATATGTTACATGTTCCACTGAAACCGATTCATCTGCGTCGAACAACGTGCCTACGGCAAGTGAAAAGAAGCTCACTATGACTTCTTATTTGGACAATTACTCTCGAACTGAAATCAGTGGAAATCAAATAATTAATATTCAAATTATCTCCAATGTGATAAAGAGTTTGTGCTGCCTCGATTGCTTTAGCAGTAAACTGTGTCTTCTACAAATGTCTGTATTTGGACTGGCATCAAATATGACATTGAAATGTCTTAACTGTGAATACAAAAATACATTTTGCGCCTCTGAAAATTAAAACAAATTACATTCTGTAAATATTTCATTTGGAGTAAGACTCATTGGGAAAGGTCATTCGGCTCAATTCTAGTGTTCACACATTAAAAGGTTTTTCAGAACTGGACATCGAACGAGTGAAGGATTCGAAGTGCCACTCTTTACCTAATGTTAAAGTTGCCAGAAAAAAAATAGATTAGCTAAAAAAGGGAAAATGGCTAAAGATGAGCAAGAGGAGGGTATAACATATAAATCGGGGGGATTTTAATTGTGTTGAAACTTTCTTAATATTAATAATAGATAAATTTATACTTTAAACGCATTTTTCTCAGAATTGATTTTTATTCAAAAACAACAAATTTCAAAAATCATAACTCAAAATATTATTGTTATATTGTCTTTAAATTTTGTGTCCATATTTAGTAGAGTGTATTCTAGTGCATGTACTAAAATAGTTGGAAAATCTTTAATATATTTTTATTTATGGACTAAATATTGAACTATAAGGTTGTGAAATTGTCAAAAATCTTATAATAAATTTTCGGTGTGTCACCAAAAATTTAATTTTTTATATATATGTTTAATTTTACTTGGAACACTAGATAGTAACATGCAGTTTATTTTAATAGTAAAATTTTCCATATGAACTTATTTGTATGTCTTGTATAACTTTTCAAGTTTTTGAATAAAAACTTAAAATTTTCAATGATTATTTCATTTTTTTAATAATTATAATAATAAACTTTAAATATTTATGATATATAATTAGTTTTTACTAACAAACAATCTAAAAATAGCATTAAATAAATTTTATCTGACACATTTTAAAAAAAGTGCTTTGAACGTGTTCGGATACCTTAAATGCTCTTCCTGGAGTTTGTAATGTGTTTATAATCTAATTTTCATATTTGTAACATACTTTTCGAGCAAGTGTTTTTTTACATATGCTTTAAAATTAAAAGTATATTTTATGCAAGTTATTTAGTTGATTGATTTCCTTTATGAATACCTTTGAAGTACAAAATACTTTGTGAGATAAAAACAATTATTTTTAAGCACATTTTACCTGTAATCAGTAGAATCTTTTAAACGCTTTCTCACACAAAAGCTGACAATGTGTTGTTAATTTTTTTTAAATAACAATTTTAAAACCAAATATTTTTTATGAATACCTTTTAAGTACAAAATACTTTGTGAGATATAAACAAATATTTTTAAGCACATTTTATCTGTAATCAGTAGAATGTTTTAAACGCTTGCTCAGACAAAAACTGACAATGTGTTGTTAATTTTTTGAAAATAAACAATTTTAAAACCTATTATTTTTTTTATGAATACCTTTTAAGTACAAAATACTTTGTGAAATAAAAAAAATATTTTAAGCACATTTTACTTGTAATCAGTATAATCTCTTGCACGCTTTCTCACACAAAAACTGAAATTACTTTGTTAATATTTTGAAAATAAACAATTTTATAACAGATTATTTGTAATTGATTTCTTTTAAATACAACATATTTTGTGAGATAAAAAATATTTAAAAGCCCATTTTACCTGCAATCAAAAGAATCTTTTACACGCCTGCTCACACAAGAACTGAAAACTGGAAATGAAGTTTTCTATTTGAAAGTAGTAATTTATTAAACCTTGAGTGAGTGGATGAATTGCTTTATGTAAGAGTTGGTATAAGCATTTTCTCATATGGGTAGAAGCATCTTGAAGATAAAATTAATATTTTCTAGTAATCTCCCCTTGCTCTATCTGAGCTTCCTCTATTATAAAAAATGAAATGCTGTCTTGAATTCCACAAGGTTACTATTCAACATATTGCAATGTCATGCAATTCAGTTATGACAAAACAAAACAAAGCAAAATACAATTAATCTTAAATCCTGTAATTACCTTTTTTATCTAGAAAAAATGTGTTGTATGTCAACAATTTATTAACACACACTCAATTTTATCTTACACTTCAAATTTTAACTTTCAAACCTCCTTATTTTTTATTAGTCTATTGATTTGATATATTCGGGGAAGTTTGGAGCCATTATTTTAAATTGAATGTAAAATAAGATATTAACAAAGTATCAAACAATGAAAATGCAATGAAGAGACACTTGAAAGTTTGTTGAGATATTTTAATGATATAATGAAATGTTAATGATTTAATGAAATTTGTATTTATTTGTAAAAAAAAAAAACGAAAATGGAACAGTCAGATATTAATAAATTAAATTATTTGAGTTTAGTGACATAATTTGCTTTTATATTTAAAAGAAAAGAAATCTTTATTAATTAAATGTGTTGCTACAAAACTTTAAATGTGTTATATAAGCCAATAATCATTGCTGATTTTTATATGTTGTTTGAATATTTCGTTTGATGTTCGGCTTTTGAAAAACATTCAATGTCCACGCATGCACATACAATAAACTTTTCAGACCTTTTCTTACATATAGGGTATTGGGACTTTAAATAATCAAAAATATCCGAAAATATTTTATTAAAACATAGTTCATTTTATTTTAAAATCTAACGACACAAGAAATATATTAAATAAGTTCAGCTCTATTTGAACTGCTCTAAATTGGCAACAGTATATTTTCAAACATATAAATTAAATTAGTCTTTAGCGATTTCTAATATATAAATTATAATTTTTTTAAAAATTGTTTGCATATGAAATAAGCGATTTTTTCAATTTGTTTTTTTCTAATATCCAAAATTTGTAAAGCCAGTAAGCTAAAAACATTCTTTTGTTTATAAAAATTCTAAGTTATACATTTTCATAATATATTTTGTTAACTCATACCAAAATATGAAAGGTCACTTTTTTAAAATTATAATTTTTTTCAATATTTGATCATGTGATTATGCTAATATGCTTGGCACACAAACGCAAAAAAATATATAATGATGTCTACAAAATTAAAAAATAAATAAAAATGTGCCTGTTTACCTCCTTAAAAATGAAATAATGTTCCTGATTTGAATCTCATAGAAGTACATATTATGAAGAGTCTATATAAAATAAGAAATATACCATCATGCAAAAACCCTTTTCAGTTTGTAAGTATAACTGAGGTCTAACGTTTGTTAAACATTTCAATTGCAAAGTTGTAAAATAATAGATGCCAATTTCTAAACTGTTTATCTAATTTTTACATTTAAAAACAAATTTCCCTAAAGAAAAATTAAAGCAAATAAGGATATTTTGGTCTTCAGTTAGTGTAATGAGATTTTTCTAATAACTTTAAAAATATCTATTTTTTCTTATTAAGCGGAATTACATATTTATAAAAAATGATGAAGGCATAATAATTTTATGAAATACGTACTAAAAATAAGATTTGGTGTTGTGATAATATATATAATAAATCAAAATTATTTAAATTTCATTACTGTACAAGTTTTAGTATCCAAAACTGATAAAAACATACCAGAATTACCTTTTAATAAACTGCATACAATGGTTTGAAGTACAACTTTAAATATTTCCCCAGACAGCTTATTATATATCAGATAACTATATGCTTAAAAGAATTGGGAAACATGCTTTACGATGCAAATAATGATGGGTCTGTTGTGCCATGTACATTTTTATCAATATAATGACGAATTAAATACAAATATTAACTTGCTGATTCATTAAATTGAGAAATTTGTTAATATCACTTAATATCAAAGTTAAAGTACGGTGTCAAATGGAAAATAACACGAACAGTCTAGAGGAGATTGTTTGTTACTTATGCAATGCTTCTTTAAACGAGTTTAGGGTAGTATTTTTAATGATTTGAATCTTTTTTTAACCTTCAGTTTTTTTTATTGAAGAGTGACAATGTGGTTAAGATGCCGATGCAATTTTTACTTCCTGCTGGGATGCTCTTATTTACTTCTTCTTTTCTTGCGATTTCAAACTCAGACATTAGGCATTAATCGAGTTTAAAGTTATGCCTGATGTCTGAGTTTATTAATCTAATCGAGTTAAAAGTCTTTTCAAGGTAAAATGCATTAAAATAAGAAATCGAATTCAATCATTGGTTCGTTTCAAGGGTGAAGACGCAGTGCTTCGACATTTTGTATCACCTGACAAGACAAACCGTAGTGTAACCAATACGAGTGGTAGTTAAAAAGAAATGGTAATTTTATTGATGTGGTTTAAAACTATGTAAGTAGAAACGAGGTGGATTAAAAACCAGTCAAATGATTGAGACTTTAAGTAGCTGTCGATATAAGGATTAATTTTATATATTAAGGTATCGTTGTAACGAGGTGTCGTTTAATAAAAAGTATCTGCATCAATGGGTCGTTGTATCGAAGGGTCGTTGTATCAATGGTCGTTGTAATGAGGTGTCGTTGTATCAATGGGTCGTTATATTAAAGAGTCGTTGTATCAATGGGTCGTTATATTAAAGAGTCGTTGTATCAATGAGTCGTTGCATGGAGGTCGTAGTATCGAAGGAACGTTGCATCGAGATGTCGTTGTATCTAGGGGTCGTTATATCTAGGGGTCGTTGTATCTAAGGGTCGTTGTATCGAGATGTCGTTCTATCGAGGGGTTGTTGTATATAGGGTTCATTCTATCGACATATCTGTTACAGGGGTTGTATAAAAGGGGTTGTGTTATCGAGGTGTTGTTGTACCAAAGAGTTATTGTATCAATGAGTCGTTGTATCGAAGGAACGTTGTATTGAGATGTCGTTTTATCGAAGGGTTGTTGTATCGAGGGGTCATTGTATCGAGGGATCGCTGTTACAGGGGTTGTATAAAAGGGTAGTGTTATCGAGGTGTCGTTGTACCAAAGAGTTGTTGTATCAATGGGTCTTTGTATCGAGGGAGCGTTGTATGGAGGTCGTTGTATCGAGGGGTCGTTGTATAGAGGGGTCGTTGTATCGAGGGGTCGTTGTATCAAGGGGTCGTTGTTGTATAAAGGGGTGGTTGTATCGATATGTCGCTGTATCAATGGGTCTTGTATCGAGGGGTCGGGGTTGTTTTATAAAAGGGTGGTTGTATCGAGGTGGTGTCGTAGTATCAAGGAGTCGTTGTATCGAGAGGTCATTGCATAAATGGGTCGTTGTATCAGGTTGTTGTATTAAAGAGAAGTTGTCTCAAATAGTCGTTGTATCAAGGGGTAATTGTATCGAGGAGTCGTTGTATAAAGAGGTAGTTGTATCGAGGGTCGTACTGTATTTGTTATTTTAAATGAAATAAAAGATAAACAAATATCTCGAGAATAATAATTGCTTCAAATATTTCGTATACCCCAAAAATTACGCAATTTTTATATTGAAATTTTACGAAATTGTTATATTAGTCGCACAATTTCAGAATAAAAATCTGCACAAATTGGGGAATTGAATTAGCATTTAAAAATATTAAAAACTGCAAAAGTGTTACAACCTCTAGTTTTTAAGAATCATAAAGCTGATGCGGTATCAGTTATTAAGCGGGTAAGCGAATATAGTATCAAAAGGAATAATGTAATTAATGAATAAAACAAAAAATATGAAAAAAATCGTTATTTTAAATTTTTAATCAATTAAATGTGGATGTGTAGGTTTTGCTTTTTTTTCTCCTAGTAGTTAAAAAAAAAGATTATATCTTATTTGGAAATGTCAACGGAATTTTGGTCTTATCTCAAAATTATAGTGTAAAAAAGATACATACGTTACTGCAAACCTTTTAGAATGAGATAAGTATGTTTTATATAAAGATAAGATATTATTTTTAAAATGATACTATCATTTACGATTTTTTTCTAATTTCTCTTGGTAATTACGTTTTCACGTTTCTTGATTTTATCATCGTACTTTGCTTTTTTTTATCATTGTTGCCTTTTATCTATTGTTATTTATTTATTGCTACAATGTGATCTGTCATTGTCATTTTATTCGTTTTTAAACGGAATAGCCTTGTTGTACTATTATATAGATGATTTCTATAGTTCTCATTAGTTGTCTTTAAAACTACACTAAATTTATTTTAAATAATAAAGACATCAAATGAGCTTTTTCTTTAAGAAGATACACTTTTTTCCAGAGAAGATCATAGATTTCTTTTAATTTATGGAGACAGATGTTTCAATAAAAAGAGATGTATTTTGTCAAAATTGTTTTTTCTGAAAATCAAGTAACAGAAGAACCGAATTAAAAAATGAAAAAAAAAAAAAACTATTGCAAACGATATTAATACAAATTAAATTCTTTAGAAAACATAAAATCCACATCTCCGGACATCAGCCGACCTGATTGACTGATGATAATCAAAAATTTCTAATTAACTTAATCGAAAGTAAACAAATATAAAGTTTGAAAAATTTCAATATATTCATTTTTTCTGTCATGAACGCTATACAACAACACAATTAAACTTCTGAATATCGTCTGATGAAAACCAAGTACTTGATATATTCAATCTAAGTTAAAAAAAAAGGTTTTATATAATGTTAAAAAAAATAGAATGTTTAAATATTAGAGTTCGGAAAAAGTACATTAAAAGTGCCATAAAACGCGTTTTCAAAAACAAAGATTCATCGATCGTTATGAAAGAATATCCTTACTAAATATAGATTTGTGTTTGCTACATTTTTGTTTACTAAATGGTTCGACTGGTGGCAAGAACAATGGTGTTTCTGTAATAAAGATTTAATGTTGCCCTCAAGTATTGATTGACAAGTTTTTTTTTAAAGTAATTAAATGTCATGACTGTTCAGAGTTTTTGCTTATTATTCTATTGGATTATTATTCTACCGGATAAGCAATCCATTGATTTTTTTAAAATATATATATATTCGTGAGTTAGAACTATTACGACTAAACTGTTATTTAGAGGAAATACTATTTAAAGTTTTTTTTTTTACAAAATTTATATTAACTTTTATTTATTCATCAAATAATAAAAAGTAATTTTATAACATGTTTTATAGTTTTCGTTACACCTGATATTTTTAATTTCTATTGCTTTTTTTTAACCGTCTTTTCTAAAGAATGTATAAATATTCTATATATTATTTGTAATAAATTCATTAAAATAATCAAAAATAACTAAAACTTACTTTCAATGAAAAAAAAAATTGACCATAATTTATTTTTATAGCTTCTTAGTAATTTGTAAAACTAAACTAAAAGAGTGATAATAGGGATTTTTTTATGAAACTTATTTCAAGATTTATTTTCTTCTGAATGAGGATTACAATTTTGATGTGAAATGTCTTTAAAATCAACTATACAAGATATCAGGAAATAAATACAATTTTTCATATTATTGTGATCTAGAATAAGATAATATATGAAGATAGAAATGATCTCTTAGCCGTAAATTCAAGAAAAAATTCACTCACCGCATTTGAGTGTACGGCATCGAATTTGTGTTTACAATAATAATAATAATAATAATAATAATAGTCTTAATTTCGATAGTCTATTATTAAAAAATAATAAATCACGTTACTTAAAGGTGTTATTTTATACACAATACAGAATGGTCATAAACTATTAAGCGAGGGCCATTATTCTTCTGTTTAATACACATAATAAAACATCCTATTTGCTATACTTTAAAGATTTTATTGCTATTAAAACTAAGTTACTTATTTAAAGTATAAGCAAAGTACAATGTAAAAAATGTGTTTAAAACTTTGAGTGCAATTAAATCCTAATTGAGCGATGACGTACTCAAATTTAAGTAATCGTACTTCCGCAAAAATGAGCAGTATAGTTTAATATTGCTAATGTCAGCTTCTATTCAAGCCATCTTAACAAAGCGATCTAGCCAACTTAAAATATTTATTCAGAATACGGCTATCCACATTATTTGATGTCGATTACTAAAATGGAAACTAAATTATTACAACTCAATTATCTTACTTCCCATTCTTTTGCCACTCCTATTTAACGCTACTTCTGTTTAGAACTTCTTCTGGTAGTGCAACGGAAAAGGCCCTTGACTTTGGTGCGGACAATATCATGTAGGCGGATTGTGTTCGTTTCCCAGTAAGTCCTGGTTGTATTTTTTGAAATTTATTGAAGGGGATTTATGAAGGCAGCCTATGTAAGCAAGCAACTGCTCTTTTTATTCATTTTACTCAATACTGAGCACATGTCTTTTTCAAAAATGAAACTTATGTATTCGGAGCTATGATAGGACAAAAATGAGTACATTTTAGTTATTTTTAAGTACCTATTTTTAACAATGTAGATGGTAATTATTTGCATTACGCCAATACAGCTGAATGTGATACATCCAAACAATGGTCATCGCCCAACAATCTGTGACCCCCTTTCCCCCCCCCCCCCCCCCCCCCTGCGCTTCTTGAAAGAACAACCGAAGATGAGAGAAAAATAGAATTGCGTGCGATCAATGCCACCTCGTCTGGGCACGTTATTCTGAGCTCTATTTGCAGTGACCTTGTACAGGGATTTTTCCTTCAAGGATCCCAGAGATAACAGTGAAAAGGGGCCCCGATGAAAACTTTAGGGGACTCCTTTTGAAGGTCAAAACAACATTTTTGAAGTCAACCTGTGCGCAGTGGACGGAGTCAGGTCGGCAAGAAAAGAATTGGTGGCTAGTGTAAACAATCATTGACAGTAAGACAAGAAACGATCTCATAATCGTTTTTTGTTTTTAATATTTCAAGAATTGGATTGTAAACTGGATGAGACTGTTTACGAGTAAGGATGAATTGTATTTAGTGAACATGATATACACTGAGTGACCAGTATAATCTGACCATACCCAGGATCGCCTTTAGGGGTGTGCGACAAGTGCCTTTGTGCAGGGTCACTCGCTATGGTTGGGGCCTTGCTCAAAGAAGAAAACTCTTAATTTCGTTTAAAAATTTGCTTTACGACATGAAAAGTCTTTAAAGTCGGCTATAATGTATCACAATAGAAGCTCTATGCTACGCTTTTACAGTGATCTCATACACTACAACTCCATCGCAATAGACCGATTAAGAGTAGTTTTATAGGAAACAAGCAAAAGTACCCGTTCTTCGCACGGGGATAAATGAAAAAACAGAAAATATATACATTACCTCTCCTCTCTGGGATAATCGCATATACCAGTTTAGGATTCCTTCTAACTTTTTTCCTCCTAACTAACTATTATTAACTATCCAACTATTTTAAATGTGTTAGATCGCTTTGTTAAGATGGCTAGAACAGAAGCTGAGATTTAAAATATTATTTCACACTGTGCATTTTTTAGAAAGTAAGTTTGCTTAAATTTGAGTACGTCATCGCTCATTTACGATGCAATTCTACTCAAAGAAAAACGAGTATGTTCTTCAGGTACTCATTTTTAAGTACCCTTTTTTTACAGTGTAGAGACCCAGTTGAGATCCAAATATTGCGCTATCCCAATGTGATTGTGTGTAAAAGGGAGCAGTTATTTACCTGTCAATAAAATTGCTTAAATATGAGTACGTCATCGCTCATTTACGATGCAATTGTACTAAAAAAAACGAGTATGTTCTTCAGGTACTCATATTTAAGTACCCTTTTTTTACAGTGTAGAGACCCAGTTGAGATCCAAATATTGTACTATCCCAATGTGATTGTGTGTGAAGGGGGGGGGGGGGGATATTTACCTGTCAATAAAAAGGCGGAACTGTGGTAATAAATTGTGGAAGATTTAATAAGAGAATGTGCCTATAAATTGGACAGTCGTACCATTATATTTTCCAAAACTCATTATCTCTCAGTGAATTTTCAAAAATGAGGTTTATTAATTTTGTTTAAAAAGGTATAATTATCTAATAATTTTCAATCGATCTAAATTTAGATCAATCGATTTCATCTATACTTGGATAACTGTCATTGGAAATAGCACATGAATACTAATTTAAGACCATTACTAATTTAAGACCATATAGTTAAAATTGTATCTGATTTGAATTTGATTTTGTGTAATTGTATTTCATAGGACAAGATATTCTTGTAGAATACCATTGTAAAGCAATAATGATTTAACAGACAAATGAAAATGAGAATTTATGATATTAATCTTTTGTTATGTATCTGCCATTAGATAGTCACAATTGATACGTAGAAGATAATATCTTAGATCCATTAACAAAAATTGAAGGTTGGTAAAATTACATTTGACAATAAATATACATTCTTATTTGAAATTGCATTCCGATCGAATTAAAGAATACTTTGTACAAAGACTTAAAGCGGATATGACAAGACAGGGTAACCGATTAAAAACAAAAATATATATTTATGACTGTAAGATAGCTTCGAGTCCATTTCGAAAAATAAGTAAGTACCACAAAACTAATTTGCATACGCATGTTTATCTTACACACAACAAAAGAAATGAATGATATCGTCCAATGAGTTTGACTTTTAAATTCTAAAATGGCGACAATCACACGACGTTGAACTATAAATGGCTGTCACATTGTGAGAAAAGGCCGATGTCCACATATTTTTCACTCGCTGTTTTTATTCTTGGAGAAGTATGAATTATTCGTAAGAGAAAAACACTTCTTTAGACGATGCCTCATTGAAATTCGAGATCATCCTCAACAAGCGCAGACAATTGCTGTGAATCGCTTGTATCCCTCAGGGTGCGGTCAGACGTATTCTGACCGGCGGGATTTGAGTTCTTCTTACAGAACAGTTTTATCTTTTATTGTTATTTAAAGAGGTGTTCTTTAACCTATTATTTTTGAGGACAAATAAATTTATAAAAACTTATGCCCAAGCGACAGAAGTGGTCGCTGAGAGCACCGGAACAAGATTTTTGGATTCGGGGCATAATTTTTTTTATTGTAATTATATATTACATTTAAATAAGTTAATTACTTTGAGAATGATTTATTACATTGTGTGAATCTATATATTTTTATGGAAGATATATAGATGGGATTTTGTTTTCTTGCTGAAAACAAGTCATCTAAACACTACATACCTATATTTTGTTCAAAGTCTGAATTTGACACCTTACAGAAACCTACGTAGGTTTTTTAAATAAAAACATTGTAAAGTTTTATTATTAAAAAGATATTTCTTCGGTTGCCTAAAAATTTCTACAAATTATTTTGTACAAATTGGAAAGCCCGAATAAGTTTACTTATATGTCCTTGAACCGGTCTTGCACTGTAAAAAAAGGCACTTAAAAATGAGTACATGAACCTACTCGTTTTTCTTTGAATACAATTGCATATTAACTAAACGATGACGTACTCAAATTTAAGCAATCGCACTTTGTCAAAAACGAGCAATGTGATTTAATATTGCTAATATCACCTATTGTACAAACCATCTTCATAAAGCGACCTGACACACTTAAAATAAGTGTGCAGAAGACGGTTTTCCACATTATTTGATGCCGATTGCTTAAATGGAAACTGAGTTATTACAACTCAATTATCTTAATACCCATTCTTTTGGCATACCTTTTTAACATTTCTGATATTTATAACTTCTTAACGTCGGCCTGGTCAGCCGTAAACGGATAAGACATTGGTCTGCTGTGCCTGAGGATCTGGGTTCGATTCCCGATAAGTCTTGGTTGTAATACCGTTTCCTTTCCCTGCAACCCTGTGAACTCCGCTGTCTCCTCTTAGGTAATATTAATGTGTTTTAAACAAAAGAAATATGTTCTCGTTTATTTTAAAGAACAGGGAATCAAAATAACTAGTATCAGGTAATATAACGACTAGTTCTTTTGATTCCCTGTTCTTTAAAATAAACGAGAACATATTTCTTTTGTTTAAAACAGATTAATATTTTTTTCAACTTGTTTTCTTGACTTACCAAAACAGATTTGGAACAACAAATTCTGGGAAAATGAACTGAAAGAGGAATAACTGTTTCGTTGAAAGAAAGCAAATGCCAAACATGTTTTTGAAATGCAAAGGGTAAAAAAAAAAATCTCCAGCACACCTTTAATCAAGTTTAAAATCGCTCGGTTGGTTGAGTAAACGTTGAACTAGAGCTACACAATGATTGGTTTTGTTTTTTAATTAACGTCGCACTAGAGCTGCACAGTGGGCTATTGGCGACGGTTCGGGGTCAATCTCGAAGGAAATATCCGGGAACACATTCACACACACATTCATACATGCACCTCGTTATTTTAGAACCATGGTCAGATGACGAGGAAACACCTGAACTGGCACCCAACGCCTTCAATAGACGTCGGGACTTTGGACCCCGATCAGATTTATCGTGCACCAGTCCCGTATACACGCCAGTATAATTTGTTGGATATTCTGGACGACTTTCTCGTATTTTTGTAGCGAAGCTGGCAACCCTTCGATCGCAAGATCACTACTTTTTTGCTTTTCTTTGTCATACATCGCACGGATTCGAACCACCAATCCTCTGATTAGTAGCTGAACGCCTTACCAACTGAGCAACTGGGGCTCGAGAGCTACACAATGGACTAACCTCTAGAAATCTTGTATAGAAAGTTTAGTATCAATTAATCAGGTCTGCAAATAAAGAACATTAATTAAATGTTAATTACGCTCATTTTTCTACGAACCTACACTTCTGTTTGCGATTGCGTTGTGGAAAGCCAAAATCTGTGTTCATTTTTCTGTAAAAACTATAAAACTGAGACAATCTAGAAAATAAAAAGTGCCAAACATACAGGGTTACTGATCGAGTTAGAGATCAGGTAACCCTATCTCAATTTAAAGAACATTTAAAAAAAAATAACAGATTATTCCCGTTCAATTGAAAGAACAGGTGAAAACGACCAAAGTGTTATTTTTTTCAAACCATACCGGCTACCGAGTATTCTAGATCAATCGTTAACCCATCCTCCGATGCAGACAAGGATAATGGAACGCAGAAAAACAAAGTGAGGATTTTTAACACACGTGCAGAAGACGTCTCTGAACCTGGGTGCCATTTCTTTTTCAGGTTCACATTCGCGAGGAAGTGCTTTAGTATGAGCTTTAAACCTATTTCACTTGATGGATCGTTTTATGTTAATCAATTACGTTTTACTAACAGACTTGGCAGCAATGGCTGTAAAGGTATTTATGGTTCATGTAGGTTAATGAGAAAAAGTACATGTATAATGGTCTTAAATAACAAATTGTTATCTTTTAGAGGATGGGTTTTGGTTTTGTTAAATAACGTCGCACTAGAGCTGCACAGTGGGCTATTGGCGACGGTTCGGGGTCAATCTCGAAGGAAAGACCCGGAACACATACACATTCACACACACATTCATACACACATTCGTACATTTTAGAGGAAGGAAGTACACTGGTGTGCAAAATGAAAGGTTTGGTTTGTTTAAATAACGTCGCACTAGAGCTGCACAGTGGGCTATTGGCGAAGGTTCGGGGCCTATCTAGAAGGAAAGACCCGGGAGCGATGCCTCGTATTTTTGAACCATGGTCAGATGACGGGGACAACACCTGAGATGGTACCCGACGCAACCTCAATAGGCGTCAGGACATTGAACCCCAATCAGATTTATCGTGCACCAGTTCCGTATACACGCCAGTATAATTTGTTGGATATTCTGGACGACTTTCTAGTATTTTTGTAGCGAAGCTGGCAACCCTCCGATCTCAAGATCACTACTTTTTTACTTTTCTATGTCAAGTCCATCGCACGGATTCGAACCACCAATCCTCTGATTAGTAGCTGAACGCCTTATCCACTGAGCAACTGGGGCTCGACGTGGGACTAGAGTTGTATACTGTGCTATTTGCGGCGGTTTGGGACCCATCTCGAAGGAAAGACCCGGAAGCAATGTCTAGTATTTTTGAACCATGCTTAGATACCGAGGACAGCACCGAATATGGCACCGTTAAGTTGGACATTACAATTCGTTAAGTTGGGTTTAGTTTAGTGAATTAACGCCGCACTAAAGCTCCCCATTGGGTTATTGTCGACGGTCCGGAGCCTATCCCAAAGTAAAGACCCAGGAACCATGCCTCGTATTTTTGAACCATGGTCCGATGACGAGGACAACACCTGAACTGGTACCCAGCGCTGCCTCAGTAGGCGTCGGGACATTGGACCCTAACCAAATTTAACCTGCACCAGACTCGTATACGCGCCATAAAAATTAGAGGTAAGTTCGGACGACGCACTAGACTAAAGAATAGTAAAAAGTAGTGATCTTGCGATCGGAGGGTTGCCAGCTTCGCCACGCAATACTAGAAAGTCATCCAGAACATCAAACAAATTATACTGGCGTGTATACGGGACTGCTGCACGATAAATCTGATCGGGGTCCAATATCCCGACACCTATTGAGGTGGCGTCGGGTGCCAGCTCAAATTCTGTCCTCGTCATCTGACCATGGTTCAAAAATACGAGGCAGAGTTCCCGACTCTTTTCTTCGAGATAGGCCGCGAACTGTCGCCAATAGCCCACTGTGCAGCTCTATTGCGACGTTATTTAATCAAACCAATCAAACCCACCTATTTACGAATATATTTCCCAAATGCTTTATCGTAAACGAATGAAACTTAATACACAAGTATATCAAGGTTAATGCAATATAAAAACTACATAAATATGGAATATAATTGTTAAAAAAATCATAGAAAGTAGAATATGTTTTATGAACTAAGAAAATTACCAAGTTTTTAAGCATCAACTTCATTTTTGTTGACTCCAATCAATCGAATTATACAATATTCTACTATATTAGCAGAACATACTTAAAATTTGAAAATTTGTTTAACAATGTTTCATTTACATTACACCAAAATGTTGAACACGTTTTCTACTATTATATAAAATAACCAATAACATACTTTTTTAGACTTTTTCAAGTGTCTTCTTTCTGTTAAGGCCCATTCTATACGCACACCATAAACGCGCGTCGCAATTAGCAGAAGCCTCTGTGATTAGTGCGTACAAACCACGTGTTTTGAATGCATCAATCACAGAGGCTTCTGCAAAATGCGACGCGCGTTTATCGCGTCCACGTTTAATGTGCCTATAACAGCAAAAAATATCTAACTAAATGAAAAAACAATGTTTCATGTTTGTACCAGATGACTATATGAAATAACCAAATAAATTTATTTCATAAACGTCTATGGTCTTCATTTAATCCCCAAAATTCCACATTTTAAACATACAACTTATTACTAATCCTTCCTACTTCCACTCTTATTACTAATGATTTTTTAATCATATATCCGAGTTCCCCTAACGAGTCTTAACCCTGTCATTATATTGGTTTGCATTAGGACCTAACTGTTTCAATGTAACCCTTTTCAGCACGTGTTACAGAATTAATTCGGCGAATGCATTTTGATCTTCACCTTCTGAAACATTGTGAGAATTTAAATCAGTTGCTGTTGCTGCTTGGAGATAGTTCCGAAACGTGATTGATTCATTTGATGGTTGTTCTTCTTCACTTTTCCATAAATAAACGTTGTGAAAATAGTTTTACCTTAATAAAAATGTCACGAACGATCATGTGCAGGGTATGGGTTTGTGATTGCACAAAACAACAAGTGGCTATAGGTTAAAGATGAATAATAACCTGTCTGTGATCATTCAGTCATCAATTGGAATTCAGAGTGCAGGGCACTGACCACATATAAAACTGGTTGATCCTATGAAATATAAGTAACATTAAGAATTTGGCGGGCTATTTCTGTGGTTAGGAACTGGAAGGACGAATGTCTAATGTTAAACCTATGCAAATTGGTCCATCTTGTTCCAAGCCACATATTTATTACGGGAATTATTCGGATGAAGATTTTTTTAATTGGAACGAGAAGGAACAATGTTGCGCTGAATTAACATTTGACGTTTGTTATTTTTGTTCCAAACCATAGAAATTACTCCATTTTAAAAGCATATTTACTTTATGGTTAAAATAGCAACTTCTTATTATTTATTTTTTTTGCCATATTATTTGATTTTAATAAGATATCGAGAAAGCCTTAAGTCATTCTTACTCCAAGCCACATATTTATTGCGGGAATAGTTTGGACGTAGATTAAATGGGAACAAGAAGGAACAATGTTGCATTGAATTAATATTAGACATTTTTTCTTTTTGTTCCAAACCATAGAAATTACTTCATTTTAAAAGCATATTTACTTTATGATTAAAATAGCAACTTCTTAAGTTTCTTTCTTATATTTTTTTTGTCATATTATTTGATTTTAATAAGATATCGAGGCAGCCGCATGTCATTCTAATTCCAGGCCACAGATTTATTACGGGAATTATTCGGATGTAGATTAAATGGGAACAAGAAGGAACAATGTTGCATTGAATTAACATTAGACATTTGTTCTTTTTGTTCAAAATCATAGAAATTACTTCATTTAGAAGCATATTTACTTTATGGTTAAAATAACAATTTCTTAAGTTTCTTTCTTTGACTTTTTTGTCATATTATTTGATTTTAATAAGATATCGAGACAGCCACATGTCATTCTAATTCCAAGCCACAAATTTATTGCGGAAATTATTCTAATGCAGATTAAATGGGAACAAGAAGGAAGAATGTTGCACTGAATTAACGTTAGACATTAGGCCTTTTTGTTCCAAGCTACAGAAATTTAGTATTTCTTTTTTACAATATGATTTTATTTCTGATTAAAATAGCAACTTCTTAAGTTTCCTTCCTTTTTTTGCCATATTATTTGATTTTAATTAGGTATTGAGAAATTATATTTAATTAAATTCGGATTTTCTAAACCAAACAATTACAGAAACATCAAAACTTTTGATGTTAGTCACCGTTTTTGAAATGGAGTAAACTACTGCAATTTAAATTAAAAAAGTTAATATTCTAATAATATTTTTATACAAAAACTTGATTCTACTCTGGTCATAGCATTGTAAAAATATGTTTTTATGGACCTGATCAAAAAAAAAAACTTAACCTCAGTACAATAGAAATAAACAGCATAAAAAAATAGTTCTTCCTGAAAAGGAGTTAAGGTATGTCATTCGCACTATCTCATTTCTATGCAACCTTCAATTATTCTTCCTGTATTAAAGTCCGCCCAGCAGAAATATATATAAAAAAACTTTTATCTACTTTAATTTACTTTATTTCGTAAGAAACGAATAATATAAAAAAATAGCAGAACATTTACTTTTATATCTCATACAATTATGTTCATTTTTCTAGTTTCTCTCGTCAAAACAAAATGAAATGGCTGGGGTGTTGTGGTAACAAAACCAGAATGTTGTTTGTCGTAGGATTTAACGATGCACAGCAAGATTTTAGTTTTTTTTTTATGATAATTTGAGTGACCTAAAATAAAATAAACTTGGATAATATCCCATTTATTACATAAAAAAATTAAATACTTGAAATTGTATGACTGTAGTAATAAACTAAAAAGTTTCCATGCCATTGTAAAGTTTGGTATTATTTTTAATATGTTTTTTTTCGGAAAGGTAATTACTTTTTTATATTTTTGATGGAATTATTGTTAAAATTATACTACACAAAAACATGCGTTTAAAAATATTCACTATAGTTGAATAATTTAGTGCCAAAGTACGTAATTATTGTATTGGTCGTACTTGTTAATGCAATTCAAAGCGATTGAGGCAAGTGAAAACGTTGCCAAGCGGAATCGTATAAACAAGTAAAGCAAATGTACTTACGTACTTTTGGTTGGTTTGGTTTGGCTAATTAACGTCGCACTAGAGCTGCACAGTGGGTTATAGGCGAGGGTTCGGTGTCTATTTCGAAGGAAAGACCCGGGAACACATACACATACACACACACATTCATACATGCACCTCGTTATTTTAGAACCATGGTCAGATGACGAGGAAACACCTGAACTGGCACCCAACGCCTTCAATAGACGTCAGGACTTTGGACCTCGATCAGATTGATCGTGCACCAGTCCCGTATACACGCCAGTATAATTTGTTGGATATTCTGGACGACATAACATCCGCAACTGGTTCTGGACGACAGAAAGTTCCAATTGGGGCCCATGGCAACCTTTTGTCTGGGCGATAAACAATTGCTTTCTTCTTTGAGAATACTGTAAACCCGGCTCCCTTCGGCTGCAATTGGGACATTGCCGTTCCCGGGTTTTTCCTTCGAGATAGACTCCGAACCGACGCCAATAGCCCACTGTGCAGCTCGAGTGCGACGTTAATCAACCAAACCAGAACAGAGTTTATAAAATCGGAATAATCAGAAGGCCGAATATACATTTTATTTCACTATATTTATATTTACCATCGAATCTTCCATAAAAAGCATCCTAACAGAGAAGGGACCCTTTAAGGTCATGTTGAGATTTCACATCACCTTGAAAGTGCTTTCAGGGGTATAGCTAACAATAGGTGCTAATGCCCTGTCACTTCTAGAAGAAACAACCTTTCCGATGCCCTAAAGCGTCAAACTGTCTGGGGAAGTCAAAATTTTTTTTTAACATGGCTCGTGGAGATAAACGTAAGAATGAAACAGGGGAATAGAGGTCAAATAAACAATTATGTTTATCTATGAATCGACTGTGAAACTCATTTTCCAAGGAAGAAATGTCTAATTGATAAATTGCAAAAAGACAGATGACGATTTAATTCGAGAAGTATAACACAATTGAAGAATGAAGTCTAGAAGGATTAATTTTGAGATGCATAGTAAATAAAATGGAAATCTTCTTCATAATTAGTGAAGTTTTAAAGTCAAAAAAGTATTTAAAAATGAGTGCCTAAACCTACTCGTTTTTCTTTAAGCGTAATTGCATCGTAAATGAGAGATGACGTACTCAAATTAAAAAAAAAAAAAAACGTACTTTCTCAAAAATGAGCAATGCTATTCTCAGCTTCTGTTTCAGCGGTCTTAATAAAACCTGAGAAACTTAAAATAGTTGTAAGAAGATTGTCAATAGAGATTAAAAGATTTTTGTGTTTTAATTTAAAACCAATTTTAATTGAATAAAAATGTATCTTAATTAGAAATTTAAAATTAAAATACAATTTCATTAATGTTTAATGTGGGTATTGTCGGTACAAACTTGTATCATTTATGATTCAGAAATATTAGTCTTACCTTTTACCAAGTCCTGGATCCATCATTTAAAATATAATTTGTCATTAAAATAAATTTTAAGACGTTGTATCTATTTTATTATATTACTGTGACACACTTAACCTACACACTTAAAACCTGACACACTTAAAATAGATGTTCAGAAGATGGTTTTTCACATTTGTTATGCCGATAGTTTAAATGGAAATTGAGTTATTATTCAAGTAAATTATCTTACATCCCATTCTTTTTGCACATCTTTTTAACATTTCGTCTGTTTATAACTTCTTCAAGTTTCCCTGGTAGCACAACGGGTGAGGCACTGGATTGTGGTTCCTGAGGATATGCATTCGATTTCCGGTTAGTCTTGATTGTAATTCTTAATATTTATTGAATCAATCATATATGAAGGCAGCCTATGAATGCAAGCAACTGCTCTTTCTAGTCATTGTACTCACTTTTGAGCAAATGTCTTTTTTAAAAATGATATTTATGTATTCAGATCTATGATAAGCATCAAATGTACTCAAAATTAAGTACATTTTACTTATTTTTGAGTACCTATTTTTACTGAAAATACCATATCTATTTGTTTTTTTAAACAGCTAACCTACTTATCTAAACACTGAGAAAAAATTCCAGTGATAAATAACAGCAATAGCGGCGATTCCTTCAATAATTGCACGCCATTTTGTTTACTCGTAAAAAAAAAATACACGCGTCAGTTGCGAAGCATTTCATTAAAAGGTCAAGAAATAGATGATCAGCGACGCCCCAAAAAAACAAACCCAATTTTGGAAACTGGGGGTTCTCATGAGTTTCAAGTGAAAAAAATACGCAATTATAGGGAAAAAATACGCA
Organism: Troglohyphantes excavatus; assembly: GCA_963932185.1. Lineage (NCBI taxonomy): Eukaryota > Metazoa > Arthropoda > Arachnida > Araneae > Linyphiidae > Troglohyphantes > Troglohyphantes excavatus. The sequence goes on from OZ010667.1 coordinate 9,817,194, forward strand.
ATTATAGGGGAAAATAAGCAATTATAGGGAAAAAATACACAATTATAGGGAAAATTGTGCAGCATACAAGAGAACAACTCCCGACCAACGCAGTAGTGACACGTAGAACTTGGCATGCGTTAATTAACTGTTCGATTCGTTTGTAGTGTGAACAAAGCAAAGGAATGTGTTTTTTGACCTCGAATTCAGATAGTCATCACTGAAATGAATTTCTATTGCAATTGAAATCGGGTTCCTGAAATGTCTTGAGTTTAAAATGATATATATATTATTTCGTCGATGTATCTTATATTTAATATTTATTTCAGTATAACTTCAATTATCCGGATCATCTAGGACCAGATCCCATACGTTTAGTCGAATATCCGGATAATTGGATAATTCACTATAGAAGGGTATTCCTTCGTAAAAAGCAATGAATTTTGTTTTAGTATGTAATGTAGTTTAAGGACTTTAAAACTACATCATTCATTGATAAGAAGCGTTTAGAATGTGGATTATTATGCTAATTTATTTTTCACTTTCAAAGCGACCGGATAATTCGTCATCCATTTGATCATCCGGTTAACTGGAGTTCGGGTAATCGGAGTTGTACTGTATTTCTTTTTAAAAGTTATAAGTTAAATGATACATACACATTAATTATTTTATAAAAGTAGCTTCAGGGCCTCCTTGAGCCGTCAATAAAGGTTTTTTTTAATATCAGAAAACAAAACTGTTCTGGGTCGCCGGAGGGTTAAAAAAAAAGATAATCATGTTTTCTTCTATTACTTTCTTCTCAAATATTCATGTGAGAAGATTCCGTGAACAGCTAAATATATTTGTTTAGATATTCATTTCGGGATTTGATATGTTCAAAATGGCTTATAAATTATTCGAGATTCGCTTGTTATTTTGGCTGTTCATTAGACTAGTTATCTGTTATTTAGGTATTTCCTTGTTTGCTAACTTTTTCATTGCGTTCGGATTTTCGTTACAAACTAAACACTTTTATCTAGTGCTCGCTGAAGTAGAGCAAGCTCTGCTCTATAAGCAGATTGTTGGCCGATTTCTTCACCGTGGCGCTATTTGGCTATTTTAGTAAGAAGTCATCTCTACTTTAAAGGGTTAGAAAGGGGATAACTGTGTTTTTTTCAAAATCTCACATAGACAGTGATCTTCCTCTTGTTTTAAAGAACGGTTACATAATATTAAAATGTTACAATGATAAATGTTACATTGTTACAATGATACAATGTTATATTGATACAATGTTATATTGATACAATGATACATTATTGCAATAATACAATAATATATTGTTAGAATAATACATTGTTACAATAAAACATTGTTACAATAATACAATGATACATTGTTACAATAATACATTGTTACAATAATACATTGTTACAATAATACATTGTTACAATAATACATTGTTACTATATTACATTGTTACAATAATACATTGTTACAATAATACGTTGTTACAATAATACATTGTTACTATAATACATTGTTACAATAATACATTGTTACAATAATACATTGTTACTATATTACATTGTTACAATAACACAATAATACATTGTTACAATAATACATTGTTACTATATTACATTGTTACAATAGCACAATAATACATTGTTACTATAATACATTGTTACAATAATACATTGTTACAATAATACATTGTTACTATATTACATTGTTACAATAACACAATAATACATTGTTACAATAATACATTGTTACTATATTACATTGTTACAATAGCACAATAATACATTGTTACAATAATACAATGATACATTGTTACAATAATACATTGTTACAATAATACATTGTTACAATAATACATTGTTACAATAATACATTGTTACAATAATACATTGTTACAATAATACAATGATACATTGTTACAATAATACATTGTTACAATAATACATTGTTACAATAATACATTGTTACAATAATACGTTGTTACAATAATACATTGTTACTATAATACATTGTTACAATAATACATTGTTACAATAATACATTGTTACTATATTACATTGTTACAATAACACAATAATACATTGTTACAATAACACAATAATACATTGTTACAATAATACATTGTTACTATATTACATTGTTACAATAGCACAATAATACATTGTTACAATAATACAATGATACATTGTTACAATAATACATTGTTACAATAATACATTGTTACAATAATACATTGTTACAATAATACATTGTTACAATAATACATTGTTACAATAATACATTGTTACAATAATACATTGTTACAATAATACATTGTTACAATAATACATTGTTACAATAATACATTGTTACAATAATACATTGTTACAATAATACAATGATACATTGTTACAATAATACATTGTTACAATAATACAATGATACATTGTTACAATAATACATTGTTACAATAATACATTGTTACAATAAAACATTGTTACTATATTGCATTGTTACAATAACACAATAATACTTTGTTACAATAATAGATTGTTACAATAATACGTTGTTACAATAATACATTGTTACTATAATACATTGTTACAATAATACATATTTACAATAATACATTGTTACTATATTACATTGTTACAATAACACAATAATACATTGTTACTATAATACATTGTTACAATAATACATATTTACAATAATACATTGTTACTATATTACATTGTTACAATAACACAATAATACATTGTTACTATATTACATTGTTACTATATTACATTGTTACAATAACACAATAATACATTGTTACAACAATACATTGTTACAACAATACATTGTTACTATATTACATTGTTACAATAGCACAATAATACATTGTTACAATAGCACAATAATACATTGTTACAATTATACAATGATACAATGTTCATTGTTACAATTATACAATGATACAATGTTCATTGTTACAATTATACAATGATACAATGTTACATTGTCACAATGATACAATGATACAATGTTACATTGTTACAATTATGAAATGCTACAATGTTACATTGTTACAATAACATTGCTACAATGATACAATGTTACATTGCTACAATGATACAATGTTACATTGTTACAATGATACAATGTTACATTGCTACAATAATACAATATTACATTGTTACAATAATACAATGTTAGATTGATTCACTGCTACATTGTTACAATGTAACATTGTTACAATGTAACACTGTTACAATGTAACACTGTTACAATGTAACATTGTTACAATGTAACATTGTTACAATGTTACATTGTTACAATGTAACATTGTTACAATGTAACATTGTTACAATGTTACATTGTTACAATTATACAATATTACATTGTTACAATTATACAATATTACATTGTTACAATATTACATTGTTACAATTATACAGTATTACATTGTTACAATAACACACATTGGTACAATGACACACACTGTTACAATGATACAATGTTACAATAATACAATGTTGCATTGATATATTTTTACATTGATACAATGTTTTCATTGATACAATGTTACATTGATACAATGTTACATTGTTACAATGACACAACCGATGCTCACTGTTAAGTCCTCAAAATAAATAAAACTATCAAGTATTCGCAGAATGCATAATGTCTTAAAAATCTGACGTAGAACTTTCTAAACGGATGACCAAATAATGCAAAATAATTTTCATAAACAATGCAAAAACAAAATCCATTTACATGTTCGAATAATTTAGGTCAATATTACTTATAAATAATCGTTTTCTATTTTTTAATACGTCTGTTCGTCATAAAAGAACAATTTATTATTGACACTAGAAGTACAGAAACGTTTCGCTGCTCCATTTAAAAGATATAGCGTGCAATTTTTTTTCCCACACCCGTCAAGGATAAGAGCACCCTTGCTCGCTTCTTCGGTACTTATTAAAAGTAAAAGGTTTAGTGGCATAGTTATTAGTTCCTGATGACAAATATTCCCCTTATATCATTGTTATATTCCTATTTGTCCGAACTCTTCGTTTATAAACGTGTCAGCCAACTTTTGGGAAAAACTTGATATCGATTGTCACAATAACAAAAATATTCCGAATATAAGATTGTTTTAGTTATTTTTAGTTGTAATCACTGTTACTGGATGTTGAGGTTGATAAAGTTAAGAGGTTTATACATTCTCTGGTATTCTAGAGATTTCTTTCAAGCGATATTTTTGCAATGAAAATATTTCTTTGTTAGGCTGGCCGCTCACCAGCAACGATTGCACTGCAACTGTTAATAAACTGGGCGACTAATAAAATCACCCTGCAACTGCTTTTGATTATTTAGTTGCATCTAATTCAGGGCCGTCAAGATTTCGCAATAGCCATTGATGGTAAATCCAAACCCTTCATTGCCGCAATCCATGCAAATTTGCCAAAATTTTGTTTTGGTTACTTCATATACACGATTCGCCCATTTGGGCTCGAATAGCTACTTTAACCCGATCTGTAGAGTATCTACCTAGCGTAACAAACACGAAGTCCCGGGTTCGAGTCCCGGTGGCAGCCAAAATTCTCTGCGCTACAATTTGCCAAAGCTTTTAGCGCAGTAACGAACGAAAGGATATTTCCCTAACTAAACAACTGCTTTTATTCTATTGATGACCTTTTTGTTGGCGACCAAATCATATTTCTATAATCTGATGATTTGAAAATCATCTAGATGGGGAAACAAGATATAAACATCATATAAATATTTTAGGGTGATCTATTATAACATCATATTTCCGAAACAAACAACACGATGGATATGAATTTTCACTTAAAAAGAAATTAAAATTTGATGCATCGAACATACTGAAATAAAGCAAAGCAACCTACGGAGCATGAAAAGTGACTCGAGGAGTCAAATAATATTGGCGACCAATCTCTATTTCTATACTCTGCTTAAATGACGATTAGCATGAAACCCTTCTGAACATGGTTCGACATAGCCACACATGGTTTTTTTCCTGTTGGAAACGGAAACAATAAAAATACTCTACAGTGACTGTAAAAAAATGTACTTGAAATGCGTACCTGAACTTACTTATTTTTCTTTAAGTACAATTGCATCGTAAATGAGTGATGGCGTACTCAAATTGAAGTAACTGTACTTACACAAAAATGAGCAGTGTGATTTAATATTGCTAATGCCAGCTTCTATTCAAGCCCCATCTTCACAAAGCGACCTGACAAACTTAAAATAGGTGTTCAGAAGATGGTTTTCCTCATTATTTGATGTTGATTGCTTAAATGGAAACTGTTATTGCAACTCAACTATTTTACTTCGCACCTTTTTAACATTTCTTCTGTTTATTATAACTTCTTCATAACGCCCTGGTAGTGCAACGGATAATGCATTGGGCTGCGATACCTGAGAACCTTTGTTCAATTCCCTGTAAGTCTTGGTTGTAATTGTCTATATTTATTGAAAATTATTTATGAAGGCAGTCTATGTAGGCCAGCATCTGCTTTTTTTTTCTTTCATTTTTACCCATTGTACTTATTTTTGAGTATATGACTTTTTCAAAATTGAAACTATGCATTCGGAGCCATGATAAGCATCGAATATAATCAAAACTAAGTAAATTTTACTTATTTTTGAATACCTGTTTTTAACAGTGTGTGTGTCTAAGAATTGACAATTTCTTGCAAATAAAATATTACTTTACACCTGCAGCGCTATACTAATAAAGCGCTATTCACATTTTGGCTGCACTCGGTATCGAACCGAGGAACTTATGCTTGCGACGCCGATACTCTAACAGACAGGCTAAAGTGATCACTCCCGCCTAAGTCGGAGTATCGGGTATATGAAATTTCCCCCACAGTACTCGCCCCCCACCCGCCTCTCAGTGAATCGGACGGAGGAACGAATGATGCAAATGCCCGTGAAGTATTATCACGTGGGCAGTGGTTGCTGCCGTGAAGTTTTATCACGTTGAAATGGTTTATTCGATGGGGTGTCACAGAAACTTATATTCAACTACTCTAATAAACAAATCAAGGTTAAATGAAAGGGTAGCATCGCATTTTAAAATTGAACCTAACCTCGCATCACTGCAAACGTTATGTGCCAGACATCAACAAAAGCATCTTGATACCACGTTTGTGTATACAGTGGCAAACGCCCTTCCTTCAGTCTCTCTCCTGTTAATTTCTAGAACAATCGGCGATTTAATCTGTGGGCCATTAGAAAAATAATTTGGAGTCCAGACATTTGGTGACCTCTAGAATTCACTTGATGTACAGAGAATTTGAAATGACGTTTAGCTAGATTGGTATAAAGTTGTCTCGTTTGATAGGAAATAAGACGTTGATGCATTTAAATATACCTGCATTTGTAATCCTTGAATATACATATTCATTCAAAATAGTACTTCAATATGAAAGGCTAACCAGTTTATCAATATATATAAATACATGTCATCATTATCTCTCCCTCTGTATCTATATATATATATATATATATATATATATATATATATATATATATATATATATATATATATATATATATATATATATATATATATATATATATATATATATATATATATATATATATATATATATATATATATATATATATATATATATACCCCAGCGACAGACCCAGGCAGTTCGGAGGGGGAGAAAAAAGGAAAATCTGCGTGGAGGTGGGTGGAGAAAAGTCCGAATGGGAGGTGGGGCGGGGCCGAGAGGGGATTGAATAGGGGCAACAACCTCTCTCGTAATATATAGTCCCCCCCCCCACTCATGCAGAGAAAGTCCAAGACATACTTGGAGTTTCGCGGCGCACTTAATGTCCCAATGCGACCAGTCGTTTGCTTGCAACGTAAATAACATCGCGAACTACTCGTTAATTAATGGAAGACAATGCCATACTATTACAGAGACTGGAAGCATTTTATATGGACTTAGCGAAGATCTCGTTGCTCATAGCCACACTTACATATTCACAATTGGTATAGGCAGTAGAGCAATAAAACCTTCAAATGCCAACTGATTCCAAATATTCCCATTAAAAATTCATAAATACACTTGCTAAGAAGACAAGTGGCTGAAGGAGGCCTTGCCAAAGGTAATCACCCCTGTTGCTTCCCAGTACAGGGACAGAAGCTGATATATATATATATATATCAAATACTGTTTTTATTGAAAATTATTTTACTCTAGCTTGGCGTAAAAAACTAAATGACTATAATTGTTTTGTTTTTATATTATTGTAGGTAAAAGTATATCTCAAATTGATTAACTAAATAGTAAAGCTGGTGCAAGTTAAATCCGTTGTTCAAAATCCTCACTCAAATTTCAGGTTACGTGGGGCGCCTATACTCAGATGTTGACCTCGTCATCTGATCATGGTTTAAAAATACAAGGGTGTGTCCCCGGGTCTTTCCTGCGAAATAGATAAAAAAAACAATTGCCTGCTCTAATATGATGTTAATTCAACCATCCAGTCAAAAAATGATAAAACGTACATATTTTTAAAAAAAATTCAAAAAATGTCTTTCCAACATAAACAGATTTTAGTGGCGACGTCTATCAACTAATAATATAACTATTATTTATTTTTTTAATACCTAATCTTTTTCACAAAACCCTATTTTTTTTAAAGATTAATTTATCAAGACTAGAATACACAGGGTATATATATATTTTTATCGACGTTTCTTTTCTTATATGCAAATGCAATCTGAGATAACTGATTTCTATTACATATAACCGTAAGAAAACACATAATAAAATTACTTCATAAAATATATATAAAAATAATTTACTTATATCATATTATAATAATTTATAGATTTAACTAAGTAATAAAATAAAGTAACTTTATATCTGTGGAATTCTAAATATCCCATTTTGATTATAGTTTTTGTAGAGTGTTTCTTAATCAATATTTTCATGCTTACGAAACAAATTTCAAGCATACATTTTGCGCCATCTAGTAGAAAAAAAAAGCGAAAAATATTATTAAAGAAAAATTTAATTATATTTAAATCATCGATTTTGCCATGTATTGTTTAAAATTATGTGTATGCAGTATGTATATATATATTTGGAAATATGAGATGACTCGGCCAAGGTTGTTTGAGATTATAGTTATAATCGAACAAATCAGAGTGAGATAAAAACTGATAATTGCGCAAAGATTAAACCATATAAAATAATATTACAACGCAAATATACGTATTTAGAAGAAAAATTAATCGCATATGATTGCTTCGTATTAGTATTTTATATCATTAGAGTGTGATTATAATGAATACAATTTGTTGTTTTGGTGGCGCCATCTATGGATGTAGAAAACATCTATATTTCTACCGAATGATTTTTTGCTGTTGTTGCGCCATCTACTAGAGAATGAGAGAAACGTAATTTAAATTGGCCTATGTTATTTAATAACGGTCATTTCATAACGTAGTAGAAAAAATTGGGTAGGACTATGTTAATACCTTTTTTTACTTTACTGCCTTTTTTTTTTCGTAATACGTCACTCAAGCACGTAGCCAGGATTTTGCTAAGGGGGGGGTCCAAGAGTTGCTACGATTTGGGGGGGGGGGGGGGGTAGTTTCTTCCCCAGCTTTGACATTTAGAGCAAATTTTAATTAAAATTTTAAATTAAAAAAATTTGAACTATAAATGAAATTTTTTTTCTTCACATTTTGAGAACAGCGCAACTGTTTTGTCACTCTTACATCAACTGTGTTTCTGTCTCGCAAAAAAATCTTTCCGATATTTATTGTAACTAAATAAACTTGATTCGTCTAATTTAACAAAACAAACAAAATATTTTACAATAAAAGTTCGTAAATATGACTTTATGCCTCAATGTCTAGTTTTAAGCTATTTACCTTTTACATTTTTAACAAATAAATATTTGAATTTATGTTTATTTTAGCTACTTAAATTAATAAATTTTATAAATAGTTTTCAAATTAAAATTTTTCTGCTTTTAAAAAAACACAAAGTGTTAGTAATATAAAAAATATATACAATTTTTGACATGAGCCAGAGTTTATTGAGTACAAGAAAAGTTAAATTGGATAATGTTTTGGATAAATATAAATAATCAATTTAAATATTAGTAAAATGAAATAAATAATAAATTGTTGAATATATAAATATTCAATTGATTCAATAAAACTATTAGAAATTTTGATTTTATGTAAAACGTATTTTAATAGTATTTACACTAATTCGATGCATTGAAATTTCATTTATTATAAGTAATTTATATGTTGTTAAAGATTAAAATGATCTTCGACTTAGTTTCTATACATAAACATTCTTAGTGTTATTGACTTAACAATGTATAGAAAAACAAACATTTTAATTAGTCACTGCCAATTGATTAGTATAATTACAAAAGTCCATTTCATTAGGAAAGATATGGTATGACGTTTAGAACACAGAAATATTTACTTACTTGCAAAACAGTAAAATATGCTGATAGAAAAAACCTCCTACATTTGTTTGAACTAAAAAAATGCTTCCTAAATTTACCGTCTGTACTCTGAAATAACTAGTCGTGAAATTGAGCTGTTCTACCTCTCTTCATTCTCTTTGTCGATATACTCCCCTACGACTCTCCGGACCTTAGAGCTCGGGACAATGCATTTGTAGTGTAGGGTTCATTCCAAAACCTGTAGGACCTGCCTCCACAAGCATAGAACGACAATGCCCTTGTCACAATGGAGAGAGCATCTATCAGCCAAAACGGCTATCCAAGGGTCAGTTAATTACAAACAGGTGAGGACGACAGGACCATGAGGACGAAGCGAAGTAGACTATACATTACAATCACTACAATTCCCAGAAAAGCCTTTTTCTTTGACCCTTGACATGTGCTTGCTACAATTTCAACGCGCCTTTTCCGACAAAGTAGACAGTTTCTTTGTAAAAGTGGATATTTGACTAATGATACACACAAGTCGTCTTCCAAAGAAAACTGTTGAAAAAGGTTTGTAAGCGATTCCATTGTCAAACCTACGACAACTCATTGTCCTCCTGTTCCTTTCAAAAAGACCCCCCCCCCAAACCCTCCAAGAGCAGTTTAAACACGTTTACGAATAAACAAGGGGTGAAACTGTCCGCGCTTCCTTTCCAAAGCGGCTCTTTGTAGTAATACACTAATGAATTTAGGTGTAGCCCGGCTGTACTTGCTGTAGTGGACGATCCGCCACTGGCGTTTTTTAGGGATAACTTGTTGAAATTGACAAGAACGATAGAGAGTAGTATATGGCACAAAAAAAAAAAAAATCTTGACCTGAAGGGGGGGGGGGGGGGGGGTCCGGACCCCCTGGACCCCCCCCCCCCCCCCCCTGGCTACGTCCTTGCGTCACTTCGGCAGAATTATAGAAATATATCTTGGTAGCTAACGTAAATTTATAAAATTTAAGGAAGTTTTGCAATTAAACGACCGTACAACAATAGAAGCCTATTCCGATATTTTAGTTAAGATAACTTTTAACCTGTTCTCTGTAATTTACGGTATCCCTAACTTTTAATTGTCTGGAAAGATACTGGCTCTGCTTGAAAGGTTCTTACTAAAAAGATTTTTACTTCTCTCAAAAGGTTCTTACTCTCAAGGTTCTTACTTCTCTTTTTGAAATAAGAGAAGTCCTTCTATTTTTAAGTCCGATATGCAATACCTGACATTTATTAATGTTAAACGACATTAAAAAATTTTAACGTTAATGTTAATCGACCATATCATAATAAATAGCCCATACTAATATTTTAGTTAAATTGACTTGTAACTCTTTTACCTGCGCTCTGCAATTTACAGTATCCCTAACTTCCAAATCAACTGCAAAGATACTGACACTATTTGCAAGGTTCATACTAATATCGTCATTAAAAGTAAAAACAAATCATTCGCATAGTAGATTGAAAGAACTCACATTATTTTTCCAGTAATTTGCAGTACAGGATTAAAAAAATTCATTGGAGAAATTTAGTTTCAAAGAAATGGTTTGCAACTAAATACTTAGCTGAGCTCAAATCTTACAGCAAATGGTTCTGTCTTCCATAAAAAGAAATAATTTAGTATCTGAAAATTGTAAAGCACTCGTTCACAAAATGCTAAGTTGCAGGTGTGGAAACAGAGATAAGGATTCAGCGCAGATGGCAAATAGATATTATGGCGTCAATGACTTGATTGACTTATCATTGATCAAGTTTTATTTAATAAAAAAATTTTAGTTTTTAAGTAAATAAAAAACGGAACATTCTGTCAAGGCGTCAAAATTAATGTCGCCAAATATAATTTCAGCTCAAATTGGCAATCTTGCTCAATACTGATGTGGCCAGGGTCCGATTAAGACATTGAAGCATGGGAAGTCCGCCTTTAAACGGGAGCATTGTTCTGAAATAGACCCTCAAGAACATCAAATAGAACTTTTACATGCACTAAAATTCTTGTCCCTGATTGGCAATAAAATAAAAAATAAAAATTATAATAATATATCAATAAGAAATGAGTATTCCTAATGTTCTGTATATTTTGATTTATTTTTTTCAATATTCGAATAAATTTAACCAAGTGTCAAGTTTTTTTTTATACTAAAGTTTATAACACAATTTTTTTTATGATAAATTTAGTAGCAAACTATGTTAGGGATGTTTAATATTTATATAAAATGCGTGATTTCGCGGCCCCTCAAAAATGTAAAGTGTAAGCCTGGGCTTCAGGGGCAAATTTGGTAATCAGGCATTGGGTGTGTCTTGATTTACACGCATGCGTAAATACCTGTGTACTTTGTTTTACACGCATTCGAATCAAAATTGGAATTTCGTTAGTTCTCAGATCGACCAATCGCCATTTTGTGATTATTTTTGTTTACATTATAACGATAAATTCAGTGTTGAGAATGGCAACCCTAGCCTTTTCCATGCCAAAGTTGGCGTTGAAAATTGATTTGTCGGAATGAACCCTTATTCTTTAGTTTAGCTGGTTTAATATCCTTTTCCGAAGTATCTGTTGAGCAGTCGTCAAAATATTTCACTAATTGCTATTGTATAAATAAATTCTATAACCAATTAATACATATTAAAAAATATTGCAAGTGAATATGCTGAAGTAGAGTTTTACGAGAAGGGTCATTTAAGATTAGGAATTGGTCGCGAGCACAAACCTCGCCATCAAAGGTAGGATCAACAAGCTGTTCCGTATAACAATTGGAACAACAACTACCATCCCCCTTTCCCACCCCTTAAAGCAGAAATGACTTGTTATTAAAACCTAATTATAATAATGCAATACAATTACAATGAATGACTTTCAAAACAAGAGACAGCTTTTTGTCTACATGAAATTTCGAACAACCAATCCCATCCTCTTTCCTACTCTTTAAAGCAGTAATGACTTCTTACTAAACTTATAATAATGGATTACTTTTACAATGCAGTATTTCAACATTGTACTAATGTAACATTGTATCATTTAAACAATGTAATATTTTAATACAATTATCAATCAATATATGTGTACACTTGACCTTTAAAACAAGATAAATATTTCTGTCTAATGTTTTTTTTAAAAAAAACACTTCCATCCCCCTTTCCACCCCTTAATTCAAAAATGACTTTTTACTAAAACCGCCAAATGGCGAAAACGGTGAATTAATCGTCCAACATTATGCGTAAAGCCCGATTAACTCCAGATACATTAGCTAGTATACATATAGAGAAATATGCCGAAATTAAAGTATTTTGTTCAATAGCTTCATTTCACTACCCTATTTAACTGATATTGAATCGTTACTTCTATGTTTGGCTATGTATTTAATATAAGATCTCAATCTTCATCCCAAACCATAGCAGAAGGAAATATAAATCCTTTTTCACTTAAAATACGTGAAAAAGTACTTTACTTAATATCTTTAATAATTTTTTATTACAATTTTCCAATAAAGCATAAGCATTAAATCACGTGGAACTTCTAAAGTTCAGACTTACATATATGAGGATTGATGAACGTCCATATGTATGATCGAGCATTTTACATATTAAAATTCTTTCCATGGGCTAATCTGATAAAACACTGAAAATATGCTTATCATCGGTATCAGAAATTTAATATTTTGGATGTATGGGTTACCGTGTTGAAGAATAAATACAAACATTCTGTTTTTGAGTTTCGGATACCTGAACAATGATACTTTGAACTATGACAAAAAAAAAATGGCTTTATATAAAGTAATTATCTGTGTGTTGCATAAAATAATGTTTTTGTTAAAGATTATTTTCAGAAACAAAATTTTGTCTTATTGGTAACCTTTCTTTGGTGTTATAAAGTTGGAGTAATATTGGTACATTATAAAAAGTAAAAACTGTGATTTATTTGCTTATATATATATACAAGTAAAAATACTGAAAGATAAGCAAGAATATAAATGACAAAAATATGGAAGATACATGCCAAAGTGTTCCCCTCTCTTCGTCAAGGAGGCCGAGAAGTACAACAAAGGCTAGCAGGCGTTTCTGATGGCTAAGCGTAAAATATATCCGAAACTTAGCCAGACCTCCGACGTCTGCTGAAGCAGAAAAGCAACAAACCAAATGAAAAGCAAAAACGAACTACGAAATCAGACGACAAACATAAACAGAGCACCCCACAAAAGAAGACAAAAGTTGCCGAAATGCAAAATAAAAAAAATTAAATTAAAATTAAAATCGTCATTCTAATTTTCAATAAAAAAACAATTAGAGGAATCAACCAAATATAATGATGTAATCTTCTTTGTAAAATATTTCGTCTTCTATTATCTTTCGCTTGCTAGCCATTGGACAACATTTTCAAAAATTTGTTTTTCTTTGTGTCCTTATTTACGGGCCTCTACCGAACTGAAATTGATAATTCTTTCTTTTTTTAGTTCTTTTTTTCTAGATCTTTGTAAAAAATCTAAAAAGTTGCAATTTTACATTACGTATATTCTTTAATTGTAATAAAAAGATTTTTCCACTTCCAGATGGACATAATTTAAAATGAATACAATACCGAATTCTTTAAATATTTTTGTGCACATACATTGTTAAGAAAAGTTTTCAATTTGATATATTTCACGGTGTTTTATCGTGCAACGAAGATGTTTTATTAATATACTCTATACTTAGAAATATTAAAATGTATTTAGTTTTTTTTATATATGTTTCCGGTAGAATTTCTTAATAGGTTTTGAGCGTTTTTGGTAACTCATATTGGTAAACTTGGTATTGGAAATTTTTTGCGAAAATTGATAAAATTTCAATATTTTAATTATACAAGGATTTAAAATTACTACTGATGGATATTGTTTATTTTGTTTAATTAATTGCTGCCTTATGGATACGTAAGATTTCCAAAAAATAATTCTTTTGCATATTGTGAAAACAAAAATAGAATTTAAATTCATTTTTAGGTGGAAAATTGGTTATTGGTGTTGGGGTTAAATATACAACTATGATGATCTAAACACATCTACTATTTTTTTAGTATGTACCTTACCAGATCCCCAGCAAAACGATGCCACTTAGCTCTACTAAAGTTATTAAATTCTTAAATCATAAAAATAGTGTTATTCTTTTTTGGTGCTGCCATCTACTGGCAGAATTTAGAAGTATAGTTTGAAAGTATTTTTTTAAATGGTTAGAGTAAAATACTGATTAAAAATATAATTATGTAGTTTTAATATTTAAAATTTTTAATATTAAAATAATTATTTTTAGAATATTTCCTTAAATAAGAAATTAATCTTTTTAAATACATCAGTTCACTTATGAATTTGCATAATTTAAATAGTACTTATTTAATTTAAAATAAACTATTCATCCTAATTTCTAATGATTTAATGATTGATTTTAATGGTATAGAAAAATAACTTTAATTGTAATTTGTTTATTGACACCTTCTGTTAAAATTTATATTTTATTTCAATAACATTCGCTATTTTAACTTTAGATGTTTAATAACATTAACATTAAAATATTTTAGTTTTGCATTGTTTATTAAGTTGCCATTTAAATGTTAGTATTTTATTATCTCAGCACTTTGTACATTTATTTTTCTGTATAATTATTTTTTTATATTTTTTAATCTCTCATTTTCATAAAGAGTATATCTGAGAATTAATCTTTTTGGATATGTTTATGAGCATAGTTTTACTGTTCAGGCACCTACATTATACGAAACATTTTAACAGGAATATGTTTTATAGAAGTATATTGAAAATGAAAACTATTCACTAAAAAATATTCCATGCTGTTAACAAATATTTAGTATTTGTTTGTCTTTATATATATTGGATAAATCGGCGGCTGGATGACACCCCTTTAAGCGGGTTCCAACGAATCAGCACATGAATTCGGGCGAATTGACCAATTAGTTTATCTAAACTATGTAAACAATGTGACGTCATATCGGCCATTTATCCAGATCTGAATTATGGAAATTCTCTAAGCAACATTTGTCTTTAAAGTCTGTTTTTAATAAATTGGCGGATGGGTGACGCCCGTTTAAGCTGATCCCAACGAATCAGCACGCGAATTTGACCGAAACGACCAATTGGCTTATCTAAACTATGTAAACAATGTGACGTCACAGCGGCCATTTATCCGTAGCTGAATTATGGAAATTCTCTATGCAACATTTGTCTTTAAAGTGTGTCTTTAATAAATTGGCCGATGGGTGACGCCAGTTTAAGCTGATTCCGACGAATCAGCACATGAATTCGAGCAAAACGACCAATTGGCTTATCTACACTATGTAAACAATATGACGTCACAGCGGCCATTTAGCCGTAGCTGAATTATATTATGGAGATTATCTATGCTACATTTGTCTTTATAGTCTGTCTTTATTAAATTGGCGGATGGGTGATGCCCGTTTATGCTGATTCCAACGAATCAGCACGCGAATTCGAGCGAAACGACCAATTGGCTTATCTACACTATGTAAACAATGTGACGTCACAGCGGCCATTTAGCCGTAGCTGAATTATATTATGGAAATTATCTATGCTACATTTGTCTTTATAGTCTGTCTTTATTAAATTGGCGGACGGGTGACGCCCGTTTTAACTGATTCCAACGAATCAGCACGTGAATTCGAGCAAAACGACCAATTGGCGTATCTACACCATGTAAACAATGTGACGTCACAGCGGCCATTTAGCCGTAGCTGAATTATAGAAATTCTCTATGCAGTACTGCAGTAACTTGATTTTATTTGATCACCATATGCACACCTAAAAGATATGGTGCAAAATGTGAACTAAATATATTCATTTTCGAATGCGTTATATGAAACAATGTTTTGAATTCAATTGTACCCAACCGCATATAATTTCAAAGCAAACTGACATACAAAGAAAGTTCCGGATCCAAATCTACGCAATTCCCGGTTTGCCTCATCCAATGAGCCTTACAGAGAGCCACTACAAGCTTTGCTTAAAAACACACAAAACGATTTAGTCAAGGTTAGTCAAACTGGAAGATAAACAGCATAATTTTTGATTGCCGAAAGCCCCGCCCCTCGCTGTTGATTGGGCATGGAAAACGTCTCCGTTCTTTTGTGTCTCATTTCTTAGAATTCCAAGACTTCTCATTTGGTTTCGGTACATCTGAAGAACACATAACTAAATTTTAATGAGGGGATTAAAGTATGCCCACGCCGACATGATGTCTAGGGTATGGAGAGTCCATTCATGGAAGCTGTTTTTATGTTGCGTTACAACAATACTGTCTGTCACCATTAGGGAGATATCATTTGTTAAGTAATTTATTCATCCTTTTGTACACTCCTTCCCACACGTTATTCTTAACCCCTCCACCTCTTTGTCACGTAATTACGTTTTTGCAGTTAAAAAATAGTAATTAAAATTACCATTATAAGTATTTTAAAAAGCATTCCATGGAAAAATAGTGATTTTTATTCAAAGTGACTTATACCTAGAATTACCATTACCTTTAATGAAAAATAGAATAAAACAAAATGCCAAAATTTTTAATTTTGGATATTTTTATTCGTGGAATTGTAGACAGGATAAATCAAAATTCGCTTTGAAATTCATTAGCCAAATTACGCCGGATTCACTGGCGTATATCCGGACATTTTCAAACTCCGAACAGTGGCGGCTCTAGGACTACAGCAAGCACAGCCGGGCTGCACCTAATTTTATTATTGTCAAAACTAAAATCAGATATTTCTCTAATTTTCTTAAATGTAGATTATAATTGAAAATGAAATTTTTACGGTAAGTAAATAAAATCTCCGAAAAATAGCAAGCCTGTTGCCGTAATGCACAATTCAGGAGGGGAGAAATATCCATTCAATCAAAACTGCAGCGAAAAAGCGAAGTTCGAAATCGGCTGCATCGTTGCCATGGCAACCTCTATGTAGTATGGAGATTCCTTAATCCCTGCTAATGCACTGCATCTGTTACAGCCCGAAATGAATTTTCTGGTACAAATATACTGCAATAACATATGTCCTACACTGTTCAAAATAGGTACTCAACTCAAAAATAAGTAAAATATACTCATTTTGAGTACATTCAATACTTATCATAGTTCCGAATACATAAGTTTCACTTTAGAAAAATACATGTACTCAAAAATGAGTAAAATGAATAAAAAAAAGCAGGTGCTTAAATACATAGGCTATCTTCGGAAATCACTTGCAATAAATATCAGCAATAAACAAATAGTTTAGGGACCTCCGTGGCCGAGCGGTTAAAGGCGTCAACTGGGAATCCGAAGATTCCTGGTTCGATCCTAGGCGATGGACTTGACAAAGAAATGTAAAAAAAAGTAGTGATCTTGTGATCGGAGAGTTGCCAGCATCACTACAAAATACTAGAAAAGTCGTCCAGAACATCCGCAAAAATTAACGGCGTGTCTACGGGACTGCTGCACGATAATTCTGATCGGGGTCCAAAGTCCCGACGTCTATACTGAAGGCATTGGTTGCCAGTTCAGGTGTTTCATTGTCATCAGACCATGGTTCTAAAATAACGAGGTGCATGTATGAATGTGTGTGTGAATGTGTATGTGTTCCCGGGTCTTTCCTTCGAGATAGACCCCGAACCGTCGCCAATAGCCCACTGAGTAGCTCTAGTGCGACGTAAAATTACCAAACCAACTCATCGGGGTCCGAAGTCCCGAGAGCCCCAGTTGCTCAGTGGATAAGGCGTTCAGCTACTAATCAGAGGATTGGTGGTTCGAATCCGTGCGATAGTTTGACAAAGAAAAGTAAAAAAGTAGTGATCTTGCGATTGAAGAGTTGCCAGCTTCGCTACAAAATACTAAAAAGTCATCCAGAACATCCAACAAATTATACTGGCGTGTATACGTGACTGGTGCACGATAAATCTGATCGGGGTCAAATGCCCTGACGCTTTTGAGGTTGCTTCGAGTGCCATTTCAGGTGTTTCCTCGTCCTCTGACAATTGTTCAAAAATACGATAGCCCACTGTGCAGCTCTAGTGCGACGTTAATTAACCAAACCAAACCTTTGAGATAGGCCGCGAATCGTCGCCAATAGCCCACTGTGCAGCTTTAGTACGACGTTAATTAAGAAAACAAACAAACTCACGCATCGCAGTCCAGTGCTTTATCCGTTGTACTACCAGGGCCTATTCTTAATAGTGTGGAGTGCTTAACGCTATAAATATTTAAATTACCCTAACAGCTTTTATTTTTAACCAATTTAGTCCAACTACATGTTAATGTCAGGGTTATTATGCAGTAGTGTTTATAGAACAGGTATGAAATCGTCCCAATCCCATGTATCTTTATCCGGCTTACAAAAATTCGTTTAAAGAACCAATGCTACAATTACTGGATAAGTTTAAAGGTTATACCTCCAGAAAAAAAACCATTGTCTTTTTAAACTCATGAACTTTCCACCTTGAAAAAGCCGATACGAGCCCCATAAATCGTGACTGTTCTAATTAAAGTGTAACATGACTTAAAATTAGCGATTATTCCTGATTAATGCTGGGCAAATCATTCATCATTACCCTATTATTTATCGATGCCCGGTTTCTAATAACACTGCGATTACAAGGAAACAAGTTAAGTAATTAATAAAAAAAATAACAATGATGTGTAAATAATAACAAGGTGAACATAGAATTTATAGATGTTATAGTTTACTTGTTATTGTTGTCAGATATCAAGTTCGTTTATTTGACAAATGACTCAATTATATACACATGATATAGTTTTTTTAATATAAATCGGTTATTTATAATGGTTACAATGGATTAAATACGCTGTAAAAAAAGGTACTTAAAAATGAGTACCTGAACATACTCGTTTTTTTAAAAGTACAATTGCATCGTAAATGAGCGATGACGTACTCTTTAAGACATCGTCGTTCTCTCAAAAATGAGTAGTGTGATTTAATATTGCTAATATCAGTTTCTGTTCAAGCCATCTTAACAAAGCGACCTGACACACTTAAAATAGTTGTTCAGAAGATGGTTTTCCACATCATTTGATGTCAATTGCTTGAATTGAAACTGAGTTATTACAACTCAATTATCTTACTTCCCATTCTTTTGGAACACCTTCTAAACATTTCTTCTGTTTATAGTTTCTTCAGGTTGCTCTGGCAGTACAACGGAGGATAAGGAACTTGACTTTAATAATAAGGACTGACAAACAATATAATTTTGTTTACCCAGAAGTTATTAAAACGGATCCGAGCCGTGGAAAAATGTGAGCAATAACTTGAATTTTGGTGAACAGTAGGCATTAACTATCCGGAATTTATCATGGGGGAATATATATATATATATATATATATAAATTTATGGCACCGATTTCAAAATAAGTATAAAATTGATATTATATAATTCAATTTTTTTCAACTAATTCGTAAAATTAAAATTTATTTAGATTTTTTTTTTCATTGAAAAAAAAAGGTTTCTAGGTTCCACCGAGATTTGAACTCGGATCGCTGGATTCAAAGTCCAGAGTGCTAACCATTACACCATGGAACCCATACCGAGCTTGCATTGAATTAGACATAAAATGTACAAGTGATCTCATTGTGAGTTTAGAGTCACATGACGACAAAGTAATGCTCCCATTGGTATTTGACATATGCTTGTAGAGTATTGCGTCGATATGAAATCCTGGACTAATATTTGCTTTTCATCATCGTTCTTGTATTCTGACGCAACTAAATGAGCTCAGATCATGCATTCTGCTTTTTAAATCTTTGTATTCCTCTCTCTCACATTTCAGGAAAAAAAACGAATTGTTCTCCTGTTTACCTGTTCTTTAAAATAAAAAAGAACAGCTTGTTCTTGAGTTTAAAGAGCTTCATGCTTCTATCGCAGCTTGTTTTGTCATTGCGGCTAACAGAGATTATTATTTATGTGACGGATACAAACGTGTATATCTGTTCGGGTATCTCTAGTTTTTCCAATAGTACACGTAATATATAAGTTAATAAAAAATATCTTTTTAATTAAAAAATAAATTGTAAAAAAAGGAATGTGTTTGAAATATAAATTAATCTTTAATGCAGTGCACAAAACCTTACGGATTTGAAATTTTGCTTATCCGTCAAGAGGGCTAGGAGAACTAAATTGTTTGGGGAAAATAACAGAAATCGCATAACTGTTCCATGAAAAGAACATACATTTCGAGGCTGTTTTTAGAAGACGGTCACACGGATTAAGTAATTAAGGTGAGAGTCATGGTACCACTTAATGAAATTTAACATAACTAAATTAATTTAATGCAACATAAATAACTTAATGTCATCTTGTCTCGGATTAACTGTCAGATTTTGAAAAAAAAAATGCTAATTTTAATATGGTGTTTAACTAATTTGGTTATTGGAGTGAAATTTCATTCTTTTTTCGATTTTTTTTGGTTAAATGTTATTAAATGACAAATATTTCTCAGTCATTTTTTTCAATTAATGGTTTTAAATGTGCCCACGTAGTAAATACTAAAGTAAGCTGGGGTCAGGAAAAATTCCCAAGTCCGTAGGCTTGGACCATAATGATATTTTGCCATCGCAATTAATCGCCAGACGATTATCGATATTTTCCGATGAATCGATATTGCTACTTAATCGATATTTCTCATTAATCGATATTTTTCCTTAATCAATATTTTTAATTAATCGATAATTCCGATTAATCAGTATTTTTAATACTATATCGAATTTTTCGACACATACACAATGTTGATATTTCGAAATTTCTGATACATCGATATTTTATGATTAGAATAAATACAGTTGCAATATGTAAACACAAAGAAGTCTACCTTAAACTTACGTTTCGAAACTGGATTGTTTTAAAATCAAAGAATAGTACAATTTTGTTTTAACTTTTATATTATAAACCCCTTTATATATATTCCCCTTTATATATTATCCTTATTTATTTTGTCCCTTTATATATTTTCCCCTTACTATATTAACTACAAATTTTTTTTTTTTAAAAAAGTAAACCGAATTTAAGAAAACTGCGCTAAAAATTTATAAATAATTCTTAATTTTACAAAAAAAAAAAATGAATAAAATTAATAATTTAATAAAAAAATTATACTTAATACAACGTTATGAAATCGGGGTCAAAATTTAGGTATGGTTTTTTTTAAATTGACGCCAATTTCAAATATTTTGAGAGAGAGAAAGAGAGAGCTAAAACCTTGTCCAGAAACAATACGCAATTAACTCAGATGAGTAACTCAAGCGAAAGCTGGGGTGATTAATATATTAGAATAAGAGATAACTCACTGTTATCACCAATGTGTCAAGAAATCAACTTTAATGATAAGTGAATGTTTGAAAACAAATGAACTTATCTTCGTCACGGGTGTAAAGTTAAATGTTATTGCTGTAATCTAAGTTAATATGCTCTTTAGATTACGCGATTTTAATATCTTATGAATAGCAGTGAATACAAAGTATCTTTAGGCAGTGGTTACGTGCCTGATTAATCATTGGGAGAAAGGAACAAAATGCAAATTTAAAAAAAAAGATTAATCGTTCTTTACTATTAAAAGTACAGAATGTATTAGTTCAATTGCTCGTATCTCGATAACTAGTAATTCGATTTTGATGAAATGGCAAATTCACAGTTTCCATTTGGAGAAAGTTTTTGATGTTGTGCTTTTTCGATAATTTAGTCATGATATGGTTTGGTTTGGTTTGGTTAATTAATGTCGTACTAGAGCTGCACAGTGGGCTATTGGTGACGGTTCGGCGCCTATCTTGAAGGAAAGACCCGGGAACGATGCCTCGTATTTTTGAATTATGGTCAGATGACGGGGACAACATCCGAGCTGGCAACCAACGCTTTCAATAGACGTCGGGACTTTGGACCCCTATCAGATTTATCATGCACCAGTCCCGTATACACGCCGTTAATTTTTGCGGATGTTCTGGACGACATTCTAGTATTTTGGTAGCGAAGTTGGCAACCTTCCGATCGCAATATCACTACTTTTTACTATTCTTTAGTCTAGTCCGCGCAAAGGTTCGAACCGGGGACCCCTGGGATTCCCAGCTGACGCCCCAATCCACTATGCCACGGAGGCCTCCTTCGTCATGATATGAGTTATAACTATAAAAACCTTTTATCTATATATTTGTCTTAATTTTCGTAAAAATCAAATCTTGCTCGAGCTAATCTCGATTTATGTTGGGCCGATCTTAATAAATTGAAATTGGGGAAATTGAATTTACTGGTTTTGACATTTAAAATTTTTAAATCAAAGAAGGTGGTTTAATAGTGGTTGTATATTTTAAAATATTCACAAAGCCTATTCACGCCGCGGAGTGATACAGTTTAGTTTTGAGTGAGAGCGACCGAGGCCACGGTGTAAGTAAGATGTGTTAAGATAATTAATTTAATATTTTTCTTTATCCTTTGGCAGTAATTAAGTTGATATATATACACACTCTTTGATGAATGAATAACTTTTAACTCGTAAAAACTATAGAACTTCACGGAAAATAAATTACATATATACTACCTCAAATTATCAAAGTACATCTATACTTATACTTCAACATGAATAAAACAAAATACGAATTTACATACAGGATCTCAAATCATAACTCTTTAAGTTTTAAATTACATTACCTCATTACCTCAGAGCAACAGTAAGACATCTAAATAAAACCGAAAATGAGTTTTCGGTCTTGCTTAATATTACCAAATGCGCCTTTATTTAGTGGAACACTCGGACATTTTTATGTCTTCTTTGAAATCCCCGAACTACAACCTTAGATATTCAGCATTGAAAAAACAGCAAATTTTAAAATAAATTTTATAGGCAGCTCTGTTTTTGCTCATATCCTACTGTTGCCCTGAGGCGACGACATATGAATGTGTTAATCATCAGAATAAGAAATTATTTTTACATCGCCGCGCGCCCCTCGCCGGTCCGAGTAGCTGATATTAAGATTTAATTATTATTTCCATATATAAATGAGACGTTGGATCAGCATTATGAGGAAGGGCCAGAAATATGTTCCTTTTTTATCTGGACAATTGATATAAGCTAAGAGCTATTTATTTTTGTAGAACAGATCCCTTTTACGTTCCTTAGATACAACGATACTAAACGCATGGGGTATCAAAAGAACTTCATGCACCAGTGACGAATTGTACTTTCGCCTCATATAGTTATATCAGCGTTTTTTTATAAATAAGTTTAAAATGATGAATTTTAATGTTGTTTTTTAAACAAGTCGTTGATTATGCTGCCATCTATTGTGTAAAATTTTAAACTTTTTTATTTTTTGGTTCTAACGATAATTATCGCACGGGCATGCTAGTCCATATTAAATATTGATAATTATTTTTAATTTTAAATTTAATCTTTTTTAACGACGCCATGGTCAAATGACGAGGACCTGATCCGACACCCCATTTTCCGAACTTCCAAATTACTACCAAAGTGAGGACACATGAGGCATAACATATTTAGCATACTCAAGTCCCCATCTACACAGTGAAGTTTAAGTACCGGAATTCGTTCACTAGACCATCCAAGCTCCAAGGCAGAGTCCAGTCCAATGACAACTGTGAAATTACTCCACAGTTTAGGATTAAACTTAAAATATAAGTTTAAATAGGAGAAAATTTCATAATGTGACGACCGGATTATCAAGGCCCCACTCCTCATCTTAAAATCTTTTTTTTTTATTTAATAGATGGTTGATTGGGTTTACATCATACTAGAACTACAGCTGTGTAGCTGTAGCTCTAGTATAATACTTCTTCATGTACCACTTTGATGTAATTGATATATCAATTTTGGAAATATCTCTTATAATGTTGTGTGCTTTTGTCTTATCTTATTATTAGGATATACAGGCAGGGCCCGATTAACACGTTAAAGCAAGGGAAGCCCGCTTTAAATGGGTGCACCATTGCTCTCAAATCTAAACTAGTGAACATCAAATGGAATTTGCACCTGAATGGCATTAAAATAAAACATATTATAAATAATATAACAAAATATATTAATAAGTAATTAGTATTCCTAAAATTCTATATGAATTGATTTTTTTCTAATGTTTGAACAAATTTAACACACGTAGCAAGGTTCTTTTACTAAAGTTTGTAATACAATTTTTTAAAGGCAAATTCAGTAGCAAATTGGGTTAAGGTGTTAAATATTTATATAAAATGTGTTATTTTCGGGGCCCTTCAAAAATATAAAGGGTAAGCCTGGGTTTCAGGAGCCTGTTCGGTAATCAGGTTCTGTGTATAGGCCGTCTATTTTCAAAACCAGGTAGATGGTGGGCTATTGGCGGCGGTTCGGGCCTATCTCGAAGGAAAGACCCCGGAACGAAGCCTCGTATTTTTGAACCATTGTCAGATGACGAGGACAACACCTGAGCTGGCACCTAACGGCTTCAATAGACGTCGGGACTTTGGACCCCGATCAGATCCATCGTTCACCAGTCCCGTGTACAAGTAGATAATTTTTGTGGATGTTCTGGACGACATTCCTAGTATTTTGTAGCGAATCTGGCAACCCTCCGATGACAAGATCACTACATTTTTACTTTTCTTAATCAAGTCCAGGATCGAACCGGGAACCCTTCGATTCCCTGCTGACGCCTTTATCCACTGAGCTATCAGGCTCTCTTGGATATTTTAGACAATTTTTTAGTATTTTAGTAGCGAAATTGGCAACCATCCAATCACAATTTCACTACATTTTTACTTTTTGTCACATCCACTCAGTTGGGTTCAAACTCGTAATCCTCCACTGTGCTCAGGAGCCCTAAATTTTATAGGTTAACCCAAAAACCATTGACAACCACTTACTTTTGGATCTAACCCCATGACTGCGAATGTAGTTTAAAATTGGATTCAGACATTTTTTTCAATACCGCTTTGAAACAACTTGTTAAATATATATATATATATATATATATATATATATATATATATATATATATATATATATATATATATATATATATATATATATTTAACAAGTATTTAATTAAAAAAAAATTATATATATATATATATAATTTTTTTTTAATTAAAAAAAATATTTAAAAAAAATATTTTTAAAAACTATTTGTGAAAAATATTTTTTGTAAAATATTTTTTAAACAAAAGATTTTTTGAAAAATATTTTTAAAAAAATCATTTTTTGTAAAATATTTTTTAAAAAAAAGATTTTTTGAAAAAAAATTTAAAAGAAAAGATTTTTTGAAAAATGTGGATCTATCTGATTTTGAAACTAGATGCCTCAGATCTACAATATAAAGAGAAAAACCATGAAACCGCCTAGTTTGGGACTTTCTATATACAAAATGTATACATCCTGCATACAAACTCGTATAAAAGATGGCAAATTCACGAGTGATTCCATGAATCACAACAAAGAAAGTTTAAGAAATGTTTACCATAGCAATTGACTCTTGAGAGAAGGTAAGAATGTAAATTATATTTGACCTTCGGAACAAAGCTGGAGTTATTAGCGTCACGAAATAGATTTTTTGTTTCTTTTCTAACAACAGCGTCACACACCGCAAAAAAAGGCATTAACCCATCGGAACTGGAAGTACTACTTCGATAAATATACGCAAGAGCTTTCTCGAAACCTTAATTATGCTAAATTGAAAATACGAGTTATGGTTCTGTTTTGTTACGTTAGTTATTATGGTTCGCTATGTTATTTAATCTTTCTGACGCATTATAGAAAGTTGTTTAA
This sequence comes from Troglohyphantes excavatus, assembly GCA_963932185.1. Lineage (NCBI taxonomy): Eukaryota > Metazoa > Arthropoda > Arachnida > Araneae > Linyphiidae > Troglohyphantes > Troglohyphantes excavatus. The sequence goes on from OZ010667.1 coordinate 9,843,428, forward strand.
TTTTGAGTCATCTCTATTAAAATTGGTTGCTTTGTACGATGTTGTTGAGGCCTCAATAGAATATGGACAAATGAGAAGACAAGCAAAGTATTGTTTTTGTTTATATATATATATATTTATGAATCATGATGAGCTTTATCGCAATACAGATAAGCTTTGTACTGTCGAACAGAAAAGTTAACCTTGTTGTCATTGGTCTTAGCCCCATTTTACACGAACGGGAAAGAATGGTCCCCAGTTGCCCAGTGGATAAAGGCGTTCAGCTAGCACTCAGACGATTGCGAGTCCGAGCCCGACTGATGGACTTGACAAAGAAAAGTATAAATGTAGTGATCTTGGACCGGAAGGTTGCCAACTTCGCTACTAAAATATTAAGAAGTCGTATAAAAATATGTACAACAAATTATACTGGTGCACGATAAATCTGATCGGGATCCAATGTCCTGATGCCTATTGAGGTTGTGTCGGGTGCCAGCTCAGGTTTTGTCCTCGTCATCTGACCATGGTTCAAAAATTCGAGGTATCGTTCCTGGGTCTTTCCTTCGAGATAGGCCCGAACTGTCGCCAATATCCCACTGTTTAGCTCTAGTGCGACGTACTAAACCAAACCAATGGGAAAAACAAGTTATTTTTGGTGTTTGGAGAGTTTATGAATTCTCGAATCGCAGATAGGCTGTCGCGTGTTTTTCCCGTTCATGTAGAATGGGCCTCAGGCCCTTTCTAGACAGACGTAATAAACGCGCGCGAACTTCTGCAGATGGCTCTGCGATTGGATTGTACAAAACACACCAATCGTTAAGCCACCTGCAAAGGCTTGCACGCTTTTATCACTTCCGTGTGGAAAGACCCTTATATTTTCAGTCCTTATTAAATGTTTCATTTGTGAACATACACAGTGGTATATACACTGAACTCTAACTGTAACTGCTGGAAGGCGCAGAACTTGCTTCCTCTATGGGAGCGTTGAATCCAATTGAAAGCAGCCATGCTGTGTCCCAACATATTTTTAAAAGTGATTTAGTGGTGTTTTTTAATACCATAGCATTGTAGAAATATTAAATGTATATAAATATTATATTTTCTTTTTATAGAACATAATTATTATGATTCCAAACAAATAGTTTTTGCCCTTGCTTTTTATCTACTTCGACTTTGGCTTGCAAACGACTTCCTATTTTAATAGCAGATTTCATTTAAAATGGGTTTAAAAATAAAATTAAAAAAAACTTAACCAAAAGCAATAAAAGTCGGCTTATTTTAGCATGAAAAATATACGAAATATTGCGGTATCAAGAAAAGTAGGGCACATCATGACGGCTTCCACATTGGCTTCAAGTCAACATAGTGTCTTGCCCGATCCAGAAGTTACAGTTAGAGGTCAGTGGGTACATAGTGTACGGGCGATGGTCATTGGTAGAGTGTATCACATTTAATTGAATTGGCATAATAAAACATTTTTGTCCAACTATTATATATTTTGAACAAGTCGCTTATCTTCAGTAGCAACAAACAAAGCAGTTAAAGTGTTCTATAAGACAATGATTAATTAAGTGTATTTAAACAGTCGAGCAATGATCATCTCCCAATAATTTGTGACCTTGTATTTAATGTAAAAATATATTTAAAAATTTGAACAAGAGGTGTAAAAGTGTATAAGCCAATTTATAGCCTTCGTCGATGTGCCAATATTCCTCAGTAGTGTTCATGACTTGAAGAAAGTTTGCAATATATATTTCATATGACAACGATATTTTTATCCCTATATATTTTCAAAACCAGATGGTTTGGTTTGGTTAATTAACGTCGCACTAGAGCTGCACAGTGGGCTATTGGCGACGGTTCGGGGTCTCTCTCGAAGGAAAGACCCGGGAACACATACACATTCATACATGCACCTCATTATTTTAGAACCATGGTCAGATAACGAGGCAAAACCAGATAGATTTTCATAAATACGCTAAAAACGATTGACAGCAACGTTGTTCTTAATCTAATCCCATAATTTTTAATTAATTTTTAGACTTATTCACGAACTTTTGGTCGATCCCGGTTTGCTATATGAAATAGTCAATAAGAAACTTGTAAAAATATTTTTTGAAAAAGGATTTTTGGAAAAAGTGGATTTATCTGGGTATGAAACTAATAATCATTTTCGATGCCACAACAGTAAAATAAAAATGGGTGTCTAAGATACCACATTTTTTATATTCTTGATATGCTTTTAAAATTATTCAAATTTATCAATATGTATGGAAATTTTGAAAAAAAATCCCATCTGACTTTTATACGTGAGTTGTATGTAACTCATGGAACCTCACGTCCAATATGGGCGGTGGCAGCCCAATGGGGAAATATCCAAAACGCATACAAAACATGAAATTTCGAGGAAAAATCCAGGCCAAGATAAATTTTCTGTCTAGGGGGTGTCATGCAGAATGTACCTACATCAAAATTGTATGGCTTATACGGAATGTATACAATTCACGAATATCGTAGTCTGTGATATGAGTTGTATTCAATTCACGGAACCTCTTGAACAAACAAGGCGTCAGTTAAATACAACTCACATGACAGGGATAAATATACTTCAAAATAATCCAACTTAAAATATATACGTAATTTTCCCTTTAATTGATTCCATTTCTTCACAGTGGTCGAATGGATTAATTAAATATAATTTAATTTAATTTGTTTTGGAATAATTTTTTTTTCCATTGTGTTTAGCTAATTAAAAGTCTAAATTTCGAAACCAGTTTTTTATACAAGTTTGGACATGTTTTTTTTTAAATATTTTTTTTATCTTAAGGTTCTACTTAAAGGTGTTTTGTTTTCAGTTTCTAAATTAGTATCACTTGATTAAATTTACAAACACAATATATTTCTTTAATTGAGAAAAGACAAAACAATTGAATTTAATGAATATAATTTTTAATTGAGATCGAATTATTTACACATACATAAACAACTCCGGTAGTTGCGTGTCCGTTGTTCCACACTTATGTAATTATGTAATATAATTAGGTATAGTTATTGATAGTTAATTTTGAAATTACAAATACGTTTTTGTTTGTATATGTGTTATTTCAAACCGTTGTAATCAATTATATTAATTATGTGTTATATGGTTAACTCAAATGTTGGGCAATGTACATATAATAGCTACAAGTTGTAATGAGAGTAGATTTCGTAAGAAAATGATCTAACAATAAAAATATATTTGCTTTTTGAATTGTTATTTTTTTTCTGTTTGTTTATTGGTTAATTTGGAAGCAATGAAATGCTTCGCCGCTTTTTTATTGCATAATTCCGAATTGTAAATAAAGCAGTGCGTTCATACTTATTCAAAATAATAAACATAAAAAAGATTTTTTTAAAAAACAATTTACGAAGATCTTTAAAAATACCAAAAAATATCTTGGAAAAAATCTTCTAAAATCGCCAAAAATTCGATTTTGTAATTTTTATTTTATATTAAATTTTCTTTTTTTTTATCTTTCCATTGATGTATAAGTTTTGTTTCTGTTTTAACTACACATATGCTAAATTTTATTTTTTCAATGTAAGCAAGTACATGTGGTAAGATTCTAAGTAATGAGATTTCAAATATTTCTGTTGAGTACCTTTCAAGGAAAGATACACTGCCAAACGTCAATTTGGCGTTGCTTTTTTTTAACGTTGAAGTAAATTAGTTATTTTTTTGTGAAAAAAAACCTAATAACTTTTTCTTCCAAATTTTAACTTCAGCATATTATACAAAAGATATTTAAAATTATATAAATTTCCTTTTAAACATTTAAGTTGAATTGAAGAAAAGATGCATCTAAATATACCCATGTTAACATTGCACGGATATGGGGTACTGAGTTTCCTTGAGAGTGATTGACATTTCGCAAAAATTAAGGTTATGCAAACTATGTCCTTTCACTATTTATATTTAATGATGCTCGCTTGTCAAACATATATTAGTTTGTAAATTAATTTCAAGGTGTGTATGGAAAATAAGCTTAAATTAAAGCATATTTATAAAGTCACATTTTGTTATTGACCTTGAATGGTTTGTAAACGCATTTAGCTTTACCTATATAAGCTATTAATGGAATAACAATAGATAATAAAGTATGTTTTAAATGTGTTTTTGCGAACCTCATTGACTTAGAGAAAGTGTTTTCTATTTGTTCAATAATAAGATTACAGTATATCTAACAAACGCAGCAGAACTTTTATAGACATTTTTGGCAATGGTGAATGAAGGCAATGGAAAGTTTACTTTATAATTTGTCTATTAAATTGTTGCTATTTGTTTAGCAACGTTTAATTAATATAATAAGTTAAAGAAATATGAATATTATTTTGTATTTTCGGCGTTCTGTCTTCATGATAATTTTTATCTAACATTTTAGTATTGTTCTTTAGAAACGTTAATTCCATCGTAAAAACGTACACGTGTTCAAGGTAAAGTTGGAATGTATTATAAATAATCTTATTTGCAGGTGATTATGCATCAAGGAACAGATGTAATCAACTTTCGTACCTAAGCTTTTTCAAATATGTACTGAGCAAAGATTCTTTCTTTGATATCATGCAACGAACCGCATTTGAATATTTACAGTCATAAGTCACAGGGCTGCGATTCGGTGAGGTATCAGTGAGGTACTGTGTAAATGCGAAAACCGTGAATCTGCATTTTCACTGATTTGTTCAATAAAAGTGAGGAAAAATCTATAAAATAAGAGTTTTCCGCGCTTTCACTAGGGAATCTGAAGATAAACGTTGTTTTAATACGAATCGAAAATTTTGTACTTCAAATACAGGAAAAAAATTATATTATGTTTTAGCAATTGTCAGTAGGTAAGACCGCGGTAGATGACTTTGCAGATACACTAGTGAATCCGCAGATAGACTAGTGAATCTGCAGATACACTAATGAATCTGCAGATATACTAGGAAATCAGCATATACACTAAAGAATTTCTAGATACACTGGTGAATCTGCAGATACACTAATGAATCTGAAGATATACTAGGAAATCTGCATATACACTCGGGAATCTGCAGATATATTAGTGAATCCAGATACACTAATGAATCTGCAGATGCACTAGTGAACAGACACAGATTGCCTAAATGGAAACAATTTTCCATTTAGGCAATCTGTGTCTGCAGATGCACTAAGAGAATCAGTAGGATACACTAGTGAATCTGCAGATACACTAGTGAATCTGTAAATATACTAGGGAAACTGCAAAATCAAACAATTTTTATTGAAATACAACGCATGGACTACTAACTTTTTAAAAAAATAAATAAAATTAAGATACTGAATACAATTTAGATACTAACAACAGCTTGGATATTAAATGACATACTTAACGAAAAAATATTTGTGAACTAAAATTAAAAAATTTTAACTTAATTTTTCCTATTAATTAAGGTTATATTTCAAATTACTAACGATTCAGTTATCAAAATAATATCTCCATTCACCACTTTAGAGCCTCTCTCATACCACCAGTGGTCCGGACCACAGGTTCCATTGGTCTAAACATTAAAAACAATAGACGACTCAAACACCGTATGGGCAAAACATACAGAGAGAGATGAGCAATGATCGTAAGTTGCATGGGTAAAACAATTAAGGGCTTGTTATGTTGTTATTTGTGGTATATCCCATTTAAGTGTGCAATCTTTCTCTTGTTTCTTTCATATTTTTTTGTACATCTCGACCCTTGTGCACCTAAATGGTTATCGTGACGACTTTCCCTTTCAGTGAAAGATAGAATGTTGCGGTGATGATAGGATGTTACGAGACATCCGTCCCACCCTCCCTCCTTTTTGGGAAATGGCCGGAAAAACCGAAAACATTTCCAACCTTACAATTTCACTTTTTCGCAGAACGGGTTTTCTTCAGAAGCCCCCGAGCCGAAAAAAAAATCGTTTGGGCGGGGGGGTTGGAAACTTCGATTAATCCTATTCTCTTCTGCTGCTTTTATTTTTCCAGAACACTTCTTAACTGCGAAACGAAGGTCATGTTTTTCGAAAATAAGTCGTTCGGCTCGAGTAGTCGTTTATTATATTGCTTCCAAGTTTTCATGTAAATTTTACCGACCTTTTCGAATAAATGCACAGAGCACAGTAAGTCTTTGTAATGTTTGGATGTGGTCGTTTGTGTACTTCCTTTAAGGGTGACATTAATAAATTCTAATTAAGATTTTTCTTACGTCACAGTGCCGTTTAATAACTTATTGGTAGCAGGGGATTAACTAGTTCCAGTCCAAAAATATCTGCTAATATAAAGAATAAATGCTAATTAGCAGTTATGCTAATTTTGTTAACTACCAAGTTAACTGTATAATTTTCTTAAAAATTGAAAATTTTGATATTTGAAATTAGAATAAACATAATTTTTATAAATAGTATGGAGGCCTCCGTGGCCGAGTGGGGACAGCTGGGAATCCAAGGGGTCCCCGGTAAAAATAGTAAAAAGTAGTGATATTGCGATCGGAGGGTTGCCAACTTCGCTACCAAAATACTAGAATGTCGTCCAGAACATCCACAAAAATTAACGGCGTGTATACGGGACTGGTGCACGATATATCTGATCGGGGTCGAAATTCCCGACGTCTATATCCCGACGTCTATTAAAGGCGCCAGCTCAGGTGTTGTCCTCGTCATCTTACCATGGTTCAAAAATATGAGGCATCGTTCCCGGGTCTTTCCTTCGAGATAGGCCCCGAACCGTCGCCAATAGCAAACTGTGCAGCTCTAGTGCGACATTATTTAACGAAACCAAATCATTAATTGTATGAAATTTTTTTGTGTCCAAGATCTTATTTGAAATATTGATACACAATTTTGATTTGAAATCCTGTGTGTGGGGGGGGGGGAATTGCTAGCCCCCTGAGTCCCTCTCCATTTCCTATGCCCATAATTCGTAAATATGTTCATTATTTGATTAAATGTACACCTGGAATTGCACGTACATACGTACTACACTCCGTGCATCTCAGAAAAGTTTCTTTGAACTTCGTAGCAATTGTAAAGATGCATACTGATATGTTTTATTAATGAGATCAAATGCTCATCAAAAGTTGATGAGCATTTATTGGTTTTTAAAAGAACCAAACCTCATGGACCTTCTTGAAAATGTGGAGTGTCATATTTTGAACAAGAAACGGTAAACAAGACCACAAGACTTGGATTCTTTGTAAACATCTTAATATGGCACTTATCACGCAAATGAGTTTTGCTAAAAAGACCCAAACAGCATGGTTCTATTTGAACCTTTTTAGTAAGAAAAGGAAAACAAACCGTTTTTAACAATGAGATGCATGTTTTGCAAAAACAACTATCGCATTTTTAAGACAGATCTGATATATTTACCCTTAGAGCATGAATCCTTTGTAATAGAGGAGTCATGACGACACTCTCTCTAACATAAAAGTGAAGCCAACATGTTTGGCCCCAGACACGTGGTTAATTACGTCATTCCAGTCATAAATTTTCACTGTTACACATTTCCCAATTCACTAGCCAATCGCGAGTGGTTTTTAATTCATAATTTTGAAGAGATGTCACGTGATATGGGCCTTTCGTTCTGAGATGTGGGCTTCACGATTATGACGTCATATTCTCTCTACTACAGACCGTTCATGCACGAAGTATTTACCCTTATAAAAACTTTTCAGGTTCTTTGGATCTCTTTTGCTATACGCAAAAGATATAAAACTCTAATCTACTGCATAGAGAACTTTAAAAAAGTTCGTTGAAACTTGTTTGCATAGCTATTCTCGAATATACTGTAAAAAAAATGAGCTTAAAAATGAGTACATGGACGTAGTCGTTTTTCTTTGAGTACAATTTCATCGTAAATGAGAGATGGTGTACTCGAATTTAAGTACTCGTACTTTCTACATTAAAAAGAAAATAAACCGATAATTGAAAGTTTTCCCAAGAACAAAGATTGTCTCAAACGTTTCGAGTTAACTACTGTGTACCAACAAGCGGGAAATACCGGAACTGTAAAGGTTTCATTGACAATCGAATCAATATTGCTAAAAATATCAAACAATTCCAGGAAGTTAAGTTCGACTGGAAATTTGGATTTGCGAATTAAATGTGGGTTAAAAAAATTAAACATGTGGAAATGTAGGTATGTTTATTGTAAATTAGCACCAACTTCAAAAAGTTGTAATAAGTATATAATTGATAGGTTTGAGTTTTTTTTAATACATTTTTTTATTTTTCCCGTGTTTTAGTTTTAATTTAGCATGCGGCTACACCCCTTGCTATTATTCACCAAGAAATTCAAGTAACAACTTGTGCTCAGATTTTGTCTGCACCATATATATTATAAAACAAACAATCTGTATCCACGTCAATAAATACTGGTGAATGAATGTTGTACAATCTTTATTCAACAATGAAAACATTCTGAAATCGGATAAATTGTTTAAAAGAACTCCGGTTAATCGATATTTCCGGATATATAACACCTGGGTAACCAATTAATTTTTTTGTAGTTTTTACCTAAATGTATTTTTTTATATCCAACAAAAAAAAAGAATTTTCGAAATCGTACAATTTTTTTTTAAACTATCCGGTTAATTGAGAATTCTGGATAGTAAAATGCCGGATAACCGGATTTTTTTTTCAAAAGGTGCCAAGTGAAACATCTACTATTCAACAACAAAAATTGTCCAAATATCTGGATTAGAATAGAAATCTTGCGTAAACATACATTAAAAAAATACATAACAGTCGAAATGATAACCTCTCTTCTTGGCGGTTTCAATTTAAAGTTTCTGGCGGCTTTATTTTAAAGTTTTGGTTATCACGCTGTTCAGTCGGTTAAAAATGGATCGTATATTGAATTTAATTGAGTATTTTAGAAATTTTATGATCTGGACATAATATGGCAAAACAACCAAAGCATTACAGCGCTCAGATATATTAGAATTTTTGAGCTTGTGTAGAGCCTTGTCAACGACTTTGGATAAAAAATTTCAATCCACGGCCAAAACTCTCTCGAAACATGTCTAGATTTTATGAATTTCTTATTGCGTAATTTTAACATTGCATTTGCATTTTAATATTCTTATCGCAATGTCCTATAAGCTGTATTTTTATCTTATACTAGTGAAGTGATTTAGGCAAATGCTTTAGAAACAAGAAGACATGGGACAAAAATCGTCATGTCAAATCCTACAAATTCAGAGATATTGGGCCAATTTAAAATAAAACATTAACCATTAAAACAAAAACAATTTAAATAGATCTTCTAGGAAAATAGATCTTCTAGATGCTTTAGCGTCTGTGTTTAGCGTCTCTGGGTTTAACGTCAATGTGTTAGAGTCTATGTTTTTACGTCTAAGGTTTAGCGTCTGATTTTTAGCTTTTATGCTTTAGCATCTGTGCAAATTCAGTTTTACAAGGAAACACAATTTTATAAGCACAATTGAAATATTTATTTGTTTACAAATACCTATACTATAAGAAACAAAACCCCAATGAACAGGTTTCTGGAGTTTTTCTGACAATCGCACAAAATTAAAAAGCAATATGAATTCTACAAGCGAAATAGTTTAACGATCAATCAAAAGTTTTGAAGGGCAAATATGTCACCTATTTAAACATTCGGAACATTCAAACATTGGTATTTTGATGAGCTGTTTTCCTCGTTCCCATCCAGTTGTACTGGCCTCTTGAAGTTGTTTTGACTTGAGAACATAAAAACTTGAGAAGAGATGCAGGTCTAAATATTAACTGCATTTAACAGAACACTATTGAATGCAAATTCTCGTAACACAGTTTTAATTACCATTTATTTTTGTGTTAAGGTCATATTGTATTAAGATTGCTTGAAGAAAAGCTGCTGAGATTAGCAATATTAAATCACAATGCTCATTTTAGAGAAAGTACAGATACTTAAATTTGAGTATTTTATCGTTCATTTACTATGCATTCATACTTAAAGCAAAACGAGTAGGTTCAGATGCTCATTCTTGAGCACCTTTTGTTTACAGTGTAGTTTCTGGGATTAGATTAGCACAAACAAACAAACAGTGTCCTCAGTGTAAATTTATTAGTTTAAACTCTACAATACCAAATAAGTACCTATTAAGAAGTTTATTTTATTTGCTTTTTGCATAATATGTTATCGATGTTTTTTTAATTTCTTTTAGTAATACACAACTAACTTATGTTCACATTTTTATAATATCAAGTAAGTATTAAGATGTTTGATTAATAGGCCCTTTGCATAATATGTTATCGATGTTTTTTATTTCTATAAGTATAATACAATTGACTCATGTTCACCTTTTTATAATATCAAATAAGTATTAAGATGTTTGATTAATAGGCCCTTTGCATAATATGTTATCGATGTTTTTTTAATTTCTTTTAGTAATATACAACTAACTCAGGTTCACCTTTATATAATATCAAATAGTATTTAGAAGTTTGTTTAATAGGCCTTTGGCATAATATGTTATAGTTTTTTTTTATTTCTTTAAGTAAAATACAACTGACTCATGTTCACCTTCTTATAATATCAAATAATTAAGAAGTTTGTTTAATAGGCTCTTTGCATAACATGTTATCGATGTTTTTTTAATTTCTTTTAGTAATATACAACTAACTCAGGTTCACCTTCTTAAAATATCAAATAAGTATTAAGATGTATATTTTATAGGCCTTTTTCATAATATGTTATCAATGTTTTTTACTTCTGTAAGTAAAATACAACGGACTCATGTTCACCTTTTTATAATATCAAATAAGTATCAAGAAGCTTGTTTAATAGGCCCTTTGCATAACATGTTATCGATGTTTTTTTAATTTCTTTTAGTAATATATATACAATTAACTCAGGTTCACCTTTTTATAATATCAAATAGTATTTAGAAGTTTGTTTAATAGGCCTTTGGCATAATATGTTATAGCTTTTTATTTCTTTAAGTAAAAAACAACTGACTCATGTTCACCTTTTTATAATATCAAATAAGTACATATTAAGAAGTTTGTTTAATAAGATCTTTGCGTAATATGTTATCGATGTTTTTTTAAATTTTTTTTAGTAATATACAACTAACTCAGGTTCACCTTTTTATAATATAAAATAAGTATTAAGATGTTTATTTTATAGGCCTTTTGCATAATATGTTATCGATGTTTTTTATTTCTATACGTAAAATACAACTGACTCATGTTCACCTTTTTATAATATCAACTAAGTATTAAGAAGTTTGTTTAATAGTCTCTTTGCATAACATGTTATCGATGTTTTTTTAATTTCCTTTAATAATATACAACTGACTCATGTTCACCTTTTTATAATATCAAATAAGTATTTAGAAGTTTGTTTAATAGTCCTTTGGCATAATATGTTATAGCTTTTTATTTCTTTAAGTAAAAAACAACTGATTCAGGTTCACCTTTTTATAATATTAAATAAGTATTAAGATGGTTATTTTACAGGCCTTTTTCATAATATGTTATCGATGTTTTTTATTTCTATAAGTAAAAAACAACAACTAAGGTTCATCTTTTTCATACACCTTGTAAACGCTACTTTTCTTTTCTTAATGAATGAAGACACTAATATTTGTATATGCAAATCATATGCTAAAAAATAAAAAAATCTTTAAAAAAAAGAAAAAAAACGACCTTTGAGCAAATGCGCTAATAAATATTTTTTTTTTTTAATTTTACGACCAAGTTGAAATAATTTAATTATTTAAAATCAATTTTATACTTATTAAAACTTTTTGAAATCGGTACCAAAATTTTGGTATGATTTTTGTAAATTGGCACCAACTTCAAAAAGTTGCAATACGTATAAACTTGATATTAAATAATTAAATTTTTTCAATTTGGTCGTAAATTTAAAAATTTTAGCGCATTTTCTAAAAAGTCGGTTTTAAATTTTCAATTAAAAAAAAAAGAAAATATTATTTTATTTTTTTCCTTTTTAGTTTTTAATTCGCCCCCTATTATTATTCAACCAAGAAATTCAAGTAGCAACTTGTGCTGAACTTTGTCTACGTATTTTGTAAATAAATTTATTAGTTTGTGGTGGTCTGAATCCCAAAGCGGTACTACAACCTTTCGTATAAAAAAAACAGCCATATTGGCTCCTTCGGCTCACATGCGTTAACTTCCTCTACAGTGCTGAGAAGCCATATAGTAGTTTAATATTTTATTGTAAATAGTTAGGTTAATAAACGTGCATCTTTTATAACCTCAAATCTTCTGATAGTTACTTGAATTAAATTAGTTTCAATTTCCTTGGGGGAATATTATGGGCAGATACAACTTACTTTGCCTACTCCACAAGTTGAAAAAGTCTATATTTTTAAAACAAATATTTTATAAAATCTGTTTACAAATCAAACTTTACGTTTTGCTGTTACATCGACAAGCGACGTAACTTATATATCTTATTTTCTTTAGGTTTTTTTTGCGTGTCAAAGTTGTAAAAATAATTTTCATACATCTATCTTCAGGTTTCAATACGTTAAAGTTTTGGGAATGGCCCGTTGAATGGCTAGTTAACTTTCATTTGCAGGCTGGGACAACGTGTCTCATTGAGTATAGAGATCTAGTGGTGGGCTTGGATACTTTCAAACCATGGTATAGGGGAAGAATTTTTTGAACGCATGTAGTCTGATTATTTTTTTAGTTTGGTTTGGTTTGGCGTGGTTAAATAACGTCGCACTAGAGCTGCGCAGGGGGCTATTGGCGACAGTTCGGTTCTATCTCGAAGGAATGACCCGAGAACGATGTCTCGTATTTATGAACCATAGGTCAGATGACGAAGACAACACATGAGCTGGCATCAAACGAATTCAATAGACGTCGGGACTTTGAACCCCGATCAGATTTATCGTGCACCAGTCCCGTATTTTGCGGATGTTCTGGACGACTTTTCTAGTATTTTGTAGTGAAGCTGGTAACCCTCCGATCGCAATATCACTACTTTTTTACTATTCTTAGTCTAGTCCGTCGCACAGGTTCGAACCAGGAACCCTCGGATTCCCAGCTGACGCCTTAATCCACTCGGCCACGGAGGCCTGCGTGTGGTCTGAAGTATGTTGTTTGGGGTGCATCGGGTCACCTGTCTGTCACCTATCTCCCGAACACTTTTAGAAATTCGCCCGCAGCCAGTGCAACTTTTCTGTTGCGGATCCCTTGTGAAAAGGTTAATGGATTTGGAAAAAGCTACGTACGAATAAAACAATGCTTCTACACGCACAACAAGTAACATAACTTAGCTATCTTATTTCTTTTAGGTTTTAGCACGTGCTAAAGTTGCCGACACCCGATATTTCAATCAAAAATTCCGATTACACGTTCCCAGACTCTTCAGGAAAACCCATCTGTCATTTTTAAAAAAAAAAACCAGACACGAAACACCAACAAAGACTGAATTGCACACCAAAATAAATCGAAGGCATTGAAACTCTCGTCTTTATGGATTATTATTAGATTTTTTCACTCGTTCGCCTTGTACCTACTTTATAAGAACTATAGTCTTGCGAAACAGGGATTCTCAAACACATTCTTCGTCTTTCAATCATTTGTCGATGTTTCACAAGGCTAAGATAAGTTCGGTGAATAGAGCAGATATCTGTCCGCGTCATAACATTATGAGGATTCTGTGATGAATCCTTGATCTCAGGAGCCCCATTTTTAATTTGGTGCGTGATAATGTCAGTGGTTATTATGCATCTGGAGTTTTTTCGCTGTCTTTTTCCTTGTGTTGATTGAAAAGCTATTTGGTGTCTACTTTTTTTCTCTCGCGGAAATGGTGGAGAACCGCACGCGTTTGAAACACGTGTTGAAGTTTTCCTACAATGGACATTTACCTACTTTCTGTCGATCTGGTTTGAAATTAATAGCTACAGGAACGAGGTGTGATGACGTTTCTCTATATTCAAAATTGCAACTTATCCTAGTCATTTGTCAGAATTTCACCCTGTTTGTTGGGTGAATTTACGTCGCACTAGAGTTACGCCATGTTCTAAACCACGATCATATGACTAGGACAACATCCGAGCGGACACGCCACCATCATCATATATATGTAGTAAAGATCCCCTTTACAGACGCAACGGATTTTAACACATGAGGTATCAAAAGAAAGTATATTTCCAGGACCAGTGACGAAGCGTACAGTCATCAACGGTTTTCTGCGTTTAAAATAATTAATATTAACGTCTTTTTTTTTTAGAACAAGCCATTGATAAAGCTGCTTTCTATGAACATACCGTTAAACATTTTTGATTTTTTGGCCATAAAAGATTCGCTAATATCTCTCAGCCGAATGGGTGGGTGATCCCTTTTAACCTTTAGAAGGCCGGTGTCCGAGTTTAACATGGGATTATGGTCGAAATATCGGCCATCTGCCCTGTAAAGGTTAAAGCCTCTCATGCAACTAATCTAAGTGATGCAATTAATCTAAGTGAAATATATAAAAAAAGATAATGTCCCTTAGTGTTGACGAATCGTACGGTCATCTTATAAATAACAGCAATTTGTTTTAAAAATGTATTTAAAAATAATTTAGAATAAAGAAACATCTTTAAAAAACATATCGAAGGTTTAGCTAGAACGTACATATGTAGCGTTGTCGGTAGCGCGAGGTACTTCAGAACCATAGGTCGACGTTCATGTATGAAAATATGAAAACACTTTAATGTCCGTGCCCATTTATATAAAAAAAACTCTGAGTAAAGTCAAATACTAATTAGATAGTTAGCATTCTATTAGCTAATTAGCATGTTTTTCAAGCATAATTACGTAAGTTGTGATTGATTTAGAAGCATAATTTTTGTTACATGTCTTTTTCAAAAATGAAACTTATGTATTCGGTCCCATGATAAGCATCGAATGTATTAAAAAATGAGTACGTTTTACTTATTTTTAATACCTATTTTTAACTGTGTAAGTCCTACCTGGATAGCATATAGGTTGTCACGACACTATGGTTATGGCATTACGCAGTTAGTGATCGCACTCTTGGATTTGTCAGTTTTCAGTTGTTTTAATTTTTAGAAAATAAGTGATTTTTTCATATATGCGAACTTTCCCCAGTTGTCTGCAAATCCATCACTTGTCGCATTCGGAAACCATAACTCCTCAAAACCGGTCGACTGATTTTCATTCAATTTGAAATAATATAACAAATTACATATAGATCTATTCATCATGGGGTTTTTACGCAAGTAGTGCAATCCTCTCCGTTCAGCGTAAGACACAGGGCTCTTAAAAGGAAAAATCTTTTCTTTTGATTTCTCCTGTGAATACAAAGGAATGCTTCTTTAATTTTAGCATGGTGCATGCGCATTCAACTTTCTTTATGGAATCCTTGAACTCTGTTGAATGACAAGCGTCAATCAACGTCTGAGACGTATTCTTGGAATTAAAGGCCTTCAGGGTGCTTTGAAATCAGTGCAAAACATATTTCTGCATTGTCAGTTGTCAATTAATTTGATTCATGGGTTCATCTGAGAAGATTGATTTTATGTCAGGATTCAATCACTAAGCTTGTCTTCTTTTGAATTGGAAACGTGTTATATTTAAATAAAAAATATTTTATATTAAAATTTTTGGAGACTTGGCCTTGAATGAAAGTATTGCATATTTTGCAACACAATAAGGCAGGATGTAGAGAAGTCAAAAGAAGAATTCACGATTAGAAGATGGGTAAATTATTTCGAAGTTATTTTTTTTTTTACTTGAAGTCTTTTAATTTTTCTTTTAATTATGTAAAAAGTGTGGAGAGTCAAATATATAGATTTTTTTACAAAAATTATATTTCATATTTACGATCTTATAGTAGAAAAGTATTTGATTTCTATAAATTTATAGCTAAATTGGTTTTTTAAAACAAAACGAGAATATTTTCTCTGACAAATCATCATTTTTCCAAGAATTGTAGGCCACCGTGGCCGAGCGGTTAAAGGCGTCAGCTGGGAATCCGAAGATTCCTGGTTTGATCCTGGACAATGGACTTGACAAAGAAAAGTAAAAAGTAGTGATATTATGATCGGAGGGTTGCTAGCTTCGTTACAAAATACTAGAAAAGTCGTCCAGAACATCCGCAATAATTAACGGCGTTTTTACGGGACTGGTGCACGATTAATCTGATCGGGGTTCTATGTCCCGACGTCTATTGAAGGCGATGGGTGCCAGTTCAGGTGTTTTCTCGTCATCTGACCATGGTTCTAAAATAACGAGGTGCATGTATGATTGTGTGTGTGTGTTTATGTGTTCCCGGGATTTTCCTTTAAGAC
This sequence comes from Troglohyphantes excavatus, assembly GCA_963932185.1. NCBI lineage: Eukaryota > Metazoa > Arthropoda > Arachnida > Araneae > Linyphiidae > Troglohyphantes > Troglohyphantes excavatus. The sequence continues at coordinate 9,859,726 of OZ010667.1, forward strand.
AGACCCCGAACCGTTACCAATTTCCCATTGTGCTGCTCTAGTGCGACGTTATTTTACCCAACCAAACCAAGAATTGTAATACAGGTTATATAGATATACCAATTCAGTTAAAAAATATAATTTAATTATCTGAAATACCCTTTATACGCACGGGAAGAAAATATTACATATTATAGATGCAAATACAATATTTCTAATACTATAGAAGATATATTCTAAATGTGAGATACGATTTTTTTTTTCTCTACATGTTCGAAATATATATTTATTAAATTGTTGGATGAGTGTAAATTTTAATCCCGTGCGTAGAACGGGTACTGCAGCCAGAAGAATATAAATATACTACTTTCACTTTTTGATATATAAAAGACAACTACATCCAAATTTCATATTCATGTATGTCATTCATATAATCACGCATCATGTAGCAGTGGCGGCGATTCGGGGTGGCAAGGGACTTTTTTGGATGTTGCATCCGCACTTTTTTCAGATGTTGCTCCAGCACTTTTTCAAAATTGCACTTCTTTTTAAAAAGTAATTATAAGTTAAATTTTTTACTGCATTTAAAGCTTTCGTACCCCAACCTTCTCCATGCCAAAATGAACCTATATCCCTGTATGTACTGAATTTGATTTAGACAATGCAGTACAATTTCTAAGGAAACCGAGGATAGTTTGAAAATGAAGGTTTAGCTGTGAACCCAAACTACGCAACAGTTTTTAAACAAGACAATGGTAAGTTGAGTAATATTTCCAGATTTCTTATTTATCCAGATATTTCTTATTTAATCTAAATCTTTATAAAAAAATAAGCCAATTTTATTACAAAATTTAACAATAAAAACAAAATTGCGGGATTTGTTTTTAACTTTAACTGATCATACCTATAATTAATTTCTTTCAAAATTGAATCAACAAAGAAAATTTTTAAAAAATCCTAGAATATTTTGAAATAAAGTTTGCAATTTTGATTGCAAATTACGCATAAAAAAGTTCAAAACAAAAAAATTCTTCTATACTCAGGGACAACCTAAGTTGAACCTGAAGTGGAAGCTACGATATGTATAAATATTCAATTGCTTTGAGCTCAACTTAGGTTGTTCCCGAGTATAGTAAAAAATGTTCTCCCCTTCGCCTTGCCCCCTCACTTTTAGCACCCAATCGCCGCCACTGTCATGTAGTATCACATATATCACGAGTAGAAGAATTATTGGTGAGTGTCTGTCATTTTAATCCCATGTGTAGAATGGGCATTAAATTTAGAAATTCGCAAATAGATATTTCTATATAAGATATAAAGAACAACTCTGTCAAATTTCATCTTTCTGAGTAGTAGTTGATAAAGTATTATAATTAATGATAAATAAATTTTATTGTAATCCGTGTGAAGAAAAGGGAATTCAGTTTAGAGGTTCGCGAACATTTTTCTTCTTTTTTTTTAATGTACAAGAAATAACTCTGCCAAATTTCATCTTCATTGGCATGAAGTTGATGAATTAGTGAAGAGTGGGTGGGTGTGTGGAGAGAGATTTCGGATTTGTATATAGAGAAGATGACGAATACGGTGGGAGGGAGACATTTTTATTCTTCATTTTAGAAGGTAAAAATGTGATGAGGTATTCTCGAAAAAAATATTTCTACACTATTTAAAATAGGTATTCAAAAATAAGTACCGCAGCCCAGTGCCTTATCCGTTTAACTGCAAGGGCGGCGTGGATAAGTTATAAACAATGGAAATCTTACAAAGGTGTGCCAAAAATATGGGAAGAAATATCTCATATATCAAATATAGTTTACTATCAGTTTCAATTTAATGTGGAAAACCATCTTCTGAACAACTATATTAAGTTTGTTTTGTCGCTTTGTTAAGATGCCTTGAACAGAAGCTGATATTAGCAATATTAAATCACACTTCTGATTTTTGAGAAAGTACAATTACTTAAATTTGAGTACGCTATCGCTCATTTACGATGCACTTATATTTAAAGAAAAACGAGTATGTTCAAGTAATCACTTTTAAGTTCCTTTTTTTTACAGTGTGCTAATAATATTGAAATATTAACGCGGCCCTTTTGTTTAGAACTAAAATCGTGGTTTATACTGCTAATATTGGTAGTATAAACCGAGGTTTAGTTTCCTGTAGATATTCCGCCAATTTGGCGAAAACAAGTCTTGTGAATAAGGTTTCATCAATGATCTTAGGTTTACCTCCCGATTCGCCGGCAAACCGTGGATCATCTGCGATTGTGAATATAAGCGTTTTGCAATTAATAAAATAGCTTTGATATTGATGCTTGAAAATCAAAATAGCATAAATAACCAATGTTTGAAACAGACACATAATTAAATGAACCCAAGACCTTTTTGGAAAAAAGTACGATTCTTTCACACGACTTATATAATGCACTTTTAGCCTTTGACAAAAGTTCCAGAAGTGAAGCCTCAGAGAAGCGATATGCACTACACAGCGCATAGGCCAACCCAATCTACACGTCACGCTGTGTCACGCAGAACAGAACTCCTGGCATACAAAAACGAATGACCCTTGACAAGAACAAGACTACGAATAAACCATCTTCTCCAGTTCGTCTCTCCTCCTATTCAAAGGTCTTTGAGAACATCCAGCTACACTTCGGAACCAAACAGAAATGATAAATGACTACGTATAAAATTAGCAATTGAAATTCTGTGGCTTACAACGAGGAGGACCAGTGCTTCATTGACTTACCATAGGAAATGGGTCTCTCTTGTTCCAAGCCACATAATTAATCTCCGTCTAATAATAGTTTCCGTAACATGAATTCAAATGATAAAGGAGACAGGTTATCAGGAGACATTATAACAAGCGTTCTTAGGCGTTAAGTGAAATTGTGACCTGATTTCCTATTATGTATATGTTGAAGTAAAGTGCAATAAAAATAACTTAAATGTTAATTTTCCATCTTCCATGGGCTTGTTATCAAAAATAGTTTACTGTCAGGATAAAAACTCGTCTTATAGAATATTAAAATACAAATACAACGTTAAAATACGCAATAAAAATACACACTTGAAATTTGTATCATAAAATTTGTGTTGCGTTGTATTTTGCTTTGTAATTTGCTGTATTTTACAAAGTTTCAGTTTTTGAAGCTACATGTGTAACCGGCAAAGTACGAAATCCAGGCATTCTATAGATTACCTAGGCATTCCTTAGAAAACGTAGGCATTTTTTAGAAAGCTTAGGCTTTCTTTAGAAAACTTAGACATTCTTTAGAAAACTTAGACATTCTTTAGAATACTTAGACATTCTATGAAATGTCTGGCGTTTACAGGCAAAGTATGAAATTTACGAATTTTTTTAATCTATTACATACTTTACATAGTCATTTTAAATAAATGCCTAATGCTACCAGGACAAGTATGAAATTTGATTCTTGAAGCTAATAATTAAGAAAAAAAATTAAATTTAAAAAAAATTATATCATAATTATTAGCTTCAATTATTAAATCAATTATTACATAAAAAAATAATTATGATAAAAAAAAAATTATACAGTTCTTATCAATGCGCTTCAGCGGAAAAAGGCAGTTATTATTATTTTTTTTAAATTCCTTTTATTTTTAAAAGATAATAATAATATGTTCAGGAGGTTCGAACAACAAAAACATTGCTTTTATCTAATTTTCCTGACTGATTAAAATATTAATTACATTATTTATAAATGTATAATTTGACAAGTTATGCAATTTATACAATTGTTTATAATATGTAATTATTTTTTTAACATTAATCAGCCATGTCAGGATTTTAGTATCATTGAAGAATCGGGATTTTAATCGTTTTTTTAATTTAAAGACATAACCTGACAGATATTTTTTAAAACAATGATAAAAAGGCAATAATTTTTCCCATTATTAATTGTTTATCAATGAATCATACAAAATAAAAAAGTTACAATACTTATTTCAGGTAATTATTTTTGTAAGAAACATTCTAGAAATGTTATTTACATCTTAAAGTGGGGAAAAACAACACGATTGATGTAAAGATATAAGTACTGTTTGCGATAGAGCTATCATTATCCTCAGAGGTGGTAAATGTAAGAAAGGATTACTTCAGATATATTTTTAATGACACAACAGATGTTTTGGGGAGACAGCATGAAAAATATGTTTTTATCAAAAACAGCCAAACTTTTGTTTAGAATTGACTTCCTTAATAAATCTGCAGATTGACTGATTTGCTCAGGGTAAGTGCGGAATCATCTACAAAATAAGAGTTTTCCTCACTTAGACAGCTTTTTCACACATCGGGAAAACCGGTGACGGCACCGGCTGCTGGAGGAAGTGTTATCAAATTAGAACTTTTCCACGTAGTACGGGTCTGGCATTGAATACCGTAAAATTGAATTTGCCGCTGGTGCCGATATTACATAAATATCAGTACACATTTAGGTTTACCATTTAAACAAAGCAGCCCCATCAAACATGCAGTGAGAAGAGTGAATGTAGATAAGATATTACAAAAGGGTTGGTTGAAACAACATTGCACTAGAGCTACACAGTGGAATATTCGCGACGTTTCGAAGTCTATCCGAAAAGAGGGACCTGAAAACATTGCTACGTACATTACAAGCAGTCGGTTTAGTATTCGAGAAACATCGTTTTAAGAATCTTATATCATAACAACTGCTCAAAAACACCTAGCACCCCCTTGAAGCAGTCGATTGGGACTTTTCATCCCATCCAAACATTTATTTTGGCATCTCACCATCAAAAATCACATAGCATTTTTTTCAAATTTAATTATTAATGATATGCTAATATAGATTTAAGGGTCGCTCGAGTTGTATATCTTTGGACACGCCTGACTTTCTAAGTTAAAAAGAAGTTATACACTAATTGTGAGTCTGTATTCGAGTTATTATCTTATTTGAACTTTCACTGGGGCATGTCAGCGTATCTGCATATTCACTAGGGAATCTGCAGATTTACTAGCACTCACCGAAATAACTCTCTCAATTTTGAGAATTCTGCGGTCGTCAAGGCTACTTTCGTTATATTCGACAATTCGCCCGTCTTTATGTCTTCATTTATTTGAAATTGTCCTCATTTTTGACGAAATAAATTTCATTAAAAAAAACGAGAATATAATTTTTTTTTTCATTTTAATGAAATATCTAATCGGAGCATACAGTAGGCGTCTGTTTTGTAAAAAATGACAAAACTTTCGTCAATTAAAACCATGCATTTAACCAGTGAGGTTAAATTAATATTCCGTTTGAGCCCCAGTTGCTCAGTTGGTAAGGCGTTCAGCTACTAATCCGAGGAGTGGTGGTTCGAATCCGTGCAATGGACTTGACATAGAAAAGTAAAAAAGTAGTGATCTTCCGATCGGAGGGTTGCCAGCTTCGCTACAAAAATACTAGAAAGTCGTCCAGAATATCCAACAAATTATACTGGCGTGTATACGGGACTGGTTCACGATACATCTGATCGGGGTCCAAAGTCCCGACGTCTATTGAAGGCGTTGGGTGCCAGTTCAGGTGTTTCCTCGTCATCTGACCATGGTTCTAAAATAACGAGGTGCATGTATGAATGTGTGTATGAATGTGTGTGTGAATGTGTATGTGTTCCCAGGTCTTTCCTTTGATATTGACCCCGAACCGTCGCCAATAGCCCACTGCGCAGCTCTAGTGCGACGTTTATTAACAAAACTAAACCAAACCAAATCATATTCCATTACTTCTCACGCAGTCAAGTAAAAAAAATAATATAAATAATTTTTCATTTTGACATCTGAACCTTACAGATGAACAGGTCTAACTTGAAGAATAATAAATCAGAAATAACTAAATTAATTTCTAAAAGGTTAGAGAGCCTTTCATTCACGTGAATTCATCTTGAAGTCAGGCATCAAGGCTACGATTCCTTGAGCACCGTATTATTCGGAAAACATTTCTTTGTGCAGAATTTCAGGACCCCCCAGCGATTTCGCTTGCGAAACGTTTTAAAGCGAGGCGAAGCAGATTTCACTTTCAATCATGTTTCAGGCGATGTTTTTCCCTTCCAGAAGCAACATTTGGAAGTGTCGTAAATGGGGCGGTGGACTTGCAAAGATCAGGGTCGACAGACACAAAAGGATTGAAGATTAATTGGGATTTTTATTGGAAAACCTTCTCCTCGTTTTTCGAAGTTGGAGGTTTTTATGTCTTTCGGGTTGACTCCACCCATCCACTGGATGGAGGTGCTGGGGTTGGAGAGATTCTCTGAAACATAAGCTCGTGAAATTAAAATTATTGTAAAATCATTTGGTAAAATATTTTCTACACTGTTAACAATTTAGTACGATCTTGCACTAAAATTTGGTACCCATTTTGCTGCAACCATTATTTGGTACCCATTTAGCTGCAACTATTATTTGGTACCCATTTAGCTGCAACCATTATTTGGTACCCATTTAGCTGCAACCATTATTTGGTACCCATTTAGCTGCAACCATTATTTGGTACCCATTTAGCTGCAACCATTATTTGGTACCCATTTAGCTGCAACCATTATTTGGTACCCATTTAGCTGAAACCATTATTTGGTACCCATTTAGCTGAAACCATACTTTGGTACCCATTTAGCTGAAACCATACTTTGATACCCATTTAGCTGCAACCATTATTTGGTACCCATTTAGCTGCAACCATTATTTGGTACCCATTTAGCGTAACCATTATTTGGTACCCATTTAGCTGCAACCATTATTTGGTGCTTAGTTTCACCATTTTATGGTGCTACCACAGATACCATATTGTGGTGAAACGTTGCACGAAAACTCGATATTTTCTCTACACCATTTTATGGTAAAATGTTGAACAAACATTCGTGTTTTTGCATTTTCATATTATGGCGAAACGCTGGTATAATTTGTTGGATGTTCTGGACGACTTTCTAGTATTTTTGTAACGAACCTGGCAACCCTCCGATCGCAAAATCAATACTTTTTTACTTTTCTTTGTCAAGTCCAGTCCACCGCACGGGCTCGAACTAGCAAGCCTCTGATTACCAGCTGAACGCCTTTATCCTTTATCCACTATGCAACTGGAGGTCGTAAAATCATTTTGTAAAATATTTTTATTTTTAAACAAATTCCATAAGGCAATATACATACAAGATATTCCATAAGGTAAAAAGGATTGCTAGCGAATTTAAGGCTATTCAATTTAAAAATAATACGCAAACTATATAAAAATTGTTTAACATATATGTATCATTTTCAACTGATATAATTTCCAAATTTAAATTATTTAATATTAACTTCATAGACATGTTAAATTGCATATTATTGCAAAATATTTGTAAAAGTTTGTTTGCAATGTTTAAAATGGTTAATTTGACGAAAGCTTCAGTAAATATGTTCCGATTAAACTTAAACTAGATAATATTCAAGACTTTTTTAAAAAAATATTTCAAAATGGCAAAGTATTATGTGATATTTATGAAGAATAAATTAGGTGGTGCATCTATCAAAAGAAGTCAGCGTACAATATCCTTCAAAATTGTGAAACTGGAGGTTCCAACAAAGGAATATATAACAAAAAACTGCAGTTCTTTTGAAATTTTAATTTTTCTGCAAAAAAATACTTTTAAAAAATCTTAAATTTCCCTTCAATCATTTCAGCTTCAAAAGTTTTGTGCAGGTGTTTTGAAAGGATTTTTTGTAAGTTATTTAAAGGAATTTGAAACAAAAAGCTTCAGTTATTTTAAAGTTTTATTTATTGTACAAAATAATATTTAAAAATAATTTTTCTTTAAATTGTTTCAATGCTTCAAAATTGAATGTTTCTGTGAAGGTTTTTCTCAAGTGTTACGAAGGAATTTGAAACAGAAACCTTTAACTTAATAAATATCACCTTATCTATTAAGTTAAGGTAAGAAGAAACTAGATTAAATAAGAAAAAACTGCATTTTTGTTTCATAAAACCTTTAATTTGTACAGTTTTGATAAAGGTTTTTTGCGAATTTTTTTGATGCGTACGACTTAAAAAAAACATTTTTCTATTCATAAAGATTGGGTTGGTTTGGTTAATTTACGTCGCACTAGAGCTGCACAGAGGGATATTGGCGACGGTTCGGGGCCTATCTCGAAGGAAAGACCCGGGAACGATGCCTCGTATTTTTGAACAATGTTCAGATGACGAGGAAGCACCTGAACTGGCGCCCAACGTCTTCAATAGACGTCGGGACTTTGGACCCCCATCAGATTTATCGTGCACCAGTCCCGTATACACGCCGATAATTTGTGTGGATGTTCTGGACGACATTCCTAGTATTTTGTAGCGAAGCTGGCAAACCTCCGATCACAAAATCACTACTTTTTTACTTTTTTTAATCAAGTCCGCGCACAGGATCGAACCGGGAACCTTTCGATTCCCAGCTGATGCCTTTATACACTGGGCTATCCGGCCCCCTCTCTATTCATGAGAGTTTTCTGATTATTGATAAAAATAAAAAAAATACGTATTGCCTGACAATTTATATTTTAAATAGGCCACTCAAAAACAAACATTTTTAGTGTTGTTTAACATTTTTAAATTGGACTTTCTAGAGATAAAAGCATAACCAACAGTTAGAGATTTCTTATATCCAAAACATTAAGATTCCTGGTTCGAACCTAGGCGATGGACTAGACTAAGAATAGTAAAAAAGTAGTGATATTGCGATCGGAGGGTTGCCAACTTTGCTACCAAAATACTAGGAATGTCGTTCAGAACATCCACAAAAAATTAACGGCGTGTATACGGGACTGGTGCGCGATAAATATAATCGGGGTCCAAAGTCCCGATATCTATTGAAGGCGTTGGGTGCCAGCTCAGGTGTTGTCATCGTGATCTGATCATGGTTCAAAAATACGAGACATCGTTCCCGGGTCTTTCCATTGAGATAGGCCCCAAACTTTCGCCAATAGCCCACTGTGACGTTAATTAACAAAACCAAACCAAAAAGTTAAACTAACCATATACCATGTCAAAAAAATTAGTTTTTTTTTTTTTTTTTGCTGAAAACTTCAAGAAATTGCCTGGTTTTTTTTTCATATGTAGAATCTACGCAATTCTTAATGTGAAAAAACATTAATTTTTCCTGTAATGGCCCAATTTAAAAACTCATTAAAACCCACCGCAAAAAAAAGCAAGAAACCCTTAGCAGCAAAACTCTAAAAAAAAAAATTCCAATATTGCGAAAACTATACCAAATAAAGGAAAATACTTATGAAATCGTATTCAGAATTAACTTTTGCTTTAAAATGCAAAAATTTCAAGCAGTCAGCTCGAAAAATAATTTGTTCACAAAAGTTTTGTTTCACTTTATGTTAATAGAAATATGGATGACGCTTAACAAGTTTTATAATTAGGCTACTCAATTATATTGCATAAAAATAGTGCATTGCTTAAAATTGCAGCATTGTACTTACAAAACATCTGCAGGTATTCAGTAGTTTTCAGTTTCCCCGCATAAAACATTCAGTGTTATTAACCCTTTGACGGAGCTGAAAGACTTAAGTCATCCATGGATTTCCAGGTTTGACAACATTAATTATAAATTAAATTCGAAATTAAATTTTTTTAAATCTAAAGCTTTGGGGTGTTTCTTATAATCTATATTTATTAAATTATTAAAAATGGAAAATATTTACAATTCGCATGCATTGGAATCTTTATATATATTTCTCTAACGCGGTGATTGAAAAACGCTGTTTTTCTGTAAGCTGAGTGGCAACAGTTAGTTTGTTTACGAAATTATGTTGCGCCCACATTTTTATTTTGCCATTCGACGATTAGCCCATTCAATTCATTAGTAAATAATTATTTTGTTGATGTCAGCTTAAATTAGGAAGAATATAAACCTTATTACATTATAAATAGAAGTTTTGGAAACGCTTTTCTAAAGTTTACATGAGCGAACATTGAGGTGGCGCCATCTGTTGGCAATTTTAAAAACTAGATTTCTATGAACTTCATTTTTATGACGTATTGACTTAGTAACATACACACTTCTGGTAGGCAAGAGTATGGTAAGCTTAACGTCAATTATGCCAAAACAAACTAACAATAATGTTATAAATTAAACTAAAACGCAGGAAAGGTGTGAAAATAACGTGGAAAATAATAAATAATGGCTTGCCAGTGGTTCCATTGTTATCATTTGTAGTTTAAAAGAAATTAAATAATTTTATATTGATTTATATGGCGAAAAAATGTATTGATGCCAAGATGAATTATAATTTAAATTTACAATTTCAACGTTTAAAGTTTTTGGTAATATAATTAAAAAATTATTGTTACTAGGACACATTGTTATTGTGTACTACCTTTTAGCGAGCGAAACGAGAAGTGGTTTGCAGAGCAAACCTATGAGGATTGCGTAGCAATTCTTCGGGGGTTGGCGGAGCGTTAGCGGAGCAGGGGGCGGAGCTTCCTAGTATAAAGTAAACCATGCTACAAAAAAAACATAGACACGGTTCCGGAATTTTGCAAGCATATTTAAAAGATTCCAAACTATAATTTTAACAAATAAAAAAAATATCGAGAATTTTACAACTTTTTGGGTATTGCGTCCCCTTAAAGTTCAAAAACCATTTTATTGTTTATTGATACCATACATAATTACATTTACGTAGAAAACAATATATTTTATATAATTTTACACTTTATTATATTAAATTTCCATGCTCGTTTCTCCACAGGAATCCGTCATTAACATAACCTCTCAGGACTTCAATATTTCAAACTAGAATCAATACAGATTCCCGTCGACAAAAGGTTAAAAATAAAACACTACCCATAACAGTAATGTCGTGCTCTAAAGGTGAAAGCCTTTGGCCATTAGCTGATCCTGTGAAAATGGGTGCACTCAAGTTCAAATTCAGCTTTTTGATAAAGCTTCGCATACAAGTGAAATATATGCGTTGGGGGGGTAATCCAGCATTTCAACTAATGTTACAGTAGGTGTGCTGAATTTAAATATGGCATGATGAATGTCTTGTCATTTTCGTGAGTGTAGCATAAAAGTGCCAAGGCATTTTTCATGTCATAGTGTTAAAGCATTCACCCGCTTAGCTACTTGGACTGTCATAATGTGTAATTTTTTCTCAGAATAGAGGGTAATTGTAAGGAATGACATGGACCTTCATATCCGTTTCATTGATTTGTGGAAGGGTTTTTATAAAAATTCATCTGGTAGCCCTTGCAGTAATTTGATTATGAATTGGTTATGTAGATTTCCCAGATTACAGGTCGGATTTTTTTACATGAATGCGTCTTTCATTTCCTTATCCTTTTAACATCACGTGTAATCAGCCTATGGGGATAAATTAAATACCATCGTGTAGAAGAAAAAAATTCGAACAAGCAGATTATTAGCCCATTCCGCCCTCTAACAATTATACTACACAAGAGGGGATGGGAAATTTTTATCAACTGCAGTATACGATTCAGCCCCAAAACCTCACATGGAATCCTTCTTTAGGGATACATGACAAATCATCGTGTAGAGAAAAGTAAGCTGCGTCGATCAGGATTATTATTACCCATTTCGCCTTTTGACCTTTATACCACGTGGGGGGAATGTCGCATTTAGCAGTGTCGCTTTCGCGTACATAACTCCACGTAGAATCAGCCTATATGAATAAATGACAAACCATCGTGCAGAAGAACGTGGGAAAAAACAGGTTGTTTATTAACTTATTCCCCTTCTGACCTTTGCATGTGAGGGGGGGGGGGATGTCGCATTTGGCATTTCACTACAGAGCACATAACTAATCATGAAATCATCATATGGGGAAATGAAATACTATCGTGTATAGGAAAGTGGGGCGCGTCGACCAGGTCGTATGTTAACCCATGATCCCCTCTAATCTTTGAGCCGCGTGAAGTGTAGTATCGCCCTTGACAGAATAATGTACTATAGTTCTATAATTCTACGGGGAATCAGTCTTTGGGGATAAATGACATCATCATGTAGAGAAAGGTATGCCGCGTCAACCAGGTTGGCCATTTATCCCCACCTTTGTACCCCGTTGGGCTCAAAAGTATTCACGAATCAAACTTTGCGGTAAAGTGCTGCCTGTACCTATCCGATTTTTTTCAAAAGTATTGTCCCCAAATTTAAATCAAATGCAATTCAATAATAAAACTCGCATGTGTTTGTGCTCGTATTATATTCGTAACTATCCATAAACATAAAATTTTATTTTAAAGTACATTTGCTTAATCTAGTTTGTTTAAGTAGATATTTCCGATTTTATATGATTGATTACTATTTTGTATGACACGAACTACTACAGTGTTTTTTCCTATAATTTTAACTGTCAATTCTTTCTACAAAAGCGGATTTTTCTTAATAAATATATGTTTGGATTTGGATTCAGTTTTTAAATTTTTTTCGTAATAATATATTGTCGTTTAATGATTTTATAAACAGAGATCAGTGCTATGTAATATGAATTTTATAACTATATTTTTAAATGCCACAGGGATTTGTTTAATGGAAGTTACTAGTTAAAAATATTGCTGTAGAATTATTATTTTATCATTTCATTTCTGTATATAAAAAATGTAAACTTCCGAAATTATCTAAAAAAAATTTAAGGAATCAGGAAATTTTATTAAAACTTTTGTCTTAGTTAAAAACGACTTAAGAAAGCTTACTTTTTATTCATTTTAATGGGATAATCCTAAAAATATGCATAAATTAAAAATAATTTGGATCCATAGTAAAGAAAAATGTAGATTTGTATTGCATGTAATTTGAAGTGTTTTTAGGATAACTTGCATTTCAGTTACATTTCTTTTGTATTCTATATTGAATATTTCCCAGTTCAAATTTCTGCACAATACTTATTGCAAGCTACAAAAATAAAAAAAAATAATCGCATGTGGTCTAAACTTTTACTGCTTTAACTGACATTGAACAGTGATTTTATTTTTTGAAGCGTTTTAATCTGTTAATGTTACTCTTCGAGGGACCATTTTTCATCCTTGATCGAATGATCATTTTTTAACCGACTTAAAAGCGAGCCAACCAAATTCTGAAATCGAGAGAGGTTATGAATCCAAATGAGAGAGGTTATGAATTCCTTTTCATTTTTTTTATAAATGTTCGCGCAAGATTTTTATTCCAATTCAGATAATTTGAATTTTTTTTTTAATTTAAATGTATCGTTGCTTTTGGATATGAACATTTTTCTAAAATATATACTATACACTTTTTCTTAAACAAAAAATCACCTTTTTCTGAATCTATATGTAAAATTAAGTTATTCTTTGAGGAAAGTTGGGAATTATTTTTTGCTTTTACTCAATTCAAAAAGATAAAAAAAAAATTAAAATTCGTTCAGGCAAGAAAAATACTATCTTCCATCATTAAAACATTGGATCCAGACAAAAAGATGAAATTTCGTCCCATAAAATTCCTCTGCATTTTTCATTTATCAGTGAAAGTCTCCAAGGTAAATTTTTTATGTGTTTTCCTGCAGAAATAAAGCACACGGACATCATCCAACAACTCGAAGGTTGCCTCTGCGAATTTCATCACAACCGAAACGTTCAAGACTGATGACCTCCGCCGAAGCTGTACTTTCCCTGCCCAAGCACATGGCCAGATTTTTTTTGCCTTCTTATTTCTCTGAAGGTCGCGGACTGCAACTCAGGATTGTCGAACCTAGTGGCCCCTCACATTTCCCGAGGGGGCAGATACTCCATTCCGCCATTTTCTTTATTTTCTTTCCTTTCTGGATGTTGCCCAACAGGACAGTGAACCAGCCATCCTCAGCCAGAACGATGGGAACGGGTCCGATCCGATCCGAGATCTGGGATTCGAAATGGGGCTGGAATTCCCTGGGTGCCCCTGTATGATTATTTCGAAGAATAATGTGGGGCATAATAGTGGCTGGATTAATTCCCCCCATTGGCTTTAAGGCGCCGGTGTCCTAAATAGCTTGGTGCAGGTGTGTCGCTGAAGATGGATGTTACCATCCGGCAAATACTGCGGTTACCTTTGACCTTGAATTCGTCATAGAAGAAATGGCGTGAGGAATAGTAATATCAATCTCTTTTGGGAAACCTGTTTAGTAAAGACAAGCTTGAGAATGTTGTTATTGGGAATAAATAGCAATTTTCAAGTAGACAAAGAGAAGTGCGTACTTTTGTTGCGACAATGTTAACTAACCTAATCCGAAAATGAAAAGCAGTAAAAATGTTTCTCTTCTCCGGTAGGGGGAGCTAGTAGGAGCAGATCGATACAACTATTTTATTGTGGAAAAATATTAATTTAAGGAACCGTATAAATTAATAACAAAACTAAAATTTAAATATAAAAATATTTTAATGATATTTTTGATAATTAATACCATAGTTATCAGCTTCATGAAAAAAAAAAGATACACTTTTTTGAACTGTTGTGAAAAACACTTTTTTGAACTGTTGTGAAAAACACTTTTTTGAACTGTTGTGAAAAACACTTTTTTGAACTGTTGTGAAAAACACTTCTTTGAACTGTTGTGAAAAACACTTTTATTTTCATGAAGCTGATAATTATGGTATTAATTATCAAAAATATCATAAATGTATTTTTATATTAAAATTTTAGTTTTGTTATTAATTTATACGGTTATCTTAAATTAATATTTTCCCAAAACACAATAGTTGTATCAATCTGCCCCTGATACGGGGTACATTGGTACAGGGCCATGGTTCATTGATTTATCACTGGAATTTTATTTGTAAAGCGTTTCTATTAAGGTTTTGTGTGTAGCATTTATAAAGAGGCACTTTGCCAAACCAATTTTTATTGACAACTTTGGCACGAAATGCCTATTGTTTCCATTTCAAACGATCAAGTATCGATTACACATAAACAATGCTGTATATTAAACCAATGAGAGACGCATAATGGATAACGCACCTGACGATATTTTGGCAATGGTTTATAACTTATACTGAACTATTACTAAACATACAAAGTAATAAAAAATTTTGAAATAGCGATTGGTCAAATTAGCGAAATAACTAATCACAAAATGGTGATTATGGATTATTTGGATTTTTACATGCTTGTAGAATATATTAAGGTATTACTTTAGCATGCGTGTAGAACATATTATGCGAGTATTGCAGTATTACGATTGTTTGACAATTTCATCTAAAATCGTATTTAGCGACATTAATTTTGACGACTTGGCGGACAGCTCCCTTATACTTTACTTTACCCATTTATCATACATATGAAGAATTGTAAGAAATGCAAATTCTTTAAACTAAGCGAATGCACTAGAAATATATGCTATTATTTTACTTTTAAGATTTAATCCAAAATATTATCATAATATTTTATTTTTGAGATTTAGGATTTACTAAAACTAACCCAAATCCAACAAATAAAAACTGTATTAAGATTGATTAAATATTCCTCATATCTAAAGAACTTGTAAAATATTTTATTAAATTGCTAATTCCTATATTGATTCAAAAGATGTATGTAGATATCAGAATTTAATGTTCAAACATAACGTATAAAATTAATTCCTACTTTACATATATACCCATTAATTCCAATTGATGAGACATTTTCTTCTTTCACCACAATAATTCCAAATTTTATAGAATATCATTTAATTCAGACAGACATATTTATAATTTTTTTTAAAAGATATATTTCTTCTATGAAGAACATTAAAATTACTATTTTATCGTTTAGTTGGCCTCATTTTGTATAAAAAAATGTAATTGTATTCTAATGCATATTGACGCTTGGTGATAAAACTATTTGTTATCCAACAGCGAATTTCAACATTTAAAAAATAGACTATCAACAAACTTACGGAATAGTACCTTCTAACATTA
The DNA here is from genome assembly GCA_963932185.1 of Troglohyphantes excavatus. Lineage (NCBI taxonomy): Eukaryota > Metazoa > Arthropoda > Arachnida > Araneae > Linyphiidae > Troglohyphantes > Troglohyphantes excavatus. Next base: position 9,875,597 of record OZ010667.1, read on the forward strand.
CTCTTAAGAAAACAAAATTATTCATAATCACTGAAAATAATTTTAAATATAAGCATACGACTAAATAAGAATGATTATATATTTAGTGCATTGTTATACACTGATTGGTATTGGTTACATTATATTATGCGCTTCAATTAAAACCACCTTTATTTTTAACCGACTGCCCAGCCCGCCCACCAAAACTCCAAAATTAAACCGCCAGAAACTATAAATTGAAACTGCCAACGCGCGCCAAGTCGAAAGGTTATCAATTCGTCTGTTATGCATTTTTTTATGTATGTTCGCGCGGGATTTCGGTTCAACTTCAGATAATTGGAATTATTTTTATCAAACATATTAATGTCAAGAAACTCATATTACAGTATAGAACTTTTTTGTTGTTACTAGTCCTATGCTGGCAAGCGGCAGCTACACAGCTTCCATGACATCTAGACAGGTTTAACACCCTAAAAAAATCGAGAGCATGCAAAGGAACCGTCTCAAAGAATTCCCTGGAGAGTCGAAGAATATATAGGAGTATAGATCTTTAAATAAAGGTTAATAATTTTAAGAATACACGTAATAAAAATCAAAGCTAATAGAAATCTTGATAACTATGGGGTTACACGCCAAATATATGTTTACAATATAGTCATTATAATACAAATTGTCTGTCCGCCATCTTTATTTAAATGTTTTAGACCTAAATAGATCTTTCCATTTATTTTGACTGGATTTTCCAGCTCCATTCTTCTTCTTGTTTTAGAAAATTGGTTCGTAAGTCACAGCTGTCATCTTCAGCATCAAGTTCTTCACCTTATACGTATTTTCGATGTGGTGATGTTTCAGGATATTATCTCGAACATTTGTTTGGGAAAAAGTAAAGGTTAGGGGGCCACTCCGCCAAGGTGTCAAAAATAAATCGCCAAATATGATTTCAATTCAAATTGGAAACCATGCCCAATATTTGCGTAATGTGTATTACAACGCAAAGTGTCTCTTATTGGTTCATCTACAGCAATTAGTTCCGCGTACTTGTGACATCACATATGCATGCGAAAATATTTGCATAATATATTTTACGTGCAAGTGCAAATATTTACAATATGAAATTAACGCTCGTGCGTTAATTGGAAACGAAATTTTCATGCATTAGTTTTGGTCGCCATTTTGTTGGTAGTTTGTTTCATAATTTGATCTTTTATAACTAGTTTTTTCTTTTCTTTTTTTATTAACAAATATTTAAATTGCGTTTTCGCTGGCTTTCCTTATTGTGTGATAATTTAGGAAAAGTTGAAAGGGGATTGAATAAACGCTTTTATGTCTTCTTTTTTTTTTGTTTTTGGTTGAAGATTATAAGAAAGATAATTTACTGGATGCGATTAAAAGGTTTATATTTCCTGAAACTACGATAACTTTAGATTGTTGGGGGTACTTAGTGTTATTTGGATGAAAATGGCTACCCTACAACTAGAGCATATACGAATGCTATTGAAGGCACTTAGAGCACCAAAAAAGAGATTTTAATAAAACAGGGCACCAACATTTATAGAGGTGTTTTTTATGCCTACTAGGACATGGGGTGGCGGATGTATGACGAAACCTACAAGACCATGTTTAGATCGTTTATAAAATCAATTACGAAAATGTGTTTCCTGTTTAAAGAGTTCAGTGCGTTTCCCGTAAATTAACGTTCCACCAAAATTTTCCAAACAACTTTTATCAGCCAATTACAGGGAGCATAAGTAAAAACATCGCCGAAATGACGCCATGTAGAATTTTCATTGCGTGTCTTGCATTGGTTTAAATTGCAATAAGTTGCTCCTCCCACTTATATAAGTCACATTTAAATCTCGGTGATGGCAATGGTAGCCATGGATCTTCCACGCCAAGATTGTTTACAAAAATTGATTTGGCACAGAGTGGCCTTCTTGTTCTTTACTTTTACTCCTATGCTCCATACCCGGATTATTTTCAATGCTCCGACTGCTTCCAGATATGCTTGATTGATATCCATCTGGCCTGTTGAAGACCAGCTACTTCCTATGTTAATTTTATTAGTCGATGCAGACATTTTTAAATTTCATATTCTAGAATTAACGAAGAATGTGTAGTACCGATTCCACGAAGACTGTGTAGTAACGATTCAATCGAAGACTTTGTGACAAATTATTTCAGTTAAATTAATCAAAATAGCATATTTTTCAAAATAATCTCAATAAATTTATATGGATTACTCAAACTTTTAAACTCATTAAAACATTGTAATAATCACTTAAGCTAGGTACTGCACAGATTTTTGAAATATATGAAATGAGTGAAAATTTCTTTTTGGTTCATAATCTAGTCCAAGTTGGCTGCAAGTTTGGGAACAACTGTAGTATTAAACATTTGGCGCGTATTTTTTTGTTGGCGACGATTTTGTTGTATTCTTCCGCTCCATTCAAAATTGCCATTAAAAATAGAAACGGTTATGCAGCACGATGACGTCATAGGGTTGCCAGATTGAAATTTACCACAAAAATTGCAAAATACCAACAATGGAATGCGGGGTTGCCATACTATAAATTTATCGCCCTATAAAACACGCCAAACGGAACTCGTGCCAAATGTCCCATACTACATCTGTACCCAAGTTTGATATTTTCGCTCTTAAATAAGTGTGAATATTTAGTAAGTTACGATATTTGTTTTCCATGTTACATTACGTAGAAACTTGATTATTCCAATCTACAAGTTATGCAAAGAGGGATCAAATACAATTAAAGCTTCCTTCCCCACTTGCTTTTGTCACTTTAGACAATTTACCTGTCTGGGTACCTTTGAATTCATCAAGAATGACATTTTAAGCAAATTTTAAAAAATCTATAATCATTGAAAATATTAATAAATCCAAACGATTTTAAGAGAAATAAATTTGAATATTAGGCATTTGGTTGTCGCTAGCTTTTTTCTAAAGCATTAACTTATATTATGCTTCATGTTAATAGTGCTAATTTTCCCATGATATTTTAAATATATAAGTACGTTATGTAATATACTACCACAAGTGCACTGTGCTGACGAATTAACATTCATCATATAAATATAACATTCAAAATTAAAAGCTCAAGAACAAGTATACAATATTTTAGCTGCTATCAACAGAAATAAAAAAAATTGCAACTTAAAACTTTCACGTTTTCAAATAAATAGCGTGATTGTAAACAAAATACAGAATGCTCAAAAGAGTTGAGTTGTAATATACTTCTGTACAGTATAAATATTAATTCTGTCCTGAAAAATGTCTTTTAAACTTGTTATTTATTAAAAAAAAAATTAAAAAGAACGTAGCAGACGATCAAATAAAAGCATAACTAAATGTGAGTTTTATAAAATTACACATAACTTCGTTAAAAATTTAAATACCGGAAAACGTTTTGATTTATATTAAGGACAACTATCAGGTGTATCCCATAGAGTAATGATACAAATAGAGGAATAAAAATGCTGATTTCCGTGTGTCCATCATTGAAACCACGTGATATGTGGAAATGCCAATTCATTCATGCTCCAATATTACTTGGCAGGCCTTGGCGACTTTAAGAACTAAACGAGATCGAAGTATTGTAATATGGTTTTGTGTTTAATTTTGCATTTAAATATAGTTTTTTTTTTGAACGAGTGGCACAATTTAAGGGAGTTTAATATTAAGGAGATTTTTCTTATTTTGCAGTTTTGAAATAATTGCATGACGTTTTTATGTAAAAAATTTACCATAAGCGAAGTTCTTTCAATTGTTATTTTATATACTTCAATAAGAAAATATAAACAATAAAACCTGAGAGATATAAAGAGTTTCGCTTCATCGAGTATTGAACACTAATAAAATATTTTCGTTTCGTTAATGAAGAGGCAATATTTAGCGCATATTGTTTGAAAATAAGTAAATACGTACATATATGTTAAAAAGTTGAATACGGACAGAACTCCTTATCACCAAAAGAGAAGAAAGTGCGCCGAATTTGAAACTTCTGCAGATGTTTGAACGCCAAATGTGGCAGCGCTATAACCACGTGATTTGAGTTTTTCTTTTCAATGTTGACACCGCGGCCTTACGAGAGTGTGGTATTGAAGGCGCTCTCTATTTAATATTACAACTCTCTGGTTATCCGATGTAATAATAATTTTTTCGGGTATTTTTTAAAAATGTAAGGGTACCTAGACCATTTTTTGGGAAACACTGCTCTACACAACAAAATCGAATACGACATTTTAGTCTACATCTTCCTTAGCAAGATAATTCCAAAACGAACGTTTCAAAAGCCAGAAGCCATAAAAGAAAAGATTCGGTTGTAATTTCATTTTATGGTTGAGCTCACTAGAAAGATTAAAAGGAAGTTTAAATCCTGACCGTTAAATCTATAACCATTCCCTGCGGCGAAGGTCAACTTTATTTCACAAAGAAGACAACCTTCTGAAATATAAGTGCAGCAGCATCGGTGAAACAATCTGTAGTGGTTTTTATTTCTGTCTCGGGCTGTGTAAAACTTGTTGAAATTTCGTGAAAGTGTAGATTCTTTTTTCGTTTTCTCCTTTGTTTACGTACTTTTCAGTGGAACGTGTCGAAATTGTGTATAGTCAAAAAAACTCTCGCACGGAAGTTTTCGGGCAGAACTTTTGTTGGGTTACCTCTGGGGAAATCGTTTCGCGAAATATATTTTACTCATAATTTCACAAACGAGGAAATATACCTGTATTGTCAATTAAAATAACAAATTGGAATGGTTTCCGCTCCCGAAATATTAAATCTTTACTGTCTAAATTTTTATTCTACGCCTTTACAATTTTATACGAATTCTTTCACCAGAAATGTTTCGACATTTCCCCATTTTTTTTTAATTACTGTTTTTATTTTTTCTCGAAAAATTGTTTAATTATAATTCGTTTAATAATTTCTTAAGTTATTATCTTTAGTCCAAAATTAATATTTGAATTACTTTTAAATTATTTTAAAATTATTTTTATAGTTATTATTAATATACATTTTGACTGCTCCTAACAATACGTTTTCATAATTTTACAAATGAGTAAATATACCTGTCAAAGTACTGTTTGGAATGATTTTCGCTCCCAAAATATTAAATCTTAAATGTCTAAGTTTTTATTCTACGCCTCTACAATTTTATGCGAATTCTTTCACTGAAAATGTTTTGACATTTCCAAATTTTCTTTAATTACTGTTTAAATTTTTTCTTAAAATATCGTATAATAATAATTCGTTTTATAATTTCTTAAGTTATTATATTTATTCTAAAACTAATATTTCAATTGCTCTTATATTATTTTTATAATTATTATTAATATATCATTTTGTCTGCACCTAACAATATATTTTCATACTTTTACAAACGAGGAAATATACCTATATTGTCAATTAAAATAACAAAGTATTTTTGGAATTATTTCCGCTCCCAATTAATATTAACTGTTTACATTTATATTCTATACTTCTACAATTTAATACGAATTCTTTCACCAGAAATGTTTCGACATTCATAATTTTCTTTAATTACTATTTCTTCCTGAAATATTGTTTAATTATAATTCGTTTTATAATTTCTTAACTTATTTTTATTCTAAAATTAATTTTTGAATTACGCTTAAATTATTTTTATTCTAAAATTAATTTTTGAATTACCCTTAAATTATTTTTTATTATGGTTTTAACGGATCCTAATAGTATGTGCAAAATAGCATGAATAAATTCAAGTAAAAAACACAAGTTTACAGTCGATATAAATAATATAATTTTCTTTTAAAAAAGGAAAACCGTCTTTCAGTAAAAAGTAAAAATTAATTTTATGGACGAATTAAATTTTTTTCATTTAATATCAATTTTATACTCATTATAACTATTTGAAGTTGGTACCAATTTACAAAAATCATTCATAAATTTGGCACCGATTTCAAAAAGATTTAATATAAGTATAAAATTGCTATTAAATGATTCAAATTGTTCAACTCATTTATAAAATTTTAAAAAAAAAATTACTTTTTAGCACATTTTAATGTTATTTTTCTTTTTTAAAAGACTGAAGAGCACGCCAACCCAAAACTCCAAAACAAACCGCCAGAAACTTAAATTTAAAACCGCCAAATCGCGCGCCAAGTCGAGAGGATATCAATTCGACTGTTATGTAATTTAAAAAAATATTTTTTTTATTTATATTTATTTATTTTATTTTAAACACATTAGTTGAAATTTAAAAAAAAAATCTACTACTACCACTACCGTAAATTTAAATATTATTATTTAAATCAAGTAAATCCATTTTTTTCCCGTATGTCCCTCCCTCCGAGTTTCCCTCCGACGGAAGAGCGCGCCAACCAAAATTCGAAAATAAAACAGTCAGAAACTTAAATTTAAAACCGCCAAATCGCGCGCCAAGTCGAGAGGTTATCAATTAGACAGTTATGTATTTTTTTTAAATATATTTTTATATATATTTATTTTATTTTATTTTAAACAGATTAGGTGAAATTAAAACAAAATCTACCACTACCGTAAATTTTAATATTATTATTTATAAATCAAGTAAATCAATTTTTTCCCGTATGTCTTCCAAAAGCAATAAAATTAAAAAATATTTTTTACTTTTTAGCACATTTTTCTTCAAGTTGGTTTCTATTTTTAACCGACTGAAGAGCGCGCCAACCAAAACTCCAAAATAAAACCGCCAGAAACTTAAATTTAAAACCGCCAAATCGCGCGCCAAGTCGAGAGGTTATCAATTCGACTGTTATGTATTTTTAAAAAATATTTTTTTTTATTTATATTTATTTATTTTATTTTAAACACATTAGTTGAAATTTAAAAAAAATATATACCACTACCGTAAATTTAAATATTATTATTTAAATCAAGTAAATCCATTTTTTTCCCGTATGTCTTCCAAAAGCAATAAACATCAATTATTGATTTGATGCGTGCTCCTTGTTAAGTTCACAGAGTATGACTTCGATTTCGGAACACGTTATGCTCTTGGAGCATGTAATGGTGTAATGGCGCCTCGTTTCAAACAACAATAGTGGATTGTTACGAATGACTGGCCATTGCTTGTTTGAGAATAAAAAAAAACCTTGTATTATATTAGCCTGTCGACAGAGATCCGATCAGGCGTTTCAAAAAGATTAAAATATTTTAAATTTCCGCATTTCATTTGTTTTTAAATCTCGTATGATTAATTTAAACTCGATAAATAATGGAATTAATTGGATAATTGCGATAGGGCTAATATCGTAATCAGTCTTACTCGCTGTTTATATATTTCTAATTATGTTGCAAAACTTTGTAATTTGGATTTTGGGGATATATTAGGCAAAATTCATTTAATTTCTATTACTGCTATGATAATAAGGTAATCTGATTTAAGTTTTTATAAATGTATACAGCTTTTTAAATGTACAATTATAAAAAAAATTACAGTAAATATAAATATTGATGGCTAAAGTAATTAAAAGCGCAATTGTATTTAAGGTGTCATGAATTAAAAAAAAATATATCTGTAGATGCGAAAGTGTTAATTGCATAAGTGTCTTCTATAAATAGTATTTGGCTCTTTTTTTTACTTGTATGAATGTGTGTGAATGTGTATGTGTTCCCGGGTCTTTCCTTCGAGATTGACCCCGAACCGTCGCCAATAGCCCACTGTGCAGCTCTAGTGCGACGTTAATTAACAAAACCAAACCAAACTCAATCAAACCATGAATTTAAATTTTTTTTTAAATCATTTGGTTTGGTTTGTTTAAATAACGTCGTTAACAAAACCAAACCTTCGAGATGGGCGCCTAACCGTCGCCAATAGCCCACTGTGCAGTTCTATGGCGATGTTAATAAACCAAACTTCCTTTTGTTGAATTAACGCTCCGTTAGACCTACACAATGGGCAATTCGCGGCGGTTCAGAATTTCTCCATACGAAAAGATCCGGAAACACTCTGCATCGTTATTTTAAACAACGGTCAGGTAACGTGGACAAAAGTTGAGCTGGCACCCCACTCTCCGAACTTCCACAGCATGACTGAAGTATAGTATCAGCATCGTATTCAATTTTGATTTATTGTTGAAATGTGAAAGTTGTATGTGCTATAAATAATTAATAATGTTGTCTTAAGTTGTTATTGAGATGATAAAAGCAAAATGGTTTTCCTACCCTCTTTCAAAAATAAAATACCTTCCTGTTGTTTGCAATTCTGATCTGATTTTCATATTTGTTTACTGATTTTTCCTTATCTAAAAATTTTAATCTTACCACCCGATTACTATGACGTTTTAAGGAAAAATTAATTGCAGTTTTGTATCAAGGGATACGGAAAACAAAAGTATGTTAAAACAAGTTAAGGCTGTAATGATGCATTATTTGATTAAGGTTGTAATGAAACAATAAGAAGTATTTTTATTCAATAATATTTTGATAAAAATATTTCAATCAAACCTTGTAATATACATTTACGGTAAACTTATAAGAGTTATTATTGAGTGAAAGCAAAATGTACATTTTCAAACTATTGTGGTATAATACATTATACACATTTTTATTTAATATTTTATTATGTATTAATAAGTAAATTAGATTTTTGCATGCAAGCTTTTTAATAATTTTATAAAAGAAAAGGTTGAATACAAAAAAAAATCTAACTTTAAAATCTGAATGGTCACTTTGCAACTAATCTGTCCTACAAATGTTAATTTTTTTAAAACAAATTTTACCTTTCAAATTAACATTTCTTTAAATTTCAGAAATTCGTAATTAAAATTCATAAAATTATTGTTTTCTAAATAAATTTTAAATTACACTTAAAAGCAAAATATTAAAAATGAGCGTAAATCAAGAATAGTAATTGAATGTAAAGTTGGTTGCTTTGCAGAAAATACTGCAGATCGCTAGTTGTAATTCTTTAGACCTTCATTACAACGACCTTTTTTTAAACGTATGACTTCCTTAAAAGGTCCACCATTTAATGTCGCAATCTAATTTAGAATGCAGTATTTATGTGTTAGTTACATCTATCTTTTCGCCATAGCGACCAATCTCATATTAGTCCATGAAGGTTCGTTATATTGAGGATCTACTTTATTAAACTCATGAACGGCAGTTGGATATAATTTATACAAAATAATTTAAACTCTCCGATAAATAAGCATTACCATATAAAGACATTTTAATTTCATGTATGCAATATATGCAAAAAAATAATAACAAAAACGACCTATTTTCTCGCAAACTAATATTTCTCTACTTATTTTTATATTTTAAAATACACTCCTCATATATAAAAACAGATACAAAGTATCCAATAAAACCTATAAGCTCTTCTCTGCATATCGAATATCAACAATTATTATACTTTTACTGTATCGTCGTCTATATTATCAACCCAAATCCCTATCGAATACAGATAATTCGGTTCCCCAAAGCGAGAGTTCGTCGCCATGGCAACAGGTGCAACTTCGTGCGAAATAAAAGTTCGAGAAACACAGATACGGAAGGGAAAAAAACTCAATAGTACCTAAAAAAACAACGGGCTTTCCTCTCAAAATACACCATTTTCATATGACTCACCTTTTCTATCGATCGCACACCTGGCGACCACTTAGAATAATATCCTTGACTGTTATATTGCATGGACAGCAAAGTCGACACGAATGCTACAGGACCTGCTAAATCCAGAATGGTTGCTGTGCAAAGGGCTATAAGTGAAATACGACTCCATTTTAGTAACTTGAGGCTCTTCAAGATGTGTTTTTGAGTATTAGTTTATTTAACAGTTAATTAAACCGATGTGTTAGTGTTCAATTTTAAACTAATTTTTTATTCATGATAGTAAATCAAATGTCGTTTCTAACGTTAAGGGGAAAAATGCGTTGTCAAAAATGTCAGATTAAATATACAAGGGAATTATTGCGTATTGCGTAGATGGCTCAGAACTCAATTTATATTTAGGCGGAAAAACTGTTTATCATGAAATTGAAGTTGGTTTGTTTATTTGTGTCACACTTGTTCAAAATGAAAGCAAACAAGAAGCTATTTATATGTCCATATTTAATTTTACCACATATCATGACCATATTTGATTATTTTAATTAAAATTTTTTGTTTTATAATTTTTATTTTTATAAATATTATTATATTATTTAAGAAATACAAATACAATACAAAAAGGCGTATTTGTATTTCTCATTAGAGCAATGTTCTTAGGACGAGTATTTATCTTGTTATATTATTTAATCAGTAAATTTGAAGGTATCTTATACAATATTAATCAAATCACTCAAAAGTATGTGCTACCTTTTTTTTTTCAATTTTGCGATACAAAAAAATATTTATTTATATGTCTATATATCTATAACAATGAGTACACATAAGTATGAATGCCTATAATTAAGTGAATATATTTTTTAATATATAAATTCAAAATAATGCATATTACGTTAAGTTATTTTTTAACTGAAAAAAATAACAAGGATGCTTTAAAACAATATCAAGAACATTAAGAAAAACGTCAAATTTTATAGAACGCCGAAAGTTTGTATATTACAGAACGTTTTTTACAGATTTTTTTTAAGATCATTTTTAATTGAAAATAAAATACACCAATTAATACTCTGCACACAGATTCGTTAAATCAAAAAAAAATTACTTATTATTTCAATTTAGAAACAATTATTTCAACTTATGTCGCGCGTATATGAAGAGGCGTAATCTCTGTTTTTTTACAAGGTAAATTTTTGCCACTATCCGGAAACGAAAACAAGATATAGAGAAAGACAACCCTACTTTTTCCTGACTTTAACTGTTACGGGATTCGACCTTACGAACTATTTTATCCAAATAGTTCATGCCATACTGAAAGAAATAATAAAAAATGATAATAATGATTTCTTAACCCAATTTCTGCTACTCCAACAGCATCAATTGAAAGCTTTTTTTTAAATTGAGGTTAGGCATACGCTATTTCCTTGATATCTGAGATAAGTGACATACCAGTCGTACTGAAGAAAGTTGCTGTCTTCCAGGGTAAGACTTAAAAGACAACACTACAAATACATTTTTCATTGTTATTTGATAAATTATTTTTTGGAAAAAATCAGAGTTCGTTTCGTTTATAGAATCAAATGAATGAGTTTAAGGATAATTTTATACAGAAAAATTTACCAGGATATCATACACTTTAAAAAAAGTACTTAAAAATGACTACCTAAACATACTCGGTTTTCTTTGAGTATAATTGCATCGTCAATCAGCTATGACGTACTCGAATATAAGTAATCGTACTTTCTAAAAAATGAGCAGTGTGATTTAATATTGCTAATCTCGGCTTCTGTTCAAGCCATCTGAACAAAGAGACCTGACAAACTTAAAGTAGTTGTTCAGGAGATGGTTTTCCACATAATTTGATGTCAATTGTTTAAATGTAAACTGAGTTATAACAACTCAGTTATCTTACTTCCCATTCTGTCAGTGCACTTTTTTAACATTCCTTCTGCTTATAACGTTCTCACGTCACCCTGGTAGTACATCGGATAAGGCACTTGACTGCGGTGCTTTCAGATATGGGTTCGATTCACGGTAAGTCATGGTTTTAATTGTTAATAATTACTAACCTCAATTGATAATGTTAATAATAATTGATATATATATATATATATATATATATATATATATATATATATATATATATATATATATATATATATATATATATATATATATATATATATATATATATATATATATATATATATATATACATATATATATATATATATATATATATATATATATACATATATATATATATATATATATATATATATATATATATATATATATATATATATATATATATATATATATATATATATATATATATATATATATATATATATATATATATATATATATATATATATATATATATATATATATATATATATATATATATAATGATATGAAGGCAGCCTAGGCAAGCAGCAACTGTTCTTTTTATTAATTTTTACTCATTGTACTAATTTTGGAATACATGTCTTTTTCAAAAATGAAACTTATGTATTTGGAGCTATAATAAGCATCAAATGTATTAAAAAATGAGTGAATTTTACTTATTTTTTAATACCTATTTTTATCAGTGTAGATGCAAAACGGAATATTTACAAAATTTCGGAAATTAATATTTTAGAATCGTCAGCTACTTTGTAACTTTGGTTTAAATGTTTACCTTTTATTGAAGACAAAAAATAATTACTCCTTTATAAAGTCTCAAGAAAAAACTGCATGGCAGTAAAACTATTTATAACGTCGGACGGTTTTTCATGATTTTTGTTAAATAGTTAAAAATAAGTATAACCAATTTTGTATCTGATCTATTAACCACTAATAAACAAATGCAATTAGTAAGACAAAGTTTTGATTTCTTTTTTTCTTTATAAAGAAGTATGTGAATTAAAAAATATCTATTACTTTTGTGTTTCATATTGCTTGTAAAAATTACTTTTTTCATTTATTCTATGTATACGCATATTTTTTTCGTTGGTCTTTATTTGCAAATCACAGAGGACAACAAATGCGTTTAGTAGGTTCTAGACTTCTAGGGTTACTTACAGCTTCTAGGGTTACTTACAGCTTCTAGGGTTCTTCTTACAGCTTCTAGGGTTCTTCTTACAGCTTCTAGGGTTCTTCTAAGGTTCACTTACAGCTTGTTCAATTATTTTAATACAAAAGGAATATATTTTTTAAATATTAATATATATATATATATATATTTTTTTGCATAAACAATTACTGATAAACTTTTTTTTTTTACAAAATTTCAATGATTATCTCATTTTTAAAAATATGTTTTGCATTTGTTTTGATTTGCATGCACGCCCATAATATAAAAGCACACATACACATCATTACGATCTTTCATTTCTGAATTTATTAACAAATTTACTCAATGCAAGACATTCGAATTCAAGAACGGAATTTTCCTTTAAATTCACAATATTCGCTTTGTGTCAACTTGTAATTAAATAACTGACTTGTATTTTATTTCTCTGAGTTTCTGAGAGCACTTGAAATAAACCTTGACAAATATTTTATGATTGAAAAAAATTACGATCAAATACTCTTTTCACTTCAGTTCATCATATTTTTTTTCCGGAAGGAAAAAAAAAAAAAAAAAAAAAAAAAAAACTGAATCGCAGTTTGAATCCTCTTATCTCAATCCGAAATCTCTCTTCAAATTTCATTACAATAAATTATCCCCAACTGACACATTAATATAATACCGAGAGTCACATCTGGACGAAAAAAAAACTGAACTGAATCAATATTGTCAATCCAATACCTGAATCACGAATAAAATTGACTGAGATGAAGCACGCCTAATCCATATTCTAAAACAATCACGTATTGGATCAGATTCATAAGATCCTTCGAAAAGTAACACAGTAGCCAATAGACGCTTTCGTCTGTCGGATCTAGTTCTGTTTGAAGTTCAAAATCATTAGATCATCTATCTAGCGTATAGTGATTTGTACTTCCTTCAAATTTCTACGTGTTTTAAATACAAAACATAATGGAATTTTGCTTCAGGTGCCTTTGCACTTGGATTCTAATTGCTCGTTTTGTAATGCTCGAAAAGTTATAAATGTCTTTGAAGTTGTTAGCACCAATAACCATCAGATTCGCTCTAACACCTGTTTTAGGCTTTAGGGTATAGTTATCACCCTTTCCGTAACATTCCTCAAGGAATCATTCAAGATTTTAGAGCTTTAAGAGAATGTTTCGTTGTTAAAAATAGGTATTCAAAAATAAGTAAAATGTACTAATTTTTTAATACGTTCGGGGCTTACCCAGCAAAAGAAGTCGGCATAAAACCCTTATCAAAATTTTGAAATTGAAGGTTTTATGCAGGAAAACTGCTGTTTTTTTAAAGATATATAAAATTAAAGGTTTTTGTTTCAATATCCTTCATAAAACCTTCATAAAAACCTGCAAACTATTTTTTAAAAAACACTAAAAATCATATAATCTATATATTACTAATTCCTAAAAACACATTAAAGTAGTAGGTTTAAAAATACTCTGAAGTAATTTTGGAGCATTGTTTTCGAATATATGTGAACTTATATCAATTTAAACTTGACCAAAAATGAAAAAGTCATCACTGAGAAAAATTAGTTCATAGTTACGTATTCAAGCAATCTTGTACCAAAGTAATTAATCGTACTAAACGGATAAACCTAATCTTGGTGTTGTTTGATTAAAGATAAAATTAATTATCTTTTAAAGCAATAAAATATTTTTGATGATAATGTGTCCCCTACCCCATAAATTCCAAATTACTTAGGGAACAGTCTTTTTATAAGAAAAAGTCACCCATGTAATATTCAAAATTGTAGTTTATAAAAACAACCTGACTTACTACTATAATTGCTAACCTCTATAATTGATTAATCTTTATAATTTTAGTGCCGTTCTATCCAAAATAAAATGAACTATTTTTTAAAAGCAATAGAATATTTTTGATGATAATATGTCTCATATCCCCACAAATTCCAAATAACTTAGGGAATAGAGTCTTTAAAAAAAAAATGTAATTCATGTAATATACCAGATTGCAGTTTATAAAAACCACCTGACTTACTTCTATAATTTCTAACCTCTATAATTTCTAACCTCTATAATTCACTAATCTTTATAATTTTAGTGTCGTTCTATTCAAAATAAAATGAACTATTTTTTAAAAGCGATAAAATATTTGTGATGATAATGTGTCCAATAGCCCCTTAAATTCCAAATTACTTGATTTCAGTTTATAAAACAGCCTGACTTACTTTCAATAGATCAACAGTTGTACAAATTTATTCGATACATTATGCATTTATTTCGAAATTTAATCTAAAGCCTATGTAGAGATGCATGTCGATCTATTTATTTAGGAATAAGCGGATTTTAATTCACCAAGAATAGTCGACATTTTATAAAAATGCAAATCGAATATGATTATCTGAGAGATTTCTGATTCATATTTGTTTCAAGAGGTAAGTGGTTTGCTATACAAAGAAAACTTCTTATTTTAGAATTGCAAAACTCTATTAATTAAAAAAAATCCTTGTAAAATATTTTATTTGTTTATTCCTGTTAAACGATTATATTGTTTGGAAACAAAATAAAAACATTATAAAAGTAAACATATAAACATTATATTCGTTCAAACTGGTTCAGATATATTAAAAAAATAGATTTAATTATACCAGGTGTACTAAAAAAAATTGAGATTTTAGCGTACTAAAACAACTTACTAAACTTTCAAAATTTCACAAAAGAAATAATTACTTCTTATTTTAATGATATAAACTAGGATTTGTAACATACACCATTGATGATCTGTTCTCTAAATCGGTTATTTCTTATCGGTTATATCACTTTTATAAATTTGGCGATTGTTAACTTATAATTCCAATGCATTTTTTTTAAATAAAGCATTAATAATTTTATAAATATAATTTTTATATTTTACCTGAATGCATTTGCTAAAAAAAATTTAAGTAAATTATTTTAGGGAATTAAAAAAAGATGTACATTGCATAGGAAATTAAATCTCTATCGTTGGAAAAATATGACTTTGGCACTGAAAAGATTGCATTTAAGCGCCTTTTTAAACATGATATTTGTAAAAACATAACATTTAAATTTGTATTTAATGACACTGATTCTTTTTACCTACCCAAGGAGAAGTACGCAAGGATATCTAATTACGAATTCCATCAAATTTTCTCTACATATAGTTCGTGTTTTTAATTTAAGAATTTTGAATTATCCTTAAATTGTAGAAGATAACAAAATATTATTTATTATAATTTGAGTTTAAAAAAAATCATTGTGGAATGTTGGAACGCATGTCATAAAAATAAAATATATAAAAAATATGGTTTATTTTTTTATACAAATCTACAGTTTTATTTCTAGTTTGATGACATTGTGTACACTTGACCGTCAAAACCCGAAGAAAGTCACTGCCTAAATGAGATTTCAAAAAACCATTCTATGTTCCATCCCACCCCTTAAAGCACAATTATTTACTCTAAAACCTCCAGATGGCGCCACAGTGAAGAAATCGGCCAACACTGCGTAAAGCCCGGACAACTAAGGGCACTTCAACTAGATTATATTGAATAATGCCAGGTTGAGTTATTTGAGATTTACGATATTGTTAAACTACGCAACATAAAATAGCTGCTGAACAAAAACAATTCTATAGCTATGGAAAGTAAAAAAATTCATGTAAGTAGAAAAGTAAAAAAAAAATTGTTTTAAGAAGATAGGCATTTACAAGTTTTTATTAAAGATTTACGAAACAACTTCCCAGCAAAAAAAGTCAGCATTAAACCTTCATCAAAATTGTCAATTTGAAGGTTTTTTGAAAGTTTTATAAAGCATATTTAAACAAAAAAACTGCAGTTTTTTTTAAGTTTTTAATTTTCCTGCATAAAACCTTTAATATATCTGCATTTTCTCTTCATGATTAAAAATTGAAGGTTTTTTGCAGGTTTTTATGAAGGTTTTTTGCAGGTTTTTATGAAGGTTTTTTGCAGTTTTTATGAAGGACATTGAAACAAAAACCTTTAATTTTATAGATCTTCAAAAAAACTGCAGTTTTCCTGCATAAAACCTTCAATTTCAAAATTTTAATGAAGGTTTTATGCTGACTTTTTTTACTGGGTTATTTTATACAAAACAAAAAAAATCTAGCCAAACAATTAGCATAGCAATATATCAATTGAACAACACATTGTACTTCATATGTCTAATACTTGCCAACGAAACCGATTTCAGTCCATTGTAAATTATTGTGACTTCAAAATAAACAACGTATAATTATTTCTCAGAGCTTTTTCCGTTTATATTAACTTTTAATTGGTTTATCCCTATAACTATTTTTGTCCTTTCTAGAGAGCAACGTAATAACATTTTTATATAAAGGATTTAATTTTGAGTTTAACCACTTTTAAAGTTTAACACATAAAACGAAGCTTACAATAGCTCTGTGCAATTAAAAAAAATTGTGGTAAGAATTACGTGGGAAATAATTTTGCCTTTGAATGCATGTAACATATTCAATACAGTTGCATTGACAAATTAATTCATGTAAATTATTATTTAATATATTAACTACGGTATTTGATCTTTAATATATGCAATCTTTAGAAAAATTCTTTCCAAGGTTACAATCCATTACTCTTAATGAGTAATCTAACTATAATTAATATGCAATTTTTCCTCTAATTTTTTTTAATCTTCGAGCAGTAAGAAAATTTTCTATATCAACAAAACCATTATAATTATTTAATTGATATTTTGCCGCACCAACAACGTTATATGTAAGGAATATAATTTCCTTGTCCTTTTGTATATTTTAATGAAAGTTAATTTATATGTTATTATGCAAATTAAAGGTAACCGCAGTTTCAGGTTTTTCAAGAATATAGTGTAATTGTTTGACTTGTGTTCGAAATTTACTGTGTATACCTGAAATAATGATATGCTGATGCTTCAAAGTGAAATACAATACATAAATGTATAGATTGCTGACACATACAAACGCATACGGACACATTTTATAAAGATTTGGAAATGAACTTATTTACTAGAATTTTTAAGTGATTAAAATTGCAATAAATAGCTATAAAATTTGTAATAAGGAAAAATTTATTTAAATTACGATTTATACAAATTCAACTATTATGTTGGACCATTTCTAAAAGATATTGTTAAGGACATAATGAATTGTTTTTATAAAATATTTTATTAAATAAGTATATATCAATTAAAATTAATTTAACTACAATATTTTGACACTTGCAGAAACTCATATTTCATAACAAGGTAAAATTAATAAAAGTATCTCTTTAAATATGTCATTAATAGTCTTAAATTTGTTTTAATAATAAACTTTTAAAAACTTAAAGTATAAAAACGCTATTAGATTACTCAATTTTAAAATACAAATAATAATTATACTAAATAATTACCTTTTTATTTGAAGAAACAACATTAAAATGTCTATTCCTAGCAAAACATGTTCAAATAAAAGCTTTATCCAAGTTATGAAATTAAAGGTTTATACAGGAAAACTGTAGTTTTTTTTTTTTTAAAGTTCTATTAAAACTTAATTAGAAAAATACAGTTAATGACGGTTTTGTGCCAATAAAATATAAAATCTGCAAAATACATTCAAAAACCTACAAAAGACCTTTATTTTGAAACGCTGAAGATATTGAAGGTTTTATGCAGAAAAATAAATGAAAATCTTATAAAAATCTGCAGTTTTTGATTCAAATTCTTTTATAAAATCTTCAAAACACCTTCAATTTCATAACTTTGATGAATTTTGTTTTTCTCTGGGTTTTTAATAAATATTACAATATAACAAAAATACTTTAACATATTATTTAACATTTTTGTTTTGTTACAATATACTTAATTAACAATAAATATTAGTAAAATAGCTTAAATATATTTTTGACATGACATAAATAAATGAAAAATCAGTAAAATACTACTAATATTCATAATTTTCTTTAAAAAAAATTTACAAGTGCGAAACCAAACAAAAAATGCTTATTGAAGTACCGAGTAACAATGAAACTTATTGTATTCTAATGAAAAATCGTCCTTGTCATTACTGTGTTTTCCATGCATTCAAAAATTCTTAAAATGTTCCTATTCTGATATTTATAACTAGTCTTGTTCGAAAGTAATAATTAGTGAAAATCAATAAAATATTTTATAGCATACATATCTCCTTTGTATAACAGAAACACGTTAACTCCGTGATACATTATCCCCGCTCGTGTAAAAAAGAAAAAGTAATCACCCATATTCGCTTCAGGACTCCACCGAGAACAAGTTTAAAGTTCGAAGCAGTTTTCTGCTACACTTACGGTCCTCCATGACCATGATGAGAAAAAAATAGCCCTGTTGGTCCTCGTCAATAAAACCTGCACGTACGTGGAAGCACCGGAAAGGCCCTCAGGACACATTTCTTGCTACCTGTTCCTTGTTTTTTGGAGGTAATGTTTCGGCCGCTATTTTTTCAGTCGAAGGTTCAAACATCACGTGTGTTAAATGTGAAGATTCTTCAATGATATATCAAATCATATTCTAAAATTGAATCTGTGAGAAGAAGAACAGTACAAGTCCATAGAAGTTCTGTTGAACTAATAACGTTCTTCTTCTTACTTATTCAATTAAAGGTTCCAAATATTTTACGAATGCGATAGTAAAGAACGATGAATGCCCATATAGCTTCATTGACATAAAACTAATCTGTGAGAAGATGAACAGTACAAGTATTGAAGTCCCGTTAGACTAGTACTGTTCTTCTTCTCACTGATTCAATTCAAAGTTACAAATAATATTTTATGAATGCGAAAGTAAATAAAGTTTACAGCTCATCTAGAGTTATTGGTATAAACTGAATCTGTGAGAAGAAGAATAGTACCAGTCCATTTAAGACCCATCAGACCAGTACTGTTCTTCTTACTGATTTAATTTAAAGTTCCAAATACTATTTTATGAATAAAACAATAAAGAACGATGGTAGCTCATTTAGGGTAATTGTGTATAAAACGAATCTGTGAAAAGAAGAACAGTGCACGTCCATTGAAATCCCGTTGGACTAGTACTGTTCTTCTTCTCACTGATTAAATTTAAAGTTCCAAATACTATTTTATGTATGCGAAAGTAAAGAACGATGACACCTCATTCAGAGTTATTGGTATAAACCGAATCTGTGAGAAGACGAATAGTACCAGTCCATTTAAGACCCATTAGACCAGAACTGTTCTTCTCACTGATTCAATTAAAGTTCCAAATACTGTTTTATGAATGAAACAATAAAGAACGATGATAACCCATCTAGAGTAATTGGGTATAAAACGAATCTGTGAGAAGATGAACAGTACAGGTATTGAAGACCCGTTAGATTAGTACTGTTCTTCTCACTGATTCAATTTAAAGTTCCAAATACTATTTTATGAATGAAAATGCGAAGAACGATTACAGTCCATCTAGAGTTATTAGGCATAAAACGAAATAAAAGACATACACAACATTTATAGAGATAATATACAGTATCATAAACACACATAGCATTATGATATTTTGATGTTTTTCTAAGTTATAACAAATCTATTATCTTACTTCCCATTCTTTTGGTACACATTTTTTTTAAACATTTATTTTGTTTATAACTTCTTCACGTCGCATTGGTAGTTTAACAGATAAGGCACTGGACTGCGGTGCCTGAGGATATGGGTTTGATTCCCGGGAAGTCTTAGTTATAATTGATATTTATTGAAAGTGTTTAATAAAGGCATCCTATGTAAGCAAACATCTACTCTTTTTATTCATTTTTCAGTACATGTTTCTTTTTTCAAAATTAAAACGTATGTATTCGGAGTCAAGATGAGCATCCAATATACTCAAAAATGAGTACATTTTGCTTATTTGAGTACCTATTTTTAACAGTAAAGCCATGAAACTATCATTAAAATTTTCAACTTAGTTTGAATAGGGTATAACTATAAAACCCAAACGACGGTATATATTTCGGCGCAAATAAATTGGAAAAAAGAGACTAAATATAGTTTTAAAAAGTTAAGGCTTTTCTTCATCAGGGCAATTAAATAAAATGGTATCCAATCAAAGAACCAACCAACGGCAGACGAAGTCTAAAAGCGAAGGTGTTGAAATGATGCAAAAAGAAGGAATTAACTGATTTGGAACAGTTTTCAAGAATTTTGTAAGCTTGTATGAAATCCACTAGTTAAACAGATAAAACTTTATCTTAATGTGTTCACATTTATATTGGAACTTTAAAAATATGCTTTGCACAGATTATACATAACCTTGGAATCCTATTCCTCGCAAATTTAATGCAACATCTGTGATCAGATTATTACAAAGGATTAGTAACCCAAATTAAAAATAATTCCCTTAATATAAAAAAAATTCCAGTTCCACTCTATATCTTACTGCATTCTGTTCAAACAAAAAAAATCCAGATAGGCGTAAAAAGTTGTATTTGCGTTAGTTGTTGAAGATGAAGATGGATATGATTCATATTGTAAAAATACCTTGCAGACTATCCTTTCTAACTTTGATTTTTAATTTTTTTTAATTTAACGTTGAGTGATTATAAAAATTGCTCAATATCTAGATAGAAGATTTGTTAATGCGTTAATAATATATTTCATGTCTATGAATGTAATAATCGGTGTGGTAAGAAAAAAATCAATAAAAATTTAAATAGTTATGTCGTCGGCTTAAGTTAAATAGTTATATCGTCAGCTATACACGCATCGCCACGACATCCTAACTATCGGGACAACCACCAACGATCCCGCCAGTTGGATTGTGTGTAGGCAGTTGTGTGTCGTTCCGACGGTCAAGTATTTTGGTCTAGCAAACCATCCTACTTCCAACCTCCTTTATTTCTACAGGGGCCGGATACCCCAGGGGATAAAGCCGTCACCTGGGAATCGAAGGGTTCCCGGTTCGATCCTGTGCGACGGATTTGACTAAGAAAAGTAAAAAAAGTAGCGGTACAAAATACTAGGAATGTCGTCCAGAACATCGACAAAAGCTATAGGGAGGCCAAAGTGAGGCCAACATGTATGGCCTCAAACACTGGTTTACTATGTCAAATATTCATGAATTTTTTCAATTTTATTTATAGAAATATCCTGGACTTCATGAAGTAACACATTTACTATTATTTCCAAATCACAAGTCAATCGCAAACGTTTTTTTATTCATAAATTTTGAAAGGAAGTCACGTGTATGGTGCCATGAAAAGTCTCTCTTTGGATCGCAAAACACATACTTCCTCTGCGTATAAAAATGCTGAAAATGTATGTAAGTACTATTCATCCTCAAGATGTGCACCAGAGGCTCAAAGAACATCTTCTTGCCTTTGTGGCTTAGTCGATAGCGCGCTGACTAAGGAATTTTTTTTTTAAAAATGTATATGCCTTAACATAATCTCCAGCAACGTAGGAGAAAGCAGCTATTATTTTATATTATAAAGAATAGCTATTATAATATACAATAATAGGGGCAAGCAGATATTATTGTAAATAAAAAGAGACCCCACTGATAAACCTATCCACACACTTGCAGTTTCATTTTGATAACGTTTTCCCAATTGTAAGTATACAATAAAAGAACACTTGTTTTGTGATAAGTATATCTTCAGAGGCACTACTCCAAGTCTTATGACATTTTGAAGCATCGGGCAATTCGACTGATTGTGTATTTTAAATGCGTATTATTGTAATGATTAACTAATCTACATACAGTTATCTCTAAATAGCAAAACTTAAGATGCCTCAAAATATTGACTGTCATCTTGAAATGATGTTTATGTTATCTTTTATCGATAATAAATGATGATACCGACTGATCAGTGCACAAAGGTGTTAAGTACGTTTTTCCCGAATTTTAGGATAAGAGAATATTTGTATCTTCAAATACTACGTTAATAGTAACTAATTGTGGTCAATGATATTAATTATTTAAGTTATTAATAATTTTAGGAAATATTAATTGAAAACGCTCTAGTATTCAAATTTATACAGGAAGGACAAATAACACTGCAGTTTTCTTGCATCGTATATAATACAAAAGTACAACTTTCCTTTATATCTCTACTAGCTGAAATACCCGTTCTACGCACGGGAAGGAAATAAATTACAAAATTGATACAGATACAATATTTATAGCGAAATAAACAATATTCTTAATTTGTCACCCATGAGGGGACACCACAGTATTAAAAGTAATAATTTGAAACGAAATTTTATTGGCAAGGTCCTGCAAGAACTGGAAAGATTGCTAATATGAAGTTGTCTACACAATAACGTGGATATATATGCATTACTCCCGTTGATCACCATCCATATTTTAACCTTTAGTAACATCCCAAAGATTTAAACGGGAAGAACTCTTATAAATGTTAATAAAAATTATCTGAAAAAGTTTTATTAGACACCTATGTCAACATTTGTCGTTAAGTTTCACAAATTGGTGAAAATATAAGAAGAAAAAAAAACGAAAAAGAATTTTAAAAAGCTCATTTGCCAAATTCAAGATATTCATATTTTTTCTTTTGTACGGTAAACCTTATCAATATGAGAGGAGGGATCGTTCCCCAGCACTTTTTTTAGATTTTGTCCCCGCACTTTTTAAATATTTAACTTTTTTAAATAAAAAATAAATCATAATTTTTTACTTCATTGAACTTCAAATCAATTTTTTTAAAAAAAATCGTATCAATCCCCTACCCACTACTACAGAAGATTTACGCAAACCCAATCCCCCTCTGACACTTGTACCACGTGGGGGCAGAGTCTATAACAACAGTTTTCGATTCCGCCACATAACTACTCGTATAGGCATACCTTCATATAAAGAAAGGTAGGCCGCATCGATCAAGCCGATTACTAACCCATTCCGCCGCTGACCGTGAAGGGAATGTCGCCCTTAACTGCAGGCTATTTCGTTCACATTACTCCCAGGGGAATCGTGTTATGGGCTATAAATGACCAACGATGGTATAGGAAAGTGAGTCGCGTCGATCAGGTCGTTTGTTAACCCATTTTACCCTCTGATCTTTATACCGCATGAAGGAAAATGTCACCCTTGGTGACAGGCAGTATACACTTCCACTCCAATAATTCTATGGAAAATCAGCCTTCGTGGATAAATGACATAACATGGAGTAGAGGAAGGTAGGCCACGTCAATCAGATTGACCATTTATACACTCTCCCTCTGACCTTCCTGCCACGTGGGGTCCAAAATATTCATGAACCAATTATTGCGGTACAGAGTGGCTTCTACCTACCAGATAGATTATTTTTCTATGCAAGATATAAGTAACAACTCTGTCAAAATTCATCTTCCTGGGTATACAGAAAGTTAGAAAATTAGTGATGAGTCAGTGGATAAGTGGCAAGGATTTTTACTTTTGGCAGTTAGAGTTTGAATTTTTGAAAATGAACATCCTTTCTTAGTGAGCAATTTTGGCTTAAAATGCCATGTTCCATGCCAAATATAATTTTCATTGTTGTTGTAGTACGGAATATCCCAGTATCCAATCATATTTTCACCATTTTGACATTTGATAATTTTTTGACATTAATTTCGCCATTTTTATATTATTTTTACAAATATGATCATATTTTAGTTCATTTGGCAATATTTGATTCATTTGGCGAAATTTTTTATTCATTCGGTGAAATTTTAATTTATTTGGCGATATTTTTATTAACTTGGCGTAGGTTTTATTTATTTGGCGATATTTAGTCATCAGCCAATCAGAATGCTCCTGATTACATAATATTATAATTTTCCATTGTTTCAATTTTATATTTTACATTGTTACATGTTCTCCATGTTAATCCTATGGGAAGGTTTCTAAAAAATCGTTATTTTGGCATTTCGAGTTCGAATTTTTAAAAATCCTTTCGTAGTGCATCTCTACGGCCAAAGATGAATCTGTGCTCCAAATTTCAGCACTCTAGGTCTTTTAGATCTGTAGATACCCAAACTAACGTCGCTACAAACATCAAAAAAGGGGTTTTACAACCCCTTAAATACGTCCGATTTGAACAAAAATAGCTTACTTTTCCTATTTAAGGTATAAGGAACAAATTTGCCAAATTTCATCTTCATAGGTATACGGGAAGTTGGAGAATTAGTGGTGAGTGAATGAGTGGGGATTTCGCATTTATATATATAGATATGCATTGCTGGTTCTTGCACCATTCGATAGAGGATTTTTCTTTATAGTAATCAGTGAAAAAGAATAAATCAGATAAAAGTGGAGCTGTCTGGTTCTTGCACCCTCGTTTTCAATTATTATATTACACTCCTTATAATAACACATCAAACTTTTAAATAGATGTCCAGAATTTTTTTTAAATGGCTGTAGTGAAAAATCCTTTACCACACTGCAAATAAATAGTACTTAAAAATGAGTGTATGAACATACTCGTTTTTCTTTGAGTACAATTTGCATCGTAAATGAGGGATGACGTACTCAAATTAAAGCAACCGTAATTTTGAAAAAGTTGGCTGTGTGATTTGATATTTCTCATATCAACTTCTGTTCAAGCCATTTTAACAAAGCGAACTGGAACTCTTAAAATATTTATTCAGATGATGGTTTTCCACATTCTTTGATATCGATTGCTTAAATGGAAACTGAGTTATTACAACTCAATTATCTTACTTCCCATTCTTTTGGGGCACCTTTTTAACATTTCTTCTGTTTATAACTTCTTCACGTCACTTTGGTAGTACAACTGATAACGCACTAGACGACCGTGCCTGAGTATATGATTTCGATTCATCGTAAGTGTTGGTTGCAATTGTTGATATTTATTGAAAGTGATTTATGAAGACATCCTATGTAGGCAAGCATCAACTACTCTTTTTATTTATTTATATTTACTCATATTTAAGTACATGTCTTTTTCAAAAATGAAACTTATTTATTCGGAGCTAAAATAAGCATCGAATGTACTCAGAAATTAGTACATTTTGTTTATTTTTGAATACCTATTTTTGACAGTCCACTTGTCTTCGCCTCAGAGTAATTGTAAGACATCTAAAAAAAACGAAAATGTGTTTTCGGTCTTGCTTATATTACCAAATGTGCTTTTATTTAGTGGAACACTCAGATATTTTTATGTCTTCTCTGAAATCCCTGAACTACAGCCTTAGATAGTCAGCATTGAAAAAACCAGAATATTTTAAAATCAATTTTATAGTCAACTCTGTTTTTGTTGATATCCTACTGTTGCTCTGAAGCGACAAAGCATCAATTTCATGCATTTAAATTTGTTCATGGTTTGTAAGATTGTTTTTATATGAAGATTGCTATATTTATTAATGTATACAACTAAATGAATGCGTATTATTGTAATCATTTACTAATCTTCATACAGTTACTTAGAAATAGGAAAGATTTTAAGATGCAACAAAATATTTACTTTCACAACTTTTTTCATGCGGGCTCCTTTAAAGAAAAGTTGCCCTGCCTGTTGTTTAATTCGGGAGAAGAAAATGGCGCTTTGGGTGGCAGGGAAAAGAGTTCTCAGAAAACTGTAGAAGAACGACTTGCCTTCCAATAAGAGGCGTGTAACTGTCTGACGGACGGGTCGTTAACAGTTCTTCCTTAACACTAATCGTACCACGCGCGGTCAAATGACAGTTTTTGAAATTTCGTTTAGAATTTCTTGTATACAACGTTACTGTATCGCCATGTAACTTAGTGACTTTTCCTATAATATAGATACAACCCATTTTTCAATATTCACAGCTTTCTTTATAGTTACTTTCCTAAAACAAGTTATAGCATGTCTAGTCTACCACGAACGGTCATTTGACCATTTGAACAATTCATGTTATTTACAACTATATTCTTCGGAAAGCGCACTCCTGAAATTGCTTTACGAGTCCACAATGTAATTGTGGATCTACAGTGTTGTGGCGATCCAGCCATCTGGCCACCAAGCGTCCTGCGGACCAATCAGGCAACGCTGTACAGACCGCGTCGGCCCAACCAGGCGGCACGGGTGCCTATCGACTCACGGCAGGCTGACGGCAACGGAAAATGTGCAATACAAAACACTGTAATTTGTAAAAAATGTGCTGAAAATGCATAAATGTAAATAAAACTTTTCTAAATAGAAAAAAATATTTTATTTACTATCCAATTGGCTAAAATCTCTTTCTATATTAAGATACATATTTTTTTCTGAAACGATCATTTGACCGTTTACGGTAGAATTAGGTATACATGAAATGTCGGTAGGATTAGTGTTAACCCAGCAAAAAATGTCAGCATGAAACCTTCATCAAAATTGTCAAATTCAAGGTATTTTGAAGGTTTTATAAAGGATATTGAAACAAAAAACTGCAGTTTTTTTGATGTTTTTAATTTTCCTGCATAAAACCTTTAAAATATCTGCATTTTCTCTTCATGATTAAAAATTGAAGGCTTTTTGCAGGTTTTTATGAAGTTTTTTTTGCAGTTTTTATGAAAGACATTGAAACAAAAACTTTTAATTTTATAGATCTTCAAAAAAACTGCAGTTTTTCTGCATAAAACCTTCAATTTCAAAATTTTGATGAAGGTATTATGCTGACTTTTTTTGCTGGGAAAGCAGGTAAGATCACTTGAGGGGTGGAAAAACTTAAAATCCCAGCAGGAAATCTATGGAAACCATTGGTCAAGCGTCACATGTCCGAAACCATGTAATTACCTGTTCTGACGCAAACAGCATACTACAGATTCTCACGTGTTTTAAATTCCAATGTGGTCAAAATTGTCCCAAGTCCCTTGATAGACTAGTAAAATCACACATGGGACACATATGGGCTGGGACACATGTTGTCCCAGCGCCCACATGTTATCCCAGCCCACACGTAATGTTTATATTTACCTTTTTCGATAATGAATGACGGTATCAATGTCTTAGTACACAAATTTGCTTGGTATATGTTTCGTTAATTTTAGGTCATCATGTTTTATTCTTAATTAAGGTAATAAAAATAAAATCATTAAAATATTAATAAAAAATGTACAAATCATATGTAATTATTTCCTGGGAAATGTAATAAAAAACTAAGATTCATTTAAAAGAGCTCGGACCATGCAAATGTGCAGGAAACCCTAAATTTCTGTAAACTATATCGTTGCCTCAGAGCAACAGTAAGACATCTAAAAAAAAAAAAAAAAAAAAATGAGTTTTCGGTTTTGCTAATATTACCAAATGTGCCTTTTTTTAGTTGAACACTCGGACATTTGTATGTCTTCTTTGAAATCCCTGAACTACAGCTTTAGATATTCAGCATTGAAAAAACAGCAAATTTTAAAAATAATTTTATAGGCTCTGTTTTTGCGTATATCTTTATCCTACTGTTGCACTAAGGCGACGATATTTTAACTATTGTCGTTTTTTTAAAAATATTTATCTATTAAACAGGCTTTTGTCGCTTTTTTGATTTTATTTTGGTTAAGAGTTGGATTCTGCAGTCAGTTTTATTTATTTCTGTTATTTAATTCTGATTAAATAATATGAAGAAATGCTGATGATAATGTATCGAGGTTTATCGCAGATAAATTACTTGATAACTAATTCAGTTGTCCGTAGATGACGAATCTTTCATTGGAAATACAAGATGTAATCCCGCTAACTTTCGAACTATATTCTAACTATAGTCGTTTTTTTTAATATTTATCTATTAAACAGTCTTTGGTCGCTTTTTAATTTTATTTCGGTTAACAATTGGATTCTGCAGTCAATTTATTTCTATTATTTAATTATAATTAAATAATATAAAGAAATGCCGATGATAATGTATCGTTTATCACAGATAAATCACTTGATAACTAATTCAGTTGTCCGTATATGACGAATCTTTCATTGGAAATACAAGATGTAATCTCGCTAACTTTCGAAGTCCAGTCAGTTACCTCAAGAACATAAACGATGTATAATTATATGTCTTCCAAGAAATATATTTGCCAATTTTTAATTTGTTCCCATATTTTTATGTTGATAGTTAAGCGAAAGAATACTACAAATCATTTAAAGTTAATATAAAATAACTTATATAACGTTATTAATATGTAAAGACTTTACAGGTAAATTTTTTATATACAAAATATTAGAAAAGGCATGCTATGATATCTTAAATAAGTTTTATTGAAGTATATGTATTTTACGGCAAAGTTTCTTCGATATTTTCTTTGTAAACTCACAATTATAAAAATATTTATCTATGGTTCCGGATAGACCAAAGCCTTTCAAAATTTTCTTGACAGCCAATTTTCTTTACAGCCAAATCTAATTTAAGGTGATACTTAACAATTTCAATAGAGAAAACTGTTATTCATCATGTAATGCCAGACAAAATAATTTTAGTATACACAAATATAGAATATGCAAAATAGTGCTAATATCAACTTCTGTTCAAGCCATCTTAACAAACAAACCGGACAAACTTAATACAGTTTTTCAGAAGATGATTTTACACATCATTTGATTACAATTGCTTAAATGGAAACTGGGTTATTACAACTCAATGATCCATTCTTTTAGCACACCTTTTTTTTACATTTCTTCTGTTTATAACTTTTCAAGTCACCCTGGTAGTTTAAGGCCCTGGACTGAGGTCATGAGGATCTAGGTTTAATTATCAATAAGTATTTGGTTATAATTGTCTATATTTATTTAAAGTGATTTATGAAGGCAGTCTATGTAAGCCAGCATCTGCTCTTTTTATTCATTTTTACTCATTGTACTCATTTTTGAGTACATGTCTTTTTTTAATTGAAACCAACGTATTCCGAGCCATAATAAGCATCGAATGTACTCAAAAATGAGTACATTATTTTTGTCTTTGAGTACCTATTTTTAACAGTGCACACATACAGACAGCCCTAATGCTCTAAACCATTAACCAAAATAAATGTTTTTTTCTTGACATAAAGAAGAAAACTTCATCCACGAAGATAATTTCAAATTTGATAGTCAATAATATCTGTATAATTAGCAATTAGAATTATTTTAAAATGTTTGTATTATTTTACACTTATTCTTTTATAATACAGGTTGTAAATTTTAGATACACTTTTTCTATAAACTCTGATATATCAATCATCCACAAAAAAAATAGTAAATAATGTCACTTTTATTTGAATTCTACAAGATACAATAACAGTTACTTTAAGTAAGTTACTTAAGTACTTTATTAAGTCTAAATGAACACATTTATTTAGTATCTATGCATTTAGTAGCATGAATCCGAAAGAGTGGCATTGCATTTACACAAAATCTATATATAAACAAAATATATTAAAATAGCCACTATATTAAAAATTATAAACAAACCTCATCTAAATGATCACATGTTAGTAGCAGAAAGGCATACATATGCATTAAAAATAAGATAAATGTAAAAATGTAAAAAAAATAATAAAATACAACAAAACTAAAAAATACTTAAAAAGCTTAACAATAGCTTACAAATGACAAGCTTAACAATATGACATGTATACACTGAATTAATAAAAATAATACACATTTAAATAAATGGTTCAATAAATATTTATCATGATGTCTAAAAACTGAGAACATAGTTTCTCAACTGAAACAGTTCAATGGCACTTTCAACTTAAAACTTAGCCCATTCATTATTTTGTAAGATAGTTTAAGTCAAGTTCGTCTAACTCACCGATCGGTAATACAGCCGGGATGCAGGCAACAACCATTTTTTCCAAATACGGTTTATAAACTGGCCTACTTTTAGAAGATGCACAAGGATCCTTTCTTAAGACCGACATTTCGTATGTCACTTCATCGCACCCTACACGCTGTCCGCGGTAAATACTGGATCTCAGGTGGTCAGACAGTGGGTCGTATCTGCAGAACACATTCCGTACAACTTGTGGAATTCTGTCCGGATCAAAGTGGTAGGTCACTTTGTAAAGGCAACCGGAGACGGGCAAAACATCTGATGCGCCATTGCAGTCGGTTCCATTCGAAAGATCTGAAGAGTCGGATACTGTTGAAGATCGGAGAACTTGGAAATTAGCATCTGTTGAAGGGAGACCTTTTCCAGTACATCTCATTCCCAATTCATTCGTTGCTCCAGAATCGAACAGTGGAGCTCCTGACGTCAGCTGTGCTCCTAGCAGGATTAACAAAACTAAGATGGGATTCATTGTTATTGATTTGATGACTGAAAATCTTAATTGAGAATGTATAATAATTTTTTGCTTTTTATACCAGAAAACACAAGATAAGATTATATATCTGGTATTCCTGAATTACGTAAAAATAAACCCATCTCATCTTTAGTTTGAAACAAAGATATATATGAATGACAACTTTAAGAAGAAAGTAAACACTTGATTTCCCATTACTTACAGATAAAAAGACAGAAAAACACAGGCGATAACTTCCAATCAATATTTAATACACTACAACAGTAGGGAAAGATAAAGATTTATCATCCGAAAAAACCCTGTCAGTAGTACGTTAATTTTCCCCATTCATGAATATGAGGGAAAATTTTCTGAAACAGGATGACAACAGTGGGAATTTGTTGTATCAGGTGGCTTATTACCTTATCTTATGTTTTGTTGTATAAAAGTGGAAAATTATTATACATTCCAAAAAAATACTTAGAGTCATCAAACTAGTAGCAATGATTTCCATCTTATTTTTTCTGATCCTGTTAGGAAGACAGCTGATATCAGGAGCTCCAGCGTTCGATTCTGGAGCAACGAGTTTATTTGGTACAAGATGTACAGGAAAATACCTCGCTTCAACAGATGCTAATTTCCGAGTTCTCCAATCTTCAACACTGCCCGATTCTTCAGGTCTTTCCAGTGAGACCGACTGCGATGGCGCATCAGACATTTTGCCCGTCTCCGGTTGCCTTTACAATGTGACGTACCACTTTGATCCGGACAGAATTCCACAAGTTGTACGGAAGGTGTCCTGCAAATACGACCCACTATCTGGCCACCTGGGACCCAGTATTTACAGTGGACAGCGTGTAGGGTGTGATGAAGTGACATACGAAATGTCGGTCTTAAGAAAGGATCCTTGTGCATCTTCTAAAAGGAGGTCCGTTTATAAACCGTCTTTGGAAAAAATGGTTGTTGCCTGCATCCCGGCTGTATTACCGATCGGTGAGTTAGACGAACTTGACTTAAACTATCTTACGAAATAATGAATGGGCTAAGTTTTGAGCTGAAAGTGCCATGTGAACTGTTTTAGTTGAGAAACTCTGTTCCCAGTAGTTTGATATCATGATAAATATTTATTGAATCGTTTATTTAAAAATGTGTATTATTTTTATTAATTCAGTGTATACAAGTCATATTCGTAAGCATTCGATGTATTTATTAGTTTTGTGGTATTTTATTGCCTTTTTTTTAAAGTTGTATTTATTTTATTTTTAATGTACAGGTATGCGTTTTTACTACTAAAATGTGTTCATTTAGACTAGGTTGGTTTATAGTTATTAATACAGTGGCTATTTCAATTCATTTTGTTTAGATATACATATTGTGTAAATGCAATTCCACTTTTCTAAATCATGCTACTAAATACACTGGTACTAAATAAATGTGTTCATTTAGACGTTACAAGGTAACTGTAATTATATTTTGTAGAATTGAAATAAAAGTGACATTATTTGTTAAAAAGTGTTTTATGCATGAATGGCATATCAATGTATATGGAAAAGTATATCTATAATTTATGTTCTGATGTATGTCCTGCCATTTGTGATCATTGTAACTAATTTATTGAATTATTAATATAAATACCTATTTGTATATTTTTTTATTCATTCGGTATCACATTGGTAAGCATTTGATGTATGTAATTGTTTTGTATTTTATCACTTTGTTAATATTTATGCAATTAATTTTATTTTTAATGCGCACATAGTGTGATTTTTTGAATTTTATTATTACGTACTAAAATATATACATTTAGGCAATCTTAAGCTTTTGAATAATGTGGCAATTTTAAAATATTTTTGGTTACATATATTTGTTACCTTTCATTGCATATATTAAATGTGTGACATTTTATTACTTTATTAAGATTTTGCTGTTATCTTTTTACTGAACATGTATCCGCTTTTGCTACTAAAACGTTTTCGTTTAGACTAAAAATAAAATATGTTTGAAAATTTATGTATTTGTTTAGCTAAAGTGACTCTTTACAAATCAGTTGTGTAAAAAATCACTAACCCATTATCAGACAAAATAAATACACTTATATATATGTTTCACGAAATATTATCTTAATAACTTACACTCTCTACTATAATAAGTCAATATTCTTCAGATTGTTCATCTAAATATATCATACAAACTAAATTCCCTAAGTATTTAACCATTCAAACTACCTTACTAATCTTTTAGTTTTTTAGGATGCGCCAAACGGGAAAAACCTTGTTTTACTTAGAGCATGTAGTTAGTCTTCGTTATTTGCATTTGAATGAGATGTTTGTTGATATAAGAAAAGATAATGCTATTTTTTATAAAGTTTAATTAACACAAATATGCTAGATTTGTTTGACACATGTATACCATATAAAAGTTGAAAGCGGCATAATTAGGAAATAGAATAATTTAATTATAAAATAATGTAGACATAGGTAAAAAACTCTCAGCAGATTATCTTTAGCTTTATCCAGCATTAGCTTTATTTAGCATAAAAATGTATCCAAATGGTATATTTTTTTTAAATATCTTGTCCAAATATCTGTACTCGAACAAAAATTACCCTTGTACATTAAAAAATACATGCAAGTCGAACTAATAACATTCATTCTAGAGCTTAAAAATTGGTTAAACTGCTTTGATTAATGAATTTATGTGTACTATTGAGGAAGGCTTCCATAAAAAAAATATTCAAAGACGATTTTTAAAGACTCCCAACTTTCTAGATTTTTAGGTATTATTTATTTATGTGTATGTTAAATCCTATTAATATACCAAGTTTTACAATTGAAGACGCGAGTGGAAAATGCAGACAGCTCCACTTTTTTCAGATTTACATTTTTTTTGCGTATTCCTATAAAGAAATAACATTATCTTTCGATTGGCTGAAGAACCAGACAGCTGTAAGCAATGGCTATAGAGATATAAAGGAACTGTACTGTTGTCTCATACGATGCAAGAAAAGTTCAGCTCCAGGAGCTGTTTTGCTTTTGATCTGATAGTTCAACGTTTGGTCGCTAGGTTGGATCGCTTTCCGTGTTACAGCAGCCAGTCGTTTCCCAAACTCGTTTGTTGAAGGTGTGTTGTTTGTTGAACCAGCTACTAGTTGCACATCTGAAATTCCATTAAATGGGTTCAGAACTATAATATATTTATATGCAGTTTGTGGTTCGAAGTTTTTTATGGTTTTGAATAAATATCTACAAAGATTTTATTGGTAAACCAGGGCACAGAATTTCAGTGTTAGGTGTAAAAAACCAGACAGCTCCATTATTAATTTTCAATTAAAAAAAACATGAAAAAGTCTAAAAAAGTAAAACCAGTCTGTAATATCGGAAGGTATTTTTTATGTTTTATCCAAATTTAGTAATTTTAATAACGTTACATATTTTTAAAGTGTTTTTCATCTTGCCTGAATAATTTTGAAAACTGGAACTGTCTGGTTCTCCCATTGACGTCTTCAATTCTAGAACAATCGGAAATATCCTAAAGGTTTTCATGGTTAGTGAGTCACATACACGCATGCGCACATACACAAACATACAGACAGTTACTTATGGAGCACTGAGCTATAATATAAAGTATAATGCACACAATTCAGAAGAAAGGTTGAGAAAAGATTCGTCCTTGGCTGTGACGTATCACGTGACGTCACAGAAATGTTTAAATCTGGGTTTTTTCGGAGCCTTTTATCTTCATTTTTATGTAATTAAGTTTGAGGAAGCATTAAATATGTAACATTTAATGTACTTTTTGAAAAACAGAAATGCATTTTTAAATGTACGCAAACCTATGCGTAACCGTAAGGACTATTTTTTCTACCTTCGCTCAAAAAGGAGTAAAGTGATTGGTTATGCCTAGTCCTCGCTCCAGTACTTATAGTTGTATTATATTCTAGCTCAGTGTTATGGAGTGAGTAGCTCTCAAAACATTCATTTATATTAACTTTTCTCGGTGATAAAATGCGACAGAAACGAACTTATTCTAGCATATTAAAGCCTAAAGCCCAATAAAATATAATTTACTTATATCTGTGTATAGAATGTGATGATGGGATGTTTAAAAGTAACATCCCATTTACTTGGAAGAAATTTAAAGAAATATGAGTTCAAATCATATATCAAAAACGAGCTGTGTATTTAAAATCTTTAAAATAAATCCTATTTGAGATAACGATTAAAATATATTTGATAACGATTAAAATATATTTGATAACGATTAAAATATATTTGATAACGATTAAAATATATTTGATAACGATGAATAATCCAATTTTCATAAGTACTCTTAAAGGTTTTATCACTGAGCTAAAATAAATACTGGAGTAATGACTTAAATTATGAGAAAATGAGATTTACCGAGGGGCGCGGATGAATACTGTTTAGAAGACCAGGTTGTTATAACATTCTTCCGTGGCGTTTGCACCGTTAGTCGTGTTACGTTATACTTATTTAATATTAATATATATATATATTCTTTTTTATAAGTAAAAAAGCAAAAATGTGAAACATTTAATGTATTTTTAAAATCCAGAAATGTATTTTTAAAACTAGGATATCTACACATCATCCTATGCATAACACCATGTTAAAGGTTTATATTTTTCTACTTTGGTTCAAAAGAGTATCAAACGGTTGCGCACGCTTAGTGTTCCCTCCAGTTGTTATTTTGGCTCAGAGGTTTTTTTTGTAGATATTTTTTAAATGTACAATTAATAATTTAAATATTTTAAATACTAATGTAAAAGCTAAAAAGATCTTATGTAAAACTAATTTTTCACAATTACAAAGAAAGATTGAAATTTATTCCTGTTAGGGTGTTAAATGATAAAATTTTATTTAAAATTTCCAGTTTCAATATCGTAATGTCAATCAACTAAAGTTTGATTTAAAGTAAACACGCCATTGTAATAGGTAATTCGTAGGTAAAAAATTAAGGTAAGGGCTGTTTTTTTTTTCTTTGGCAATTACATCTCGAAAGGCTACCAATATAAAGTTTATGCAGCACAAGTACATTATTAATCATATCCAAACATAATTATTTCATAAACGTGACGGTGGCATGTGCTTAATAATATTTTTAATTACTCTAAACTGTTTGGCAATTTTTTATTTAAGCAGCCAAAATATGCGCGAGGCATTAAAATATTACTTTTTATCTGCCATTTTTTCGGTTTGCAATTTGAAGAATATTCTTATGGATACCAGTTGATACTTTACATCATTGATTTATAGGATAAGAGCCTAAGATTACTGGTTATAAAGAATACAATTTCCCATTTTCGAAAGTGATGAAGGAACTTTTGTCAGGAAATATTGTCGGAGGTTCCGTGGTCCAAGGTAAAATTTCGAAAATTTCAATTAACAACCTGTTTCAATTTTAAAACAATTTTCGAATTTTTGTAGTTATGAAATTTTGTTTTAAAGTTTTAATGTAGGTGAAAAAATGTAATCATAATAATATTGTATCGACTTAAAATCCTTAATTAAACCTTAGCCCTACAATTTTTGAATCGAAAAAAATAATTAAATTTTACAAAAACTAGTCTTATTTGGTGATAATTGTTAAAGATGACCATTGGCGATGAAAACTAATATTTCAGTTTATCCTATGTATTTTTGTGTTCTATATATATGTATTATTTTCGCTCATTTCTTTTGCTGTTTATTGACAATTTACAGTTCGGTGACGAAAATTCATAGAATTTTGTACGAGTATTTTTAAAATAAAAATGTTTAATTTTGCTGATATTTAAAAAAAAATTTAAATAGATTAAAATTTTTATTACCATAAACACAAGGTTTAGACGAACAAACATATTCTAAAACTTTTTGCGGCAGAATTTAGAAACAGAAACTAAAATGATGGCTTAAAAAAATCTAAGAATGATATTACTTTTCAGAATTTTTTTAAAAATTTAATATAGAGAATTTCTACCAACCTGACACATTTAAAATTAAAACTATCTGACGTGAACAATAAACCATACGCTTAAATATCAGAAAAGTAAAACTTTAATGAGCAAGTGAAAAAATATAATGTATAGTACATTTTTGGCAAGAAAACTTTTTTGTCGCCAATGGAAATTATAAATACTACGAATGAATAAAATAGACTAAGTCAAAAAATGTATTACTCTTATTAATTTCGGTGGGTTTAAACATTTATTAATAACATCATACAACAAAGATCGTGAAAATAAATACTGTTAATTAAAGCTAAATAAGCTTAACTATAAAAGGTTATATTTTCGTCTGAATTAAATTTGTGCAACAAACGATTATTTTTCATGTTAAACTTACAAACTTCAAACTCAATTATGCTTCTTTAATGGATAAAAAATGTCCTTCTAGCAGTATTTGTTATGCTTCTACAACTCACACAATGTTTCAGAAAGTGAAAAACATGTTTTCAACAAAATGGCATTCAATTGATTACATACAGTATCTTTTCGGAACAATTACCATACTTAACGTTAATTAAGTTACAACGACCTTAAACGCCCCTGAAAGTAAAATATACATAACTTCAGGTTAAGGTTTACAGCTTCCCATTACGCAAGCTTATATGGAGATATTATGGATCCCTAAATTAAAGCCTGCCTTATTTTTCGTGGCTTAAGCGGGCGGACAGAATGCCAAATAGAACAACCTTCAATCGGCCTTGCTTTTCGAACCTTAAGATGGGCCCTTGACCGGTTCAGTGAGTGCAAAAAAAAGAAGTAGAACGCCAAAAAACGAGAAAAAAAAATCACATACTCACTCAGCAGTCTGGGAATAAGTATATAACCATTGATTTTTAAATAAGGTTGGATCTAATAATTTGCGTGGAAGCTTTGTTTTGTTTGGGAATCGAAGGCCACTGTTTCATTTGCATGGTGTGGTTGGTTCGTATATTTAGTTTCGAACACTGTTAAAAATAGATAATGAAAAATAAGTAAATTGTACTAATTTTTTTAGTACATTTGATGCTTATCATACCTCTGAATACATAAGAAGTTTCATTTTTGAAAAAGACATGTACTCAAAAATGAGAACAAAGAATAAAAATGAATAAAATGAGCAGTTGCTTGCCTACATAGGCTGCCTTCATTAATCACTCCCAATAAATATCAACAATTACAACCAAGACCTAAAGGAATCGAAGCCAAGTCATCATGCACTGCAGCCCAGTGCCTTATCCGTTGTACTACCAATTATAACCAAATACTTATCGGTAATTGTACCTAGATCCTCAGGCACCGCAGTCCAGGGCCTTAAACTACCAGGGCGACATGAAGAAGTTATAAACAAAAGAAATTTTAAAAAGGTGTGCGAAAGGAATGGGAAGTAAGATAATTGAGTTGTAATAACTCGGTTTCCATTTAGGCGATCGACATCAAATAATCTGGAAACCATATTCTGAGCAACTATTTTAAGTTTGCCAGGTCGCTTTGTTAAGATGTCTTGAACAGAAGTTGAGATTAGCAATATTAAATTCCACTGCTCGTTTTTGGAGAAAGAACGATTACTTAAATTTGAGTACGTCATTGCTCATTTACGATGCAATTGTACTCAAAGAAAAACGAGTATGTCCATGTACTCATTTTTAAGTACCTTTTTTTCAATGTAGTTAAATTTTTTTAATTTGTATAAAAATACAGTTTTTCAATAGCAAATATAAACATATGTCAGGCTGGTTGCTAATAGGTATGATTTATATTGAATATCTTGTTCGTTGTATATTTTTAATTAACACAAATTGGACAGGTACAGAAAGCCCCTACTGTACCTTTAAATTTAGTTCGTGAATACTTTGTAAGTGCGCCTGCTCGGCCTGCTGATTCTTTGGACAACATTTTATCCCCCGCTTCAAAATAATATTTATAATATATTTAATAATAATAGTATTGCAAAATATTTCAAAAATTAAAATTCTTAAATATTTCCGGGGTTACGGTACCACTTAAACTTTTTTTTCACTTTAAACTTTTTTCAATCAAAATTTTAATATATGTAATATTTAAATTGACATAAGATTACACAAAAACATTTTCATTTGTTTGTAACTTTTTCCAAATTTAACTTTTTAATTATTAAAAACGTTTTGTAAAACGAGAAGGCTTTTTTTTTAAATATTTATATTTTTCTTTACATTTTTTTTCTCAGAACCTTTGAACTATAAGAATTGGCATTAAAATTTACATACTACATGATACATATTTGATTTCCATATAAATAGATAATCAATAACACAAAATTTTTCCTATAAACTCACTTTTTTTTACTCTAGTAATTCATTAAAACACTACTACTAATAGAGCTAATTCGTGTGCTAATTTACAATATACACATATTTTATAATATGTTTAAAAGTTATACATGTCATCATTAATAATAAAAAATATCTTAGCATTTTGAAAAACATAATATCAAGGAAAACTAAACAGCGAAAGCATACCGGTCATCCAGCATAAATCTAAAATAACTTATTAAAAAATAATAAAGATACATTTCTAGAATGAATTTTTCAAGGATATTTAGAAGATTCCAAAATATAATTTTAGCAAATAAAAAAATCCGGAATTTTACAATTTTTTGGGTATTGTGTCCCCTTAAAAACAAATAAGCATTTTAAAAATAAATATTTAATAAAAGCAAAGTTTTAAAAAATAGTAAAGTCTTTCAAATTAAATCATGAATTTGCTTCAGTAGGTTAAGAATGTGCAGCAGCCAAGCGCCAGTTCGTTTTCCAAATACATTTAACTACCACAAAACAATTCCTAACTTACAGGTTTTCATCATATTATCTTCATTATATATAATTTTACATTAATTGTAACTAAATTTATAAACTAACAACGAAAGATTTTAACCAACTAATGGTCTATACAGTCAAATTAAAGAAAAGAATATACGAAACAAAGCATATTATTGCTGAATATAATTAAAAGTACGAATTTTATGTTATTGAACAAGAAAATCGAAGCAGTAACTCAGAGCGTTCCTTATATCTAGACTGAATAAATTACTTACTGGTATGCCATGTTGAGAAATTGTGGTTTTATGAATAGCGAATATTTATTCTTCTATTATTTTCCATATAAATATAAGACAATTGTACCTAGCATATACATGTCTAAATAACATTTAGGCAAAACTTTAATCATATACCTCAACGGCAAAGATAGGACTTCATAAATTTAAACATTTTAAATTGAACTATATAACTTTTAAAAAGTCATTTAGTTTGAGTCTTGAATGAACAAATTTATTTGAATAACACAATATTTGGCATAATTAAAATCAAATGTCAATCTCTCATAGAAAACTGTAATGTTGTTTTCTGGATCTTAAATAAGTTCATAGTCAATGAAATCACTTTTTTACATTCCCCACAGCGATATAAAAAGCGATTTTATTCGGTAATTCTAGATGAACGGAATTTAAAAAAAAAAAATTAAGTGATTCATTGATCCGTTTTGATGGTTTGGTCTATCGTTTCTTTTGGACCACACATTGATAACTAGTTTAATTAAATTTAGAACATAACCGATATAATTATTAAAAATAATTTTTATCATTTTCTATACAAAATATTCCAATCATTACATTTAAGTGTTGCGAATCCATCTTCCTTAGAAACGCTATTGGACATTTTTCATCTTGATACCAACTGATTTACATGTTTGACATGTTCTTTTTTCTTTAACATATTTTGTTTGTTTAACATATTTTACCTTATGCATTAAATATAATATAATATAATTATAATATAGAATATAATATAATTATAATATAGAATATAATATAATTATAATATAGAATATAATATAATTATAATATAGAATATAATATAATTATAATATAGAATATAATATAATTATAATATAGAATATAATATAATTATAATATAGAATATAATATAATTATAATATAGAATATAATATAATTATAATATAGAATATAATATAATTATAATATAGAATATAATATAATTATAATATAGAATATAATATAATTATAATATAGAATATAATATAATTATAATATAGAATATAATATAATTATAATATAGAATATAATATAATTATAATATAGAATATAATATAATTATAATATAGAATATAATATAATTATAATATAGAATATAATATAATTATAATATAGAATATAATATATAATTATAATATAGAATAAAATATAATTATAATATAGAATATAATTTAATTATAATATAGAATATAAAATAATTAGAATATGGAATAGAATATGGTTAGAATATAAAATAATTAGAATATGGAATAGAATATGGTTAGAATATAGAATAAAATTAGAATAAAGAATATAATATAATTAGAATAAAGTATATTTTATAATTAGAATAAAGAATATAATATAATTAGAATAAAGTATATTTTATAATTAGAATAAAGAATATAATATAATTAGAATAAAGTATATTTTATAATTAGAATAAAGAATATAATATAATTAGAATAAAGTATATTTTATAATTAGAATAAAGAATATAATATAATTAGAATAAAGTATATTTTATAATTAGAATAAAGAATATAATATAATTAGAATAAAGTATATTTTATAATTAGAATAAAGAATATAATATAATTAGAATATAGAATATAATTCGAATATAAAATATAATTTGAATATAAAATAGAATTAGAATATAGAATAGAATAGAAATAGAATATAATACAGAATAGAATTAGAATATAGAAAAGAAAATAATTAGAATATAGAATAAAATATAATTTGAATATAGAATAGAATAGAATTAGAATATAGAATAAAATAGAAGTAAAATATAGCATAGAATAGAAATAGAATATGATACAGAATAGAATTAGAATATAGAAAAGAAAATAATCAGAATATAGAATAGAATAGAATTAGAATATAGAATAGAATAGAATTAGAATATGGAATAAAATAGAAGTAAAATATAGAATAAAATAGAAGTAAAATATAGAATAAAATAGAAGTAAAATATAGAATAAAATAGAAGTAAAATATAGAATAAAATAGAATAGAATAGAATAGAATA
The DNA here is from genome assembly GCA_963932185.1 of Troglohyphantes excavatus. Taxonomy (NCBI): domain Eukaryota; kingdom Metazoa; phylum Arthropoda; class Arachnida; order Araneae; family Linyphiidae; genus Troglohyphantes; species Troglohyphantes excavatus. The sequence continues at coordinate 9,917,487 of OZ010667.1, forward strand.
GAATAGAATAGAATAGAATAGAATAGAATAGAATAGAATTAAATAGAATAGAATTAGAATATTGAATAGAATAGAATTAGAATATAGAATATATATTAGAATAGAATTAGACTATTGAATATGATTAATAAAAAATCCATTAAAGTATTATAAAATACAATATTCGAATAATTACAAAATTCCATAAAAAACACATTTTTTTTTCTATCATCTCTTCATCTTATGGCTCGGGGATAAAGTTTTTCTCCTCTCTCATGACAGTTGACGGTTTATAGGCTTGTTTGTGGCCGGAAAGGCTTGTTTACATTTGAAAAGGCTTGTTTATGACTGGAGAGGCTTTTTTATGACTGAAAAGGCTTGTTTGCTGCAGTTAGGAATCCTATTTATGCTCTAAGTTCCGGCTCTTTGTGCACAAGGTGATCGTTAAACATCGAATCAAGCGTTTCTTTCTCTCGTGTTTGCATCTATTATATTCCATCCATTTAACGATACTGAGATATATTAAGTATATAGATTAATTAGATAAGTGAAGGGACTAATTAAGGCTAAAAGACATGATGCGTTGCATTTGTTTTTATTATATCCATGCCCAGTTGGTCTGGTTGGAAGAGTGGTGAGTTTGAAATCAAGGGATTGCGAGTTCGAACCTCATCATCCAATCAAAGATGATTGGTATGAGTTAAATCCGTCGAGGTGCAAATGGGCTTACGTAAGCAATAGTGTTCAAGTTTGGAAATCGTGGTCCTAGCTCAATTGTAAGTTCAAGAAGAAGGCAGCTCCAGGTTCCAAAACTATTCAAATAGGGCGAAAAACATTGAACATTTATTGCAACGTATTATCCAAAATAATCTCTTTGAAAAGAGCAAAACCGACTTTAAGAAAAGTGCGCAAAACAGTAAAAAATAATTTTTAATTTTACATACACATTTAAAAAATGGAATTATTTCATATCAGTTTTATACTTATTTAAACGTTTTGAAATAAGCGCCAAAACTTTGGTATGTTTTTTGCAAATTGGCACCTACTTTAAAAATTGCAATAAGTTTGCAATTTATATAAAATAATTTAATTTTTTTAACTTGTCCGTAAATTTTTTATAAAAATTACTTTTTAGCACATTTTTAGCACAAAGTCGCTTTTTTCCCCTGTTTAGTTTCTAATTTAGCAAAGGGCTTCGTCCCCTGCTATTATTCTCTACTCAAATTGTTATTCACTTTTTTCAGCGCCGCGGATAGCATATTTGAGAATATCTGTTTTAATAAATTCTGAGTAATATCAATGTTGTACAACCTCTACCTCTATCCAATAATGAAAAAAATTTGATATCGGAGAAAATGTTAAAAATGTCCGGTTAATCCATATTTATGGATAAATAAAATGCGGATAACCAATTTTTTTCTACAGTTTTTGCCAAATGGATTTTTTCTATCCAACAAAAAAAAAGAATTTTCGAAATCGGTCGGTTTTATTGAAAATTCCGGATAGTTAAATGTCGAATAACCGGATATTTTTTTTCAAAAGTGGCCCAATTGAAGCAACCCCTATCCAACCAAAAACTTTTGCCCAAATATCTGAATTACAACAAAAATCTTACGCCAACATACATAACAATACAATTGATAACCACTCTCCTTTGGCGTGTTTTTTTTTAATTGGTTGACGCGTTTAGAAATCGGTTGAAAAGTACAGCTCTTTTTCCTTTATATTTCTATCTATTGATTGTAGCTCTCTGGTTCTTGCACTATTCGATGGAACTTTTTTTTCTTTATAGAAATAAGTGAAAAAGTATAAATTAGGAAAAAGTGGAGCTGCCTTGTTATTGCACCCTCGGCTTCAATTGTTCCTATCGTTATCTAACAATGGCTCAAAAATATGTCTTAATAGCCCACTGTGTATCTCTAGTGCCAAATCCAATATTTTTGGTTTGTTTGGATCTCTTTATCCAAGTTCTTAGTTAAGTTTCGGTCATTAGCATTATAATATACAACAGTGTTGTGAAGATAATTATTTTCCCATTATTACACATGTGCGTCATACATGTCATCTGACATCAATCAGTTTGATGACATCAAAAAGGCAACCTTAATAAATAAATAAAGGCTAAGGTTGATCAAACTCTTAACGAATTCAAGAAAATTTTAATTGCGAACTTTCTATCTACGGAATGCGTTTTTAACATCTGTGACGTCAACGATGCTGACAAGTTGTCAGTTTGACGAGACGGACTTTCAAATGCTAAAAAGCTCCAATTTGACGCAAAGAACAAGAAAAAGAGTTCAAGAAAAGAAAGAGGTTGCTCAATGAAATGTTCACTTCGTAGAACACTTTTACTTTCATTGTCAATGCCATCTTTTGGTTTGAGTAGAAATATATAAAAAAAAGAACATTTCAGGTGTGAAAAGTGGAGATAAAAAATAACATGAAAATAATAATAATAAAAAAGAATGAAAGCTTATGGCGTCATTCATGATTGGCAAAGGGGGAAAATTCGACTAAAATTAACTTCTTTTGTTCGAAACTTACAGAATGCGGACAAATTGATATGGAAAGTGAGGGGAAGGGGAAAAAAGAATACGCGGAGATAAACGGGAATTCGATGAAGAATAAGACGATTCAAAAAAGAGCGCTTCTTAATCGGTGGAGATCGCGTTTGCCATTTTTGGCTGGAAATCGCCAAAAGAAGAATTTCAACTACGGATTCAAATTTATATTATTGGGAAGGCAAGGTTGGAAGAGTCACGAGCTGGTAATCGGATTGTTGCGTGTTCGAACCTCGTTTGTCTACAGCAGATCACTGTATAGAGCGGGCTGGGAAACGTTAAATCTCGTAAGAATAGCCCATATGGCCGAAAGCTACAGAATTCGTCTAACAATCAGAGGATTGCGAGCACGAATCGGCATGAAGACTCGACAAAAGTTAAGATGTACTACCTATCTTGGGATCAGATGATTGCCATATTTGCTTCTAAATTACAAAGTCGTCTGAAATTATCCTCAATTTCCACCGGCGTGTATACGAGACAGGGGCACGTTAAATCTAACCATGGACCAAAGTCCTGACAACTATTGAGGTTGGACAGGGTGCAAGTTCAGGTATTGACATCGTCAAATGGTCATGATTAAAAAATACGAGGCAGTATTCCGTGGTATTTTCTTCGACACTAAACCGCGAGTCTTTCCTTCGAGATAGACCCCGAACCGTCGCCAATAACCCACTGGGCAGCTCTAGTGCGACGTTAATTAACTAAACCAAACCTAACAATCGACACTAAACCGGGGCCTCCGTGGCCGAGGGGTAAAAGGCGTCAGCTGGGAATCCGAGGATTTCCGGTTCGATCCTAGGCGATGGACTTGAAAAAAAAAGTAAAAAAAGTAGTGATTCTGTCTTAGTAGCTTAGTAGTGAAAGCTTGATCTTAGTGATCTGTGCAGTTCTAGTACGACGTTTTTAACCAAACCAAACCTGGTCTTTCCTTCGAGATTAGCCTTCGTCTTCTGACCATGGTTCTAAAAATAACGAGGTGCACGTATGAATGAATGTGTGTGTGAATGTGTAAGTGTTCCCGGGTCTTTCCTTCGAGATAGACCCCGAACCGTCGCCAATAACCCACTGTGCAGTTCTAGTACGACGTTAATTAACCAAACCAAATCAAACCAAACCAATCGAGATTGGCCTAGAACCGTCGCCAATAGCCCACTGTGCAGTTCTAGTACGACGTTTTTTAACCAAACCAAACCGGGTCTTTCCTTCGAGATTGGCCTTCGTCATCTGACCATGGTTCTAAAAATAACGAGGTGCAGGTATGAATGAATGTGTGTGTGAATGTGTATGTGTTCCCGGGTCTTTCCTTCGAGATAGACCCCGAACCGTCGCCAATAGCCCACTGTGCAGCTCTAGTGCGATGTTAATTAATCAGTGGGCCAATAGCCCACTGTGCAGTTCTAGTATGACGTTAATTAACCAAACCAAACCTGAACAATTGAAGGGACTCCATTAGCCCGGTAGATCCGCGTTCGGCTAGCAGTCAGAGCATTGCGAGTTCGAACTCGTCTGAGTGGGCATGACAAAAAGTAAAAATGTAGTAATCTTGTGATCGAAAGGTTGAAAGATTCGTTACTAAAATACTAAAAATCGTCTAAAATATCCAATAATATATACCGGCGTATGTACAAAACTGGTGCACGATAAACCAATATCCAATATCCTGACGCCTATCAAGGTTACGTGGGGTGCTAGCTCAGGTGTTGTCCCCGTCATCTGACCATGGTTCAAAAATACAAAGCATCATTCCCGAATCTTTCCTTCGAGACAGGCCCCAAACCGTCGCCAATAGCCCACTGTGCAGCTCTAGTGCGACGTTAATTAACAAACCAAACCAACCTAACGTGATTTTAAAAAGTATAGGTTGGTTGGTTGGATTAACGTTGCACAATGGGTTATTGACTCTTGTTCAGAATCTCTCCTGAAGAAAAGACCCGCAAACACGGCCTCGTAATTTGAATCACGGTCAAACGATCCGTGCATTCAACTCTCTAAATTTTTCCACTACGATTAACTTTTAATCCACAACAAATTTAACGTGCACCGGCCACTCTACACGTTGAATCTTCGGTTGGACACACCTCAAACTCGGAACTTTTAGAAATTCGCTCTAGAGCTGCAAAGTGGGTTATACTCGAACTTGATTATATTGGAGGCTGATGCTAGGCCAACCAGGTTATAATGCCCGTCACCATATTTATGAGTTCGTCATCTGATCATGGTTCTAAAATAACGAGGTGCATGTATGAATGTATGTGTGAATGTGTATGTGTTCTCGGGTCTTACCTTCGAGATTGACCCAGAACCGTCGCCAATAGCCCACTGTTCAGCTCTAGTGCGACGTTAATTAACAAAACCAAACCAAAAACCATAATTATGAGATTAATTTGTCCTAATTTTTACGATTTAAAAAGTGTAGAAATATACTCTACAAAACGAGAGAATGGTGGAAATGTTTAGAAAAGGCTCCCGGATAAAATCATATTACTTCCTCTCTGGCATTCAACTCTTTAATTAACTTTGCTCATGCCTAGATGGGATAAAGGCGTTCATTTAACGAACATGCAATATACCCAGACTTTTTTTCTGATTTATTTTTATTGATTCTCTGAGAACTTTTTCCAATTTCAATTTGCATCCCAAAAAGTCGTTTTTGGATTATACGATTTCAATCTATTCCCACTTTCGGATGTTATTGCGCCATAATTTTTTTTATGTAAAGGAAATAATAATACAAAGGTGTACACATATACGAAATTGAGAAAAGTCCTGTTCCACATTAACTGGATTGAATTTGTAATTGCTTTATAAGTTAATAGTAGTTTTGAAAACTGGTTGGTTGGTTAATTAACGTCGCACTAGAGCTGCAATGTGGGCTATTGGAGACGGTTCAGGGCCGATCTCGAAGGAAAGACCCGGGAACGATGCCTCGTATTTTTGAACCATGGTCATATGACGAGGACAACACCTGAGCTGGGACCCAACGCCTTCAATAGACGTCGGGACTTTGGACCCCGATCCGATTTATCGTGCACCAGTTCCGTATTCACGCCGATAATTTATGTGGATGTTCTGGACGACATTCTAGTAATTTGGTAGCGAAGTTGGCAACCCTCCGATCGAAATATATCACTACTTTTTTACTATTCTTTAGTCTAGTCCTCGCACAGGTTCGAACCGTGAATCCTTTGATTCCCAGCCGACGCCTTTATCCACCGGGCTATCCGGCCCCCGTTTTGAAAACTGGATTCTAGGGAAGTACTGAGTTGGTTGGTTGAAATAACGTCGCACTAGAGCTGCGCAGTGGACTCTTGACGACGGTTCTGGGTTTATATCAAAATCGAAGAAATAATTCGGTTTGGTTTGGTTTGTTTAATTTACGTCGCACTAGAGCTGCACAGTGGGTTATTGGCGACGGTTCGGGGCCTACCTCGAAGGAATAACCCGGGAACGATGCCTCGTATTTTTGAAGCATGGTAAGATGCCGAGGACAACACCTGAGCTGGCATCCGACGCAACCTTAATAGGCGTCAATACATTGAACCTCGATCAGATTTATCGTGCATCAGTCCCGTATACACGCCAGTATAATTTGTTGGATTTTCTGGACGACTTTCTAGTATTTTTGTAGCGAAGCTGGCAACCCTCCGATCGCAAGATCACTACTTTTTTTTACTTTGTCAAGTCCATCGCACGGATTGGAACAACCAATCCTCTAATTAATAGCTGAACGCCTTATCCACTGAGCAACTGGGGCTCAGAAATAATTCGGGAACAATGCCTTGTATATTTTAACCATGTTCCAATGAAGAGGACATGTAACAGACGCTGATCTCTAACTGTAACTTCTGGATTGGGCGAGGCAGTTTGTTGACTTGAAGGTTATAAAAAGTGTACTCCGCTTCCATTTTTACCTCTATATTTAGTATATTGTTCATTCTAAAATATGCCAAATTGTAGGCTATTTTTTTACTTGATTTTTCATTAAAACCCATTTTGAATACCTATTCTTTGAAATCCATTTTAACCAATAATAAGTGGATAGGCAGCAAAGAGAAAACCTATATTTTTGGCGATATACAAATTGATTCGATATGTAGAAAATAAAATATCTAAATATATTTAACACTTCTATAACGGTTTGAGAAGGAAAAGATCCACAAAATTATTTTTGAAAATTAGTTGGAGAGCAGTATGGCTTCAACCGCTCCCATTGAAGGAAATGGTTATGAGCGTTCCAGAAGTTACATTTAGAGTTCAGTGGTAACAAACTCTCTAACAGATACATAAATACTTCACAGGATATAAACCAACGAATTGGCAAGGAAGACAAGATCCATTTTTTATCCACAAGATGGACCTAAGATTAAATAAAAACAAAATACATTTGGTTAATTTTTGTTGTTGTTATATTTGGGCAATAGAATTTTAATCAAAAAAAGAATTCTAAACTGCTTACATACTTTTAATTTTTTGACATACAGGAGTCACACACAAAAGTATCAACATAAGATGGGAATACTAGTTAAATTACCTGAAAAGAACAGGCTTAACAACATGTACAAAGTCAAACACAGTTTGATAAAATGTACAAATTATTCACTGAAACAAGATAATCTCTGTTCAAATAGTCGTTTAATAGTTTACTCGTTATTAATCAAAACTTTATAGTGCAACTGACATTTAAATTCTAAAATTTAACTAACTGCTATTTCAGTACCAATTACTAATAAATTATAAATATTAATAATCTAAAGGATTTGTTTTAAATTTAATTATATATATTTGCATGTTTTCCAAAAATCTATCTACGAATATTTTAAATTTGAACCTACTTTGTAGTTAAGAGTTTCCTGAGAAAAAGGAGAAAAATCGACATTAGAATTAGGCTTTACATTTCAAACGAATTTTTATAATTTTCACAGGTTTAAAGATATTTTAAAATTTTAAAAGTAATAAATCGAATTATTTTTTTTATTTCAGAAGTGTATAATTATTATATTTAATCTTAATTTTTTACTCATCCCAACTTTTTGAAGTATGTACCAATTTATAAAAACCATACCTGAATTTTGGTGCCGATTTCAAAACGTTGAAATAAGTATAAAATTAATATTAAATAATTAAATTTTTTCAACTTGTTCGTAAAATTAAAAATAAGTATTTTTACGTTTTAGCCCGTTTTTCTGAATGGCAGCTTTCCATATTTTAAAGAAAGGTTATTTTATAATTGATGTTATTGACTTAACTTTTTGAAACAACAAAAAATTCATATGAAAATATTATAAATTGAATGCTAACATTTTTCAAATAGTCGGAACTGGTTGGATAACTTGAAATTTATGCGAGAAATAAAATAAAGTAGGCAGCCCCAAAATGTTAGCAGCCAAATACGTTACCTTTTTAAGAGTAGATACTATAAATATTTTAACTCGGCAAAAGCAAGACGAACAGTGGTCAATACTATTCCACATTTATTTCACATAATTTTTAAGGTTATTAAAACATTATTTGGGACCCTTTTTGCTTAAAAAGAAAGGTGAAAATAAAACTCGACTTGTTTGCATGTTGAGTCATTTCTCTAACATGCAATCACTAAACACATATCGTTTTATAGAATATCGTGTTATATATTAAAATTGTGTATTCTATAAATTTTAAATATTGTGTAAAATGCCATTACTCTAATTTTGGATAAAATTACACATAATATATATATATATATATTGTGAATTAATATATTGTATTTTATATTGTGTAATGTATTTTATTTGTACCTCGGAGTCAGACGATCCTAAGTCACATTTATATATATATATATATATATATATATATATATATATATATATATATATATATATATATATATATATATATATATATATATATATATATATATATATATATATATATATATATATATATATATATATATATATATATATATATATATATATATATATATATATATATATATATATATATATATATATTTATATTGAATATTGAAGTTTAATGACTAAAAGATGCGGCTGTAACACTCAATCGTCAAAGAATAACAGAAATTGATCAATAATCCTCAAAACAAAAATTATTGCTAATATATTTTTAGGTAATAAATAATAAATAAAACACAAAAAATTTAAGGGATTTTAAGTTACTTTTAAAAAATCATGTAATAAGCCCAGAGAGTATAAACAAAATAATTATTTTTTAAACTTTCTCAAAAATTAAATTAAATAGTTTATTAGATTTATTAGATATCCTGTCCCTACATTCTTGAAAATAAATCATAATATAACATTGAAATGTTTTGCTTTAAACAGACATTTATTCCTAGCGATCGAATCAATTTCTCAACTCCCGCAATAAAAAGTTGATCAACATCAAAACACAATTTACATAAAAGATATATTTGGCGAAATTGTGTTGGCAAGCTCTCTCTCTTACCTGTGCGGCAACCCTTTCCCTTGGCGCTACGGTCGCTCTGACGTCATCCACGCAAGAGTGCCCTGTATTTAAACCAAAAAAGAGGGAATTCTCTTCTCGTTTTGGCACATCGGATACATTTTTCGTTCGGCTAGTTTATAGTTTGACACTAGTGCTGTTTTAATCAGAATTTTAGTATTCATTTATTTTTCACGTTTTTTTTCTTATTATATTCCAGTCACCATGGTTGTGCGGGCAATTGTTGATTGGTATACAAATTTCATGGCCGCGGGAGGTAAGTGCAATATTTCTCTTGTTTTATAATTTAAAATGAGCTTTTAATTCTAAACTTTTGTATTTTCTAAAGTTTCGGTTATTAATTTTCAAATTTGGGAGTGAAATATTGTATGTAAATTAAACGAGTTTGGGAGTATATTTTTAATTATTTAAATGCATAGCTTAATATTTTAATTATATGCATATAAATGTGTTGGGAGGCTTGTATTTTATTTTGAATAAATTGCGATAGAAAATGTAAAGAGTAAACTAAATTAAATGTAGAAAATAATTGGTTTTTCCGGATTTTCAATTAGTTGACAAATTTTAGCTTCCTCCAAATTTATATTATGTATTCAAGAATTCATATTTAATTTGTATTCTCCTGTTTACTACCATTTTACCAACACTTATTGAATTAACCAAAGAATACTAACAATGTTTGTTTACAATGTAAAGCTACTGGGAGAATTCGTATTATGGACGTAGGTTAGAAATCTAAGGTTAAACGAAATGTTGTCAAAGTGGCGTGCAATGCAAGAAAAACAATGTTCCAGTGAAGACATTTTTATATAATCTTTCACCTTGTATAGTCTTTGTGTAAGAACCTCTGGCAACTTCGATAAACTGTGAAATTGAGAATTAAGGTTTTTAGTAGCGGAACTTTTTTTAGGTGTAGTGTTTCTAGGCTGATCATCATAAGTTTCATAAATTAAACAAGTCGAAATGATCTCTTAAGCTTTTGTGTGATAATATTCTATTTATGATCAGGAAGTCAGAAGCCAGATTATATGGAATTTAAATTTATAGAACTTGAGTATTTTTATAGTTTTTAGAAAAAGTCATGATTGGGCACCTTGTTTCATAACTTTTAATAAAAAAAATTAGCTTTACCATTAACTGTCGTTCACTTCTCTGACGTTTCCTGTAACTTTAAAATTGCACATGCAACTGATTTTGAATATCTTTAAGTAGCTTACTAAAACAGCGAATTTTATCAACTCTTAAAATCCGAAGCATATACTTAAACAATGTGTACTTTTAAAAGCAAAAGCTTCAGAGTAAGGTAAACATATACCTAATTTAATCTTGGACAATAGTTTAAATTACTGGGGTAAACTTGTATTCAAAATTGTAGTTTTTTTTTTGTAACGTTAAGCTATAGTAAAACACTGCTTAACTCGTAAATACATGTCCTTGAAAGGAATGGTCTTTACTTCACCAAGCTTTGTATATTAGCATTATTTCTAGAAAACTCGTTCAAAATTAAATTACGCGAAATTAAAAGGTATAGGCCTGCGTATTTGCGGAGAATACTAACGATAAATGAATAGTAATTATTGCAAGTACCTTAAAAGAAATATATTCTCAAACATTTTAATTTAGTAATTGTAAATATTTTATTTAAATTTTAATGCGTTTGGTTTTCATTTTGTAAAACGCTGACTTGTGGACCCACAGTGGTCGAGAGAGTAGAGCTTATAATCGAAGGATTGTAGATTCGATCATAGTTTTGAAAGGAAGTAGTCTGAGTTCAGTTCGACCCGTGTCGTCTGCCAAACATCCGCCTTGTAGAGGGGGCAAGTGCACGTTGAAGCTGCTATGGCTAAATGTCCTCGAGTCATTTCATTTGTGGTGTGGAATCTTTTAGAGTGGGATGTCAATTCCAGAGTTGACCTCGGGCATCTGACCATAATTAAAATTCCAGAATATGTTCTTGTTGCCAATAACCTTGAATACGTTCCGAACCGGCACTAATAGCCCATTGGGTAGTCCTAGTGCTATCTTAATTCAACCAACAAAGTAACTTCAGAAAGAATTGCAATATTAAGAAACTCTACCAAAATACCTTTCATTTTCAATACAAGATGTTGCTAGTATAGCAATCATCTAATGCCCTGAAGAATTTTCCTACCGTCACAAGTAAAATTTTAATCTTTATTGCAGATAAATTGATCATCGAAGCTTATTAAATCTGGCTTATGATGTGTAATCTTGGGAAAATTAAGTACGCAATTCAAGTTCAGTTTCCGCAGAAAGCCGAGAACACTGAAAGCGAGTCCGTCGCCTGAAGCGTTTTGTTCTGCACTGATGACAATGCAGCAATGTTCCCCTCTGCATAAATAACCGACCCAATTTAATTCCAAGTTCTCCCTCATAATTATTTGCCAAGTTGAGTAATTCTAAAAGTGAAACCAGTTACTTTATGCTCAAGTTGACGCTGGCTGAGCAAATGTTCATTTTATCCCCGTGGCGTAACGGATTGCCAGTTGACAAAGGGTGTAGTTTTTTTCCCCTTTCAACTATGCGGTCATTTTAATTGTTCCTTGAATAATGAAACACTTGGTAATTTTGTTGACAGGTAATGAAATCGTGAATTGTTTCATTTGCATGAAATTGTTATAAAATAAATTAGTTTCTTAAAGTGAAGTTTCACAGAAATAAAAAGTTGGAGCGTTTTTTCTTTGACGTCAATTAGCAGTGTCAATCGTTAAGGCTAAAAAGGTTTATTGTTTTTTAAAAAAATTGAGTTGCAAAAATCGATTGATTGCGTGTGTTCGTTAAAACTTCAGCCACATTGAAAAATGTATAATTATGAAAGTTTTGGGGGCTTTTAATTAAATTCACACGAATAATTCGTATTCTAGAAAATTAAGCCACATACATAACTATTAAAATTGAATATATTTTTTTATTCGTTTTAAAATCGTGTTTAACAAATTAAAAATGGCTGCCCATTGAATCTTAAATTTTTTTGTATCTTAAAACTTGCTTATTTTCCAGTGTAATTGTTTAGTCTGTCGAAACATTTGAGTTTTTATCCGTATCAATACCTCAAGGCCAAAACTATATTGATGCTAGTAAATATTTAAAAGAATAACCTTATTATGGTTCCTGACTTTATTGAATGACTGGTTTAATTTCATAGAATTTATAAATATTCTGGGGTTGTGCAACTGAAATACTGCCTACATAGCAATACTATCTTCAAAAAACAACTTTACAGGGAACAAGAAAAAAACTAATTGTATCATCTGCATCAACGTTTTACGTTAATACTTTAAAGGGCTTTTATTCTCAAAGTAGTTTTCGATTACAAAACTTTATTTACGTGATGGTTTTATTCTTTACCAATGTACTGTTTACCAAGTTTTTCTATGCAAAACTCGCCATGGATTTAGGGCGTTTTAATATTTACTTGTCGCATAGGCCCGTCTTTTCAAATACCGCTTCAAACTGGAGTTTCAGTCAATGTAACTTTATTATTAATTACCATTGTTTGATTTTAATGTCATAAAAAATGTGTATTTTAAGGGAGAAATTAGTTTTAAAAACTACAAGTATGGTCTTTTAAATTGTGAGCAGAAAAGTCTCTTGTCCCATAAGACGCCAACTCGCCACTCTTTTACCGTTGTGCAAGTTGAATATTGATTGTTACCACTTCCTCACCTTTCCACCGAAAGAACAATTCTAAATAAAGAACTCGCTTGTTTACAGTGTGTATACCGGAACCGCCGGAACTCTTCTACGGCCCATCGGCGGACGAGTAACGGTGTATCGAATGAATTCAGGGATTGCAAACAAAGCCGAAGTCTTCCTGCTTCCACGGTTGAAGGGAGCCCCCTTCTTGGCGAGAATAAGCGACCTACAGAACACTTCGCGAATCGCTTTTGGTCGGGTTGATGGCCTTCTCTGCTGTCTGAGGCACGCACCTACGGGCATAGGGCGGCAGCAGGCAACCGGAATTTCCCCAGAAATCGTTCGCAAATGTTCGCCAAAAGCGCCGTTTTTGTGTCTCGAAATCGTCCTTTTGCCGCTCGTGACGAAATTGCGATCGTGGACGGCATTTTTGCAGTCGTTTCCATTGACAGAAAAGGAACCTGTATTTCGGATTTTCCGGTCCCAAGAGATGAAATTTAGTGTCGGATGTTTTTCTTCACCCTGTTGCTAAATCGGTGTAGGAAAGTCGCGTTTGGCGGTCAATGGACAAGAGATAAATCATATTGATAATAAATGACTAAGTTTTTAACTAGGTGTTAGAAAATGCAGTAAAAAAAAACTCTACTATTAAGCGATTTAGGACGTTTTAGCCTCGGAAGAGTTCAAAAACATTTTGTTTATGCACGTTTGAAAAGATGGCCAATAGGTTTTAAGTGGTTGTGGTTCAAATACGGCAATCGAGTTTCGTAAAACTTGGCAAGTTTTATTTTCATTTGAAATGCGCCGATACATCGGAATAAGAATTCCAACAGCTTTGTATAATTTTGAAATTTAATTTTATGATTTTACAAATCATTCGTCCTCTTAAACTCTTACGGTCGTACATTAATTTTTAATTTATAAAATACCTACTTCTATAATTGGTCTATAAATATCTTTGAGGCACTATTTGTTTTCATAAATGATTTGGATTCTTTAAATAAATTATTGAAATGTCAGTGTTAAACTATGCTTTTTAAAGGTGGAAAAAAATCATGTTAAAATTCCATACAGAAAATCCTAAAATACAGTCGTGTTGAATATTTATAACTGTAAACTATTGCAAACGCATTATAAATGCAAGTTTATTCATAAATGATCTTGTTCCTAAATCAAATTTTAATGAAAAAATCGAAATACTAATGAAAAGGTTAACATTTTTACAAATCATTTTAAAGTTTAAAAAATAAAAATAAATTTATACAAATTATAAAGCAACTAAGTTTTTAATTAACACTTGCTATGTCATAAGCATCCGATTCGAGCGCTAAACTAATTTTATAAACAAATGAAAACCATATTTGAATAAAGTTTTAAATTTCGGAATCAAGGATGTTAAATGCCACAAGTATTTTTAAAAGGCCTTCAGAACTAAACTTAATATTTTATCCTTTCAATATACAACTCTTTTAAATCCATGGTAAAGAAAGTAACATTTTAATTATGACTGTTGTAAGTGTACTTTTAATGTCCCTGGGTAAAAAAAAAAGAATTGCAGCATTAACATTAAGGCTCATTCCATTTTACACGGACATGAAAAACGCGCGCGAGCTTTTGCAGGTGGCTTTTGCAGATTTGCTCTGATTGGAGAATATAAACCATGTGGACTTTACCCACCAGTCGCAGAGCCTATAGCAAAAGCTCGCACGTGTTACGTCCGTGTAGAATGAGCCTAAAATCTGCATGCTCCACCCAGCTGGGATCCGTTAAGCAGGTAAATATTGGTAATCAAAGTATTGTAGCAAGTGCTGTTTGTGAAGGGGGGAGAAGAGATAAACAAAAATAACCAAATGTAACCCAGATAGAACGATAACAGCTAGAAAGCGAGCTATGGTATTTTCAATTTTTGTTTTAAGATAGTGCGTCTTTAACCCTTTGCACTCCGATGTCGCCTCTCAGGCGCCAACATAACGACTTGTTCTTTTGGTTCCCTGTTCTTTAAAATAAACGAGAACGGCGTAATCTTGTGTTTAAAAACAATCGATTTTTTTTCAAAGTGTTTTCTTGCAGATCCGAAACGTATTTTGATGTTCTCCCCTCTATGAGCATAAAAAAATTGTGGGTAAAAGAACAGGAAGGGGAATAACTGTTCCGTTTAAAGAACGCAATGTTACAAAGATGTTTGCGGAGTGCAAAGGGTTAATCTCAAACAAATAATGTATAAAAACAGGATGATCAGATTATTCGCTTTAGTAATGTTTATTTGATTAATTTTTAATCATTTAAATAAATTAATATTAAAATATACCGAATAATCGCGAATTGACTTGTTTTATAACATCAACTTGGAAAAGCTTTCATTTAAATAAAATGGCTATAAAAGTTAGCAATTGGAAAGTAATTTTTAACCTGAAATAACTGCATACGAAATAACTTGATACATATAGTTGTATTCAATGCTATTTAACTTGCAACCCTTTTTCTTCCTCAAATAAAAACTTTTAATAAACAAGGTTTTAAATATCTTGAGTGGTTTTCTTGAAATTTTAGTGAAGGGCTTTGCATTGTTTTTGCGCTGGAACTTTATCGAAAGTCGATTGAGCTGATGACAATCTGGGTAACGGACCGCAGAAAAGACATTTATTTTGAGACATTGCGTGATGCCATCTTTCTTGGGTCAATTCGACCCAAGGTTTGTTGTGAATATACCCGTTTGTCGTTCCATTGGTTTGAGCTCAACATGTACAGCACTGCGTATTGTTCGAGTATGGAGTAAATTAAACGAAACCGAAAATAAGTATAGTTTCTCATTAAATTTATTAAAAAAATCCATTTGTAGATTGCAAATGTTTTAGTTGTCATCTATAGCTGCCAATGTATACATTTTTGATAAATGGTAATCTTAAATTAAAAAGCTTTAAAGTTTGAGTTCAATAGCGACGGAACCGATAGTGCAGGTATGGTGGCTGCTCATACCTACTTTCATCCAAATGTGTTTTAATAATGTGTAATCCAAATGTGAAGAAATTATCAAATGTCAAATTGTAAAACGGCAATATTTTCTAGTCATTCCTTTTGTAAAAAAAATTCCGGTGACACTGTTTGATTCATAACAGTTTAAAAAGTTTGATAGTTTGTATTATACCCTTTGGAGTCGAGATAATTCGTTAATTATATTTCCTAAAAGTGCAATGTCTCGCATTGTAATGTTTTAGGTATTAAATTTAAGTATTTAATTGGCTGTGTTATCCGATAATGTGCAATTCGAGATAGGCCCCGAACCGTCGCCAATAGCCCACTGTGAAGCTCTAGTGCGACGTTAATCCAAACAACCGAAAATGTGTGATTTTTAATATATTAAAATCGAACCAGTATGTTAGCAATGTCAAAGCTCTTCGATTTAAGCATTCATTCCATGCGTTCCTCTAGAATTGAAAGATCTTTAGCTTGAGTTAACATGTCTTGTAAAATACGGCAATTTAAATGATGGAATCTATTCACCCTAAAGGGAAGATCGTACAACAATTAATTTCAGATACGAAAATTGAATGTTTATCTCGTAATTGTTCTACCAACTCTCCCATGAACGTTGGCAATTGTGCGTGAGGACTAAAACTACACACGACTTTCACTCTTCGTCGACTTCTCATATAAATGGATAACATAAAATATTGCTAGTTGCACGCACAGTTTGCAAAAGCTTTCGGATAGTTGACAAAACGCATCGAGAACTGACCTTGAATTGAAATTATCAGTTTCTTGTTGGCGTTCGACTGGTTTCTTTCAAAGTGCCCAGTTCTCGGATATTTAATACTTCGCTTTCGGTCAATGGAATAAGTTTTCGTAGTACAGAGAACCAAATAAAACTAGTGGTATCGTTAGGGGGCTTCAACAAACTGTATATTTTTTAAATGAATTGTTTTTAAGTTTATACTGCAGTGTGGGCGGTCACAAATTGTTGTGAGATGGTCATTGCATGTATTGAACTTAACCGTATTAGCATAATAAAACACTATTTTTACCCAACTATACTTCGCCTATATTTTTAAAAATTGCTTAGCTTCAGTATAAACAAAGTATAGAAACGAATGGTGTCGTGCGTGTGGTCAGCTGACCATTGATCATTACCCAACAAATTGTGACCGCCCTATATAGTGGTACCGAACATTTGAAATTTAATTTTTATATTGTTCAAAAATTATTTTGTTAGCTTTAGACAACGCATGTGTTGTATTATATTCCATATTTAACATTGGTATTGACATTATTCAGATTTTTAAAATGAAAGGACTTCTAACTTTTTAACTATAATAATTCGCAATATTCTTTGCGTGAAGCCTATTTACTATTAATAATTGTGAAATTTTCTGAACTGATAACGATCAAGGACAGTGCATTTTCAAAGTAATTTAGTTCCTTGTAGCAAAATTTTTATTCGAAAATTATAGTAGACTGAAAACTGACTATTTGACTAATATTTGTTAGCGGAAATGCCTAAACATTCTAAAGTCCAGGTCCATTCAAGTGAAATTTACTATCAATAAATCGAATTGAATGTTTCAAGGCTTATGGGAATAACAAGATTTTTTTATCTAAAAACCTGCTTTTAATCCATTAGAAAAGCCTATTCCAATCTCGCATTTGTTCTGGGAAAAATAAAAACACCAAAAGGCCTTGATTAAGAAGGATATTAGTAATTCTTTTCCATATGAATTCAACCATTCACTAAATTTCTCGTCACTTCCAATTATAAATTGTTCAACCAAAAATGTCAACAAATCTAATTGAATTTATTTATTGTTGCTCGAAACTTGACAATTATCCCAAAACTACGAGACAAAAAAAAATACTAGTGACTTAATTTACTAGACCGTGCCCTTTCAAGACCATGTAGCTATAGAATTCGTTTGCATGATCATATTTACTTTAATATAATTGTGCGAAATCAACACTCGCTTATACTGAAACGCAGGCCCGTCGCACCAGGGGGTGGTTTGGGGTAGAGCACGACCCCCTCCCCCATCCCAATCTGGAAACCCTGAAAATTAAGAATTTCAACTTCTAAAAATCCCGAAGAATTGAGAATTTATGCCTGAAGAAAATTCATATTAACATTTCATTTGCTAATATGAATTTTCTTCAGGCATAAATTTTCTCAATTCTTCGGGGTTTTTAGAAGTTGAAATTCCCAATTTTCAGGGTAAAATTGGGAATCGCTAGGTTGGGCAATTGCTAGGGAAGATTAGCAATTGCCCAACTTGTATGATTACATTTAAATTAGACCTCAGAACGGACACTGCATTGGAACACGGGTCAATGCTTGCGAGGAGAGAACTGTTTATTATTTCCTAATATATAAAAAGATGACAAATGTCGATAAGTTGGAACTGGGAATTTTCAGCACTGTTGAGTTGGGAATTTCGAATCTTTAAGTTGTAGAAATTTCTTGTTTGGACCCCCAAACATTTTTTGTGTGATGGCTCTGCTGAAGCGGTCAATAAAATGTCAAATTTTGTATTTTATAAACATAGCAACCCAGTATCTTCAAGTGGGATGTTTTAAATTTGACCTTTGAATCTCCGCTATTGCACTTCCCACACCAACGCCTCTGACGACATTCGCCTTGGTAATCGCAATCAATATCTCGCATTTTCCTAATGAATAATTGTGTCGCAAACTGCCCACTGTCTGAAATCACGAGAAACTCCCATTAAAAGAGGCTTTTTGGGGCTAAACCGCCAGCTGAGGTCCCTCTACCTCGCTCTGTTCCAGATACCAGGTTTCCGCTCAACGGGAACCAACGCTGCTTTTGCCGGAATGAGTCTCCTTTTTTCGTAACGTTGTGTTGTCACTGAAATTTCTTGGGGTTGGTTAACTCCATGTTTATCGATAATTAGCCTCGATTTTCCCCCTCTGTGAACATGCTCGGATACCGCTGTTTTTTGCGTGTCGAAAGTGGATTTCGTCAAAATATCTCTAATGGGGGGGGGGGGGGGGGTATATCCCGTAGGAATACCATTCTGTTACACCATTTGGTGGTGATTGGTTTTTCGATTGCGGTTTTGTTGCCCTTTCTTGAGTTTATTTGTTAATTGTTCCATTAATTCTGTAACCAATCTTGAGTTTTCTGCTGCTCATGTCGGAGGCACAGTATGCTGAAATACTGAAAAGCCTATCTGTGACAAGACAATAGTTATAGAGGACTAAAGTTGTCTAAATAGTTATTCTTATTCTTCACAAAACGGTCGCTCGTAGTAACTCGAAGTAATGGGTATTCGCTTTTCTTTTCATAGCATTTATCTTAGAAACTGCCTGGATTCTAATTTTTTAATATTCTCTAACTGCCCACTGTGAATATAAGTTCCTTTTTAAAACTGTTGTAATTAAATTAGCTTTAATTACACCTTCATAGTTGACTCCAATTTGCCACTTAAAGCGAATTCGCGCCATGTATTTAAATATCGTAAAATGAAATTCTAAAATTGTAATGGTTCACGATAAATCTGATCGGGGTCCAATGTCTTGACGCCTGCTGAGTTGGGTGTCAGTTCAGGTGTTCCCTCGGTATCTGACCTTGGTTCTAAAATATCAATGTGCATGTATGAAGGCTTGTATAAATGTGTGTGTGAATGTGGCTGTAATAAGTCTCAATACTAGGACAAAGGCAGACTGAAAACTTATAAACCTAACTTAAAATTATAGTTTACTTTAGCATGGGTCAGTAAAATGAATTTTTAAACTTTTAAGATTAAACCGAATTACTGAGTTACTTCAATAATAGATATCTAAACATTTGCCAATGTTGGATAGTTGTACTCATTGTATTAAATTTCTGTTATTTAGGGGGGGGGGGTAATTTTATATTTCAAATAGTTGAGAAAATATTCATCGATGTAAGATTAAAAGTGTTAGTTTTATTCCGTAGCATCATTTTTAAGGAAGCAAATCTATGTAGCACCAATATCATAATTTAAATTTCACAAAGTAGTCTATACACTGCTTTCTCATTTATCTTTTTTTATAACTTAAACTTTTCTAGATTTGAATGCCTAAAGAAAGTGTTTTGAAATGGCAAGCCCTAATACTATATTAAGCTGTTTATTTACTATTGTCTGTTCATTAATGCAAAATGCGTCGCGTACTATGTGAATGTATATCGCCATTCATTTAAAACTAAACTACGACTTTCTTGCTGGTTCCCGGTTTTAGTTGATGGAGGAAAGGGCGTTATGTAACGAAGAGGAGGTTAGCGAACCGTAGCAAGCGTGACATGGGGGTATAATGGGAGACATAAAAAAAAACATTTATTGAATAAACGCTCACCTAGAAAGTGATTGCGTTATTCTCATAGTTGGTACTGTCATTCTCAGCAAAGATACGCCCAAGTTAACTTCTAACGAAACTATCAGTTGTATGGAGTATAATAAGAATTGTACGATTGTTTGGATAATCCAATCCGACACGAACTCGGTGACAAATAGCACAATTGACAGATTGTCATGTTCCATAAAATCTTGAAATATCACACAGGACGTAGATGAAGACGGGGTTTAGAGTTGTATTGAGCATGTTGTTTATTTTCTGTTTGCGACAATCCCTTTTGTAATTTGCTGAAATGACGTTTGACATAACTCTCCTGCCATGCTCCAACACGGCCATGCCTGGTTTTTTTTCAATTAGGTGACCTTCAATTAAAATTTCTTAACTTCCCCATCCCCCACTCCGGAAGCACTCTGGACTTCCTGCGGTTTTACTTGGTTTTCTCGTGCTACACCTGTGGGATGGGGGGAATAAATGCGTTACCTGTCTTTGACTATTCGTCTCATGAGGGAAAAGAGGGTCAGAAGAACCAAGGTCGATGACCTTCATCTGACGTTCCTTTTCGACTGACCTTGCCCCGAAAGGCAGGAATACAGGTTTCCTTCGGTCGGAATTGGGGTTAATTTTTGGCCGCCAGTCCTCTTTCCTTGCATATTTACACTTATGTATAACAAGGTGGATGCGTCGCCGTTTCCTGTGAATGCTCGTTTTGGAGGTTCGTATAAAAATAAAGAGTCAAGTGCGTACTTTTGCCATGAACTGTGGCGGAGAGGACTGCTCTGGATTTAATTGCATTCCCTAGTCGTGGTGCTGAGGACCATTCTACACGGACGTGATAAACACGATCGAGCTTTTTCAGATGACTCTGCGGTTGGTGGATAAAGGAGCCACGGTCATAGAGTAATGATACAAATAGAGGAATAAAAATGCTGATTTCCGTGTGTCCATCATTGAAACCACGTGATAAGTGGAAATGCCAATTCATTCATGCGCCAATATTACTTGGCAGGCCTTGGCGACTTTCAGAACTAAACGAGATCGAAGTATTGTAATATGGTTTTGTGTTTAATTGTATTTAAATATCGTTTTTTTTTAACGATTGGCACAATTTAAGGGAGTTTAACAGATATATTAAGGAGATTTTTCTTACTTTGTAGTTTTGAAATAATTGCATTACGTTTTTATGTAAAGATAACCATAAGCGAACTTCTTTCAATTGTTATTTTGTATACTTCAATAAGAAAATATGAACAATAAAACCTGAGAAATATAAAGAGTTTCGCTTCTTCGAGTATTGAACACAAATAAAATATTTTCGTTTCGTTAATGAAGAGGAAATATTTAGCGCATATTGTTTGAAAATAAGTAAATACGTACATATATGTTAAAAAGTTGAATACGGACAGAACTCCTTATCACCAAAAGAGAAGAAAGTGCGCCGAATTTGAAACTTCTGCAGATGTCTGAACGCCAAATGTGGCAGCGCTATAACCACGTGATGCGAGTTTTTCTTTTTAATGTTGACACCGCGGCCTTGCGAGAGTCTGGTATTGAAGGCGCTCTCTATTTAATATTACAACTCTCTGGCCACGGTGTGTATGCTCCAATCGCAGAACCATCTGCAAAGTTCAACGCGCGTTTGTCACGTCCGTATGGAATGGGCCTAGTACTAGATAAAGGAACTCCCGTTTGTTTTTCTTTTCAAATTGGGTTTTTAAAAGCTAGTAGTGTGTTTATATTTACATCTTGTACTTTTCAATTGTCGTATAAATTATGAGATGGCAAAGCAAATATCTGGTCAGAAATGATCAGTTTATTCAGCAATACATAATTTCTAAAAAGTTGTGTTGAATGCTGCGTTGAAACTTTTTGAAACCTAAAAATTTAACTTTTAAAGGTCATTTCTACTTAAAATTATGAAATTAAAAAATTAATTGTAAAATGTGACAATTCGTCATTTTTATTTGGAAAAAAAAACGGACTTTAAATACTTTTATTTACAATTGGTATATCCGTAAGATGCTATAAAAAAAATTCTGTATCTATATATAATTTTATTTCGTAGAAGTTTTATATTAATGTTATATTTGTAGAAAGTCCATTCTTACATTTTTCAAATATACTCGCGCTATATTGATTCTCCGAGGTTCAAACGAAATATCGAAGTTGTAAAGTTTTCATTCCAGGAGTTTAATTCGTTTCTTACACATACATTTTAACAAATTTTTAAATTTAACAAAGATAAATTTAAAATTACCCCAATGTTTTAACTGTGGAAAATGTTCCATCAAGCCTTTTTAATAGTTTAAAAGTTGCATTGCTTGTAAAACTGGTAATATGTACTAGGTGTTCATATTTAGTTGTATTGGCATAAAGCATGAATTTTTCCCAATTATTTCGCTTATATTTAAAATAATTCGCTTGTTTAATTCATTCTCAATAACCATAGAATTTTTTTTTTACCCTTTCGGTAATTTTTTATTGGTTTGCTTTTAAAATGATTGACTTGTTAACATTTGCAAACATTTTGAATAACTCGACTGTCGTGCGTCAGTTGTATGCAACTAAAGGAGGAAATTAATGAATGGGTTTTGTTTGAATGCATCCCTACAATCATTTACACAAACTACAGATTTAACACATTTGCTGCCATACGAGTTGCATTACTTGGTTATTATTTTGGCCAAGAGGTTGCGTGAGTTAAATCAACTCCTATAAAGAGACTTGAATGTTCGTTCGGTGAATTGTATACCATTCATGTATGAATTGTATACAATTCACAGAACAAATATTGAAGTCTGTTGTAGGATTTGATTTGACTCACGCAACCTCTTGCCCAAAACAATAATCAAGTAATGCAACTCGTATGGCAACAAATGGGTTAAAATCTGTCGTTTGTGTAAATGATTTTAGGGATGCATCCAAACAACCATCTGTCAATTTGTGACCCTTCTGTATGTGCGGCGTTATCACTCGGAAAATACTAAATGATCAGTAAGAATAGAATACTTCCTTTCCAAAACTTCAAACAGTTCAATCTACCCCAGTTGCGGAAATTAAACATTCAACGTCTAATTGTAATTCCTTTTCGAAACACGGGTTCCGCCTAGTTTTTTAGGTCAAGTTCTTCTTCACTCGTTACCTTTCAAGTTCAGTCTTCTCTTTTGTGATCGAATATATAAGGGAAACGCATCGGGATATTTCCCTCTTTGAAACACGACAGCACTGCGATAAGTACTTTTTTGAAAATTTGAACATTTTCTTCATTCTGTAAAGATTATTTCTTTAATATTAATTAAAACACGAGAAATTATTCAAAACAATTTGCGAGGATTCCATAACTTTCACGTTGTCATTTTTTATTTTTACATTTATAAATAGTTATTTTTTTTTTACAAGAACGACGCTTCCATGTGAATAACTCGCTGAATCACAAAGTAGTATAGTCTATCGTCCCCTCTAACTTTTACTTTAAACATTTACATTTTTAAACATCTTTTAAATAGATTAAATGAAATATATACGCGTTCTGAACAGGCCCTTTGATATAAGTAAATAAGTTAAAATAAGTTATGAACAGGCCCTTTAAGAAATACTAAATATTGAGATATAACGTGTTGGAGGATAAATGTAGATTGTAGGCCTCGGGGGGCCTAGTATTACTGTAGAGGTTAATAACATGGAAGTAAATAACCGAGTACTGCTTTTTCAATGGATGAAATGGTATTGTTTCAATACGACAGTCAGTCGCGAGTTTAACAACACGCTCTTTGCATCGTTTTGATGAAAGACAGCATTCCTATCGTAGAATGCTCCCATTTCATTAGGAAAAGTGTTCATTCTAAAAGCGAAAAACAAATTTTATATCTACTTTTATATAGGTTTTGCTACTAGCTAATATGACTTCATTTCATTAAAAAACCCTTCCTTTAATTAATAATAACGTGCTAAATGCTTTACTTCGAAGCAAACGATTTGTAGTCTGTCATTTATATTTAAAGTGCTTGAAAATAGTGACTGCCCGTGTGTCACGATTGTGCAGAAACTGAAACTGTTTTATACGTTGCGGACGAGATGGCTATACACGGGGACATCCTAAGTTGAACATGAAGCTATAATATGTATAAATATTGAATTGCTTTAAGCTCAACTTGGGTTGTCCCCGAGTATAGAATCTAAATTTATGCTTTGTCCCTTTTGGTTAAGAAAAACCAATAGGTTGACGGTTACGAGTTGCATTTAAATATTAGCAAAATAAATAATAAATACTATGTTAATTTTTTGTTGTTGTCTGGCTATCATCGTTTCTCCTTTTTACAATACGTCTCACTAAAAGTTGTCCCGGAATTTCATAAGTGTTAATCTCAATTTTAGCATAGCTGTCGTTTCCGTTTTAATTGAACTTAAATGATAAAATGTTTCAGCAACGGAGAGCTATTGACTATAAAGATGCGAAACAAAAATTTGTCGAGAACAATTCTGAGAACTTTAAATATACCCAAAATTACTGAACTTCAATGCGTAGTCTCAGAGGAGCCGCAAGCTACATACTTTTTTTTTACAGAAGTAAATATTTAACTTATTCCCAAATGTTTTTAAATATGATAGTACTAATCTGACATGAAGTGACTTCTGAGATGCATATTACTTCAAAATCACAGGCGGAAGAAGGGGCCGCTCGGAAAATTTCGCCTAGGGCCCCAAAACACTTAAATCCGGCGCTGAATCCAAATCATCCAAATTGATAAAAGGTCACGAAATTCTGGAGATGTCCTTGAGAAGCGCCGAAGATTGATTTCTCTTCTGGTTCATCCGTGTTCCATTCTGATCCAGTTTGAAGGCAGCTTCCCGTTCCCATTGCCTGTCGAAGAATCTTGACCAGAATGGGAACAAGTGGGCCGATTTACTTTTTCATTCATTCATTCTTCGGTGTGCAAGTGTTTAGACTAGGGCAGCACGCAAGACCTAAATATACACGCTGTTGCCCGAATACCACGTGTCTTCTCGCCTTAGAATGCCACTGGGATGGATAAAGAATTTATGGCTCGGTTTTTAAATTTGAATTGTGTAGAGAATTTCAGTTTTATCAATGAGACATTGTAAACGATCTTATTTTTAACCGACTGAACAGAGCGCCAACCAAAACTTCAAAATAAAACCGTCAGAAAATTTAAATTAAAACCGCCAAATCGCGCGCCAAGGAGAGATTTCCAATTCGATTGTGGTTTTTTTTACTACGTTGTTTTATAAATTATGGTTAATGTTTATTTTTTGGTAATTGGTTTTATATATGTAATTTTAAATTTTAAGTGTTCGATCAAAACGAAAATTCTATCGTTTGAGAGGCGGAAAAATATTGAAGTTATAAAGTTTTCTACAAGAGTAATTTTATTTGTGTTTTATGTGTGTATTCTCCTTATATTTCGAACATGAAATTTTTTTATAAATAGATTATTTTTATTAATTTAAAAATCGTTTGTTTTGCTGGGAAAATAAACGATACGTGAACGAAGATAAGCAACCTTGTCCCTCAGAATTTTTATAGTGAGATATAATTTTGATTTTAACTTTACTTAAAAAAATATAAAAGTCCTTAAGATTAACTGTCGTTTGACAAGATCAAATAAAGTGGATTAAGCAACTATGGTCAGGGTTTTACATTTGTTTGAGATTATTAACATGGACTTCTCTCTTGAATATTAACTAATCAATTAAGTAATTATCAACTTAATTTTAGAACTTGGTTATCTGTACTAAAGAATTCACTGTTAAGGAAGTTTAATTACCATTTCCTATATTTATTCGAAGCTTTAATTGTCAAAATTAAATGGATCACATGTGATCGTAGACTTTTGTTCCACATGCTTTGATTAAATCGTTTCATAATTTTAAAACTACTTGTATGTTTAATGGAAGCAATCGTAATATTGTGGAAATGACTTTAAATTGCGACGAGTGATGTTTTTTAAAGTTTTAAAACGTACCCAAAAGATTTTACTGTTTTATATAAGTGATTTCATGTTTAAAATTTTCGGTTTGTATGTACTTTTCAGAACGTTTATATATATATCTCCTTTTTATTATAAATATTTTAATAAAATAGTGCGTTTATTTAAAAAGAATTATCATGGTAATTTCTCGTAAACAATATGAATGACAAACTAAGGTATTCATGAAAAATATCCTCGTTTATTAGCTTCATATACATGATATTAAATGTACTAATAAGTATATTTACCCTATCGATTATATTTTTCATTTTTGTTAGACTATTAAATTGCTTATATATTTTTGATTTTGTGGATGACATGTCATAATAGTTCTTGGAATTATCATAAATATGTTAATATTCTTCAATACCGTTTACGTTAGCTAGTTTATAACTTCAGTTATATAATCTCTGTAAGCATTAAATTTAAAAATATATATAAATAGGTTTGAGAACTTATAACGGACAATTTTACTTATTTTTTTTTCTTAAAATTTTGGAAAGCATGTTTAAATTTTAACTACAGTTTAACTGCTTATATTGATAGTTTGTTACGCATAAAAATAAGATAACGTACGTTTTTAATTGCAGTTTTATGTCTTTCTGCAGGTAGTAATAATGAAATTATTTTGATGGTTAAAAAATAAAAATTTTGTAACTATAGAATGCAATCTCAAAAGTATGCATTCAACTTTTTATTAATTTATTGATTATTTTCATTAATTTTGCATGTTTCAATAAATCGCAAAGTATGTTACCTATATTGCTAGTACATGTTTCAACTAGCAATCAGAGGATTGCGAGTACGAAGCGGACTTGCCAAGTTAAGCAGTAGCGATTTTGTGATCATAGCGTATCCAGATTAGTTTCTAAATTACCAAAATTCTAAATGTATCCAATTTCCACCAGTGTGTATACGGAACTTGTGCACGTTAAATCTGAGCTGGGACCAATATTCGGATTCCTATTCAGTTTGCGTTGGGTGCCGCCAACTCGGGTGTTTTCGTCTGACCATGGTTTAAAAAAATACGAGGCAATATTCCCTGGTCTTTCTTTTAAAATAGACCCCGAACCGTCACCAATAGCCTACTGTGTTGCTCCAGTGGGGCGTTAATTAAACAAACCAGCATTTTGCAACAGTTGTCGACAGAATAAACTTGTATATTGTAATATGGATTTTAAACTAAAAAAATAAAGGAATGCATAACGCTTAGCTCATGAAGGATTTTCTGATATTTAAATACGAATTTCAAAACTGAAGCTTAAAATAGTAAACAATTCAGCTGTATAAATAAAATTGCACTTCCATGTTCTTATCTTTCTATTATTTACTGTTGGCCTTCAAACGGTTAAAATACAAATATATCGCAATCCAAGGTATAGGTAGCATCTCTATTTGTCTCAACACCTGTGCTCGTCCGATTCTAAATCTTTAATTGTTCTGGTTATTAAATTTTCACGGTTCGTTTCATTGATACCATACGATTCTATCCCTTGATGTCCTGTTTATCTGATAAAACGGCCTTCGTATATTCTTTCTGTCCGCTTCGAAGATTCTGATGATTAAAATGTGATTTTTTTTATGAAATTGTTGTTGGACGAGGGGAATAACTGTTTGATAAAACATAAATTGTGTACCTTTTAATTCGTAGACATTATAAGGATAAGCAAGTTCTCCATCGTCTTTGTACGCAGACTTTTGACCATTTTTAACAGACAGAAAAGCGCGCCAAAAGGAGGGTTATTAATTCGACTTGTGTATTGTATGTATGTCCAAGATTCCTGTTTTAATTCAGATATTTGGAAAATTCTTTATTGTTGGATAGGGAATGCCTGGCTTGGGCACCTTTGGGAAATAAATATCAAATTCTCAATTAGACGGATCGTTTGAAAAAGAAATATTGTCAGATTTCGAAAATTCCTTTTAAATAGAGACAAATCCACTTTTGCATTTTCCCCCTAAGAAATCAGTTTTCGTTAATTATCCGGAAATATCGATTAACCTGACTTTTTTTCTTAACAATTTCCCCGATTTCAAAATATTTCCGTTGGTGAATAAAGATTGTACAACAATGACATTTCGTTTACACGGATAGGGATTGTTTTACAATATATAATTTATTGCGACAATATAGTTTATTCGGCATTTATTATACCGTATTTGAGACGTGAAAAAATGTAAGTAACAATTGAATTGCTTGGTGAATTTCTGGGCGAAGCCTCCTAAATTAAAAACTAAAGGGAAAAATAATTAAAAAAAACGTCTTGAAGAAATACAAAAGAGATTTTTAATTTTGAGAAAGGAAAAAAAATTGAATTAATTTTTTACTTATTACAACTTTTTAACTTTTTTTTAAATTTGCCCCAAAATTTAGACGTGTTTTTTTATAAATTGACTTCAATGCAATACTTTTATAATTGAACTTCAAAAAGTTGTAATAAGTATAAAATTTATATTAAATTACATTTTTTCAACTTGTTCGTAAAATTACTTTTTACTTTTTAGAGCATTTTTCTTAGTCTATTTTCCTTTTATCAATAAAGATTATTCTATTTGTATTAATTATTAAAGTTACTGAAATAGTAAACTTATCATTTTCTTAGTTCATATTAATCTTATATTTCCTGATTTTTCATAATTGAAAATTATTAAAAAATCTGATTTATCTTTCAATTAATCCAATATTACATTGTTTCCAAATAAGTCCAACAATTTAAAAGCTTTCAATGGAAATAGCCATTCCTTCAATGCATAAATATTTCAAAATTATAATTCTAAATGTATACCTTGTATATGTGTGAAAAGTTGTATGTATCTCAATGTACTTAAATGTATTTACACTCGAATATATATACAACTTTCATTCTACATGTACATAATTCTTGAGGTTGGGAATTTACAAATGGTTCTACAGGAGTTAACCTTCAAAGTAGGTCGGGAGACCGTGACCGCAAGAATATTATATTTACCGTGCAATTTTTCGAACGAATCGGTAAGCCTTCCATTTTAGACAAATCGGGTGGGCTTCGCTTTTTCGCGTGCAAGGTCAAATTTCCTCCGCCTATTAGCAGACGTCCATCTTACCGGTTTCTTTTATAAACAAACGTTTCGCAACGTAATTATAATCAAAATCACAATCTCTCTTGACTGATCATTGGGTTACGCCTTCCGAAACTGTTGAATGAAAATGCTGTCGTCTTGTAGGAAGTCAAGCACAAAGCTATCGCAAACGTGCTGTCACGATCTTGTGTACTCACACCTTCTCCGCAGATGCGCTTGAGGCAGCATTTTCACTAATTCCGGAGTCGATTTGATATGTAGGTCGCGGCACTCCATGTAAATAAGGAAGTACCAAAGATTTTTTTTTCTGAAGCTTTACTATTTTTTTTCTTCTATTGCCACTATAGCATTTAATTCGATGTTTTCACGTTTTGAAAACACGTGGGATTGTTGACAAGTCACTTGTTAAACTTTTTCCTAAACGTCTGGACGTTTTCGATCTTCATATTTATGGGATGCTTCAACTCAACTTTGATTTTTTCGAGATGAATACTTGAGAAATTCAATAAGTTGCTCAGGGTCTTCAATTTATTACAAGAACTACTTTGAATGTCAATTTTAAACATGAAATGGAAACCAATGTCTCTTTACTCTTCTAACTCTTCAAATAAAACAACTCCGCGATTTTCGTAACATTGCAACAAACGCTGAGCCTCAAACTTTAAAGCCATATTCCTCAAAACTGGCATGGCGCAGTTTGGCCACATTTGGCCCTTGCGCCATAAAACCCCCACACACAACCAACCAACTCAAAACTGTCAATTTTGAAATTCGTCCTTGTTCCAAGTCACATAAAATATAAAAATGAATGTTAAGAAACCTTGTCTGTAACTAGTCTATTACCTCTTTTCGAAGTACAGTTGTCTGTTAGTACCTTTTAGCATCGAAAACTAGAAAAGCAAAGCATTCAAATTGACGTATATTTTATTTTTACTAAAATAGAACCTAGTTTTAAATTTTATCTGCTCTTAAACGGAGTCGGACTGAATCGTAAAATTTATAGATCTTGGTGACAGATTTTCCATGCTTGGCAATACGTTTATTTAATCACTCGGAGTACGAAGTTTCTGTCGTCATTTTTGACTTTCGCCTAGGTATACAGATTTTCATTTATTTCACGTGGATGGTTTGCAACTCTACTCGTAGTTTGCCAATCATCGAGAATTTATTTGATCGTGCTGACAAAGAATATACTGTCGATAATATTCACGGCGATTATTCATGATTGAAAATGAACTGACCAGGTACCCATTCAAAACAACAAATTTTGAGAAATCGGAAATCAACGTCGAAAATGGTGAAATGCTGTACCAAAACATACGCCGAATCTAGAGTTGAGAAGTACGCTCCTACTTCCAGTATAAAATGTTCCTATTTGCTGTGTCGTGCCATTTGGATTTTATGTATAGTTAGATAATTTTATTTAGGTAAATATAGTTTTAGTGCAATGTCTTAAGAAGTCATAGGTTTGGTAATGGTCGGAAATTGTTAAATTTATCTTGGTTCTAAATTGTGAATATTTTGCAGTAATACAAATATAACTTATGTAAAATAAGTTCAAATTGATCTTAATAATAAAGTTATTGAAGTTAATTACGGGGATATTTATCTGCTTCATTACTCCTCAATATTCGTTTGAAATTAAATATTTAAATAATTATTACATAATTTATTTTATGAATTTCAATTTTTTTTTGCTATTCCCAGGTTATTGTAAATGAAATGCAAGGTCAATAAACTGTTTCAAAATTAAAATGCTGCTTATTCTTTCGAAAACATTTATAGAATTATCTTTATTTAGCACTCTTGTACAAACCAGTCACAATAAGTAACCAAATAATTATGGTATAGCTCTGTAAAATAGATGCATTCGTTTGTCAATGTCGTATTGCATTGTGTCTACACGTACGCCTCAATACTACTGAATGAAAAAAAAAACTATTGAACTTGAACTTAACCTAGTATTTTGACGATTGTGTACGGAAGGTTTCGTTTTAGCTTCTATTGAACGCCAGCTGCATTGTGTAGTGGATACACGTAATAGTTTATCGCACCGCTTGATTGCTATCGTTAGAACAATGGCTCAACAGTGTGCCGTGCCTAAGGTCTATTGTAAAATATAGAAACAAACTTGCAGGAAGCTTGTATCAAGTGTTGGCTTACTGTTTTCTTGTCGGATATTTTAATTGAGTTATCGCATAATCGTCTTATATTAATTGATGCGATAATTATTGAAAGTCATCGCATCAATTAATATCGAACATAATGTAAAGTCTAGCATAATTTTCTACGTTTTTAATAGCAGCATTCTTTTTAGAATACTGTTGCATTTCCATCACTCGTCAGTTTAATTCAGATAAAGGTAATTTTTCGATTTTAAGTTGATGCAAAAGAAAATGCTAAATGTAATATTTGAGTTGTCCAATTTCAAAGCATCTTGTCCACTTTAAAGAACAAACTCGTCATATTTTTAAATAGTATTTATTTCGTATTGAATCTATTATTTCTACACCTGAACTTAAGCTAAGTATCTTGTAAACACCACCTGGTGTTTTTTACTATTATGGCATTGTAGACATATTAAATGTATGTAAATGTTATATTTTCTTTATAGAATTAACTTTTATATTGCCAAACAAATATTTGTTTCTCTTGCTTTTTAACTATATTGATTTGCAAATGACTTTCTATTTTAATAGCAGATTGCATTTAAAATGGGTTTCAAAAGAAAATGGGAAATCACTCAGCTAAAAGCAATACATTTCGGATTATTTTAACATGAAAAATATACAAAATATTGCGGTAGTGTGAAACTGGGGCACAGCATGGCTGCTTCCACATTGGCTTCAAGTCGACAAAATGTCTTGCCCAATCCAAAAGTTAGAGTTCAGTAGTAAAATAGCATACTTTGCTTAATTCCAGGTGTATAAGTAAATGTAATACGAAACAAATTTGAAGGGCTTGTTCTTCAAAGTGGACAAGATACATTTTGTAATGGGCGACTCGTTTAATATTCATAGCTTGGAAGGATCAGCTTGTAATTCTATAGTTGAACTTGACCTCGCTATTTGTATTCTTTTACGAATCGCCAAGTGCTATTTATTTTGTAATTAGACGCGCCTTTTTGTTTCGGGATTCGGTATCTCAAATGGTATTCAATTGGTCAAAGTTCAGTTCACCTTGTCGACTTGTCCCATTAACTTTTTGGCCCATTCGAGTTTACTACTAGTTATTTACATATTCCCACATGCTTTTTATGTGCGATTCCTTGCCCTTATTTTTATGGTTATTTGAAAAGGAAAACATGAAGGGTTTAAAGGAAACCTGACCTTGATTGACCTTAGTGGAACAGTGGGAAGTCTATTGAAATAGGCATAAATTCTCTGGCGCAACGGGGTGTGCAAACCCCGCTAGTTTCCTGCTTCTGGCGTGAAGTAAAATATTAGGCAAACTATATACTTTTAACGCTTCATTAGACCTGTGTATCTTATTTTAATTTTCCAAAGTGCGTGATAATTGAAATTTAAGTACTGTAAGACTATTGTTAATCCATCTTCTGCATTACATAAGAAACTAATAGTTTGTCAACTAGTTTGGAACTTAGTTAAGTGTTTAAAAAATTTAGCGCACTGTTGCAGGAAAGATATTCACTCTAACAGATAAATATCTCCTAAATGCAAGGTGAATCGAATTGGAGGCGTGACTAAGATTACTACTGTTATGACATCACTTGCTATTATGAACACTTATTAGAGGTTGGCAAGACCTAACAAACAGAGCTCTAGTGCGACGTTAATTAACAAAACCAACCTAACAAACAATTCACCAGGTAATTTCCTCGTAGGGAGAAAAGGATGGCTAGAGGTTAGAGTGTATTATTAATTTAATGCCTTTAATGTTATTGTATTGCACGGGAAATAAGAAAAAAATTTATACCGCAGAAATTGTTTAAAAAAAAGTGCGGTTAATCGATATTTCCGGGTATATAACCGCCGGGATAACAGATTTTTAAAAAAATCGTAAAAGTGGATTTTTTAAAAAAAAGCGAGTTATGAATAGTTAAATGCCGAATAATCGGATTTTTTTTTCAAAAGGTGCCCATGTGAGATCCCCTATCCAACAAAAGAATTTCCAAATATCTAAACTGGAACAAAAATCTTGCGCGAATATTTTTTAATACCTACATGACAGTTGAATTGATAACCTCTCCTTTTGGCGGTTTTGGTTGGCGCGCTTTTCAGTTGGTTAAAAAATACACTACTTGTGACTTCGCTTATTTCCCAGAAATTCCAGTACAAAAATCCCCGGTAGTATTCGTATATTCTCACTCCTAAATAAATCTTAAACTTAAAAATTCAAAATTTGATACTCCTTTTTTAAGTTTCTCAAAACACTTTTTTGCAAGATGCATTGCTACGGCTAATTTTTAAAAACTTTCACTTCCGACACAATGCCGCCACGTCTTTTTTCCACGTGTCTTTATCAGATCCTTTGTTGTTGAAACTCTTCTTCCTCGCTTCGCTTGGCTTTATTTCGGGGGGGATTTTTTTCACGGAAGTATTCGACAGCGATTTATGCGGCCGGTAAAAAAAAAGGAAAACGTGTCTTGGAAACGTGTCTGGCAAAAGGAAATGCACACATATTTGACCTAGAAAATTTCGCTATTTTCGTGATCTGGAGCATGCTCGTATTTGAATTTTTAGTTCTTGGATTTGAAGTTATCTTATGCTAATTTGAGGGGGGGGGGGAATTTAAATTTGGAAAATTAGGTTTATAATGAAAAAGTTGAATTATCTTTGGGGCTGTCCATAAATGTCGCATCTTCTCAGTATTTTTTACATCTTCCCCTCTTGTCAAATTTCATCACTCTCCCCCTCTGTCGCATGTAGCGTTCTTTTGCCAACAATATCAATGTAGCACGTAAAGTTATACATATCCTGGCAGTTCACAAACAAAGCACTAAATCATAGATAGTATTTGAAATTTTATTTTACAACTGCAACTATAATTTTGTACATTTGTTTACTGTTTGTTACTGGAAGCTAAATCGTTTATTTTTCCGAATGTTTTTGTTGATTTGCAATGTTTTGTGGCGATGTATGTGATGTCACACTTTTGTACCCCCCCCCCCCCTTGTCGTAAAGTGTCACAGCTTCGTGACCCCCGTCCAAGCGTGACATAATTTATGCGTTTGTGGACGGCCTGGAACATTAAGGTTTGATTTAAATGTTTAAATGTCGTTATCAACGTTCTGACAATAGAGCAACGCATTTATTGCCGATTTATTTTTGAATTGGCACAAACTATTCAATGCTTCGAGCATCATTCTGATAAATGTATCATATTTACGACTATTGGAAAGATGTATACTAATAAAGAGGAGAGATCTAGAATCCACCTTTACATTGATATTGCAAAAAAAAACATTGTTTGAGGTATATTGTAAAATAATTGTGGAAATGCGGACAAATACTTCAGATTTTCGAATACGTCTCTTTACGGAACTCTGAGCGTTGAACAACATTGTAAAGTTCTCATTAGTAACACAGATGACTTGTATTCCTTTGAGGCATGCAGTTAGCAGGGCATGGTTAATAATTTATTTAGTTTAAAAACATCTTTTAGGTAAAACTTTCAAACATAACACTAATCCATTTTAAGGACATTTTGTTTGAAACCTGTACAATGACATATTTACTATTCAAATTCTATCAATTCAAAGTTCATTTCGGTTGAGGGCCCCCAGTTGCCTAGCGAATAAAGGCGTTCAGCTGTTAGAGTTGCTTGTTCGAGCCCGTGCAAAGGACTTGACAAAGAAAAGTAAAAAGTAGTGATATTGCGATCGGATGGTTGTCAATTTCGCTACTACAAAAATACTAGAAAGTCATCCAGAACATTCAGCAAGTTAGTATACTAGCGTGTATATGGGACTGGTGTACGATACATCTGATCGGAGTCCAAAGCCCTGACGCCTATTGAGGTTGAGTCGGTTGCCAGCTAGGGTGTTTCGTCGTCATCTTACATTGGTTCTAAAATAACGATGTTCATATATGTATGCGTCTGTGATAAGTCTCAATACGAGGACAGAATTAGGCATCTGGAAAACATAAAAAAATCCGCTTTGCTTTGTTTTAAAATGGCTCTATAAACGTTACGCCAGAATCTTGAAGATCGCATTTTTATCTTTGTTCCACGCATCAAAATATTGTCCTTCCGCATAGCAATCCCTCCCATTTCCCACGTCTGTCTCTTAACCCCAATTTAACTCTGTGTTTTCATCGCTGACGAACCGAAAAAGCGCCGCCAATGGCGTGTCGGTCATCTCCAATTGTTTGTCCAAACCCCCTTTTGATGGCAGACAATGTACCCATTTACAAGCATTGTAATAAATAGGCCCATTTCTTGTGTTGTGTCGTCCTTGAGTTGACTGTCGGACTTCGAATGAGATAAGCCTGTGATGGACCATGTAATTGGAAGAGGTCCAGTACTTTGTTGCAGGTTTTTGCGAGTATTAATTGACAGCCAATATCAATTAAGCACTCGGCAAGAATGGACTGACAAATATTAAACTTGAATAGAAAAGTGGTCTCTGACTAAAGCGGCTTTAACCATTCTTTGGTTCTTGTTTCATTGAACTCTGGAACTAAACTAACTTGACACCGGTAGTCGGTTGGATTATAATGAGTAGTATAGACGTTGTGAATCTATGGGCTAAGATAATCTGCTGGGGGGGGGGGGGGGGGGGGGGAATTGGTCTTAAAACTACTTTTGACGTTCAAAGTTCAGTTTCTGATTGGAATATTTTTTTAGATTACAATTGTTTCGTAAAATTGTTCACTTATTGGAACCCTAATGGTATATTTTATTTGTTTATTAATGGAAGAATTTATTCTTAAAAGAAAGCTATAATCCACCGTTCGCCCCGTCGCCAATAGCCCACTGTGCAGCTCTAGTGCGACGTTAATTAACCAAACCAAACCACCGTTCGTCATTAAAAAAAACCACTTATTTTATTTCCTTCGAAATAGAACATCTTATATTCTTGGTTTGTTTTAATTCAGGAACCCATGATGTATTTACGTTATTTTTAATTTGTTTTCCGCAGACGATTTTATTTCGTTTAAAACATATTTAACTTTGACTAAAACAAATGGCACGTTCTTTTTTATGGAAATATGTTCTTCTGCTGGTATTTTATTTAAAAAATGCCGGGTATGTTCTTCTGCTGGTATTTTATTTAAAAAATGCCGGGTATGCAACTTCATTGAATTAAATTATAAACAATGTTAAATATATTGTAGTTAATTCTTTGAAATTAATATTTTTAGAACTGCACTTTGCCGAAGATTATTATTAAATTTATATGAATTTCCTATTTAACATTAATGATTCAAAACCATTTTTCCACACTTTGCAAAACATTAAAAAAAACTAAATAAAATATAATTTTTCTTAGTTTTTCATTGGAATGTATTAAAGGATTCTATACGAATTCTAGGAATATTTATAAATAATTCGACTTTTCCAGTTTATTTACAGAAATTTTCATTTATCGAACTATCGTAATATTTTTTGTATACTCCAACAAATCGACATTTGGACTTGAATTAAAACATCCAGAAATGTAATTTTTTGCAAAAATGTATTTATTAACGAAGTAAATTTACAAAGAACGAAATCAAAACACAAGTTTAACATTGAGTAATTCAATATTTAATTTAAAAAAAAAACTTTCCCAGGACCATTTCCCCTACATTATACCTTACTAGATATGTAAACATTAGCTTGTATTTTCCAATTTGTGTAAATCGTCAATACAAACCACATGGAACAATATTTTTATTTGTTTTAGTTGTGAACTATAAAGACTACTTTGAGAAATAGTATAGTGATCTATTACATTAATTATTACTGTTTTTATTAAGTGACGATAAACCCTTTGAATAAATATATTGTCTTTCAACAGAATTATGTATAAATATTCTACACCACTTTAATATTTATGCTTGATAAGGTCAATTGTCGCACAATGGACTTCCATACAGGTCAAACAACTTAAAAGGATAGTTTGTTAAGCCTTTGTATGTATCCAAAATATACAATAGAGTTCAATAGAGTTGTATATCACAAGCCAAACAATGAGAGAAGATTAAATGCTAAGTTATATAATTTAGTGTATCTTAGCGTTTTAAGAAAATAACACTTATTTTGATGAAATGTGCATTATTGGATTATTAAGCTATTGGTTAGATTAGCCGTCTTCTGGATTATAGTTCTTTTGTAGAAAGAACAATCGTAAGTACGTCTAACAATAGAAAAAATCTTGTATTTAATATTTCAATAAAATTACTCTTGTTGGATTGAAGACATTTATAGTTTTACTATTCTTGGTTGCTTCCCATCCAATGTTTTAATTAATAGGAATTACCAAATTTTAATATTTTCATTTTTCTCTGTGGATTTGGCGAAAGGATTCTTTCAACCGTACAAACATACAATTTGCTTTTCTACTTTGAAATAAGAAACAAATTCAATTTAACCTTGGAGCACTCGCTTTGAAGTGCTGCGTACCCCACTATCAGAATTATAGTCCCTGTTTTTCCTTTTAGGTCAAATAACGCGACATACTCGAGCAGAAAAGAGACAAAAACGCGCAAGTGGCACTTTGCACCCCAGGACTTAAATTCTAATAAACTTCGAAAGTAAATTACAAAATAAGCGTTTCCTCCATTACACGGTGACCTTGACAGCAGCTACACTAGGTTTGACCCATCCATTACGAGTGCTTCCGGGGTAAAATCTTTTGTTTTGGATAACCCCAATCGAAATTGTTTCAATTTTAATAAAAGGAATTTCGGACAAATGCAATTTCTATGTCTGCGATGCGCTGTTTCAGCCCCTGTGTTAACTGAACCCGCTAACCGCAGAAGTTTCATCCCTCGCTCGGGGACATCGGAAGCGTTTACACATTTTCTTGTGAACATGACCCAAATACCAGAAAGGATGACAACCCGTTTTTAGTATTTATTTTGCTCTCTGAATTCTCAAGTACTTTGAACTAGGTGCGCGTCGCACAACGTTCTCAATTATTCAATTCTATTAATAACCTGTTATTGCTGCGCGGGATTCGGTTTGTAGTTAAATTTAATTACTTTCTCATCGAAAAGCTTAATCTAAACTTCATGTTCTTTGCAGTAAAAAGTGTTTTAATCGCGGACCAAAATATTTTTTATCGGATTTAGCGTAACTCGTGTTAATCCTGTAATTTATGTTTATAATTTATGCTATTGGTTTTCAGTTTTAATGTTGCGCCCAGAGGCGGATTTAGAGTTATTGGGTCCCTAGGCTGAATATGTGGTGTGGGCCTTCCCAACTACTGGAGGGTACAGTATGTCCCCAGTAAAACTAGTGGGGGAGGGGCGGAATTTTTGGGATATTTTTTCCAAACTGAAAATAAGATTTTTAAGTGTATAAACGAAATTGAGATGTATTGTTTTTTTTTGTAAATTTCCAATACTTTGTTAAATAATTTCTATGGTTTTAAGGAATCTCAATGTACAATGGCATTCTGGAATCTATAAATACGATAATAAAGAACTGCACTTGTCTGTCCTGTTATGCTGGATCCCTTTGTGATGCGGGCTCCTATGCATAAATCCGGCCCTGTTGAATTCATAAAGAGAAGTTATTAAGTTATAATAAGTAAAATATCTAAAAGTTTGGAATTTTTAACAATTTTCATATTAATTGGCGCTTTAACCCACTCGCGTTTAAGCAATTTTGGCATTTGTGCAGTTTTCACTGCTTGGAGGTTTAAATTTTTTCTGTGTATGCTTCTTGTATAATAAATTTTAAATAATTGTAGAGTTAAGTTTTCTCCTTAACCATTGTATAAAATGGAGTACGTAATTTAATATTTGGTTCCATTGCCTGAAAACTGGAAATGCCTTCACTTAATTTCGTATGCATGAGTCACGAAATTTAGTCTGTGAAGTGTCAGTGAAATTTGAAAAGTTTTATGCCTCATTGGAAATTTATCGTATTTCGTGATTTCACTAATCGTATGGTATTAACTGTTCCAGTAATTTTTTAATCAAGGTGAAGTGAATCTAGTATTTGTATAGGTGATGGCAAATCTTAAACTAAATAGGCTTGCATAATACGACTACGCAGCAGTCATGCGCCAATGCCTATACTTCGCTATAGATTGGGGGGGGGGGGGGGGGGGGACCAGGACTTCAGTCATAAATATTACTTTTAGATTAAATTGCATAGGTCTACAAAATCTGCAGTTTCATATTCCCAATTGCAGTGTTTGTTATTTTATAATTGGAACAATTTAAAAACTGCCGATTTTTAGAATAACTTTGTCAGCATACAGAAACGTGCACAAGGTGTAATGCAAGTTCTATGTAAAGCAAATGAATTACAATATGAACGAGAATATATACTTAAAGTAGTCAATGGCCATGAATTCACCAATTCTCAATTGAGTTGCGTGTGGTTTGGGGGAAACCTCACGCAATCTAACAATATTTTGTAAACCAAGTTTAGTAATTTTTTTTTTTCTAATCGCGTTTTAAAGTAATGCCTACCGCATGAAAGTTGGTAACATCGTGTGGTCGATTAGCTCATTGATTGGTGCCTGACACAGACCTGATTGAAACTATCAAAATGGCTATATGTTTATAGATTTTGAAAGTTGCATAGCTCGTGCTACTACTTTTTATACTTGTATTATCATAACGATAATTTTAGTAAAAGCAATTGTACAAATACTTGCTGAAAATCATTTTCGTTCAAAAATGTGTTGCGTCTGAAAAATAGCATACTCGTTGTTAAAGTCAACATAAAATGAGCTTGACTGCATATTTCATCTAAATTTTTAGTTTAAAAATTCGAATAATTCTCAATTATAAGCACAGCAACGTGTATAGGATCTTTGAAATATTTAATCATAAAATTTTAACTGTCTGCACTCCGTTGTCCTGGGAGACAACATAACGACCCTGGTTATCTCTTCCAAATTATCAGCTTGATCTTGATTTAAAAAAACATCCTTCTTCACTAATGCTACTGCATATCCAAAACAGTTTAATATTTTATGATACTATGAGCATAAATTCTGGGAAAAAGAACAGTAATAACTGTTCCGTAGAAAGAACGCAAAGGTCAAAGAAATTATTGTGGTGAAAAGAGTTAATACAGGAATATACTTCTCGATTTCGTTGATAAACACAATCCCCCAAAAATACTTTCACAAGTTTTTTTTCTAATCTAGCGTGAGAATTACCAAATATTAGCAATTGGGACTGTTGAAATGGCCCATATCGAACGGGGCCAAGTTCGGACGCCGTCATCTTAACGGTGGAAAATGGGGGTTCTTTGCACCAAAGTCTGTTTGTTGACTATTAGCTGATGAAAGCGCCCCGATGGGCACGGATGACTTCTTTGTTCAAGGATGCAGAGCGTCAGTCGCGGAAGGGATTAAGGAATATGGGATTGTGAGAAATTCCTGGCGCTCTTCCTTTCGGAATTCTGATGCGTAAACACGACGGCTGGATGGGTTTTCTCGAACACGAGCTCTCAACCCAAACACCGGTGTAAAAATAATTTCTCTTGGCGGTATGAAGTCGATTGTAAGATTATTGATGGAATGATTGGCATATCTGGCTGTTATCTGGTCTTTAAGCAGAGCATTAAAGCATTGATATCACAGTAAACAAGACTTCCGTCAACAATTAGTCGTCATCTGACCATGGTTCAAAAATACGAGGCATCGTTCCCGGATCTTTCCTTCGAGACGAGTCCCTAACCGTCGCCAATAGCCCACTGTGCAGCTCTAGTGCAACTTTAATTAACCAAATACCAAACCGTCAACAATTAGCGCGGGGATATATTAGTTAGCTCCTCATTCAAGATGTGTTGGTGTCTAAGCAGGTACGGGTGAATTATGAACAATTAAAGAACCCTCCCCCCCCCCCCCCAATTTTTTAAAGTATTTTTGAGGGATTTTTCTTCTGAAACCGTTATAGAAATGCTCAATGTGATTTTTTACATATAGAATCAATGTATATGTCCTTAAAATATTTTTTTTGCTGCTTATCCACTTGTTATTGGTTAAAATGGATTTTTTTTTAAAATAGGCATTCAAAATAGGTTTTAATTCAATTTTAAAAAAATAGCCAAAAGCACTTCAATTTGGCATATTTTAGCGTGAACAATATACGAAAAGAGGTAGAAATTGGAAGTGGGTACAGTTTTTAAAATTCAATTGGCTTCAGTAAACAAAATGCCTTTCCAAATCCGGAAATTTGTAATAACCTAAAATGATGCGTTTTATGACACCACAGCCGACGATATACAAACGAGTATACTGTAGAACTTCAATTATCAGTATTAATTGGGACTAGATGCCACTGGGATAATCAAATATCGGGATAATTGGATAACTTACAAAAAGAGTTTAATAAAAAAAAAAAAAATTTGCTTTAGTATGTAATGTAATGTAATCTAATTTAATGATTATTAAAACCATATCATTCACCGATAAGAAACTTTTAAATATGGATTTGAATGATTTCCTTTATTTTCTTAAAGCGGTCCGCATAAACTGGCGATTCGCTTTGTTTGACCAGGATAACCAGAGTTCGGATAATTGGAGTTCTGTTGTACTATATCGTCGGCTTAATTCACATTGACGTGACTCCAAATCATGGATTCAGCAGCTGCAGCGAAAGATGCTTGACGAAATTAAAGGTTTGAAATCCCGTGACTCTAAGCCAAAATGAGTAATAATTCCTATAATCTATGCTCAGGTATTCTGAGCACTTGTTTTTAGATAATTCCACATTTAGAAGTGAATTGCTCGAATTCCGTCACCAGGTATCTTTCGCCGCGGCTTCCGAATCCGATGCGTGGTTTATCAATTAAACCAACTTCATACGAACGAAAATACTTTTCTGTAACTGTACGCATATTAAACTTCAGCTTTTGTATAAAATTTTCTTGGAAATGCTTGGAACTATTTTTCGTCGTTTAGGAAAAAGTAGGCTGCGCATTCTTCAGTTGTAAATTATTATTGTAGGCATTAAATTCCGTTCTTTATTCCAGATAGCAGAGTGCAGCAATGGACTTTTATGGGAGGCCCAGCACCGACGCTGAGTATTTGCCTATCGTACGTCTTGTTTGTGAAATTGATAGGTCCTTATCTAATGAAAAACAGGCCGCCGCTCAACGTACGCTGGTTGATGATCCTCTACAACTCCGCTATGGTTGTCATCAGCACCTACATTTTCGTGAAGGTAAGCAAACTAATGCCTCCAATTACGATCTCAATCTCGGCTTTTTTTTATCGCGCTAATTGCACCTCAAATTCAATGAGATAAAATTCAAAGTAAAGCACGAAACGTTTACATTGGGAAAACGAGCCTTGCATAATAAGCATGGAATATCAAAGATAAATTACTAATCATCATAAAAAGGTAGTTAAACAATAGCTACATAATCTGTTATCTTCCAGGTTGTGTTGCATTAAATTAAGATTATATTGTACGATGCATTAATTTTTATTAAGTGATTTTTATTGGAATGAATTAACTACATTGTATTTCAATGAGAAACTAAGAAAAAATAGTTTCACTTTTTACAAATGCTAATTTGCACATTTACTTATCGGAACTCTGTAATTTATATAAAATGTAGAGGCTACTTATTTAGTAGCCTAATATAGTTTTATAGTTATAAGATTCGGTAAATCTCTATTCGAAATTTCAATTGTAACCTTGAAAATATGTGTAATAAAACTTTAGTCTGCCGACCCATGCTGAGTTTGAAAGCATGGTTCAAATCAAATGTAGATAATTGATTCAAATATAACCTATTTTTTTTAATGTGTATTTTTAAATTGGCATTTTTAACATTGATACGCATGTAAATGCCATATGCATCATCAGCCACGTCATAAAGTGTAAGGACAAGGACTTGGAAGAGTTTCTGAATTTCATCAGATATTACTTTTAAAAAATATCAGGAAAGTAAATTTGTATCAATTCAGTACTTTATATACATTTACCTACCAAAGACTATAAATACCTCCGGTTTTATAGCTTTAATATTTTGGAAAGTTTTAGTCTAAATGCATTTAAACAAAAATGGGCATAATGGTAATAGTGAAGTTTAACGTCCCTTTAATGGATATGAAATGCAATAATTTGGTTATGTACTCAATAAGGAACTTTATATTACAGTTAGGAATCCTGGGCTGGTTCTCAAAATACAACTGGAAATGCCAGCCAGTCGATTATTCTGATAATCCTGATGCCACGGCTGTAAGTATTCTATCTTATTACTAATAGAAACCTGAACTAAAATTTTAACCTTGTCATTCGTAACCAAAAACATTTAAGTTTTGCTTTTCAAATTGAGTATTTCTGTTTAAAAAAAAATTATTTCCTTTAACCCTACAGTAGCAACGTTACATTTCTCTATTTCGTTAATAATGCTATTAAAGTTTGCACATTAGTATCAAATAGAAAGACTGCCTATGTTTTACAGGGGGCAAAATTCCAAAATAGTGTTGCAGTAGCCCACTGTGCAGCTCTAGTGCGACGTTAATTAATCAAAAACCAAAATGGTGATATAGTAAGTGACCTGGGGGGGGGGAGTATTAGTTCATGAGGATTTTAAAATAGACCGTCAATGTACAGTGGCTAGCAAGAAAGCTAATAGAATGTTGGGGTAATCGGGAAGAGTGTCTCATCAAAATCTAAGGATATTCTTGCATTATAGTATTATATAGGTTTGGTATGGCCTCGTCTTGAGTATGCTGTGCAGTTTTGGTCACCATATCTTAAAGACATTGATTTATTAGAGAAATCAGCACAGGGTTACAAAAATGGTCCAAGGGTTTTCAGACATGAATTATGAAGATTAAGAAATTTGAATATGTATATTAATATGAATGTTATATTTAAAGCTAATTCTTTAGTTATATAATTAAATTTATTAGGTACGAAATCTCCATGCTTAATTGCAATAATTAGAACCTTGTAAAG
This sequence comes from Troglohyphantes excavatus, assembly GCA_963932185.1. Lineage (NCBI taxonomy): Eukaryota > Metazoa > Arthropoda > Arachnida > Araneae > Linyphiidae > Troglohyphantes > Troglohyphantes excavatus. Next base: position 9,961,578 of record OZ010667.1, read on the forward strand.
TTTTATATTGTACTATACTTTTTAACCTCCATTAGTTATCAAATACATGGCATCTTCAAATGCATCTTCTTGCCTCTGTTTCAAATTAAGTTCAATATTGTATCGACTAAACGTAAAGACTGACAGATTTGTGAAATTATCTGCGCTAAATGTTTCAATAGGAATGGTTTAAAATAACCCTCTGTCTCGTATCATGCGTTTAGCATTGCATGGCCCGTAACGGTCACTTGGGCTTCATGAGGTCAGGCAATGGACTAGATAGTGCATACGGAGGATTAGAAGGATATAACTAAACCTACGGATCATATAATTATAAAATTCAGGGTAAATCATTAATTTTAATTAATAAAAATATGCCTTTAGTTAATTGAAATTTGATAGCAAAAATAAATCCAACCCAAATGGTCAATATATTTGAAATTTGAGGTAAAGTTGAAAGCGGAACGTAACTACTTCTATTAATTATGTCTAATAAAAGATATATTTAATAACTTTTACATCAAGTTGTGGCCTTGAATGAAGTGTTATAAATTGTAAAGTAAAATAAGAATTCGTTGAGAAATGTATTTGTTCGTTTCATTGAGAAATATAGTTGTTCTTATGATACTTGATTAATAAATTTACCGTGTTAACTATTGGTGATATGCTTTTTCCAATTATAAAATGTACCAATGTTTGCAGATGGCTCATCTGGCTTGGTGGTATTACTTATCCAAGTTCCTGGAATTCACCGATACCGTAAGTGAATATTAAAGTTTTTATAGTGTGCTATTAATATTTTTTTAGTAATCTATTTAATTACATTTTTATTCTTTCTGATTTATTCTATTATGTAGTTTTACAAATATATATGGCGTTTGTAATAATTGTAATAAGTTATTAAATGTTAGTTCGTTTATTGACCGGAGTCGTGATTAAAAATACTTGGCTACTCTCGTTTCGTATCTATTACCGTTTAAAACATTTAAGTATTTTAAATTCTTTTTGTAGTGCCAATAAACAGTCTGGTTTTTTTAGTTATGTGATCTAGACAAATAATGAAATGCAGAGTTTAAATGATTCTATTAGTTATTCGCAAAATACTTTTAACTTGTGTTAAATTCATAAAATATATAGATCGGATTCAACCAAAAACTTATGTTTAAAGTAAGAACTAACTAAACGTGGATTAAACTTAGAAACAATGTCATTTTTATAATTTTATACACCTATTTTAAATGTATTGTCAAGGATGCACATTATCCCATTCTCGATGCGACTCTCGGTCACAAATAACATTCTGTTCTTTTCCCCTGTTCTTCAAATTGAACGAATGTTCTTTTACGGAAGAAATGCTTTTTGTTTTTATCTCGTTGTTTAACTATTTAACCCTTTGCACTCCGATGTCGCCTCTCAGGCGCCAACATAACGGCCAGTTCTTTTGTTTCCTTGTTCTTTAAAATAAACGAGAACAGCATGATCTTGTGTTTAGAACATCCATCTTTTTTTTAACTTGTTCTCTCGCAAATGCAAAACAGATTAGGATTTTTTTCCCTTTACGAGTATAAAAATATCTGGAAAAGAACGTAGAGGAATAACTGTTCCGTAGAAAGAACGCAAATCGCAAAGTGTTCTTGGAGTGCAAAGGGTTAAAAGTATTACCGCCCTTGGGTATTGTTGCAGACCGGCCCACTTGGGGCATGATTCACTGGGCTGAGAGGCCCCATTTGGGTTTGGAATGTGGCATCTTCCACTTGAAAAGTTTCGGTTCGCATTTCGAACAGAGAGCACACTAGGCCGCCATTGAGAATGGTTGGAAAAAAGACAGCTCCTCCACATAAGCATTGTTTGGGAAGAAAATAAAAACAAGTTAAGTTTTTAATAAGATGCCCCTTCTCCTTGAGTCGCCGAACTAAAGAAATGCCTCGAACCTGGTAGGTTTGTAAGTGCATTCATCAAATTGTGGCGCCCGAACAGGGACCCGAGGAGACAATGGAATCTCTCAAACAAAGACGCACAACCGTGCGAGGGTCGTTCACTAGGAGCGTTAACCTAGTGAATGAACTAATAGCGAATAAAGAGGAAGCCGTCAACATCCAAACAGCTTTGGATCATCTGGAGGAAAAAGCTAAAAAACTCTTTGCTCTAGATGAAAAATTCGTGGAATTACTGCAGAAAGAAGTGGGATGCAATCAGGAAGTCTTCGACAGAGAATTCCTGGCTTCCGAGGTCTACGAAGAAAAAATGATAGCTTGCCGGGTGCGGGCTAAAAAACAGCTGGAGGAATTGACGATCTCGTCGACAGATCGAATCCGAGGAGATGCCGTCGCGGTTGCGACCCCCCTCATCTCCCCCGCCCCAGCAGTCCATCGGCTGCCGGAGATACAGCTTCGAAAGTTCAGCGGACTGATACAAGACTATCTACCATGGTGGAATCAATTTAAAAAGATCCATGAAAGCCCCACCGTGGAAGCAAGTGATAAGATGCATTATCTACTACAGAGTACAGAAGGAAAGGCACACTCTTTGGTTTCAAGTTTCCCCGCGACGACGGAAAATTATCCCCTCGCCATAAATCAACTCAGGGAACGTTTCGGCAGAGAAAACCTCTTAATACAATATTATGTGCGTGATATTCTTCAAATTGTGCTAAGCGGAGAAAACAAAAAAAGACGTGATATTTCGTCACTCTACGATGACCTGGAGAGTAGGTTAAGGGCATTAAATTCACTTGGGGTAACACAGGAAAAATATGCTGCTATTTTATTCCCTTTGGTAGAAAGCTGTCTGACGGAAGATCTGCTTCGTGAATTTGAACGAAGCATGGTTTATACGGGATCGGCTGACACAGGTAACGATTTAAATAATATTATGAATTTTCTTAAAATGTATGTTGAAGGGGAAGAAAAAATACTACTTGCCCGTAATAGCTTTAATGTTGATAAAAGTAAAAATAAGACGCAAAACCCTAATTATACTAATGAATATAATGCATGCACAGCCTCTGAGTTATATAATAATAATAATCAAGCTTATAAGAATAAATTTAATTTTAAATCTAAACAAGGAAATCTTTGCATTTTTTGTGATAAGGGTCATGCCTCAGAAAATTGCAGTGAAGTTTCTAAAATGAGTTTAACTGTCAGGAAAAATATAGTTTTGAAAAAGGGTGCTTGTTTTATATGTTTAAAGCGAGGGGGGCATAAAGCAGCTGAGTGCAGATCAAAACATCTGTGTATTGTATGTCAAAAGAGACATTATGTTTGTTTGTGTCCAGAGTTACAAAGTAAAACAAACAATACAGTAGTAGAAAATTATCAGGAAGAAACTGTTAATAGCGCTTTGGCTAATCAAGCTTGCAGTTCAAATGTAGTGTTGCAAACACTAATAGTAAAAATATGTAACGGAGATAAGGAAGTTTCTGTTCGATCCATTATTGATTCTGGTAGTTCTTTGTCGTATTTAACAAGGGATATTGCGGAAATAATGGGTTTCAAAAAGTTAGGGGAAGTAAAAGTTGTTCAGAAATTATTCGGGGGTGTAGAAACGTCTGAGAATGTACATAATAAATATAAAGTTAATGTAAAAAGTTTGGATTCCAGTTATATGTGTAATTTTGACGTACTAGATCAACGTGTAATTTGTTCGGAAATTAATAAAGTGCCTAATGGTCCGTGGGTTACCGAACTTAAAAAACAGGGCGTACATCTAAGTGATGTTGAGCATAAGCACGTACCCGTCATTTCATCAGATATAAAATTATTGATAGGGGCTGATGTAGCGGGAAAGTTGTTAAATGGACAAGTGATTTCACTAAAAAATGGTTTGGTTGCAGTGGGTACTCTTTTGGGTCATACTTTAATGGGGAAAATACCCTGTGATAGAATTATTGATAAGAGAGAAGCTCTTTCAGTAACTTCTTTGTTAGCAAGAGATATAAGTATATCTCAGTTTTGGGATTTAGAAGTCTTGGGAATTAAGGATCCTTTGCCAGAAAAATCAAAAGCAGAATTGCAAGAAGAAACATTGCAATATTTTGAGGAAACTTTAACTAGAGATTCTGAGGGAAGGTATGAGGTATCTTTGCCCTGGGTTTTAGATAAGTCTATTTTGCCCAGCAATAAAAATATAGCTGAAAGTAGGGCCAGATCTACAAAAAACAAATTGATTGTTTCAGAAAAAATAGATGCATATAACAATGTCTTTAGTGAATGGTTAGTTAAGGATATAATAGAAAAAGTAAATAACAATAAAGAAACAGGTGTTCATTATTTGGCTCATAGGCCAGTGTTTAAAGAAAGTAGTAGTACTAAAGTTAGACCGGTGTATGACGCTAGTTGTAAATATAAGGGATTACCATCACTGAATCAATGTTTAGAAAAGGGGCCAAACTTTCTTGAATTAATACCTTCCTTACTCAGCCGTTTCCGTATAAACAAATTTGGTGTAACATCTGATATTGAAAAAGCTTTCCTGCAGATAAATATTTCTGAGAGGGATAGGGATTTTTTAAGGTTCTTCTGGTTTAATGAAGACAATTCTGATGAGTTAGTAACTTATCGCCATAAACGCGTATGCTTTGGTGTAAAATGTTCACCATTTCTATTAAGTGCCACCTTAAATCATCATTTGAATTTAGCTCCCAGTAATCTTACCCCAACAGCCAATCTTCTGAAGAAATCTTTCTATGTAGATAATTGTATAACGAGTTTAGAAGATGAAGATAAAGTGCACAAATTTATTTTAGAAGCAAAGTTATTGTTATCTAGTGCATGTTTCAATTTGCGTGATTGGCGAACAAATGTGGGTGATGATATTGAAAGTAAAATTAATGTTCCAAGTACTGTACCCGTTCTTGGATTAATTTGGGATGTAAATTCTGATACGTTATCTTGTAGAATAGAGGATAAAAATGATGAAGAGGGTGTTATTTCTAAACGTATAATCTTATCACGAGTGCAACGAGTATTCGACCCAATCGGATTTACCTGCCCTGTGACACTTGTTCCAAAACTGATGTTACAACATATCTGGAGCTTAAAACTGAAATGGGATGAACCCCTCCCAGATAACATCAAAAAACAGTTCCAAAAATGGATGCAACAGGTACATTTGCTCAAAGATATTAAAATCCCTAGATGGTTTAATTTAAATGTTAATGGTATTATTGATATAAGTCTTCATACATTTTGTGATGCGTGCAAAGATTCGTATGCAACATGCATATTCATTAGAATTGAAACTCAAATTGAAGTTGTGGTTCAATTCGTTAGTGCGCGTTCAAGAGTTGCACCATTAAATCCTATTTCAATTCCCCGCTTGGAGCTCCTGGCCTGTTTGATTGGTTCAAGACTGGCAAGCACCGTTTTAAGTGACTTGAAGGAGATCCCAGGAATTCGTCCTTTCTATTGGACGGACTCTTCCACAGCTTTGAGCTGGATTCGAAGAACGACTCAGTGGGGTACTTTTGTGTCAAATCGTGTAACCGAAATTCGTTCTGTGACGGATCATCAGTTCTGGCATCATATTCCAGGTGTATTTAATGCAGCCGACCTTCCGTCTCGCGGTTGTTCGGCTGAAAAGTTGATACAATTAAAATGGTGGGAGGGTCCATCTTGGCTCTTAAAGTCAGAATCCGAGTGGCCTTCTAGTGAAGAAATGCCAAATGAAGAAATAATTAGTTCTGAGAAACGCAAGAGTGTGTTAACTGCACATAATAAGGTCGTGAAACCAAATAATTGGTATTACGAATATTTCTCTTCATATTTAAAAATTGTTCGCATGTTGGCTTGGATTCTTCGTTTTTGTAGCAATTCGAAGAAAGTGGAAGTGGTTCGATCACCTGATCTTTCTTGCTTAGAAATTGAAAGTGCTGAAATAGCGCTTTTCAAACTAATTCAAAATGAGTCATTTGCAGGTGTAAAATGATGAAAAGATTCATAATCTGAGACCCTTTTGTGATGATAATGGCGTTTTAAGGGTAAAGACAAAAGTCATTTACAGAACGGATACAATCGATTTCAGGTATCCTATAATCTTGCCCTCAGATCATCCTGTGGTACATTTGCTGATATATCATAAACATAAAGAACTTTTACACTCTGGTGTGTCCCTTCTGATGACACATTTAAGAGAAACCTTTTGGATCGTGAAAGCCAGAAAAACAATTCGTTCTGTGATACAGAAGTGTGTACGTTGTAAACGATTCAGTGCTAAAAATTGTGAAACCGAACCCGTGTCTTTGCCTCAAGATAGAGTACAAGATTCATCTGTGTTTCAAGTAGTGGGTGTGGATTTAGCTGGTCCTCTCTACCTCAAAGACGGGCAGAAAGCTTGGATTGTGCTATACACTTGCGCAGTCTATCGTGCCATACATTTGGAACTGACCACATCGTTGTCGACTGAAGCCTTCCTTCAGACACTTCGCCGCTTCATCGCTAAAAGGGGACGTCCTTCAACGATATATTCAGACAATGGTACCAACTTTGTTGGAGCCAACAGATCCCTGTCCAATGTTGATTGGGGACAGATTTCAACAACTGTTTCTGCACAACACATCCACTGGAAATTCAACCCTCCTACAGCATCTTGGTTTGGGGGATTTTGGGAACGTATTATTCAAATGATAAAACGCATCTTAAGAAAGATTTTGGGAAAAGCCTCATTGTCGTATGAGGAATTGTTTACTATACTGTGTGATTGTGAACAAATCATAAATTCCCGACCTCTGACATATGTGTCAGAAGATGTGAATGATCTATCACCCTTAACCCCATCAATGTTCCTTCAAGAGGTAAGGTCTTCAAATGTGACTGACATTGACACTTTAGATCACACCGGTCTAAACAAGAGGTCCCAATACAAACAAAAATTGAGGAATCACCTTAGACAACGATTTCGAATCGAATACCTAGGTCAGTTGAGACAACAAACAATTCACCGCAAGAAAGTTAGGCCACTGACACTAGGTGACATTGTTCTGATTGAAGATGACACTAAAAAGCGTGCGTTTTGGTCATTGGGTCGAGTGACTAAACTTATGCCAGGCAAAGATGGCCTGCCAAGGGTCGCACAAGTAAAAACGGAATCAGGGGAGTTCTTAAGACCCATTAAGAAACTCTATTATTTAGAAATTCAAGACTCTGTAGATCTTGTAGCAAACTCTAACGTTGGTAATGGTGTACGTACTAAAAGTGGTCGAACTGTTAATGCACCAGATCGTTTAAGCTATTAAGAATGAAACTTAAGAGAATTTAATATTTAGAATATTTTATTCAATTTATAATTTTCTTGCATTTAAATTTATATGTATATATATTTTGGCATTAATTAGTAAGTATTCTTTTAGTTAGCAAATAATTCATTGTTTTTGTGTTCAATGAACAATATGTGTGTATTTGTATATAATTTTGTATCCTTTTTGTATATTTGACTTTGCTTTTGTGGGGAGAGCTGTAGTAAGTAAAATTTGAGTTTACAAGTTTAAACTCAAAGGTGGGAGAATGTTGCAGACCGGCCCACTTGGGGCATGATTCACTGGGCTGAGAGGCCCCATTTGGGTTTGGAATGTGGCATCTTCCACTTGAAAAGTTTCGGTTCGCATTTCGAACAGAGAGCACACTAGGCCGCCATTGAGAATGGTTGGAAAAAAGACAGCTCCTCCACATAAGCATTGTTTGGGAAGAAAATAAAAACAAGTTAAGTTTTTAATAAGATGCCCCTTCTCCTTGAGTCGCCGAACTAAAGAAATGCCTCGAACCTGGTAGGTTTGTAAGTGCATTCATCACAGGTATTATTAGAGTAAACGGGAGGAACGGCCGTTAACTGCTCCATACAAATAACGTAATATCAAACTTCCCTCGATTGCAAATGGTTAATAGTAAAATGAATAGCTATAAAAGTTTTATAAAAAAATTTAATGTTTAAAGTATTTTCATATAATTACAGAAGCTTTAACATGGATTGTATTTAAATATTCTGAAATTTTCAACTATTTAAAGGCTTTTATGCGATTTTATAATTTCTATAACTTTAACCCTTTCCACTCCATGAACATTTTGACATTTGCGTTCTTTCTAAAGAACAGTTATTCCTTTTTCTGTTTTTACCCCAGAATTTTGTTATGCTCATAGAGGGAAAAAAATCATAATCTGTTTTGGATTTGTAAGAGAACTAGTCGAAAAAAAATCGATGTGTTTTACATACAAGACACTTTTCGAATTTATTTTAAAGAACAGGGAACCAAAAGAACGAGTCGTTATGTTGTCGCCTGAGCGGCGCCAACGGAGTGCAAGGGGTTAAAGATAAGGTATAATAGCTAAATGAATGAATGATATTTGACAGAATTATTTTGGTTTTATACAGGTATTTCTGTTTATCCAAGGGCAAAGTAATTGAGCCACATAATTTGAAAATGTGCCAATATTTAAAACTTTGAAAAGTTTCTTTAATACAAAATTCCTTTAACCCTCGGCCGAATTGTATTAATCACTCGGCTGAACCAGCAACTCACTATTTTCCACATATTTGGTGAATCTTTTACAATGGTGCCTGAGAATCTTCTGGCCTCTCGACGACCCCAGAGAGTTAGCACGACCTTTCGATAAATCGATCCCTTCGCTATAACGACAATCGCTAATTCTACCAACCCAACCAGTGGATTACTTATGCAATGATTATTCGTTACTTTTTCGTTATAGCGATCACTTGTACTTGTCTTGCGAGTGGTTGTTGCAAGGGTCTGTTACAGGACAAACTTTGTTTCACGCTAAGATTCCCGATGGTAAAGTTGCGAACGTACTTATAATCAAGAGTTGGTAAGGCGTTCAGCTACTAATCAGAGGATTGGTGGTTCAAATCCGTGAAATGGACTTGACATAGAAAAGTAAAAAAAAAGTAGTGATCTTGCGATCGGAGGGTTGCCAGCTTCGCTACAAAAATACTAGAAAGTCGTCCAGAATATCCAACAAATTATACTGGCGTGTTTCCGGGACTGGTGCACGATAAATCTGATCGGGGTCCAAAGTCCCGACGTCTATTGAAGGCGTTGGGTGCCAGTTCAGGTGTTTCCTCGTCATCTGACCAAGGTTCTAAAATAACGAGGTGCATGTATGAATGAATGTGTGTGTGAATGTGTATGTGTTCCCGGGTCTTTCCTTCGAGATTGACCCCGAACCGTCGCCAATAGCCCACTGTGCAGCTCTAGTGCGACGTTAATTAACAAAACCAAACCAGCTTATAAATCAAAATTTCTTGTTGCAGATCTTTTTCGTCATGAGAAAGAAGTTCACCCACATCTCGACTCTTCATGTCATACACCATGGAATCATGCCCATGAGCGTTTGGTGGGGAGTTAAGTTTACACCTGGTGAGTTGAAATTTGATTTTGAACTATTTTACTCTGTAAAAAAAATGGTAACAGTTTTAAAAGCTTTGAAGACATTTTACTTTGTAAATTTATTCTAATGTCATGATTTAAAAAGTACATAAAGTTAAATATTTTTAATAAAACTGGGTTGTTTGCTTTTAAAGTTTTCAAATCATTTCCATTTAATTTAATCAAAAGTTCTACAAAATAGTACTTGTATTGAAAATAATTTATAGGTTAAAGAAATCGCTCCATTCGAATTCCCAAACAGCCATGTAAGGTAATGCCGCGATAAATGTATTTAAAAATAAGCCCTGCCACGCATTCTTAACATTTTAATGCAGTTCCCAACATTTATTTAGATATGGAATACCAATTCGAAAAACACCTAATAAAATTAAAAATAACTTGGTACTAAATATAATTTTGGTACTTAATATATATAATTAAATTCCTTATATTGTAAATTTATTTATTAACATCTATTTTTTAATGTATCTTATTAAGGTAATAATATAGAATACATTTCTGGTTAATTGATATAATGATAAAAAAAGCACATGTAAGAGTTAAATAATTTTTTTTTACTATGCACTTCTAATTTTGCTTTTCAATTAAGATTTTTTTTAGTTTTAAAAAAATTAGTTTTAAAAAAAATGCAACTTGGGCAACACCTGTTTTGAAAAAAGTAAAAGCGTAACAATTGATGATGGCTACATGGACCACACTAACTTGTTTGCAGACAACCGGTGGTCAGCGAACCAGGATTAGGAAGCACTATTCTAAAAATCAAACTTTTATCGAAATGAAAATATTTATCATAACTAAAATTATTGGTGCCGTTATTTGAACTTAAACTACGCATTGTCTAATGAAAACCAAAAAATATTAAAGCAATGCGATTGTAGAATTAGTGAATAGGCTTTGTGCTATTAACCCAATCCTCTGACGGCGCAAAATTTCGAATCTGTTGGTTCGTTTTCACTGCATGAAACTTTAATTTGTATTTCCAACACTTTCCTCTTTTACAAAAATATATATTTTAATTATATCGTTAGTCTTCAAAAGTCGCCCTAATGCTTTAATTTATAAATTATTTGTAAGATATTTTTATATTATGTGTACTAGAGATACTCGAACGGATATACACGTTCGTATCCGTCGGGTTTTTTAATGCTCGAAACTTGTTATAAATATCGACCAACGGATCGAGGGGGTATGGTTAACTGTTTAAGTCCTAAGTATGTTTTGCCTATTCATTTCGCTGCGAGCCGTTTGGCGAGAATCATTGGCGTTTTATCACGGGGTGCCGTAAACGTATGTACGTACCAATTTTACATGTATTAATTTTTCTATATAATATACAGAAATGTCTCCAAAAACGGAGCCTTCCGCTTCCTATACCATTAATACAGGTACTGAGCATTAAGAGTTAATATAGACGATTAATGTTGATTTTTTTTATTCAGTTTATTTACTTAACTATTCTAGAATTACAATAAAGAAATCTCTGTTTATTGTTTTAACCTCGTTTTATTGTTTTAAAACCTCGAAACCGACGAGTATTTATGGGTCAATGAGTTTTAAAACGTCTTGCTTAATGAGTTTTGAAGTTTTTCTTTGATCGTTTTCAGGTGGCCACAGCACATTCTTCGCATTTGTCAACAGTTTGGTCCACATTGTGATGTACTTCTATTATGCCTTGGCAGCTATTGGACCCAGTATGAACAAGTACTTGTGGTGGAAGAAATACATGACTGCCTTCCAGATGGTTAGTGTCCGGATGCTTTGGAAATTAATTATTTAGTCTTGCATATTCTTAAATGAACAAATTTAAGATTGTTCGCTTATGACTAACGTACTTCTCTAAATTGTAATTTGTAATATTAAAGTAGAATACGCTTTTTAATCGTATATAAAATTAAGCACATTTCTAATTGCATATTGGTAAATAGTTCTTATAAAATAAATTTAAATTTCCTTCAAGTTGGTGTTGAAGAAACAAGCACAACACATTTTTTAACTAGATGGCAAATTATAGACTAGGATATTTATTTTATAAAAATGATATTAATGTAGAACTTTGTGGTTTTTCTTGGAGTAGTGGATAATTATATCAATTAACGCTAGTCTCCACTGTGTATTGTAAATACAGTTAACTTTCGTTTGTAGGTAAATGTAGAATAAAGCTAGCAACGCACGAGAAACAATTGCTGAAACTTTTAAACCTCGCCCAAGGGTGGGCGAGTAATTGCATCCAACACTAGATTGCCACGTTTCGGATTTGACACTTGCTAACGTGAAGGTGAAAAGTCGTCAAGCACCTATTGCAACAATCCAAATTGCCTATCTGCCATAGTTTGCGCACTTGCACAGTGAGCTGATAAAATTTAAGTTTTTCCCGTTACATGCAACTAAATTTAGTTGCATCCCGATAGTTGCCAGTAAGTGGCTAAAGCTAAACAAAGGCATATTTATCTCAACTGCTAACTTTCGAAACTTTTATTTTTTAGCCAAACTTAGTCTCAATAAATTTTTTACTTCATTTCTATATTGATAAATATAAGAATTGAGTTATCAAAATTTTCGACACAAATTTTCAACACTAACGAGAAAAACGCGCGCGAGCTTCGCAGTGTTTCGATAATCCATTCTAAGTGGTATGTTTCTTGAATAACTTAGTAATCTATGCAATCCTATTTTTCTAGTTCGTATAGAATAAGCCTAATTCTACAAGAACAAGTAAAACGCGCGTAAGCATTATAGATGGATCTGGGATTCGAGCACACAAATCACAGATTCTGGAATCTGAATGATCTAAATGTTCACGCGCGTTTTACTCGTTCATATAGAATGGGGCTTGGTTATTACCAAAATCTTAGTAATGTAAATATAAAATCTTTATTACTATATTAAATGTTCTTCCATTCAGGTTCAGTTCATCGCCATCTTTGTGCACTCGTTCCAACTGCTCTTCCGAGACTGCAACTACCCAAGAGGCTTCATGTGGTGGATAGGATTCCACGCAATCCTCTTCTGGTTCCTGTTCGCCGACTTCTACAAGAACACCTACGGAAAGCAGAGGGCTGCGGCCAAGGCTAAGGCGGCCCTCAACGGATCCGCTGCCCATCTCAACGGCGAAGCCAAGACAAATGGAGTGAAGACCAATGGATACAGCAACGGCGTCGTCAAGACTAACGGAGTCTCCAAGCCGAATGGAATCAATGGGGTGAATGGAGTGAATGGCGCGACGACGAATGGATCCGCCAAACAGAATGGCTACCACAAACCCACCGAGAATGGGTACTCGAATGGAGTGACCAACGGCCATTCCAACGGAGTCGTGCACAGGACGACTTCGAGAGTGGACAGTGACGATTAGCATTCCTTAGACATTTTAACCCATTCGCCATGGACTTAGTGTCAAAACGTCCAAATTCTCGCCATAAGGCTTAGCATGAAATCGCTCATTTAGTGCCTTAACTTTTGAACTTATTACTCCATTGTGTAAGTCAGTGGGCCGTCGGCCACGATATTTAATCTTCATTTGTACATTTATATGTGGAAGTGGACTCGGCTCTTGACTGGCTGCGCTGCTGATTTTGTTTCTACCTAATCCGATATCGATAGATATTGGTTTAGTTCGATTGGTAACGAATCGGCACACAACACGCAGCCATTGCTCGATATATTTGTTCGGGTTATTAGTACCCAAGAGTCGACGTGCAAAGGACTTTTGCTTTTCATCTATGTGTCGAAGTGTCTCCCAGGCTGAGAAAAAGTACTACCCAGAGCTTAGGGGGCTACAGTCGTATGGCAATTGAGTCAGAAACGCAACTGCTACTTTCGCGCTCGCCCGTTTTTTTCTGATCACTAGGAATAGCCATTAATTACCTCAACTACTCTAAAACAATGGGGGATAACTTGTTTTTTCGGTTTTTAAAGTAGGAAATATTGTCGTCGTTGTTCAAGCGCGGCCCTGCAGCAACGCCGGCTTGCACACCATGAGGATTTTTTTATTTCCTGCTAGTCCCTCGGGAGGTCGTTAACTTATCTTGTACAAATTTTTTTACATTAATAGCAGTAGCAGAGGATTTTTAACTTTTACATTTTCTAACATGCGGTCCAAAGATGTTTTTATAGTGTTATTTTAAATTTGCTGAGAAGTTTTGCATTCTAGCCTTCTGTAAAACATCGGATAAGTATATTTCCTGGGACCATAAATAATACACTGTGTGAAAGTGTGTACAGTATTCTATCTAAATCCTAAGGACTTTTTACTTTGTGTTGCATTTGAAGTTAGCTACTTGTATTTGCCCAGTGTAAAATAAATGTTTATACCTTGCATTTTTTTTTGTTCATGTATTAAAATATTTTATGTATTTTTATTGTCCGAAATTATTTTTAGCTTTCATAATTTAGTAACATTACATGGGTTTTAAAATTTCTTGATCCAAATGAATATTTCTTATTTCAGCCAAGAAAAAATTAAACTGTTTAAAATTTGTACAGGGCGGGTAGCCGATATTTCGACCAGAATCCCATGTTAAAATCAAACATCCGTCTTCTAAATGTTATTAGTTACAAGTTAACACAATTTATTTTGTTGTTAGAAAGTAAATAAATCTGGTGTTTAATTTCATTTTAGAAATTTCTAAATCTGATATAGAAATTGCTTTCGAGTTCTATGCAGTATCCAACTTTGAAATAAGCCAATATTCCAGTGCTTTAATAAGAATTAAATGATGATGTCAGCCGAATTGTAACTAGTTGACATAGCACGCTTGATCGTTTCCCTTCAAATTGCTAGGATTTACTGTGCTTCATTTGTGTACTTTTGCGCTGCAAGATCCCATAGCAGGGAAGCCAAATTTCAACATGAAAATACGTTGCTATTTCAATCTTCATACATTCTCTCTCCATGTTCACAACTTCCTTGAAACTTGTTGGCTAACTTATTATTTAAATACACTATGGCAACCTTTCATAATGCAATACAGTTTTAAAAAGACCGTAAATAATGCTGTTACAACCGTTGCAGATCGGTAATTAACACAACAGTAACTAATTTGTTATATTTAATCGAATATTGCCAACCTTCTAATCCTACCATTGGCAATTATGTACGATTATCAAAGCAGGATTGTTAAAATAATATAAACACCTGGAGTGAGGATTCCCATTGGGCGACAATGATCTTCGCCGTGCTGCACGGAAGCACTATTCGCAAGAGCAGGTTAAGACATTCAACCTGGCTATTGCACAGTTAATCGTGCTGCGTCGCTCTTTAGTATTTACTATTTGTATTTTTTAAAAAGTATGGAAAAACATTTATTGTGTGTTTTTGAAATCCAGAAATGTGGTTTTAAAACTAGGATCCAAGCCCTTTAACCCGATGACAAACGCCATGGAGTTTGGCGCAGCTTGGCCACATTTGGCCCTTGCGCCATTAAACCCCATACAACCAACCAACCAAACGCCATGGAAAGGACTATTTTCTAGCTTCACTCGAAGGTGTGAAGTGGTCGACACGTGTAGTCCTCAATCCAGTGTTTATATTTTAATTCGGTGGGATTTTACCGCTATTTGTTTTTTAAATCTACTTTAATTCAAAGGGATTAAAATGCGTAAGAAATAAAATTATAGTATGGTGTATGTGCTTTAAACTAAAATTTACATTCCCTACAGGTAAACAATCTAGTCTATAACTCCGAGATGTTAATTTAGCTAACGCCTAAATATCGTCATGGCAAATAAAATAAAACAAGTCTTTAATTTTTTTTTTTCAGTCACTTTGGGGTCTGTTAAGAAGGCTGTTGACTTAAGTATCACACTTGAATGTTTTTTTATTAAAGTTCATTTTGGTTCAAAACAACATTAAAATGCCCAAAATCGATAAAAGGAAAGCATGTTAATAGAATACAACAACTAATTTAAAAATGAAACTTTCCGCATGACAAAAACAACGAACGCGTATTTTTACTCTCTGGGCGGATATCGAACCGCTGCCAATAGCCCACTGTACAGCTCTACAGCGAAGTTTTATTCCAATCAACCCTTTTAAAAAAAACTGGTTTGGTGGTTCGAACCCGTACGATGGACTTGACAAAGAAAAGTAAAAAAGTAGTGATCTTGCGATCTTAGGGTTGCCAGCTTCACTATAAAAATACTAGAAAGTCGTCCAGAACATCCAACAAATTATACTGGCGAGTATACGGGACTGGTGCACGATAAATCTGATCGGGGTCCAATGTCCTGATGCCTAATGTGGTTGTGTCGGGTGCCAGCTCAGGTGTTGTCCTCGTCATCTGACCATGGTTCAAAAATACAAGGCATCGTTCTCGGGTCTTTTATTCGAGATAGGCCCCGAACCGTCGCCAATTTTAATTTGTCTTAAATTTTATAGTGGTGTAGCGGAGTACAGAGCCAGTTTTTTATGCATAATCTTCAAAGAAAAGATTCACAGCACAAATGATTACTTAACATGTATGTTCTAAGAGATACACGAGTAATCACCAATAAAAAAAATGAATATTTTTTTAAATAATTAGAATAATGTTGCTCTAATATATATGTATCTTCACTCTAAAAGCGCGGAGAACCCTGTTAAGTGGCACAAGTTGCACACCCCTAAAAAGACTGTCCTGCTTCCAGTGGCGGTACGTGGTCAAAAATATTAGTGCAGCCGAAATCATATGTGATCCTCCCCCCTACTTTCCACAACCATACATGGACGGACATTCTTTAATATTTATTACTCAAACTCAAATCAAAGTGTCCTTTCAATTTTTACTAAATGATAACATGCGAAAAAAATAGAAAACAATTACTTATTTTTTAAAAATTATATGAATCCTACTTTCTTTTAAACTTTCGAATCGGTCAATTTTAATATTAATTTAAGTAACGAAACAACAACAGTGTAAAATTATCAAAAAAACTATTTCCGTGTGGAGAGATTCTTCGAAATTCTCGGTTTCCCCACAGCCCGCCCCACCGATTCACTAACGAGCTAATTCAATTCATCGCATTACCAAGTACAGAGTGTACTGCATTTGTGTCGTCACAACCCCCATTTTAGCATGTAGGGTAAGTCATACTACGTAACGTTGTCATGGCAACGATGTAGCCGATTTCGATTTTCGCATTTTAGCTGCAGTTTTGATTGAATGGAGTTTTTTCCCCTCCTGAATTGTGCATTACGGCAACAGGCTAGCTATTTTTCGGAGATTTTGTTTACTACCTTAGAAATTTCATTTTCAATTATAATCTTCATTTAAGAAAATTAGTAAAATATCTGATTTTAGTTTTAAAATTCACTAATAAATTTAGGAGCATCCCGGCTGTACTTGCTGTAATCCACGAGCCGTCACTGCTTAGTATACTAAATACTCAGCAAATATGTGAACGGCCAATTACGTTGCAGGAACAATCGTGAGAATGCCACTCACGAGTTCCGGCAAATGACGAGGCGAAACACGCGCGTGAATGTGTAAACGCGCTTTACATTCAGGTGGTGTAATACGATCCAGAGACCGACATTTTCATTTATTATTGTAGATTTAGGCAAATGATTCAAGACCATATTCAAGAAAATATATAAAAGTAGAGCAGAGCGTGATGCTCTATTATCACTTTATACAAATTACCTAATTCCTGTCCCCGAAAATATATCTTGACACTAATCAAAGCATATTATATTTAAAATATATATCGTTATAATTTTATCCACGTTTTCACACACTCTTTGTTAGAAAAGGCCATCTTAGTAAAACAAAAAGTCACTGTTTTACTTCGTTTCTTTGTATTTTTTCATTTGTTGATGTTCCAGGGTCATATGAAACGTCCATCCTGCGTTTCAAAAAATCGTTGAAAGGATATTTATTGCAAATTATAAACCGGTTCATCTTAAAAAAAAGTGAATCCGAAATCAGGTAATTTTTTTATGCCATGCATAAAATATCCTTCAAGATCATTTTTAAAAATACGTAATTAAAAATAAGTCAAACGGGCTCATTTTTTATTACATTTGATACTTATCATAGCTCCGAATACATTAGTTTCATTTTTAAAGAGGACATGTACTCAAAAATGAGTGCAATGAATAAAAAAAGCAGTTGATTTCCTGCATAGGATGTATAAAGTCGTCCAGAATATCCAACAAATTATACTAGCGTGTATACGGGACTGGTGCACGATACATCTGATCGGGGTCCAAAGTCCCGACGTCTATTGAAGGCGTTGGGTGCCAGTTCAGGTGTTTCCTCGTCATTTGACCATGGTTCTAAAATAACGAGGTGCATGTATGAATGTGTGTGAATGTGTATGTGTTCCCGGGTCTTTCCTTCGAGATTGACCCCGAACCGTCGCCAATAGCCCACTATGCAGCTCTAGTGCGACGTTAATTAACAAAACCAAACCAAAACCAACCTGCATAGGATGCCTTTATAAATCATTTTCAATAAATTTCAACAATTACGACCAAGACTTACCGGGATTCGAACCCCCATCCGTCCAATGTCCTCCGCACCGAAGTCAAGGGTCGAATTCTTACCCTCTCGACTTGGCGCGTGATTTGGTGGTTTTAATTTAAAAATTCTGGCGGTTTTAATTTGAAGTTTTGATTGGCCGCGCTTTTCAGTCGGTTAAAAAGAAAAGGATACATTATTAAAGAGTAACTAAAAAAGATATTCCTTATTACAGACAACTCTCGTTATCTCGAACTCGAAGGGAAGTGTATAAAAATTCGAGATATCGAAAATTCGAGTTATCGAAAATCCTATAAAAAAGCTGTTTTGGTAAAAGATAAATACTAGTACACGACTTTATTTAACATATCTATCCAAAATAGTTTGGTAAGTATTTCTATTTTTTGCGAAATCAATTATATTTTCCAAATGCACGATTGCTTAAAATGTTTCTGATGTTTTCATTTCCGGCCTCGATTCAATGAATACACGCATAGATTTTATCGAAGATAGAGCCTCTTACAAAGTAATCTTTGGAGGAGGTTAACATTTTTAATTATCATTATTCTTCTGAGAGCGATCTCTCATCAAATGCTGCTATAGAGAGTGCATTGCCTAAACAAAAATGAGAAGGGGTCGAGTGTCGTCTTCATATTTTAAGTGAGTTGCTTTCTGGACGGTCTGTAATGTTCCAAGAAAGTGACTCGTACTTTACCGAAAACGCCAGCTGGCTTGAGGGACGATAAATTATTAATCTTCCTTGTTGGACTGACTGCGTTAAAGAGGAGGGGATACAGCTCAAGGAATCCAGTCTGGCGACATTCAAACAAAAGGGTGAAGCACAGGTGGGAATCCATTGCAAGTATACCCTTTCAATAACGCACAATAAGAAAGAGAACTGATAAAGAAGAACGTGGCAATTACATATATGCTAAAGGTTCTTCAAAATCCATAGTTTTGAGAGGAAAACAAAATTTTGAGTTATCAAAAATAACGACGAAAAACTTCTAATTAAAAAGATAAAATTACATTAAATAAGTAATGATGGTGCAGGGAAATAATTTTTTTTCGAGATACCGAAAAATTCGAGTTATCGAAGTTCAAGTTATCGAGAGTCTACTGTATATATTTGCACCATCCATATTTCTGTTCTTAAAATATGATTAATTTATAATAGATGTGTTTTAATAAATGATAAAAAAATTAACAATAAAATTTATAGGTGGTTTTATTAGAACATTGATGTATAAAACTTACAAAAAAAAAGTTTAGTATCTAACATCTCCATAGTAGCAAAACATTTTACTCGTAAATGATCCTTCCGAGAATAAATCCTGGATCCGCCCCTGTTATACTCCCGAAATTAACAGCATACTCAAGCAAACTATTCCATTTGTCTATTAAATAAATAATTATTATAAATAACAATTAATTAAATATTATTCAAAAAATAATGCTTTCTAACCAACGTAGAATTGACAATGTTACGAGCTCGTAATCGGAGTGGGCGAAGTACATAACCCCCAGGTAACGTTGTCAGCTAGCAACCAGAGGATTGCGAGTTCGAATACGGCTGATACAAGAATATACATAACTGTTAAAATTCAGTCAACTTTTTATGGGAGGGTTGCCACATTCGCTGCGAAGTAACAACGTCATTCGAACTTGCACACCAATTTCTACTGCGCGTATACGGGACTTGTGTATTAAATCTGATCTGTGTTCAATGTCCTGACGCCTCGCTCACGTGATGTCCTCGTCATCTGACCATAGTTTAAAAATACGAGGCATTGTTCCCGGTATGACCCGGGAACAATGCCTCGTATTTTCCTTTGAGATAGGCACCGAACCATCACCAGTAGCCCAATATGAAGTTTTAGTGAAATTATTTAATCAAGCACAAGGATAGTGAAGACCATATATACTATATATAAGGTGTGCTCGTTCTCACGCTGTCTGACGGAAGGCTTGGAAAGCAAATTTTTGACGTCATAATGACGCCTACCTTCGCCTGCTGTGGGCGTGTCTAATGCTCTCTTTTGTACAGTCGTTTTAAAGTCTACAGAGCAAACTTAATTTACCAAGAATTCTTGTTTGTAACTAATTATGAATTTATTTAAAAGAAAACAGTTAAAATTCGCTTCAAAAAAACAATTTGAATCGATTTGCAGAGTGGTTTAGTTATTAAAATTTCTCGAAGTTAATTGCAGCCAATTTGAACCAATGGTTCGCGACGTGCTTCCATCTGTTCGTTTTTTTGTGAACTAGTTAAAAATTATATTCGCTATTTTTATTTAGAATTTTCTAAGTTTTAAGAGTTTAAATTATATTTTAAGGATTGCATTGAGTATGTAAAAATTGCAAAAGAGTTTCTTAATAAATTAAGCGTATTAAAAGAATATTAGCTGCCACGAGAGCATGTCCATGAATTTTGAAAGAGTAAAATAGGGGTCGGAACCATACGGTCAATGCATTTGTATTGGACATATTAAATGAGTTTAAATTTCAATCAAGTAAAATACGTGGACATAACAAAACAAGGACGGATTAGTAGTGAAGATACCTGAACACAATTATTTACAGATATTTACATTATTTTGCTAATTAAAAATTAAATCACCAGTTGTTACCCAACCGGAGATCGAACCTAAGTAGCAATGCTTGAAACACACAGTAGGGTGGAGCGAAAAAAATCAAAATTTGATTAATGTAAAGTAATAGTGCGGAAAAGTTGCCTTTCGTATACATTATTCACCATGTAAAAGGATTTTGATAGCAAATAATATCTTGAGGTTCCCCCCAGGCCTTGAAATTTACCAATAATAGGTAAAAATTGAATATGGTGTAACGCACTATTAGTCCAGTTAGCACAGGGTTCAATTCGGAAAAAAAAATAGGGGAAAGCTGGAAACAATTTTAATCGCTTCCAAAAAGTGTTCTGTATGATATATTAATTTTGCACCACGCCGGCGTTGGCCGCCATCTTGGAAAAATGGCGGCCAAAATCATTTTTTTGTGATTATCTCCTTATTTTTTAAATGTAGAGAAAATATTTGAATTACAAAATTATTCCCGAAGTAATTTTACACAAAAATGCAATTTACATTATGCTTCTGCGACTCACCATTTAGACGCTAAAGGCGAATAAAGTGGATACTAAATCACCAAGTGGCATGAAAACTCAAGAAACAGCTTTGACAGGACGTCTTTTGTTCCTTACTTTGATTAAAAGCATCTCTATACCTTATGAACGTATAATTTAACAAAAATGGTTGTTTGACGTTAAGATAAAGTTAATTTTACTGAGGGGATTTTGCAAATAAGTGTTATATTTCCATTTCTGAAAGAGATTTCACAATGGGCTCCCATAGAGTTGAAGAATAAATCTTCCCTAATTATTTCCAAGTAACTATTCCGACTTGGAAACACCCTTCTACAATCCAAATAACATTTTAAATTCCAATATTGATATTGAATTTTTATTCGAAACTTAATATATTTCCATAGAGCTAAATTTTATCATTCAAAGTATGAATATAAGTACTATATTACTTATAGTTGTCTGATTGCTTGAAAAGTATATTACTTTGTTCAAAAGGAGGAAGAGCGCCAAAATGGCTTGCTTCTGTTAAAAAAATTTCTGATAGTGTCCTTGATCAAATCCTACTTAACCAATGGATATGAAACACACATTAAAAAAAACTATTATAAACTCAGGAAACATTTAAATTTAGCATTATGTCTTCGAATTTTACAGAAATACTAGAGTATTTTCTTTCACCTAGCTTTTAAATGACATAATTTAAAAAAAAAAACGTTTGTTTACACTTAGTGTTTACTCTCATAGTGTGGAACTAGTGCGACGTTAATTAATCAAACCAAACCCACAGTGTGGAAGGACAATAAATAATCTTTGCCCAATAAAAATTAATTATTAAAAGGTTTTCTAATGTTGTAATACAAATAGCTATTGATGCCATTGGAAAAATATAGTGCAAATACTCAGTCACGGAATAGTTTGCAAGGCTTGTTTCCCTAATAAACCTCAATTGTTACATTTAAGTCGATAATGATAGTTTAGTGCTACACACATTGTATTCATGCCTTTTATTATTATTGTACCCTGTTAATGATCTTAGACTAACGCATGGCTTTTAAAAGCTGGTGAGATCGCAAGATCACCATACAACACATACTTACTTACCATGTAGAAAAAGCACCCCAGCTGTGCTAGAGTCAAATAGATGAGGCGTACTTTGTTGTACCGAACTATAATATGAAGGTAAAGCAATAGCAGAAAAAATCGTAGTTAAAATTTTTATATATACGGAAACTGACTTGAAGTACACAATTTTGGGAGTGTACATAAACAAATTTAGAACTATCTGCATACAATGATAATATAGAAAATATGACTTGTGTTGAAGCTGAATTTTTTTTTCTAGCTTTATGAATACGAAATACATTACTAAAAAGTTAATTAAAAAATATTATGTGTGAATAAGGTATTGAGAGGTTTTTAAACAAAGTAAGGAACAAAAGACGTCCTGTCAAAGCGTTTTCTTGAGTTTTCATGGAACTTGGTGATTTAATATCCACTTTATTCGCTTCTAGCGTCTAAATGGTGAGTCGCAGAAACATAATGTGAATTGCATTTTTGTGTAAAATTACTTAGGAAATAATTTTGTAGTTGAAATATTTTCTCTAAATTTATAAAATAAGGAGATAATCACAAAAAAATGATTTTGGCCGCCATTTTTCCAAGATGGCGGCCAACGCCGGCGTGGTGCAGGGGTGCAAAATTAATATATCATACAGAACACTTTTTGGAAGCGATTAAAATTGTTTCCAGCTTTCCCTTATTTTTTTTCCGAATTGAACCCTTTCCTGACTGGACTAATAGTGCGTTACAACATATTCAATTTTTACCTATTATTGGTAAATTTCAAGGCCTGGGGGAACCTCAAGATATTATTTGCTATCAAAATCCTTTTACATGGTGAATAATGTATACGAAAGACAACTTTTCCGCACTATTACTTTACATTAATCAAATTTTGATTTTTTTTCGCTCCACCCTAACATACAGCCAATGAGAATGATCAAAAACCCCATAGTAAGGCGGAGCAAAAATGCTTCATTCCTCGTCGTCAAAATACTGTTGGATGAAGTTGGCAACGACTGTTTATTTTCTGTTTTTAATTCTAGCATATGGCAACGTAATATCTTTGTTATTATTGTAACTCCAGAAAAGTAAATAGGAGAAGCGCAGTGCAACGTCACAGGCTGTCGCGCTGAGCGCTTAAAGGCAAAACAAACAGAATTCCGTTGCCTTTCGCTATGCTCGCGTCGCGTTAAAAGGCGGTATTTTGTTTTAAACTCAAAATAAAAGCACACGATTAGGCATAAATACAAGTTCAATTATAGTTTTAGTTACATAAGGATTATAAAAACAAAAATTTCCAATAATTTTATTTTTCATATTCGAACAAAAAAAATACCTAAAATAGACGATAATGAAACGTAAAATAATAATACATTATTTGTGCACTATTATTTTACATTTGCTGCAATAACTTATAACGTTTTGTGTCAAGTTTTGTTTACGAGATACCATCATAGGTTCATTAAACACAAATAATTGAACCTAACGATAATATTGTTACAACTATATTTAAACATTTTTTGAAATCCATCGGCGACTTTGTTGGAATTCTGAAGTTGTAAATCATTATTTAATAGTATAAATATATAAATCGTATTACTTATATTGAATTGCTTGTTTACTAATCCAATAAATATATGCATAAAAACTTTAAGCACAAAAAATATTACACATAAATGTATTAAAAAAATTACTTCGATTCTGAAAATATGTTTTCTTGTAAAAGTAGTTTATAATTACACAGGGACGTCTTAAGGACCAAATGACACAATAAGTTGTCATATGGAGTGATGGACTAAGGAGGGTGCAAAATTTCAGTGGGAAAAGACAAAAATTAGAAGATTTATTCGAAAAATTTTAGTCTACATTAGGATGTTTTTAGATTGATATTTTTTAATTTAATTGTACATTACATTTGAGTAAATTGATAATATTGAGGTTCGCAACATTATCCGTGTATTTTTTTAAGACGGCTATATATTGCTTGGATTTTGTTTAGAAAAATGCATTTTTGACACTTTATAATATAGTAATTTCTCCCAAATTTTGAAAAAAAAAAATTTGGCGTCTTCTTGAAACTAATAAAAAAAAATTACATGCGAAGTTAGAAAATTCCTGTATTTAAAATAAAATACAGCAAAAACAAAAATTAGCATAAAAATTCGTCGAAGTTGTGAAATTAAAGGTTTTAAACAGGATAATCTTTAAAATATGTAGTTCTGAAGATTTTTGTTCCAAATTCCTTTATAAAACCTACAAAAAACCTTCAATTTTCCAACTTTGATGAAGGCTTTATGCTGATTTTCTTAAACAAATTTGTCAAATCATCCATA
This sequence comes from Troglohyphantes excavatus, assembly GCA_963932185.1. Taxonomy (NCBI): domain Eukaryota; kingdom Metazoa; phylum Arthropoda; class Arachnida; order Araneae; family Linyphiidae; genus Troglohyphantes; species Troglohyphantes excavatus. The sequence continues at coordinate 9,985,890 of OZ010667.1, forward strand.
AAAGAACTATATATATTTATGTTGTTACTCGACAAATAAAACTAGCATAAAACTTAATCAATTTGTAAAATTGAAGGTTTTATAAAGGAATTTGAAAAAAAAACACACTTTTTTTATAGTTTTTAATTTTTTCATGAATTGAATCTTTAAAAATTCTGCATTTCCCTTTAATAATTTCAATATTTTATAACAAAAGGTGTTTTAAAGGCTTTATTTCATGTTGTATAAGGAATTTTTAACAAAAACCTTCATTAAATGCAGTTATTTTTAAATTGTAAAAACACTTAAAACTGGAGTTTTCAGCATAAAACCTTCAAGTTCGCGACTTGAAATTTGTATGGTGATTGTTTTTGCTTCACCTTCAATTATGAAGCAAAATAATTTTCGTTTGTTCACAAACATCCCTTGAACCGCTGTAATACAATTCCCATGACGATCTTTTATAATATAATTTGATGTTTTAAAAGAAATTATTAATTACAATTATCTGCCTGATATTTTAATATAAGTACTAATTATGGTAATGTTTTAATCATTCTTAGAGAAAACCAAACAATGAAAAATATTTGTTAATTTATATTTAAATATGTGGATATTATTAACATATAAGTATTTTTTTTATTTGAATTTTACGCCGAATAAAACAGAAAATATTTATTTTTTAATTGTATAAACACTTTAATTGTATAAATATACAATTAAAACTAAGTAATTTTGATTTAAAAAAATTTCATTGAACTTGTATACACATTTTTCTTAACCTTTAAAATAAGCAGAAAACCCTAAAAAATAACTAAAATGTCCTTAAAATAAACAAAAACAGTAATAAATATATAACTTTATTTTTAAATTATAATGTTAATCAGTATAATTAGTTTCAAGTAATCCTTAAATGAAGTATTAACGATTAACGCATTGGTCGATCGCGAACAAACATGCTAAACCCATGTTAAACGCTGACCCGCGAACGACGATTCTGCCTTCAGCTTTTCCGAGAAGCCGGTTTGTTTACAAATACGCCCTTCCCCTATATGCGTTCGTAGTTTTTTCAGGCGTATTTCTTATTGAATATAGTTCTGTCTGTCTCACACTCTTCCACTGATGTTCTGCAAACAAACACACATCTGAAAAAAACAAGTCTAGGGATTAGTGGTGGGGACCGGTGCACGTAAATCTGTCATCGGTCCAAAGTCTTCACTCCGATCTCATGTTGTAAGGGGTGCCAACTGAAGTATTGCCTTCTTGTCTACAAGTTGAGCCTCCACTCCTCCCTTAATTTTTTTTACCTTGTCTGTCTTTTTGAGGGGCCCCAGTTACTCAGTGGATAAAGGAGTTCAGCTGGTAATCAGATGATTGCTAGTTCGAACCCTTACGATTCGACAAAGAAAAGTAAAAAAGTAGTGATCTTGCCAGCTTCGCTACAAAAATACCAGAAAGTCGTCCAGAAGATCCAATAAATTGTATTTGCATGTATACGGGACTGGCGCATGATAAATCTAATCGGGCTACATTGTCCTGATACCTATAACGGTTCCGTTGGGTGCCAACTCAGATATTGTTCTCGTCATCTGACCATGGTTCAAAGTTACAATACATTGTTACCGGGTCTTTCCTTCGGGATTGGTCCCGAACCGTCGCCAATAGCCCAATGTGCAGCTCTAGTACAACATTTATTTTCCAAACCAAACCGACCGTGTCCTTTTGAACTAAAGGCCTCTGTGGCCGAGTGGATTAAGGCGTCAGCTGGGAATCCAAAGGGTCCCCGGTTCGAACCTTTGCGCGTACTAGACTAAAGACTAGTATAATACCAGAATGTCGTCCAGAACATCCACAAAAATTAACGGCGTGTATACGAGACTGGTGCACGATAAATCTGATCAGGGTCCAAAGTCCCGACGTCTATTGAAGGCGTTGGGTGCCAGCTCAGGTGGTGTCCTCGTCATCTGAGCATGGTTCAAAAATACGAAGCATCGTTCCCGGGTCTTTCCTTCAACATAAGTCCCAAACCGTCGCCAATAGCCCACTGTGCAGCTCTAGTGCGACGCTTGTTTTCCAACCAAACCTTTTGAACTAAGGGGCCAAAAAAAAGCGCACTGTGAGTCTACTCTCCATGTTAAATTTAGCTCAGTGGTGGTTTGAAAGGAGAAGAATTAGTACAAAAAATAATACGTTATAAGATTTCAATCAATTATTAAACTTACATGTCGGTGGCTTGGTCAAAAGAACACATTTCTCTGAATGAGGTAATTTTTACAATTTGAAGTGAAGCGAAGTGAATATTTATGTTTAGGAAAACTGGTTTGGAATTTGGCTTTTGCTCCATGTGCTATTCGCTGCAATTGTAATATGTAAGTTTTATTCAATTTACACACATTTAGTATTTGATTTTAGAATGAATATTTTGAATCCATATTTATTAGACTCTGAATTTTGTGTAAATAAATCTGTTTTCCAATTTTTACCTTACACAAGATAAATGTTACATGCTAGGTTTTCAGCTACTCTAGGCATTTTCTTTTTAAACTCACACGATCGTTCCATTGTTCTTTAACATTTTTAAAATTTGATTTATGATTACATGTATATAATATATTTCACTCGGAGTTGCACGAGAAAGGGAATCAGTATTTACTTTCTAATAATTTTTAAATCCATGGGTAAGATTGTTTATTTTATTGTTATATTGAGGTTTTGTTGGCACCTATGATCCTCATATATTTTAAGTTTAAAAATATTTCATCTGTCCAATTTTTTAAAAACAATTTTGTTGTTGTAATTAATGATTTGTCTCAAATTAGGGAACAGATGCAGTATTTAAAGACTTTTTTAGTAACAATAAAAGTCACCAAAAACTTAGATATTTCTAAAGCAGTTTGAAAATTTGAAGAAAGAAAAAAAGTGTGCATGCACGGAATTATAACAACTCAGCTCTTGCCGTAGATGAGGTATCAGGAAATGTCGCTAGTGACCTGGTTATATAAATAACCTGATTATATAAATACCAGATTGTAAATCTGGTTATTAAAATGTTTTCCCCTTAAGGCAGTCGATCATGGCATCTCGTCATGTCAACACAACACCATATTAAGTATACGTCAATACAGTAAAATCCGTTTACAATGATGCTTGGTATAGCGATACGCCGGATATAACAATGAAAATGCAAAGGAAGTTTTTTATTTCTATAGCAGTCCATGTTCATTTTTCTGGATGTTACGATACCGGTTATAAGGATAATCCTCATGTAACGATTGAGTTTCCCCCATCTTATGCTGATAAAAACCGTTTATAACAATGAAGAATAAGGGAGGGCCTTTCGAGCAATAAACAAGGGTACAGATGTAGTATAGGACATTTGGTGCACAAGGTTTTATTTGGCATGTTTTATAGGGGCAATAAATTTATAGTATGGCAACCCCACCTGACATAGTTGGTATATTCCGATTCTTGTGCCGACTTTCAATCTGGCAACCCTATGACGTCAGAGCTCTGTTTAAAGGCAATTTTTCATCGCCAAAAACAAAAACGCGCCAAATGTCCTATACTACATCTGTTCCTAAACAAGCACCAGATGAATAGCATGTGAACAAGAATGCCCGAAATTTGCAAAGAAATCCCCGGTTCTTCTTCAATGTTAGTAAGAATAGGAAATTTCTTATTACAATGTCAAATCTAAACAAACAAAAAATACTGACCATTCCTCATCAAAATAGCAGTTTATATTCAAAGATTTTTTAGCTAAGATGGTTCAAGTTCATGTCTGCATTTATTCATTAGAAGCAAAAACTTCAACATTGGTTGATATTGTATCATCATATAAATTTTAGGGATGAAACGGATATCCGGTATCCGGCTGATTTTTAACTATCCGATATCCGGAAGTAAAGTGCCGGATATCCGATTTACCAAGCCGGATATCTGAATGAATAAAACATCGAAATTTTTTTTTTGGCGGTTATCTTTGCCTAAGTATATGGTATTTAAGTATTTTCCTGAAAATTCTACCTATGTATTAACAGTGTGCAGATTCTCCCTTGAATTTTTCTCGTTTTTAACTTTAAAATTCTATTAATTTTTTTTAATGAATCGTTATAGTGGAGGGTCATAACATCTCACAACTAATATAAAGTTAAAATAAAAATAAATTTCTCAAAAGTTTAAGCAAACTTTATGTTTGGAATGAAAGGGCATATGGTAAAAATACAATTATTCAAAAATAGAGTTTAAAGTGTACAAAACATACGCCCATTGGCTAGCAGCACTCTAGGCTAACCCTTTCTAAATAAAAAAAGTTTTTTGAATGTTTATTCAATCTTGGTAACACCTTAAGGGTAAGTAATTGGGGAATATTATAAAATAAAAAATAAAAATTTAATTTTTGACCGGTTTCCGTATTTTCTAGCGTGTATGAGAAGATATTTTCATAAAAAAGAAACTGCCGGATATCCGATCGGATATCCGGCAAAATCCAGTTCGGATATCTGATATCCGGTTTGTAATGTGCGCCGGATATCCGGTATCCGGCAAAACCACTATCCGGTTCATCCCTAATAAATTTATTATTTATAATCGCATAAAAGTGATGTATGTTTGGTGGAGAATCGAAAAAATACCACTGTTTCTACCACTCGTTTTTAATAAATGTCAATTGATCACCAAAACACTCCTTATTAGTTAACCACTAGTATTTTTTTTTTATCTTAACAGGCTAGTGTCAGATTATTTATTAATAATAATGTCCTGTGTACCTTACATAATGCATAACTAATTTTGTGTAGGTTTTGATGTAATATCTTGCATAATAGGTAGCATATTAAATTACAAATTTTGAAATAAATAATCATTAAAAAAATCAAATTAGTTTCCCTAGTGCACAAACTGAACCAAAACGTTTCAGTATTTAGAATTAAATTCATACATAAAAAAAAATTACACCTACTCTCAATGTGATTATTCTGTCATTGAAAAGGTAACAGTGAAACCTTACAGCTCTAAGTTCAACCATGGTAGTATGTTGAACCTGATAAATACTTATGTGCTTATGTCAAATTCATGTTTATTTTATTGTCAAAACAAGCCTTTGTGGACTAAAATGATTATTTCTTTATAGTATAGAATGGAAAATTCCTTGGTAGCAAGCCAAAGTTCATCAGATCAAGTCACACCCATCGGAGCAGTGTTTCAAAAGTATGTACTATTTAGTTTAATACACTATTGTAAGAACAAAAAATTTATGCATGTTCTTTTATGTAAAACCTCAGAAATTATCCTTTTTCAGAAACTTTGCACGTTTGATCTGAAAATAAAATAAAAATATATTTTGCTAAATTGTTCAAAAATGTAACGTAAGGGTATAGGTACTTAATTTTTATTGAGCTCAACAGTTTTAGCTTTGGTTGTCATTTATTTTAACCTTTTTACTTGGGCTTAATTAGAAGAATTCAGCTCTAAGGATGCAGCTCTTTCAAAGAAGTGGGTGGGGGGAATTCCACCATGCACAGTATTAAACGCTAGCATTGTGAAGGATGGATGAGAATCACAATTTTAGGGCATCGCATGTCAGTGTTTCTGTGTCTTTTTTTTCTTCGGGATAGATCCAAAACCGCTCTCAGTAGCCCACTATGTAGGTTTTATGCAACATTAATTAACAAAAAAAAAACTGTATCTTTCCTTCCAGATAGTCTCTGAACTATCGACAATAACCCAATTTGCCAATTGGTTTAGTGCAATGTTAAGTAACCGAACCATCTGAAATTTTCCTCAATTTCCACCAACGTGAATATGAGGTTGGTGCACGTTATGATCCATGTCCAGTCGCCTGTAAAAGTTTAGGATGTAAAATTATCATATTATATATGTAATATCAGTGTTCACTCTAGGCGTTTTTTGAAGGGCGGTCCGCCCTGCCCGCCCTTTTTTCATCTCGATAGCGCCCTCATGCCCTCTTTTCAAAACTGCCGCCCGCTTTAGAAAAAATCCCGCCCCTCTTGCCCTTTTCAGTCAAGCACAAGTATCCTTGCTTCCTTAGCTGTCTTTAAAAAAGGCATTGATTACAAAAAAATTGTGTAAATTGGAATTAAGTGAATTATGACAGTAGAAAAACAAACTCCTTTTTAACTACGCGACTTCTGTAATCACGATGATTCAACACATCCTATTGGTTGCCTATGCCCGCATATGAAATCCTAAGTTTTTTTCTGTGTTTTTTTAAAGAGAAAATAGTTTGAGGCGAAGTTGCAAGATTAGGCATTTTATAACCAAATTTTGGATTTAAGTAGTCTTTTCATCAGTTTTGTAAGGGGTCTGATTAGGGACACTTACAGAATTGGTTTTTAATAAAACATTAATTATAAAATGTCAAAGTTTGGATTTTAAGTAATATCTTCATAAAGATACATCAATTTTAAACAGGTCTTTTCTTTGAGGCTCCGAACCGTCAACAATAGCCCAATATGCAGCTCTACCGCAATGTCAACCAACAAATCTGAACTTTTTTTTTATTTGGGCACGGATCCGATGTGTCAACGGGTGGCCACGCCAAACTTTTTTTTAAAAAGTGCCCTTTTAAAAAAAAAATGCCTTTTTTAAAAACAGGGTGCCCTTTTACTGCCAACAGCGCCCTGCCCCTTTTTATTTCTAAAATGAACACTGTAATATATTATATATGTAATATAGTATATATGTTACCGTTAAAGTATGAAATCCGTTATTTCATAGAATACCTAGTTATTCCATGAAATAACTGATCGTGTCCGTTAAAGTGTAAAACTCTCTTGTATTTCATGGTTTAACTAGTTATTTCATAGAATAACGGTCTGCAGCCCGTTAAAGTGTAAAATAATCTATATCATACAAGAAACGGCCGCATAAAACAATTATATTCCCGATCCCAGTTCAGTGTCTGCGAACAAAAATTAATTAAAATAGAAGAAGTACCGGATGTAGAAATATCGCTTTGGTCGGTTGCTACAGCTCAAAGTTTAGGTACTGGTCAGGGATTTAAAAAAATGTTCGTGTAAAACCCAGTGTGTCAACAAAAAATGTTTTTGTTTTAGAAATAATGTTTTTTGTAATTCCAAGTGTCATTTTAGTAATCCTTGTTGTAACAAATGATTTTATGGTACGTTTCCATAAATACCATTTATATGCTGCATAAATTAGATAAATTGCTTCTTTTTCATTTTAATTGTCTATTATTAGTTTAATTTCATTTTAGATAAATTGTTTATTTTACACTTTAACTGTCTCTCATTAGTTAATTTATAGAAAACCTAGTTATTTCATAGAATAACTAGTTAAAGTGTCAAATTAATAACATATTACACAATTTAACGGACACGATCAGTTATTTCAAGGAATAACTAGGTATTCTATGAAATAACTGCATTATATACTTTAACGGTAACATATATGTAATATAGTATATATTATATATAGAATATATTACTTATATAATATATATTATATATATATTATATATATAGTATATATTATATATATAGTATATATTATATATATAGTATATATTATATATATAGTATAGTGTTCACATAGTTTTAAAAAAGGGCAGGGGGGGATTTGTCAAAAAGGGTACTTTTTGTTATGTAAAAGGGCACTTTTTGTTATGTAAAAGAGCACTTTTTGTTATGTAAAAGGGCACTTTTTGTTATGTAAAAGGGCAAAGGGTACGATTGGGATACCAAGGCAATCCTACATACCTACGTTTTTGCAGAAAAATTATTTTTTTTAATTACAGGGCGCAAAGAAGATATTGAAAAAAAGGCAGGGCACATTTTTCACTTTTAAAAAGGTCAGGGAGCATCGGCACTTACAAAAAAGGGCCGGGCGCATCGGCACTTACAAAAAAAGGGCAGGGCGCGGCACCCTTTGAAAAACGCATAACAGGAACACTAATAGTATATATTATATATTTAATATTTTGTAATTACTGTGGAATATTAATACTATTGTCAATTTAAATTGAACTTAAAATGAACAAAATATTTTTATTTGTAAAAATATAAATATTCTCCCATTAATATAATTTATAACTGTAGTCATAATATCTTATTAAACCCAGTCTAAGTCAATTGTGGAACCAATATTAAAAAAAAATTAAATAATAATATTAATAAAAACAATAAATAAATAAGAAGTTAATATCTGGCAACACTGTTCCACAGTGATATCCTTTCTCTCTCTATTATTCAAAGTAAACTAGACCACACAATGATCTCCTAGATTTTTTTACTAATTACAAGCAAAAAAAAATTGTAATCGGATTTTTATTTTACCAAATCTTGTTTTTATGTTCTATTTCTGTGACAGCTGATGATTGACCGAATATCAAAAGTATTCAGCATATCACATAATATTCGCCCCATCGCTATTCATCACATAATGTATTCAGTGGTATGTATGGGGGAAGTGCCCTTTTACTCAACAGAAAGTACCCATTTTAATAAATCTGCCTTGCCCTTTTTAAAAGAAATGTGAACACTATATATTGCTTTTGTTTAATGAAATGTTTTATTAATTTTTTTCAGTCTCTGCTCAGCTTGCAAAGAACCTTCAAAGTACCGCTGTCCGAAATGCTCAACTTTATCCTGTTCTTTAAATTGTGTGAAAGCTCATAAATTGGAGAGCAATTGTGATGGCATCAGAGATAAAACTGCCTTTGTACCAATTGATGAATTTAAAGATGGTCAATTGTTAAGTGGTATCAGTCAAAATTTATTATTTTTTTGTGTCGAGATGTTGTTACTTTTTATTGTATTAATGCTTAGTTGTAAGGGCACGGATTGCCTGGGGTAAAGTATCTGGTTCGTAATCGGAAGATCGTGAGTTCGAATGGAACTAACAAGTTGTAGCGATCCTGTGTCCAGAGGGTTATTAAATTACTTTGAGTAATCTAAAAAATATACGTAATTTCATCTGCCGTGTATAAGGGACTGTTGCATATTAAATATTATGTTCCAATAGCCTGATCCTGATGAGGTCACCCCAGCTTAGGTGTTGATCCTGTCATCTCACCATTGTTATAAAATATGAGGTGTTCCTTGGCTGTGTTAAATCTCTTATATGAAGACTGAAATAGGCAGCCAGAAAAATTTGAAACAAACTTTATTATATTACTATTGTTTATATGGTTATTAGATAACTTTATATTTGTTTATGTCTTATTAATCTTTTTAAATATTTAATTTTTTTTATGTATTTCTTACGCACTTCTGTATAAATCCTAAGAAGCTTTTAAAGTTCCTAACTACTTTTAAAGAATACATTGTAAACTTTTTAACAGTCATAGTTTTTATTCGAAAATTTTATACCATTAATATTGAGATATTTTTTAAAAAAATTAATTCCTAAATTTTTTTTTTAAAAAATGACACATATATTACACTTAAAATGCTTTAATAAATAAAATCACAATTTACATTCACGGGGCTTCTGTTTTTTCAATAATGTTTAAGCTCTTAAAAACATTTAATTTTATGAGAAAAGATATTTAATTTATTACTGTTAAAAGTTTAAATTATACTTTTGAAACCCGTTGTTCTTTGCTTTGGTCGCAACTTTACAGTTTGAAATTAGAAATCAATTTTTCATCTGAGTTGGGAATATATTTAAAATTTGAGTGACTTATTTAAGTTATTTGCTATACATGTGTACGGATTGGATTTATTTATCATTTAATCATCAATCAATTGTTCTGATTGCCTTTTAAATTGTCTGTTTTAGATTATCAATATCTCGAAGATATCAACCGAACCATAGATAACGCTTCTCGAGCTAAAAAGAACCACGGTTTAAGAGGCTATTTACCACAAGTAAATAAAATCATTCTTTTTATTGGAATCTCATTATTCTTTATATTTTTATTGCAAATTAAAATAATTCATTTTTATTACCATATGAGTAAACCAAAGAGTAGTAGTTTTTTGTTTTAATTTGTACCTAAATAATTTATTAACATATATTGAGTGTTATTTTAAGATACATTTTTATACATACATTATTTATAAGATACATTATTTTAAGATGTATTATTTTAATATTTTTAAAAGATACATTTGACTTATTCTATGCTATTTGACACTTACTCTTATAATTTCAGAATTAATATTGTGTCTGTTTAATTTTATGTTAATGTCTTTATATGTAATTTACAAGTTACTTTGCAGACATAAAAGAAGTAGTTGGGGCAAAAAATAACAAACAGAAATGTTAAAATTGTTGTTCAAGAATTCCATAACCAAAATTTAAACTTTTTTTCTGTATCTAGAAATGTATTATGGCCTGTTTTTTAGTTAATGTCTTTTTATTCTTTTACTCATTAAGTTTACATAGTAAACTCTTTCTGTGATTTTATTATTGTTTCCCAAAGTCTCAATTAGTTTAAATAATGACAAAATTTCTAAAAAGTATTTGCAACCATCTGAAAATTTGAAGTTTTTGTAACTACATTTACACAGATTTGCTCAAAACTCTTTTAAACATTTCTATATAAATAATAAATTATTGGTTATACTGAAATAAATATATTGGAGATATCAATTTGCAGAAAAATAAACGTCGAAGGTATTCGAAGCATAATCAACAAATTTTAAGCTTAAAACAGGGTGTCCACAACACAGGAAAAACCGGGAAATCAGGGAATTTGACCATTCTGGAAAAATCAGGGAATTTGGGATTTTTTTTAAAAAATCAGGGAATTGGTCAACAAAAATATTTTTAACTTGATTTCTGGCTGTGAAACATCGTTGATTGGTTACAAATATTCAAATAATTTTTAAATGAAATCAAAAAGAGGGAAATTGCGTATGAGACTTTTAAAAGTGAGTAAAAGTGAAAATTTTCTTTTTCAAAGTCGTAGAAACCGCACCAAAATGCTGATGTTTAAAATTTGACAAACCAATTGGCCATCTATAACTAGGTACTTGCCCGCCCACTCAGTTTATTTTAAAAATAGATCTTTCAAACGTTTAAAATTCGCTAAGTTCCTAGTAAAATTCAACTTTCTTTTGAACTTCCCTAAAATGATTTTTTTTTCTGTTAAACTTGACGAAACTGTTGTTGCCTTTATTATTTTTTGGGTAAATTTTAGATCTTAGGAAATATATTTGGGTACTAAGCTGTATATCTAAAGATACTGGATTAGATTTAATAAATTAGTTTTATTATTAGGGATAGGGATGCATTGGGTTTCTACTTTTTGAGTATATTGGATTTCTTTTTTAATATTGAGGTTACTTTAGACTTTGATCTTAAAGTACAATCACTAATAATCTAAGAGATATATTGCACTTACTTGGACTTTTATGATTTTTAATTAGCATTTTGAATTATTGATACATATTTGGTAAATGCTCTGGAATTTTGAATTTGGGGTTACATTAAATTTTTATGCATTGATTTTTGGATGTTAAACTTTGGTTGCACTGTTTTGGGAGTTAGAAAATCAAGCGAAATAGTTAGTAAACTTATATATTAAAAATAAATATATTTTTGGGAAATAATAAGAAAATGTCAAAGCATATCTTGCATAATAAGGAACAATAATACATTTTAAAATATTGCTGTAAAAAAAGTACGGCTTGCAGGGAAATATCAGGGAAATTCAAAATGCTTTCCCTGTGGACACCCTGTAAAAGTAACTTTATTCATAAATGTTTTATTGATCACATTATCCTTCTCAGCTATGAAATATTAAATTATCTTTTATGTATTCTTTAGTAATAAATATCCGAAAGTAGGATTTTAATCCTCATATTTTATAATGCACTTTTATATAGATCAAGAATTAAACATAAAAAAAAATGTCTAAACACGTTGACATGACTGTAATACATGCTCTAAATATCTCATCTGTTTTTAATGTTCAGAATCCCCCTCTCCTATTCCACATCAAACTATGTAGTAGAAATTAATTTTTTTATCAAAGTAAAATATGAATAGAATACAAGTATGAAATTGTAAGTGCAACATTTCAATTCATTCTGAAATATTTAGCTTTGCTAGCTTGAAACCTATTGAATGGTGCCTATGGTAGCCAAATGCGTATGGGGCTCAGAAAAGTATCCAAAAGGTGAGGGTTCATTTCCTAGCATGTGTGTAGAGATTTGGTAATCGGAGGGTTGTCAAATTCGTTTCTTTCACGACCAAAAAAATTCATGCTAAATTGGATTGTGGTCTAACGTCCAGACACCTATTGAGGTTGTGTTAGGTGCCTGCTCAGGTGTTGACCTTGTCATCTGATTATTAAAGGATTTTTTTAAAAATTAGAATATGAGTATGAAATAGTAAGTGCAAAAATACAAGGCATTGTTCCCGGGTCTTTCTTCGAGATAGGCTCCGAACCATCCCTGATATTCCACTGTGCAGCTTTATTGGGATGTTGATTCAACCAACGAATGGATTTTCTTAATAATATTAAATTTTAGCTCTTTTAATGTAGATATTAACCTTCAAAATGAGCTCAATGGGTTTGTCTAATTTCAGTTGTTTTTATATTTGTTTAATTTGTAGATTTACTATTTAGATTTTAGTGTGAAATCTATTTACAACTCGTTATTATTTCACAGAACTTACACAGATTACAAATGGCAGCGCTGCAGAGAAAAACTAATCTTCAAATACTCCCTCTTCCATTTTCAAAAAGGAAAGAAAGTACAACTTTCTTGCGATACAGGTTAGAATTTATTTTTTAGTTGGAAAATATGTTGATATAAAACATAAAAAGTGTTGTTAGTTTGAACATAAAATGTGTTGTTTATAGTTTTTCGAATGTTTTATTATTTTATTTATCTTTGATGTTTTATTCATCATTGTATGCATATTCATGCTTTTCGCCAGAGTAAAAAGAAAATAAGTATCGTTTTTACTAAGGATGAAACGGATATCCATTAACTATCCGGTATCCGGCCTATCCGGCTGATTTTTAACTATCCGATATCCGGAAGTAAAGTGCCGGATATCCGATTTTTCAAGCCGGATATCCGGTTGAATAAAACATCGAAGATTTGTTTTGTGGCGGTCAAATATCTTTGCTAAGAATATGGTATTTAAGTATTTTCCTGAAAATTCTACCAATGTATTAACAGTGTGCAGATTCTCCCTTGAAATTTTCTCGTTTTTAACTTTAAAATTCTATTAATTTTTTTTAATGAATCTTTATGGTGGAGGTTCATAACATCTCACAACTAATATAAAGTTAAAATAAAAATAAATTTCTCAAAAGTTTAAGCAAACTTGAGTTTTTATGTTTGGAATGAAAGCGCATATGGTAAAAATACAATTATTCAGAAATTGAGTTTAAAGTGTACAAAACATACGCCCATTGCTAGCAGCACCCTAGACTAACCCTTTGTAAATAAAAAAGTTTTTTGAATGTTTATTCAATCTTAGTATCATCTTAAAGGTAAGTAATTGGGGAATATTATAGAATAAAAAAATATTTCGTAATTTTTGACCGATTTCCGTATTTCCTAGTGTGTACGAGAAAATATTTTCATAAAAAAGAAACTGCCGGATATCCGGTAAAATCCAGTTCGGATATCCGGTTTGTAATGTGCGCCGGATATCCGATTTTGCCGGATATTCGATATCCGGTATCCGACAAAACCACTATCCGGTTCATCCCTAGTTTTTACTTGATTCATCACCTTATGTGTTGAGAGTGTGCACTTAATAACAAATTACTAATTTAGAGAAACAACAACATTTCTTATCAAAATCTAAAAAAGGTTACAACAAAGTTCCTTGTAAAATTCAAACTTAATTCTTAATGAATATTCCTCACATTTCAAACGAAATTATTTTCTTCAATTCAGTGTTTGCGCAAACATATTACCATTTATATTTATAAACTTTTTACAGATTTTGAATACATTTTTTTATATATTAGATTAAATACAGCTTAAAATTGCATTATGCACTTTTACTTTTATGCTTTAAAGCTACTATTTTATATTGTTCAATCTATTCTATTATACATAGTTTTTATACTAATTATTAACTTATACCCTTATTTTCAGTGATCGTAAAATATTTTGGCGAATAAAATGGGTGTTTCCACAATGCGATTTTACCAGTTACGATGAAAGGTAAAGTTGATTTTTTTATTGAAATATTCCATATTGCAAATTGTTTTATACTTTTGTTATTATTAAAAGCAAATTTCATAACATGTTATTGTTGCTTAATTTTGTTTCCTAAACAAAAATATTTTACACCATCAGATTTTCTACAAATCCTTGAAATGCTCTTAAAAATTGTTTTCCATAAAAACACAATAAAAATAATACTGATAAGATTTATTGCGATTAGCAATACTGCTAGTTTAAAACCTACACATAGAGATTATATTTAATATAATATTTGTTTTAAAATAATAAAAAAAATCTACATGCACAAAACAAATTTCTTAAAAAGCTTGTATGTTTGTTTACCTAGAACTGACAATGAAACTTTTCTTATTATTTCATGAAAATAACTTGATAATCGAAATATACCCTGAAATAGTATTTAAAATGTTTTTGGTAAAAAAGGTATAAACATGTATAAGAAGTGTCATTTATTTTTTTATCAATATATTTTTTTTAATTGACAAGTTGTAAATATTGATTATTTTTTAAATGAATTTTCACCCAATATTTCTAGGATTGACGAGGAAACCTTATTAGGGAAATGTTTAGACAAATATATGCATGCGGAATCACCTGAGACTGATACGAAGCTGATGTATTATATATCATTGGGTCATAAAGGAGTTTCAGTTTTGATTAGGGATCATAATTGCCCTGCTAATCAAACCAAGTTAGTTGCAAAATTTGTGATTTATATATTTTTAGTAAATTATCTCCAAAAGTTACTTTATTTACATTAATTTTGTGACTGTCTTATTTTTTTTAAATTGTAAGAAAATGTTATGTGAAAAGTTTTCCATAAAATGCAAAAATCGTTGTTTCATTTGGGCTGCGATTTTTTTTTCGGATCCAATTATCCATTTATTTAAACTTTTTTTTATGGAAAGTAAATTGTAAATTGCATAAATAATTACATTGAAATTTGTAAACATGAATAATTTTTAAATTCTTCTTATTGCTTTCTATTAATTTATAAATGCATCTTTGATTCTGGAAAAAAAGGTTACAAATAAACTAAGATTGCCATTACCAAGTTATTTATTGCATTAAAATATAGTTATCTACTCTAACTGTGTGTTTAACACTTCTGCTTATTTAGTTTGACTCTACATTTTCCTAAAAGTAATTTGTACTGGTAAATTTTGTTTTCTTTACCTAGACCTCCTAAAAAAATGTATTTTTTGTAAAATTTGTAAAATTTGTATGTATGTAATGTAAAATTTGGTGAATACGTGTATCTTATTCTTTAATAACTAAAAGTATGTTGTTATATTAATTTTAAACAAATTCGTTAAAACTGGAGCCATTTTTGTGAAATACATAAAAACCAATAGCATTAACTACTAAATAATGCTGGATTTTAACATCATACTTTTACTGGTTTATGTGAAGAATTAAAAAGTTGAGAATTTTTTATCTAATGTACAGTGTTTCATGATTCCTTCCATAGTTTGGAAAGGCTAAAGTTAAAAAATAACCAACAAAAAAAGTTCCACGTTACTCTGTTTCAAGTTTATTACAAGCGTTTCAGGTTTTCAAAATATGCTTCTTTGGTGATGCGGCACATATAAATTCTTTCATCAAGTTCTTGTCATGTTTATCTTAATATGTCACATATCAATGCTGTCATCAGAACAACAATGCCGCCTTGTTAAAACATAGTCTTTCTTTTACTTTTATATTCGGCTAAAATAAAGTTGTATTTTCCACAAATTCTAATATAAGTCCTTTCTGTTCAGTATTTTATGCTTTTAGTAAGCTGTCATCTAATATGTTTTGTAATAAAAAATATGAAGTTAATTTTTATATAGTGATACAAAACTTTTAACTATATTCCTCGGAGTAATTTAACTATACCCCTCATCAGAGGGAATTATAAAACAACCTGTATAACTATTTCTTCTAAACTAATATTCACTTGTGTTATTTGCTATGTAACTTTACATGTTGTCTTTTGTATTTCTAAAAGTTTTTCTTTTTAACAGATATTTAGTTCTGAAGCAAAACAAAAGTCTGAAAGTGAACTTTGCAAGCAAAAAAATAGTGGAATTCCCTACGCTTCTCGTTGTGCCAAACATTCATTTGTCCTGTTATCTAGAGTAAAGTAAGTAGAGTTGTAATGCAGTCTTTTACTATGTAAATTGTATGAATAAATTAAAAGCAAATGGTATATTCCAATCAAACATGTAACTAAACCTCAAAATTAAGGATTTGATTTCTCTTGATTTTTAAAATTATTGTGAAATTTGGAGATTATTATAATTTTTCCTCCTGATGTATTTATAGTAGATTTAGTTTAATAATTTTTATTGTTTATTTGTCTTAAAATGTGTTTTTGTTAGAATTGCACATTATATTTTTCATACATTAAATATTTTAATTAATATATTTTGCTATTTGCTTACTATAAAAACTGTTTTGTGCTCCTTTCTAAAAGTCCATTATATTTATTTTAAAACTATTAAACTCACTTCTATAAATTGTGCCTTCAATGAAAGGTTCCGATAGTCAGTAGGCATTCTACTGGGCACAGTTTCAATGCAATTTTTGTGAAATTGCTTCAGTTACCATGTCAAATAGGTTAAGCTTTCTTTTAATTTTATATCTAACTAATTCGTTGGGTAATGAAAGTCCAAAGTTCTAGATATTTTATGTACTAATATAGTTCTCGAAATTTCTACCTGGCTTTGCAGTGACTTTTTATAAATATTTTCACCTTAGACCACATCATTCTAAAATCAAAATTTTAATCTTCTATTGGATTCTTAGGTGTAGGGAAAAAGTTATTTCAAGCAATCCCTAGCATATCATTTATTTAAAAAAAATTAAATAAGGAAAGGAGAGCAAAATTACTTTAACGTTTTGCTAAATTCAAATCTTGGGTACTAGTAGCGCATTCAATTATTTATGTATATTTTGGCCTTGATATAAGTAAAAATAATAATCATATAATTAAATAATATTATCTTTTTAATATTGCCAGATTTGAAAATGTTTTTAGTTTTATTTTATTTTACATTTCTGTAAAAGCCGTTATGTAAGTAATAAGCTTCTTAAAGATCCTAGTTATATTTAAAAAAAATTCTTCCAAGGCAAAAATAATATATTTTTTTAAATACAGTGTTATATTCAAATCACAAGCAGTTTGTTTTGTTCCCATATTACATAATAAAAAGCATCGTTTTTTTGGAGTACTTTCGATGTATACCACATGTATATCTTCAAATCAGTAATGATTAATTAATTAATCAATTAATTACAGTGTTATATTTAAACCACGAGCAGTTTGTTTTGTTGTTGTTGTCATATTACATAATAAAAAGCACTTTTGTTTTACTACTTTCGATGTATACCACATGTATATATTCAAATCAGTAATGAAAACTGTTACAGGAGTTTAAATTAACGATTCATGTAAATGTTCATGAACTGAAACAAATTAAAAAATTAACTTTAAGTTGGCATTTTTTACAAATTTTAATATTACTTTATAAATAACTTTATATATATAGATATAAGATATCGGAACTATCACACTCTTTTATAATATTAAAATCTGCAAATGAACTTTTACAGCTGCCAGTGTCATTCGCAGGAATTTCCGACTCGCTTTCATTTCTAGTGAAATAATTATCTTCTGTGAGTTGTTCATGATGACTGTCAACTCATTTTACTTTTATTTAAATACAAAATTATTATAAATGTACATATCAAAACACAACTACATGTTAAGTTCAACTCCATTAGCATGTTAAACATACAATTTTACAGTGTTCACTTTAGGTGTTTTTTGAAGGGCGGTCGGCCCTGACCGCCCTTTTTTCATCTCAAAAGCGCCTCATGTCCCTTTTTTGAAAAATGTCGCCCTCTTTTGAAAAAATTCCGCCCCTCTTGTCCTTTTCAGTCAATCTCACGCATCATTGCTTCCCCAGTTGTCTTTATAAAAGGCATCGATTAAAAAAAAATGAATGTGTAAATTGGAATTAAGTGAATTATGACAGTAGAAAAACAAACTCCTTTATAACTACGCGTGTTGTGAAATCACGATGATTCCGCAGTAATTTCGAGCACAGGGCATTCTACATATCCTATTGGTTGCCTGTGCCTGCATATGAAATTCAAAGTTTTTTTCTGTGTTTTTTAAAGAAAGTATGGTTTGGGACTAGGTAAGGATTGGTTTGCAAGACTAGGCATTTTATTACCAAATTTTGGATTTAAGTAGCCTTTTTATCAGTTTTGTAAGGGATCTGATTCCTACTTACAGAATTGCTTTTTAAGGAAAACAATAATTTTAAAATGTCAAATTTTAGATTTCAAATAATATTTTCATAAAGAGACATCGATTTTGGGCAGGCTTTTCCTTCGAGACAGGCCCCGAACCGTTAACAATAGCCCAATAAGTAGCTCTGGCGCAATGTCAACCGACAAATCGGAACTCTTTTTTGTTTGGTCACGGGTCCGATGTGTCAATGTGTGGCCACACCCACACAAAACATTTTTTTTTAAAGTACCTTTTTAAAAACAAGAACTGCCTTTTCAAAAATGGGGTGCCCTTTTACTGCCAACAGTGCCCTGCCCTTTTATATTTCTAGAGTGAACACTGAATTTTATAAATTAAAATAATTTCAAAAACAATGACAAAAGAGAATAAATATTCCCCTGTACCAGTTTAAATTTGTTTTGCAATATAAATTTACTGGGGCCATCTTTAGAAAAAACTTTACATTAAAAGGATTAAAACAAATTATGACAATTCAGTGGTTCTGTGTAGAAAAAAAGGTCACCAAAGTTAAGTTTAGCTCTTCATACAATTAATTGATTCTTTTAATATATTGTACTTCAGAAAAACATGAAGGATTTCAGCACTTTATAACATAAGGCATTATTGTTTAAGTATCAGCCATTACTTTCAACTGCATGCATATGCACTGTTTCTAAATTAGAAAATTAGGAAATTACATTTTTATTATTTTTAAACTTTTATTTATACTACTTCGTTTAATTTCAGGTTACTTTTGCGATGCCTTGTGAACTTTGACAATGGATTATATTATTATGTACATATTGTAAATATAAATCTACTAATTTTAATAAAAAAAATATTAAAATTAGGAATTTGGTTGTGTGTATTATTTAAACTTACGAATGTCGCATTTTATATTCTATTTAGTTGCATCATGCTTTTTAATAGCGAATTATTGGCTTCTTCCACAGTCTTTGTGAATTTTATACTGCATTTTCGGGGTGGTAACATAACCTGGAAATCATGGAATTTTTCAAAATTTCACAAAAAATCAGGGACATTTTCTAATTTGTATTAGTATTAAAATGGCAATTATCGTCTATTATGCCTTTTATTCTGAGTAGTGTAGTTGTCAATATTTCCTTTTCGTTCTGAAAATGAATTTTAAAAAAGAAGCTTGGTTATGCATATTTTTAGATTTTTGTAAAAACGTAAACCACTGCTGGAGGGAGTAGCAAAAGCAAAGTGTGTGTTGGACTTTAGATTGTAAGCAACATGGTGAGAGAGTAATGAATATGCAATTTAATGAAGATCGGAATAGGAAATATGAAGTATATAAAACATTTAAAAATATCTCTAAAAGAAATAATGGAAATAATTTGTATTTTCTGATTTCAAGAACATTTTAATTACTATTATGCCTGTGGCAATTGTATAAATTGCGCTGTATCCATAAATTATTATTTTAAATTTCAATAAGTATTGCCCATTATTTTAAATGCAACATATTTATTGTATTATTGTAGTGTGGATACTTAGTTTCTATTCAAATCATGTATTGCAAAATTTCTTAATGCAATTGTAAAATCAGTGAAATTTTTGTGACACCGTCATGGAAATATCAGGGAACTTTTTTTCCAGAATATTGTTGCCGTCCTGATGATTTTGTTGTTTGTTTGGTTGCATGGGGTTTAATGGCACAAGGGTCAAATATGGCCAAGCTGCACCAAACTCTAGATTTTAAACCAACATTAAAATTCTAAAAATATACACAAACAAAACTTAATTTTAAAGAAGAAGTAAAAATCCATATTGCATTTTGTATTTGCATATATAATAAATTTTCAAAAACGGAATGTATTGTGCAAAAAACTTTGTCATTATAACAATTTATCCAAATACTTATTAAGTATAATAAGATATGTAAACATATAAATAAACTACTAAAAATTTTACATCTTGAGCATAACAGTTTTATCCTTTGGGAGGATTAATATATTTGCTCATAGTCAAGATTTCTCTCAGTAAATGAAAACAAGGTTTAATGTTCAGTAGGGATGCAAGGATTGTATAGATCTTGCAAATATATTATTCATGTTCTATTGTATATTTGGACTCCTTTCAGTTGTGTTTCCTGCTGCTTGTAGTTGCCTAAAGTTATCTATATTATATCTCAAATGGTGACTATGTCGCTTTTGTGGAGTTTTTGTAAATTACTATTATTTCTCCACCTACAAGACTACCCTCTGTATGAAAGTAATTTTTTACATTTAATTTTTTTGTGCCAATATGGTATAAAGCAGGCAAAATTAAAAAAAAAATTACTATTTTTTCTCAAAAGAAAAGTTTTTTTTTATATATATAAATAAATTAAATCTTTTTTAAATTGAGATGTATTATTAATTCAACAAACCCCATTGTAAACCACAACATATATTTCTTTTCTATAATTTTGATTAATATCATTGCCTCCCTTTTTTTTGAACGACTTCACAAAAACAATCATTGCCCAAGAAAGTTAAGTAGTTTTGCATTCATTTGCATTGAAAGTGTAAATCGTAAATTTGTCTTTCAACAGCTTTTTCCAACAATTTCTTGACAGAATGGTTTTATTTACAGTAGTTTAAACAAAATATGTCTTGTGTAATCCAACTTATCCATATAAAGGGTACAAGGGAAAAACCCATTGCATGAAAATCCATTTAAAGAAACACACAATTTAAAGTTTACTATTAAATTAAAAAAAACATGGCAAAGAAACTATTCGACCTTACTTTGGAGTGCAATGATGATTGTCTTCACCAAAAGGGACAGCATTTTCAGAATCAACACCTTAAAATCCTTTTGAAAATGCTCTTTTTCTGCCAAAAATGCGATGAAGTTTTTTTCCCCTGTACCCTTGATATATTTTTGAAATTGATATGACTATGGGTTTACTCTGGAAAACTTTGGGACACGCTCTTCTCGAAAGCGAGCCCCAGTTGCTCAGTTGGTAAGGCGTTCAGCTACTAATCAGAGGATTGGTGGTTCGAATCCGTGAAATGGACTTGACATAAAAAAGTAGTGATCTTGCGATCAGATTGTTGCCAGCTTCGCTACAAAAATACTAGAAAGTCGTCCAGAATATCCAACAAATTATACTGGCGTGTATACGGGACTGGTGCACGATCAATCTGATCGGGGTCCAAAGTCCCGACGTCTATTGAAGGCGTTGGGTGCCATTTCAGGTGTTTCCTCGTCATCTGACCATGGTTCTAAAATAACGAGGTGCATGTATGAATGTGTTCCCGGGTCTTTCCTTCGAGATAGACATCGAACCGTCGCCAATAGCCCACTGTGCAGCTCTAGTGCGACGTTTATTAACAAAACCAAACCAATCTTCCCGAAAGCAGGATTACCATGCAACTGGAAAACCTGGAATTGTCAGGGAAATTTTTAATTCTCCGGAAAAATCGGGTTTTGGTTTTGTTTGGTTAAATAACGTCGCACTAGAGCTGCACAGTGGGCTATTGGCGACGGTTCGAGGTCTATCTCGAAGGAAAGACCCGGGAACACATTCATACATGCACCTCGTTATTTTAGAACCATGGTCAGATGACGAGGAAATACCTGAACTAGCACCCAACGCCTTCAATAGACGTCGGGACTTTGGACACCGATCAGATGTATCGTGCACCAGTCCCGTATACACGCCGTTAATTATTGCGGATGTTCTGAGCGACTTTTCTAGTATTTTTGTAGCGAAGCCGGCAACCCTCCGATCACAAGATCACTACTTTTTTACTTTTCTTTGTCAAGTCCATCGCGCGGGTTCGAACCACCAATCCTCGGATTAGCAGCTGAACGCCTTAACCGCTCGCCTCCTGGAAAAGTCGGGGAAATTTTCTAAAAATGTTAGCCATAAGTGCCAGTCATATTCATTTTATTGTCATTGATGTAAAAACCATAGAAATAAAAATGCTAAATTTTCGATTTTGCATACTTTGCTAGGTTATTATATACGATCATTTTGATAATGCCCTTTTTCAAGCACTATATATTTTCACAATTCTATACATTTGTACACAATTATATATTACTTCAATTATATATTATTATACACAATTATATATTACTTCAATTATATATTATTATACACAATTATATATTACTTCAATTATATATTATTATACACAATTATATATTTTTATACACAATTATATATTATTTGTATTATATACAATCACTTTATATTTTCAAGATTGATATGTGAAAAAATAATTTAATTCTTGTTCAGGAATTTTTTTTTTTATTCTTCTGGAAAAGTCAGATAATTTTGATCTAAATATTGAGTGCTAACCCTGCGAAAGTATTGATGTAGTATGCAAGCTGTTTTTGTTTAAATTAAATACAGAGTTCTTTTCATGCTTAAGTAGTAGTTTTTATTAAATTTTTACAGCCCTGACTACTTCTAAACTGAAAAGATAATAGTACTGTGAGAGAACATGGCTTATGAAATAATGCCCCCAAAAAAATCATCCTATACCTTGAATTACATAAATATGCCATAACAATTAACTTTTCCTTGTTTCCTTAAATAAACGAGCTCGTATTCAAGGAAGAAACATTTCTATACTAATTATTATTAGTCGATACATTTGAAGCATCGTTGTAACTAATAGTATGTTGTATATTGAGGTATTGCTTCAGTCCATTTACTATTTCTACGTCATTCACTAACAAAAATATATTACCTGTTTTGTACTTTTGTTAGAAATACTATTCACTTAGAATATAGGCAAACTGTTAGCAGTGGCCTAGTCAGAATTTTTAGTTTTGGAAAGGCCCCCTTGGAAGTTTTTCTCAATGAAAAAAAATTACTTATTTAAAAAAAAAAAAACATTATTAGATCATCAGCTGCCTACCAAACTATAATAGATTTAATTAGGTCATCTAAATATTAATTAAAATTAATTCTTAATAATCAAAATGACAAATTAAAATTGTAAATAAATTTAACATTTAATCCTTAATTGAACGATTGATGATTTGTCGTAGGCAAAGAGTAAGCGAAAGTTAAAACAGATGAGCATATTTTATTCCCAAGGTTTGCAGTAGTATGCAATTTTTAAAAAAAAAAATATGTTTACAGAAGAGATTATAGTAATTTACGAAAAAAGAATTTTACTAAGAAATAATATTCGGATTTTACATTATCTAAGAATAATTAATATTAACATTTTTATTAATGAATTCAGAAACGTATTATTTTTGCACTGTTGGAATATCTATTTATATATATTTATATATTATATATTATATATATATATATATATATGTGTGTGTGTATGTGTGTGTGTGTGTGTGTGTGTGTGTGTGTGTGTGTGTGTGTGTGTGTGTGTGTGTGTGTGTGTGTGTATTTCGTTTTTTAAGCCTAAATATGCTTTTTTTAAAAAGCGTTACTTCTTCAATTTTTAATGTTTTAAAATATGTAAATTAATTAAATAATGTCAAAGTATATACTACAGACCTAGAAAGAGATATTTGTATTTCAGTTGTTTTCAAAAAATATATTACATTAATTCGTAAAAAAATAATTTATAATTCAATTTAAAAAAGCTTTTCCTACGTTTATAAAACCCAGCAAAAAAAGTCAGCATAAAACCTTCATCAAAATTTTGAAATTGAAGGTTTTATGCAGGAAAACTGCAGTTTTTTTGAAGATCTATAAAATTAAAGGTTTTTGTTTCAATGTCCTTCATAAAAACTGCAAAAAACCTTCGTAAAAACCTGCAAAAAAACCTTCAATTTTTAATCATGAAGGGAAAATGCAGATATTTTAAAGGTTTTATGCAGGAAAAATAAAAACTTCAAAAAAACTGCAGTTTTTTGTTTCAATATCCTTTATAAAACCTTCAATTTAACAATTTTGATGAAAGTTTCATGCTGACTTTTTTTGCTGGGAACAAATACATGAAAGTTTCAAAATCTATTAACAGTTTAGTTTTAAGTACATTTTTCACAAAGCCTTTGCATTTTAAACATGACCAAAATTTCAAAAAAAAGTATTTTGAGTAAATGACGAATGTTGCAGACCGAAAAGTAGGTAGGCAGACGATAAATGGTATATAAACATGTAAAATAACACACGTTCTCTTTCTGCTGCTGAAATTTCGCACATATTGATTCATATTATACATATTCAAATATGCATAGCATCGTTTTTTGAACAAACACACACAAAAAAAGAATTAGCATTTTTTTTATTTGGGGCTTGGGTCTTCTTTAAAAATTTTTTTATGAAAAAACAATTATGCACATACTTCTTTTTAAATTTATCGATTTCAGAATGATAAATTATTTTATGTCTATAATCTAATAAGAGGTATTATCATTAAGAATGTCGTATAAATCTCAGTACATCCGGGAAAATATGGTAAGGCGCCTTGCCCTCATTTTACAGTAAAGCGATTGTGGGTGTCTTTAAATTGTCGTTTGTTTTGTACGACAAGCTTCCAGGTTGAAGTGATATGACCTTTTATAACAAGACTCACCCGATCAACAACTGTTTCAGGTGAGGGATATTTTTCTCATTAGTAAGTATATTATTTTAAAGAATCGTTAACCAAAATCGATTGAGTTCGAATTTTATGAAATCGTATATTTTATTTTAAATACTAGTTGTTACCCGCGGTTTCACTCGGTTGTATGCATTTTTTTTTTATATATGTGTGTGGGTGTGCTAGTGTGTATGTAAAAAATGTTTGCTTACCTGTAACTCAAAAACAAAACTTTAATATAGTGTACGTAGTAATACAATTAAGTACCCTTTCATGCCCCGTATTTGTTTCAAAATCTTAAACACATCGGTGACCAATTTCATATCTAACATGATTTATGACGATCGTGCTATTTGTTACGCAGAGGAAAAGCGTTATAGTGTCGGAACGGACCGTCCTAAAATTTTAACTTATGGCTTCTATCTTTATACCTTCACATAGTCAATTTTAAAGGTTTCACCTCAAAAAGATTTTATTGGAATTCAAAAATGAATATTTGAAAATTCGCTTTTAATAGAAAAGTATTATCTGTAAATATTGGTGCAGGCGTATTTAAAATGCTATGTCACAATTCTCTGAAATTTGAGGGTGTGCAGTTATAAAATAAAATACTTCCTCATTTACTTTTCCTTATAAATATTTATCAAAGACGAGCATCAAGACTCCGGTCGCCCTGGACCTAAAAAACTTCGCCAAATACGATAAATTACTTCCAATTGGAAGAATGAAATATTTTTTAGCTTTGATACGTAATTGCATTGTCAGTATTAAAACTAATGAATGTGAAGTTTAATACTTGCGTGTTTTGTTACTGTAGTGATAATATTTATTAAAAAAATATGCAACTTTAAAAATGACGTTTTTTTATAAAATTAAATTGCAAATTATGTAAAAAAATATATATAATTGAAATTTTCAATCATTTTCAAGGTACATATTTTGCAGGAAATTTATCATCTGATACTATCGGTTTTCATCTTACCGCTATCGTAAATTGATCGATAGTATCAGTTGCCGATTAATATTCATCTATTTTCATGCGATACTCATCGGCGAAGGGAATCCTTATTCATCGTATTCTCGTCGAATTTCAACGTAACTCATCGAATGCCGATGATCGGCCCGACCATCGGCCGAGCGGACATTTCGATGAAAAGAACAGTTTTGGATGGAAAAACGATGATCGGCATCTCGCCGTTTCAGCCGTAATCGATAGAAAGCCAGTCATTGGCCAATGATGAATTGCTACTAGGGAAGCAAACCAAGAGTTTTATTTTCTGCAGAATGCATTATTTTCATCAGCATCAAAGTACAAGCTAAGCTTAGTAAAGGATTTTTTAATTAATTATTGTTAAGAACTTTTATATTGCAAATAAAAATTAACAAAACTTCAGTATACTCGCGATAGCATGTAAAGTAGCAAACATAAAAATTAAAAAGTACACTCAAACCTGTTTTTGTGCGGTCTTTTTTTGTGCGATTTTTTTTTGTGCGACTTTTTTTGTGCGATTTTTTTTGTGCGGTATATGAAAATTTCAATCAAATTGGAACATAATTGATTATCTGTCTACCGAGACATCTGATCATCGACTACATGGCAACTGAAAAGAGTCAACTCTAAACGAGTGCGAGGTATCTTCAAGTGACGAAAGC
Organism: Troglohyphantes excavatus; assembly: GCA_963932185.1. Taxonomy (NCBI): domain Eukaryota; kingdom Metazoa; phylum Arthropoda; class Arachnida; order Araneae; family Linyphiidae; genus Troglohyphantes; species Troglohyphantes excavatus. The sequence continues at coordinate 10,012,472 of OZ010667.1, forward strand.
GATTTTGAACCAAGTTCGCGTATTGTCAGACTACGAAGGTTAATGGTTATAAGTTTTGAAAAGTTTAGTATGTGTAAAATAAGTACATATGTAAATAAAATGTTTAAAAATGTTCGCATGTGTATTTTCTAAATCAGATTCCAAAAGGTTTGACGAGATTCCAAGTAGCTGTCAAGCCTAGTGTCTTGATTTCGTTTAAAAAAGCAATTCCTAGTTATTTCGTAAAGTTTTGAGTTATTTTCTATGTGAGACTTTCTTTATGCGGTCCCTATCCACCGCATAAAAAAAATATTTTTTAATTGTGTTGCGAAAACTATTTTTATAGCTACGCGTAAAGTTTTGTGCTAATTTGTTTTATGCGGTGCCTATCCACCGCACAAAAACAGGTTTGAGTGTAATTGGTATAGGTATCTCGATAACTACTAAAGGTAATTAAATAAATCTAGATTAGGGATCAAGATTTAGGGAAAGTTTATTTTTCATAGTGGGTACAGAGAGCGACTATCTACGCTAACTAAGAAAGTCGCACAACTCTTAAATCACAAATTTACCACGAGCAACGCCGGGCCAGCCATATTACTAGTTTGTTAATAAGATTTTCCTTCATTACAAAAAAAGATATAAATACTTTCTAAGTTTTAATCGTTTATAAGTTTGTTTATAAATTCGCAATCTGAGTTGGTTTAAAAACAAATAGGTATAACTAAAGAAAATTCTATTTATTTCTTGAATAAATAGAAGTAGATATACATATATTGAATACCAGGGGAATTTTTTCTTTCGTAAATGTCCGGAATATGTAAAAACATGGGTATGTATAACATATGACTTCAGAATGATCTGTGAAATATAATATGCTGCAAAATAAATATACGTTACATAAATACATCATTGTGATTTTTTTACACATTGGTAGGTATGAAAGTAGCAAAGCAAAAAAAGTAACCACAAAATTATCCATGAAACCACAAAATTATCCAAAATTATCCCCGAAACATGTAATTTGGGACGGTTATTTACATGAGGTAAGGGTGATTAAATACCCATTTTTATTTACTTTACCAGCTGGGCATTTAGAATACCAACATATACAGAGTAATTAAACATATTAAGAATAAATATATTAAAAAAAAAAATTTAATCTGATTTTTTTTTTAAATCCGATTTTTTTCTATTTTTCCAAAACATTATGATTTTTTTTACACCTTGGTGGCACACCTAACACCTGTACGTTTCAATCTCGAAAATGTGTTCATATTTATCGGCAGGTAAGATATATTTTGATATGCGGTGCTACTGATCTCGACATCGGCTACTAATATTCTAGAAAATGCACCTACACTTCCTAGATCATTAGCATTTCGAGCTCCACACCCACTAGGTGATTTTGAATGACGTTTTTAGTGTTTTGTAGACATTAAAGCGATTGCACCTTAAGCATCCGTTTTTGAAGGAAAATTTCCACCCTGCTTCCTTATGATCGCGTAGATGCAAAGTCACTGCGATTTGAAATCGTTCACTAATAGAAATAACCCTGTGGTTTAAAGGCAACATCTCTTACTTTTGCACACTGGTGGTAAGTTGGTCATTTTTTTAATTAAAAAAATCAGTTTTACTGTAAAAAAGATTTACATTATTAAATATTTAAAAATATTTTTTTTAAACGGATTTGTGCTTCATTTGAAGATTTTCCGCTGTATTTAATAAGTACCTTGAAAAATCGCATGGCCTGGTAGAAGAAAAGACATTATACAAACGACTTTTAAATTTAAAAAAAATTGTAATTGTCTTATATTATTATTAGGTAATTTTATTGAAATACTAGCTGCTACCCGCGGTTTCAAACGCGATAATTTTTTTTTACCCCATTGCGTTTTATACCCAAACGTTCTCCCCGTTTAATTCCTTCTTTTCTTTTATTTCTCTTCTTTCTCTCTTTAATTCTCTTAATTCTGTTTAATTTTTCTTTAATTCTCCTCTTTTATTTTCTCAAAGGCAAAATAACTAACTGATCTATTGTTCAATCTACGTCTCTGAATGTTAGCCTTTCTGTTAGTTTTCCCGTTGAAGCATAATTGCCATAAAGAATTATTTCGCCAAAACAATTTTTGATCGCCAATGTTCAATTGTTTATAGCAATAAATGTATATTAATTTATTTTAAAGTATGTAATTGTTGCCAACATCTTATAATTTTATAACAATATAGATATTATTTCCTTTTAAATGGATATTTAAAAAAAGTGGCTTCTAAAACCGTTATAAACGAAAAACTAAACAGAATTTTGGCATTCCAATTATCAGGTGCACAATTAGAAGTTGAATACTATATTTGTATGTATATATATATATATATATATATAATTTCAGGGAGTCCAAGAGTCATTGTCGAAACCATACAAAAACACATAAACAACAGGATCAGCCGTCTAGTTTCAAAACCAGATAAATCCCGTTTGACATATTTTTCAAGAAAAACAAAAAACTAATTTTTTATGGAAGAATTTTATCTTTTTCTTTTTTTGGGGGGGGGGGGGGGCAAATTAGTATTAAATAGACATTGGTCTTAATTATATTTTTCTCTGTATTACTTTGAGAGGGAGAGAGAAAAAAAAATCTTTTGGAACTGTCTAGTTTTGCAAGTTTGCAACCAATCTATGGGATCTATCTGGTTTTGCAACAAAGTTGTAGGGTGTAGCTTGACTACTGAGCTGTGATCGGTGCGCAGTAGCCTCCGCGCACATTTATCTATCTACTTTTGAAATTGATTTCTTTACTTATATGCAATCAACCGCTACTTTCTCACCGCAAAATGAATAGCATCTAGCTGCTGTGGGATGTTATGACTTCACCTACTCATTGATCTGCAGGAAAACTAAAAATAAATTACATAATTTGAAAATCGAAGAAATATGTCTGGTTTAAAAACTAGATGGCTCAAGTACTCTAAAACTGCATGTAATTTATTTATTTTTAATTTTGGAAGAGGAGATTAGGAGGCCGTTTAATTTTCAAAGCAAGTTTTTTGTAACCGAGACACTGTTGAAACTGATGTTAATTCTCTTTCAGATATCAATCCTTCAACATGGAAGGAACAGTCCCTGTCGACTGTTGCATAAAGTCGGAACACAACTTCGTTCAAGATTTAGCGGATGTTTATCATAATTACTTAATTAAAGATACTGGTAACTTATTATTTTTCTATTTGAATTTTCGTTTTGTATTAAAAAAAAGTTTTTTTTTTATCTTACAAGTTACGCACTTCTTATTGACTGATTTTTTTTATCAGTAGAGGTCACTAGGTATGTACGAGGTGTGTAAATTAAGAAATGAGACTGATTTTTTCTAATTTTTTTATTGAAATAAAATTACAAATTCACATTGTATCCTTCAAAGTAAATTAAGTAATGAGACTGATTTTTTCTAATTTTTTTATTGAAATAAAATTACAAATTCACATTGTATCCTTCAAAGTAAATTAAGTAATGAGACTGATTTTTTCTAATTTTTTTATTGAAATAAAATTACAAATTCACATTGTATCCTTCAAAGTAAATTAAGTAATGAGACTGATTTTTTCTAATTTTTTTATTGAAATAAAATTACAAATTCACATTGTATCCTTCAAATTAACTACCTTGGGAAACCACACAGCGCTGGAGACGATTCTTCCACTCCTCATAGCAGTGCTGGAACTCGGATACTGGAATATCCTTCAGTTGGTCGGTTACGGCTGTTTGAATATTCTCCAATGTCCCAAAATGACGTCCCTTGAGGTGATTTTTCAAACTTGAGAACAGAAAAAAGTCACACGGACTCAGGTCGAGTGAATAAGGAGGCTGAGGAGCCACATGAATGTTTTTACTGGTCAGAAACTCATTGACAGTAATCGCGGTGTGACAAGGAGCATTGTCGTGATGCTTAAAAACCTGGGCTATCGACAAAACACTGTCTGCATAGGCCTGAAGCAGTTTTTCAAATGTTTCCGTTGCATTGTGTCCAAGTCTGAAGTAGAACCTGATAGCACAACGTTGTTCGAAATTGATGTTACTCATTTTTAGAACACACTAAAAAAAACTTTCTCACAAAAAAAAATCACTACGGACAGCGCAAAAACTTTAGCGTATTCAAACTGATACTGGACGCGTATCAAATGTTTACCTGTCTACCCTCTACGTACCGCGTCCCCAGCGTTGCCAGTTCGAACACTAGAAAATCAGTCTCATTACTTAATTTACACACCTCGTATATAGGCACAACAATTTATAATTTTAATACTCTGTAGCATCGTCTTGGTGGAAAAACTCACTGTCCCACTTTTTTAATATGTCTGCTTAGAGATAAAATAATGTTAAGAAAAAAACTCATCATGTCAATATCGAGTTTGGTTGATAAGTGAATTACTCTTGCATATTGAGGTTAACATGTGTTTATCAAAACAAAAACCTATTTCAAAACAGCCTTAATGATTTTCTTCACCAAGCCCACGGTATAGTCTTTCTCGGAAAAATATATCTTGTTTCCTATTAGCTATTTTACCTTGTAAGTACAAAACTCAGTGCATCTGCAGATACACTAAACCGGTGCGTGTAAGTAGAAAAACACAGTCACAGTATCTGCAGACTTCATATTCAATCTGCAGATGCACTGATAGACACTCATAAAAGTGCAAATAAGGTCGTTTCTCGAACAACACACGTGATTCTGCAGATTCCCTAGTGAAAGTACGAAAATCTCATACTTCGTGGATTAATTATTCCGCAAATTCACTGAACAAAGCAGTATATTTGCAGATGCGCTAAGTGATTCAGCAGATTCACGGCTTTCGCACCTTACCCGGTAACAGATGCAATGTAAAGATATTTCGTTTCCTATTGGTTATACAGACTATATATACTTTCAGATCCAGTGGTGCTACAATGGAGCTTAGTCAGCAGAGACCGCTTAAATTTTATAATCATCCTGATCTACTGTCTGTTCGTGAACTCCATAGGCCCCCGATTCATGGCAAACAGGAAACCGTTTGACCTAAGGTGGCTATTGGTGCCGTACAACGCTTTTCTGGTCATTCTCAACTTTTATATTTTTATGGAGGTGAGTTCCCGGCATATTCTAAGCAATATAGTCAGCGGGTACAAATTAAAGATAATTACTCTCAGAAGTTAGAAGTGGAGTGCCACAGGGTTCCGTCTTAAGTCCGCTTTTATTTATTATTTTTATTGATGATGTTAGCTGGGAGATTACGGGCAAGGCGGCATCTTTGCGGATGATTTAAAAATTATGGGGGCTGTGATTTCTAAGGAACAAATAGAGCAATTGCAAAGTTATTTAACAAAAATTGAATAGGCTGTTAAATGGAATATGTCTTTTAATGTCAGATTTTGCACATAGATATCAAAAATAGAAAGGACACCTATGTTTTACAGGGGGCAAAAATCCAAATTATTCAGTGATCTGGGGGTATTAGAAAATTATTAATTTAAAAAGGGTCATCAATGTGCAGTAGCTAGCCAAAAGGCTAATAGAATGTTGCCGTACATCAAGAAAAGTGTTTTATCATAGTATAAGGATATAATTTTGTCATTGTATAGAGGTTTGGTAAGGCCCCTTACTTTGAGTATGCTGTACATTTTTGGTCACGATATCTTAAATAAGACATTGAGTTGTTAGAAAAAGTTCGGCACAGGGTTACTAAAATTATTTGTTACTAATCGCTCTTAAAATCGGCTTTCCTTTAATTAAAAAGATTAATTTATTTATCAAAAAGTAATAAACATAGATTTAAAAAAAAAAAAATTAGAGCATTAAACACATACTCGTTTTGCTACTGAATTAAATTCATCACGTTGGTATTATTCTCATACCATGATTCCCCTTAGACTATGGGGGCGGAAGCGTATACTGCAGTTAAGGGCGATTAAGCGGGAGTTAACTCCCATACACGTAGTAAGGGCGATTTCACATGGATTTATAAGGATTTCATAGGTGACGTTTTTAGTATACGACTCCGTGCGGAGGGGTACCCCATACCGATATAATAGACGTATTCACGTCAAAAAAATTGGTATCAATGTTTATTACTTTTCAGAAAAAGGTACCTAAAATGCCCAAGCTTAGCATTAACGTTATATAGGGTACCAATTCTGTTTAACAGTGATAGTTTCTGATTATGTGATTCTGTTCCCACAGTATGCAAGGATTCGGTGGTTCACCGGACTAGAAATCAGCTGTCAACCATTGGAAGTCACAAAAGACGTCAATGCCTACAGGGTTAGTATATCTGATTTCTTAACACTCGCGTCTCCCGTATTTTTATTATTTTAAGGGCTCACGTGAAAAACGATAAGGATCCACATTGTGCTGAAATTGGATTTCATCACCGTACGTTATCTACCCAGCAAAAAAAGTCAGCATGAAACCTTCATCAAAATTGTCAAATTAAAGGTTTTTTGAAGGTTTTATAAAGGATATTGAAACAAAAAACTGCAGTTTTTTTTAAGTTTTTAATTTTCCTGCATAAAACCTTTAAAATATCTGCATTTTCCCTTCATGATTAAAAATTTGAAGTTTTTTGCAGGTTTTTATGAAGGTTAGTTGAAGTTTTTATGAAGGACATTGAAACAAAAACCTTTAATTTTATAGATCTTCAAAAAAACTGCAGTTTTCCTGCATAAAATCTTCATTTTCAAAATTTTGATGAAGGTTTTATGCTGACTTTTTTTGTTGGGTATATGGCTGTACTTTCATTACATCGAGTTATGAAACGCTAAGAAAGTCCCTAAAAATGTCAAAAATAGCTCAAAGTATCTCGTACGTCTACAAGACATGAAACCTTGTTTTGTGAAATTCCTCTGAATAGATTGTCATCCTTCTTCCCCTAGACGTTTCAAATATTGTTATATTGAAAGGATAGACGTTTAAATTATTGTTATGTTAAAAGAATAGACGTTTTAATTATTGTTATGTTGAAAGAATAGACGTTTAAATTATTGTTATGTTGGAAGAATAGACGTTTAAATTATTATTATGTTGGAAGAATAGACGTTTAAATTATTGTTATGTTGAAAGAATAGACGTTTAAATTATTATTATGTTGAAAGAGTAGACATTTAAATTATTGTTATGTTGAAAGAATAGACATTTCAATTATTGTTATGTTAAAAGACTAGACGTTTAAATTATTGTTTGTTATTTTCAAAGAATACAGGTTTACATTATTGTTATATTGAAAGAATAGACTTTTAAATTATTGTTTGTTATTTTCAAAGAATAGAGGTTTAAATTATTGTTATGTTGAAACTGAACACAATATTTTATGTTGAAAGAAACGAAAGAATAAAATACCAAAAAGTATTATTTCATATAAAAGGTTATAATTTCTTATTTGCAAATAGGTATCTTCTGTGAGACAATCCGAAAAATATTTAGAATGAATTTTGTGTTTTAGTAACTATTGTTATAAAACAGAGTTAATTTTCTGCAACTGGTTATTTGTGTATGTTGTTCCCCGAATTTAAATCTTGTATTTTAAATTGAAAATATATTACTTTTTTATTAAAAATAAACTAATTGATCACATATTAAAAATTCATACTTATTTTTTTTACAATATGGTTGAAATACTCAAATTATGAATTTGTATATTAAAAACAATATTAATTACCTGGAACATTAACTTTTACGTGAGGGCAGGGAGAACATGTATCCTATAAATTTTAGATTTTGCAGGTCTAGCGACGGACTTTGAACAATTTTGACAACAGAGGGTGGGGGAAGCATTTTTTTAATAACAAGTAATTAAATGGTTTCGGATATGTGACGATTGTAATGATTTCTACAGATCGTCTTTAGCTGTAATTTTTAGTGTTTTAACCCCTCATGTGACTCCACCCCGTCTGCGAATTTACCTGAGTTGAGTAAGAATTGTTAACGATTCGTCCGTCAGACAATTACACGCCTCCTATTGTAAGGCAAGTTGGCCTTCCACAATGCGACATTTTCTTCCCCGTTTAGAGATTAGCTCACAGGCAGAGTAACTTTTCTTTTGGGGAGCCCATTTCAAAACGTTACTAAAAATACAAAGGAACAAGAAACGTTATTTTTTTATAAATTATGTCATTTTCGAAGGAACTGAAAAGTAGTTTTTTCCCGAATTTGAAAGCCAATGTGCTAAAAAATGTGTTGAGTCAAATTATATAACTGTTATAAAATAGCATTTTATGAAACAGGGTTACTCCATTCAAGTAAAAATATCGTAACTTCGTTATTTTATTTTGTGACCACGTAATAAATTAATATGGTTCGTAAATAAAATATAACTTTCCTTTACAGCTTGCGGAAGTCACCTGGTGGTTTTACATATCGAAATTTATTGAACTCTCTGACACGGTAAGAATAAAAGTTTTAAATAAATTAGTTGCTCAATCTGCATTTTCTAGCTTTGACTTGAATACAAATTGAATGCGCAACAACGGTTACGTGTTTCAATATATTGCGAAAAATTATATTAAAAAAATAATTTGAGAGTTATACTGTATTCTAAGTTAGATTGAATGAAAAAATTTATGTTTAACTGCATTTAATTTATTTGAATCACATAGAGTATTTAAATGATTTTGTACTTCTTAAGGAATTTACAGTTTAACAGTTTAGTAGTAGATATCAGTACTAGCGAAAAAGATTTTTTTCCAATATTATATAACCGATAGAATTTTTATTAGTTTGGTACTACCATCTATTGACAAAGAATGTATTTAGTTTTTAATTTCCTTTTAAACGACATCGGTAGCTCTTTTTTTTTTGTTTTTTTTTTGATAATTTTAACGTCGATTACTAATATGGTTACTCTAAACATTTAATTAAATTAAAAAAGTTATGTTAATCTGGATTTAAATTCTTAGATTAACAAATAGTATGAAATTTATTTTGAATTTTTAAAGAAATTTATAGTTTTTCATTTTAGAATGAGATGTATATATATATATATATATATATATATATATATATATATATATATATATATATATATATATATATATATATATATATATATATATATATATATATATATATATATATATATATATATATATATATATATATATATATATATATATATATATATATATATATATATATATATATATATATATATATATATATATATATATATATATATATATATATATATATATATATATATATATAATTGTGCTATCTATTGACAAAAAATTAATTTAGTTATTAAATTCGTACAGCTGTACTTGAAATTTAATAAAAATAAAAATTTACGTGTATCTCCAATTAAACTATCTGAATAACTCCGAATATTTAACATTTTTGCAATTTTTATGAAAATTATGGTTTAATGTTTTGATAGTAGACACCACAAAAAACATAAATTTTTTCATTGAAACTAATAATCGATTTACTTTATTTTAATGTTGATGCTGCCATCTATTGATAAGAAACATTCTATATTATTTAAAGTTGGCATACATATAATATACCAGTGAATGCCACTTTTTAAAGCTATATAATCAAAACTTTCTAATAGGCTCATTCTAGAAAATATATATATTAACCAATAATCTAGGAAAAGTAAAGATAAAATAATTAGAAAAAATAATGAAAATTTTCTGGTTTTATTTAAATAAATAATTTATTTATAATTTTTTAAGATCTTCTTTGTACTACGAAAGAAAGATCGTCAACTTTCACGCCTTCATCTCATTCATCACAGCACGGTTCCAATTATGATATTTTTCATGCTCAGATCTGAACCAGGTTTGTGGACATCCTACTCATAAAAAATGTTATTTACATACAATATTTTATTACAAATCCAGGCACAGTTATGTGTTCTTATTTACAAACTTGTAAATCATTCAGTTCCACAATTTTTGTCATGTATTGTGATGCTAAGTCCTTCTTATCGCATTAAACAGACATAATAACATCTGTAAAACTCCAACCTCTATATTATTAGAATAAGATTGAATTCACTAATATATTTGTATAATAATTTTTACCCTTTAAAAATTATTTTAATTACATTAAAGTAATTATAATATAAAATTATTAAAACCATTTATAATTTTTATAATAAGAATTTTTCTTTACATACAGCACAGATATAATATGATACAAAATAGAGTATCTCAATTGCGTAAATTCTCTATTAAAAAAATTAAAGACCTGTTTGAAATCAAAACCAAGCAGACACAAATTTCAAATATTTTTGTGAAAGTATATAACTTTTTACATTTATTTGTTAGTTTTTCAATGTATTTTGGGGTTTTCTGTATTATTTGAATTATAAAAATGCAAATTATATTAAAGTAATTCTACTCTAGTATTAAAACTATTTTCAATTTTTATAATAAATATGTTTAATTACATAGATAAAACAATTAACGAACAGTTAACAGATTAAAAATTTTCGGAGAAAAATATTTACTCTTGATAAAAACTAGTTTGAGAGACCTTTCTAAATCTGAACCTTGTATACGCCTTTGTATAGATTTTAAATTAATATGCATGATCTCAACTGCGTAAATTCTACGTAAACAAATTAAAGAAAGGGATTTTTATTTAAGGGAAAGGGATTTGTAAAGGGAAAGGGATTATAAATAAAGGGATTTCATAAAGAGAAAGGGATTATATTTAAAGGGATTTTTATAGTTAAAACTTGGAAGACTCCCATTTAGAAATTTTATATGAGAGTACATTACATTTTACAGTTATTTGTTTAACATTTAATATTTTTTGGCGATTTTTCTTGAATTTTTTACATTGTCTAGCTTTAATACAATATTGTTTAAATAATATTGTTAAAATACGAAACACTTTCTTAGTAAAAAAATCCATAAGTTATGTTTTCTGTATTATTTTAAAGTTATATTTGATGTCTGAATTTTATCTTAATAAACTAAAACAGTTCTTTTAAAATTATCATATTAAAAATTATCTACATACTTTTTTTAACATTACATGTTATAATACATGATGTTTTTTTATTAAAAATCTAGCCAATAAAAAAATTACAAAGTTTTAATAAATGGATACATGAATGATGCTTTGTAAACAGGAAATTTTCTTTGCAAACAGGTGGCTACAACACTTTCTTCCCATTGGCCAATTCTTTTGTTCACGTGATCATGTACACATATTACGGCATCTCAGCACTTGGAGATGACGTCACAATTCACCTGAAGTACAAGAAATACATTACTATCACTCAGCTGGTAAGTTTTTCATATTTTTTCCGGGCCTCCAGTTGCCCAGTGTATGAAGGCGTTCGGCTAGTAATCAGAGGATTTCTAGTTCGAGCCCGACTGATGGACTCGACAAAGGAAAGTAAAGATGTGGTGATCTTGCAATTGGAGGGTTACCAACTTCGCTACAAAATTATTAGAAAGTTATCCAGAACATCCAACAAATTATACTGGCGTGTATACGAAACTGGTTCACGATATATCTGATCGGGGTCCTATGTCCTGATGCCCATTGAGGTTGTGTCGGGTGCCAGCTAAGGTGTTGTCGTCATCTGTTCATGGTTCAAAAATACGAGGTATTGTTTTCGTGTCTTTCCTTCGGGATATGCCCGCACCTTCGACAATTGCCCACTGTGCAGCTCTAGTGCGACGTTAATCAATCAAATCAAACCAATCTGTTGGATATTGAAATTTTATTTATATGGACCACAATTATTGGGTGGTTTTTCTGCTGAAAAAGTGAGTAAATACATAATCTATCTTTATTGCTTTAAAGTCTGGTACTTATTTTGCACAACTTACTTTAGGGTCTATTTGGTGTCTATGACCGCTTAGAGCATGTTTTTGTAGCATATTTTTTTACAAAGTGTAGTTTTAAATCGCAATTTATTATGGATTTTACGTTTTTAAATTATCTATTCAACTGTTAGTGTAATATAAAAATTTAAATTTGTGGAACTATTTTTCTTGTATTTTTTAAGTTAGTTTTTTAAATAAACTACAAAAAAATGCTGAGAAAATTGGCATGCATATAATTTTCTAATTTAGATACATAATTACTCTTTACTAGAATCATAATCTTATAAAAAAAATATACGGAATATAATTTTAAAACAAATAAATAATTTAATACAATATAATGTCATTACAAAGAAAGAATTTTGTTAATATAAATAAATAATTTTTTCAATGCAAATAAAGAATTTAATACAATATAATTTCAATACAAAAAAAAACATTATATAAAATATTGATTATCTTTTGTTTATATTCAGAGAGTGTGGTTTAGCATTAATTTTAATGTCATCCGATCGTAGTTTATATTTACGAGTGTTTATAAAATTTTACTTAGCAATGGCAACCTTAAAAAAAAATAAACAATAAAAATGGCGATGAACTTTTTGGCGACTTTTTACAAACGACTAATCCGAAAAAAAACCATGACTTCTATTATACATTATTAACATCACAGCTCCATGCATTCGTTTCATTTATTGGTGCTGCCATCTTGTGGTAATAAACATAGTTAAGTTTTTGATACACGAACCCTTAATTTTGTGTGTTTCTTTCAACAGATTCAATTCATTCTCGTGCTGTCCTACATGATCAGTCGTCCTTGGTACGGCTGCAATGTGTCGAACAGGGCCTTTTACGTGAATACGCTGATCGCCGGCTTCTTCTTCGGTTTGTTCTGCAATTTTTACTGGAACGAGTACATGCTGTCCAGGGAGGCCAAGAAAGAGACGCAGCGAAGCAAGTACAGGGAGCTGATGCTGAATGGGCACAAGTCAAAATGATAGATATTACAAATATGCATCAAGTAGAACTTGAATAAGAATTCAACGAGATTTAATTTTAGAAATACGTTCCGACATTTTTATTAATTGTTTGGGTGTGTGAAATCTGTAATATTTTGAGTTTATTAAAATATTTATTTGGAATTTGTAATGTATTTTATCGGTTTGTGTTATTTTACTATATGGATAAAAATTATTAGGCATAAATTTTAAGAATTTATTTATAAATTGTTATAATTTTTTTAATGAAATTTGCTATTATACATTTTTAACCGACTGCCCAGCGCGCACACCAAAACTAAAAAAAAAACTTCAAAATAAAACCGCCAGAAACTTTAAGTTAAAACCGCCAACGCGCGCCAAGTCAAGAGGTTATAAATTCGGTCTTTATGTATTTTTTTTTTTTTTTTTTTTTTTTTTTTTTTTTTAGTATGTGCGCGCGGGATTTCGATTCTACTTTAGATATCTTGACAAATTTTTTTTTGTTGGATAGGGGATGTTTCAAAGGGGAGCAATTTGAAAAAAATATCCGGTTATCCGGTATTTAACTATCCGGATTTCTCAATTAACCGGACCGTTTAAAAAAAAATTTCGTCCGATTTCGAAAATTCTTTTTTTGTTGGATAGAGAAAAATCCACTTAGGCAAAATCTTTAAAATAATAATAGGTTATCCGGCTGTTATATATCCGGAAATGTCGATTAACCGGATTTTTTTAATACAATTTATCCGATTTCAAAATATTTTCATTGTTTAACGGAAGTTGTACAACAATGACATTTCGTTTAACATGCATTTATTGGTTTTGTTAGGGATTGCTTTAAAATATACATTGTTGAGCACAAGTTGCTACTAGAATTTCTTGGTGAATAGGGGGCGAAGCCCCCTGCTAAATTAAAAACTAAAAAGGGAAAAATAAAATAATCTTTCTAAAAAAAAAGGAAAACCGACTTTAAGAAAAATGCGCTAAAAAGTAAAAAATAATTTTTAATTTTACGAATGAGTTGAAAAAATTGAATTATTGAATATCAATTTTATACGTAGTACAACTTTTGGAAGTTGGTGCCAATTTACAAAAATCATACCTAAATTTTGGCGCCGATTTTAAAAAGTTGTACTACGTATAAAATTGATATTCAATAATTCAATTTTTTCAACTCATTCGTAAAATTAAAAATTATTTTTTACTTTTCTTAAAGTCGGTTTTCCTTTTTTTTAGAAAGATTATTTTATTAATATTGTAAAGGTAATTAAAACAGATAAACTGGAATTTTTTTTATAATTTTAATTTTTTTAAGAAAGTTCTGCTAAAGTTCAATGCGCTGCAACGATACTTTTCTTCTTTAACAAAGCTATTTTTACTTTTTACGACAGCATAGCGTATTGTAATACCTTGCCATTTTATTTTAAGAAAAACATTGTAAAATTTGTTTTATTATTAATTAAAAGATTATAATGTTAAGTATTTTATTACTAAAGATAATATGGCGGAATCTCTGCTCTATGATATCTGTTATTCCGGGATGGCTATGGGATAAGTGATTAAATTTAATGATAATCTTTTGCTGTCAGTAATTGTTACAATACTATTAATTCACAATTCTTTCTAGGAAACAATCCTATCGGAAACCACATTCCTTTAGTCTATGTAGTCAGAAAATTGCACTGATAACTAAAATTAGAAACTTGTAGATGTCTATTTTTAAATATAAAATTAAACGGGTTAGTAATATGTAATTCTTTTAATAATTTATTAGTATCTCAATATATTGTATTGCAGTTGCTTAAATATGCCAAGTAGCAAGTCATTCGGAAGAGAATTTAAATTTCTATAATTTATGATGAGGACATAAAAACGTGAAATAAAAGCATTAGCTTTTTCTTTTATTTTAATAACTGACATTAAATGGGTGTGCACTTATTTCGAGCAATTTCCAATTATTTCCTATTTAAAGATATGTAATATAAAAGGTTAATAGAATACAATAAAAAAAAATTAGAGCTCTGATTATGAGTTCCTGAAAATCAGCATTGGTCCTTTTCATACTTCACTGTTAAAAAGATATACTTAAAAATAAATAAAATGTACTCATTTTTGATTACATTCGATGCTTATCATAGCTCCGAATACGCAAGTTTCATTTTCTGAAAAATATCTGGATTCAAAAATGAATAAAAAGAGCAGTTGCTTGCCAACATAGACTACCTTCATAAATCACTTTAAATAAATTGCAACGAGTACGTCCGTGCACTCATTTTAAACAAATGTTTGCTTAAAAAAATTGAAAATTTTGAATTTTTGTCCTGAATGAATTAATTATCAAAGAACGAAAATAAAATTGTATACTTCTAAAATTTTATAACAAACATTTCATCCTCTTAATTCGCCAACCATGGATATATTACGGCCAACTAGACAAGTCTAGTTGCCGTGGATATATCAGCCGTACCAAAAGCTGCTTGACGACGACTGCTTGGATGCGACGCTGCTTGGCGAAAGCAGAGAGTTGTAATATTAAATAGAGAGCGCCTTCAATACCAGACTCTCGTAAAGCCGCGGTGTCAACATTGAAAAGAAAAACCCACATCACGTGTTTATAGCGCTGCCACATTTGGAGTTCAGACTTCTGCAGGAGTTTCAAATTTGGCGCACTTTCTTCTCTTTTGGTGATAAGGAGTTCTGTCCGTATTCAACTTTTTAACATATATGTACGTATTTACTTATTTTCAAACAATATGCGCTAAATATTTCCTCTTCATTAACGAAACGAAAATATTTTATTTGTGTTCAATACTCGAAGAAGGGAAACTCTTTATATTTCTCAGGTGTTATTGTTCATATTTTCTTATTGAAGTATACAAAATAACAATTGAAAGAACTTCGCTTATGGTAATTTGTTTACATAAAAACGTAATGCAATTATTTCAAAACTACAAAGTAAGAAAAATCTCCTTAATATATCTGTTAAACTCCCTTAAATTGTGCCACTCGTTAAAAAATATATTTAAATACAAAATGAAACACAAAACCATATTACAATACTTCGATCCGCCAAGACCTGCCAAGTAATATTGGCGCATGCATGAATTGGCATTTCCACATATCACGTGGTTTCAATGATGGACACACGGAAATAAGCATTTTTATTCCTCTATTTGTATCATTACTCTATGGGCGAAAGCTGCTTTTTAATGTAGGAAATCACGCGACTCTTTAAACTAATCTCTCACTTACAATCAAGTTCTGGTATTCCGACAACTTCTTGCTTTTAAAAAATTTCACATTTAAAAGTGAATCACTACCGCTGCTGAATCCTACCCATAGAAGTAACGTATAGTTTGTGAATTAAGCTAAAGTAATATTAATATGTATAGCATTAAAGCAATGTAAGTTATCATATGTTATTGCGATGACATGTGTGAACCAATTACACAAAACAACTTTTTATTAAAAAAACTCGTTTTTATTATGCATGGTAAAAAAAGTAATGATCTACATCACATGTTATTTACAATAATTCGTTCTCAAAAACAGAACGAATGAAATGTACACGATTACAGCAAATTTGATTTCAAAGGTAAAACTTGTTTTTACCCATACAATGACACATCTCAAAGGGGACTGACTGTACAGAAACTAATAGAAAAACAGCATCTATCACAGGACGGAAACTAAGTAGCATTAGACTAGCTCGCGAATTAATCAACATTAAGACTTCCAAACAAGTATAAATTATATATATATATATATATATATATATATATATATATATATATATATATATATATATATATATATATATATATATATATATATATATATATATATATATACATATATCTTCTGACACTCTTCTACGTACCATAGGTTCATACAATTTTATTAATTTTTTTATACCATTTAAGTCAAATAGGGAGTCATTGTGTGAACTGTACTTTTGTTGATAATAAGGATGACACTTCAAGCATGAATGGACTGTAGTAGAGAGAATATGACGTCATAATCGTGATGCCCACATCCCAGAGCGGAATACCCATATCACGTGCCATCTCTTCAAAATTATGAATGAACAAATACTCGCGATTGGCTTGTGAATTGAGAAATGTGTAAATTTATGAATGGAGTGACGTAGTTAACGATGTGTCTTGGGCCATACATGTTGGCTTCACTTTGATGTTAGCGAGAGTGACATCATGACTCCTCTACTACAAAGGATCCATGCTCGAAGGGATAACAGTTGAGTTTTTTTTTTTTCAAAAGAAGGTATTTTAGATTTTTAAAACAAAAGCAATTAAATATGTTTTTATTAAAGAGTCATTTTCATTTAACGGTCAAACGATCAATTTAAATTATATTTTAATAAAGTTTTAATCACTTTACATTCAGACTAGCTAAGAATGTAATATACTTTGGTTTAGAAAAGTTCACTGATTGTTTAAGTTGCGCTTAATGAAATAGTTATTTTTTATTGGATATTTATAATTGAAACCAAACAATTTAGAATAGCATCCGAATGCAGGAAACTCTTTTGAAATAGGCTTATTTTATTTACAAATTTCTTATATAATGAAACCTTATTTAGGTCTTACCAAATACAAATCTGTATTTAATGGCTTTACTTAATGGATTATCTTAATATTAAGGTAATATATTTCGCATTTTTTCATTAAACGTATGTAACATTTGATATGAAATTAATATATTCTGTAGCACCCAACAATTTACAACATATTTACAAATAACACATCATTTGTCTTAAGTAGCAATGTAACACTAAAGTCATCAACTGCACACATACAATTTCTGGAAAACATACTCATGCAACATTTTATACAAAATAATTACAAAACACAATTTATAACAAATTTGTTATTTACTTGATCTATATAAAAGATCACTCTACTCTATCGCTTTATCCTGAGAACTAGTAGTAATACAGTAAATCGCCGATGCGTTTTTCCAAAAACATGCAACAAACTTAAAGCATATTTATAAAATAATAAATATTGTACACGTAAAATACAGCTTAAATCTAAAGGAAGTATGTAATACATTCTTTGGCGTACGACTGACTTCAAATTACTGACAGACACTCTTGAATACTCAATATATTTCTTAGTAAATATTAATAAAATTTTAACATATAGTTTATTTTCAACTTTATTAAAATATTAATCTTTTATTCAATATAAAATATTAGGGTTTTTATTTAATTTGTACAGCTCTACTCATATGCTGGCTTTTGCGCAATATTCAGAAAGAAAACAATAACATATTAAGAATTCTGTTTTAAATTGCTTGTATTTTTCAAGCATAAATTATTATTTTAATATCAAATTTGAATTAAATTAAAAACAGATAGTATTTAGACTTTAGTGGCGCCATCTAGTGCAAAGTCGTGTTAATAGAAAATCCAAATCCCTGGTTTTGCCTTTACAGATCATTAAAAATAAAGTATTAAAGATTAATATGAATAAAAACTATTACTATTATTGTATTATACTCCCATATTGTTTTTAGGAACTTGTTTATGAAATAAGAGATGGAACTTACATTTATAAATTAAAATGGAAATACGAATGAATATTAATCTATTATTATAGTATACTAAAGATCATACAAACAACTTAAACTAAAGGTTATTACGTACACCAAACTACATGACATTCACGAGTTTGGTTATGCGTAGTTGCGTACATAACATAAATATCTCAATGGATATGTGAAAGATTTAATGACCAATGAACAAGTTCGACATTTCATTATATGGCTGAAGGAAAAGCTAGACACTTTTATAATGACTAGTCATTTCATGAAATGCTCAGCAACTGCACGCGATTAAAAAATATTTATTTTTAAAATTTAAAAAAAAAATCGATGGGATATTTTTAAGTTCAAAACAAATGCATCTCACAATGAATTTGCTAAAAAAAACATGTAACATCACCCGAGATCTTCCGAAGTGACATATCACAAATATTGCTTTGAATCATCCATCAAATGACCATTTTCGAGTGATGTCCAGTCAGTTAAAAAATTCGAGTGTCCTTTATCCATTAAGTACTCGTCTAAAAATCCACTAGAAGAACACTTATCCAATTAGATGTCACTAAACAATCCCACATAACACTAATTTGTTCCATATAACGTAATGGACGATTTCGTAATGCTACTTCTGTGAAGATCTGGATGACTGTGCCATTTCTCCGTAAGTTTATAATCCAACAGCTCATGAGTGCACCGCGAAAAGTGTTGTCTTTGTCAACTGCACTGGATCCCTGATGTCGCTTGTGCTTAGTCCAGCTAAAGTCAAGCTCTTTGAATGGGTTGAGGTCCTTTTATAGGAAGAGCGATTGAGGAATCACCGATGCCACAGGACGAATACTAATAGTAGTATGGAGAGTGCCGACTGTAAGATGAAGCTGGATTGACTCCTGCTGGAAGCACCTGTTGGATCCGGACGGGGTCGGCCTGGAATCAAGAAATATTAAGTTAATGAAATGCTGTACAGTAAAAGTACCAAAGCATTTAAAACTTATACGCATAAGAGTACTGATGGAAGAATGCATATAGAACACAGTAACTAATCATTTTCCTATGACATAAATTAATGGTTCTCAATCTTTTAACTCTCCCGTAGCCTTAACGATGAAACTTTTCGTTTATGAGTACCCCTTTCTCTCATAACCCTTCTCACCCAACTCTATGCAAACAAAAGTTTGTTTTTGCTGGGCATTAATGTTCTTAAGTTAGCTGGCAAGATAATCAAACCACTCAAATTGATGAAACTTATTGGCTTTTATTTTAGATTTTACTTATTACAATGTTTTTTTAATGTAAGGTGTTTTCCGAAATTAATATTATTTTCGCGTAACCCCACCGGGCCGTCACGTACCCCCAGGGGTACATGTACCACGGGTTGAGAACACCTGGCGTATGTGAGAACACCTGGTATACATGGTAAATATAAATGCATAGATTGTCAAGTTCATTGTTTTACGACATCGTTATAGCAGAAGGAGATTTGTATAATTTTTATAGCTTTAAGATTTCACTTAAAATATTAATTCCCGCATTGTTGCTGCTTTATTTAACTTAAAATGTTTATTATTTAATTTAACTATTGAATATTTAATTTTAAATGTTGTTAATTTAACTTAACAAATTGGTTAGTGCACCAAAAATATTAATTTATAAAAATTTAATGTGTTGCTTTTTTGGGGATAGAGGGTTGAACGTGTTAAAAAAGGCACAAGATATAAGAAAAACCTATTAATCTCAACGATCATTCCGTGTACGCTAACCTTCAACTTAAAATAAATTAGAATTTTTCATCTTAATATTGAATTTGATTCTAAAGGATTAACACTACTTTTAATGTAGGTTCTAAAGGATTCACACTAATTTTAATGTAGGTTCTAAAGGATTCACACTAATTTTAATGTAGGTTCTAAAGGATTCACACTAATTTTAATGTAGGTTCTAAAGGATTCACACTAATTTTAATGTAGGTTCTAAAGGATTAACACTAATTTTAATGTAGGTTCTAAAGGACTAACACTAATTTTAATGTAGGTTCTAAAGGATTCACACTAATTTTAATGTAGGTTCTAAAGGATTCACACTAATTTTAATGTAGGTTCTAAAGGATTCACACTAATTTTAATGTAGGTTCTAAAGGACTAACACTAATTTTAATGTAGGTTCTAAAGGATTAACACTAATTTTAATGTAGGTTCTAAAGGATTAACACTAATTTTAATGTAGGTTCTAAAGGATTAACACTAATTTTAATGTACCGAAATCCAAACCCAGAACTTTCGTCAATCATGACGACAAAAAACACCACTAAAAACGTTTATAACAGGCCTTAAGATAGCAAATACATTTCAATTACTTTTTCCCCAGTATAGATATTTATTCCCTCATATATGCCCATGCTATCTTATTGTTATTTATAACAAGAAATGGTATATAACTCACCCGTGATGGGCTTCCACGGTTTCGTCGTGGGCTGCTCCGTGGCCGTGTTGTACCAGTAGGGGTCCCGCGGTGACGGCCTCGCCGGCGGTTTGGGCACCCCGGTCGGCATGGTGGGTGGGGCGTAAGTCATGGGTTTCCACGGTGGCCGCATGGGGACGAAGTTGGCCGGCGCCAATTGCGGACAGGACGCTGAAAAGAATACGCAAAAGGTGAGTAAGTTGTCATTAAGTCATTCAGATGCTTGTAAGCTGTAAGGGAAGTCCTTCCGCACTTGAAAACAGGATAATTTGAGATTTATAAAGATTTAGTGTGCATTGTAATTACTTACATTGTTTGAGTATTTTCATGCCATAGATGAGCGGGTCCTCTCCTCGAATGCAGCTGTCGCCGGCTTCTTTGATGAAAGCCTCTTCTCCGTTTCGCAATACTTTGCCTGACTGCAAGGGAGATATAATCACAATCAGAAAGGATCTTACTAAAAGTGACAGGCACTTTGCAAAAAATATCACTACATTACAAAAGATAGCACAAAATTACAAAATATAGCACAAAATTACAAAATATAGCACAAAATTACAAAATATAGCACAAAATTACAAAATATAGCACAAAATTACAAAATATAGGCATATATTATAAAATATATCACTACCCAAAAAATATCACTCATTTACAAAAGACATCACTAATTTAAAAAAAGTTCCACCAATTACCCAAACATATCACTAATTTATAGCTAAAAATATCACTAATTTACAAATCTAGAAAAGCCAGTGACTAGTCTTTTATATACAATATTTATTAAATTTTAAATGGCATAAAATACCTATTTTCTTATTAAAATTTTTTTATTTTGCAATTCATCAAAACATTTAATAATGTATAAATTGTTCATCAGTCAGTAAGTACGTTATTATTGATAAAAAGATAAGAGTATCATTGAAAAATATATTTAATATTTAAAAGGTAAATCATAAATTTAACTTCTGGTACAGTAATACTTTTTGCTTTTAGTGCTTTTAATACTATTTGAAAACGATGTAAGCATATTTAATCGCAACATCCACATTAATAAATAATTTTGAATGAGGAATACTTACGAAGCACTGAAATCCATCCATATCCCGTCTTTGAGTGTAGGTAAAGAGCACACCATCTTCCTCCCAACTTCCCAAACATCGGTATTCTCGCTCTGAAAACGAAAAAAAGGTTGAATTTACACGATATCACTATAATACATAGTTATATCGATATCACTATATAGTTATATTGATATAACGATATCACTATAATACAAAAATCTTAGATATGCTAAGCTTAAAATAAGGAAACAGCACTTCTCAACAAGGAAGGTTGCTATTCTGAAGTTTAAAAAACTTTATGATCTGTTTTAAAAAACGCACGTATTACTGTCTTTCAATAACTCATAATATGAAAACCAAATATATTTTCATCGGGTATGAGTATAACAATACGACTTTAATTAGGATATGGTCATATCATTCCTTTAAGGTTCTGTATGTCATGTTCCAGCTGGATTCAAAATTAGAGGTCTTTAGTCGTATTTTGCACGTAAAAATTTCAGTTTGACGACCATATTTCTACACCCAGTCATCATTCTTTACGTTTAACGTTTGTTTCCTGTAATTCAGCTCAGAATGTTCAGTAATTTTGTCAGGAAGACGGTGGAATTGTTAAAATACAAATGGAAGATTGTTTCTATTTTTACTCAAAAGATTATTTACAAATAACAAAAATATTGTAACAGTTGGCAGCTCTGCTTAAGCAATTAGAATTTGTTAAAAATTCGCCTAAGCAGAACATTCTGGCAAGAAAAAAAATGGCAATTGCCAATGCTGCCTAACTTTTATTCCCTAATTTCGAATCCTGCTGTTCAAGGCCTTATGAAGACAGTCAAATGTTAGTTTAAATCGAAAATATAAGCCTAGTTTCAAACTATATTTTCGGAAATTCAATAAAAAAAATTGAATTTGTAAGTGTAGTAGTTTTAATGCTTTAAAATTTAGAAATAACATCACAAATGATTGAAATAACAAAACATGTTATTCTAAAATACCTAAACATCAAATAAATCCGTTGCATTTTATCAATTCATGTTTTCATTAATCCCCTTTTTTAGCTCAACTTAAACGCGCTTACCAATACCAGAAAGCGCGTCAAGGAAGAGGTTATCAATACGGCTGTTAGGCATTTTTACTATCTGGAAGTATTACCCCAAAAATCGAAGGGAGCGTATTTAAAAGACACATATAACTCTGTGCCAGGTTTAGATTGCGATTGACGATTAAAGGCGACACAAATGAAAATAAGGTGGTTGAACAATTCAAGGTTAACCGCAAGAGACAATGGGTAAGGGAATATTGCGCAATTTGAGTACGACCATATCCATCTCTGCTATCTGGACAATGCTTTTCCATTTCTTGGTAATTGTCTTGTACCGCAATTGCTTTAAACTGAACAATTTTGGGTGACAACCAAAAATGTATTAAGATTTGACACCGGTTCCTGTTTTGTAATGTAAATCCAATAAAAAAAAATCTAGAAATATCTTTTAAATCAAAACCTGAATCATTCTTGAACAGCATTCAATGTACTGTGGCGTTTCATGTTGTGTCTCTGAAATCTCCGAATAGCTATTGATAACTGGTCTCTAACTGTAATTTCTAGATTGTTCAAGTCATTTTGTTGACTTGAAGCCAGTTGAAGAGGTAACAACTCTACCCTACTTTCATCGCTATTGCAATATTTCGTATATTTTTCTTGTTAAAATAAGACATGTATTGCTTTTGGCTGAGTTTTTTTCTATTTTCTTTTGAAACCTATTTTAAATGCAATCTGCTATTAAAATGGAAAGTCATTTGCAAGTCAAAGTCAAAGTGGTTAAAAAGCAGGAGCAAAACTACTTGTTTGGAAGCATAAAAATTAATTCTATCAGAAGAAAATATAATATTTATATACATTTAATAGTTCTAGAATGCAATGGTATTAAAAAACACCACTAAATCACTTTAAACAAAAATTTAGGGCACAGTATGGCTGATTCCACATTGGCTTCAACGCGCCCATAGAGGAAACAAGTTTTGAGCCTTCTAGAAGTTAGAATTAGAGTTCAGTGCTATTGGTGTACAATAGCTTTTTATCAAAAATATGACAACTAATGCGATACATCTCTAGCAGATTAAGAATTATTTTAGTTTGTGCATATAAAGCAATTGCAGAATCTTTTTAGTTTCTTAAAATATTTTAAAGCATGCAATTAAATAAATAGTAGTATTAATCATAAACTCAAAAGTTAGAAAAAACTGCGTAAGGAAGTAATATTTAATATTTATCTAAAAGTAGTGTTACAAAAAAAATCGTTAAAAAAGCTTTTAAAAGTTTTTGTTGTAAACTGCAGTTTTTTTGGAACCAAGTCTTTCATTTTAAAAACTTTTTTGAAATTATATGAAAAAAAAACTAGGATTTCAGCAGTTTTCCATTTACTTTCATCAAACTTTTAGTGTGCTTAAAATGTCTGTTGCTGAAATTTTAAGGTGTTTATTTTGTTGATATTGTTAGCTAGGGTATACGTTGACGTACGCTGTATACGTTATATATAATAATCCTAAAATATATCGCCATTGTCCAATAAAATCTAAATAGGATTTTTTTTAATTTTAAAATAAAGATTCAAACTTCGATTTATATGTATTTTTTATTTAAGGAATTCTCCTTGAAAAACTTCCGATAGATCAATTTAAAATGGCATTCGCACACGCAGTCGCAGTTAAAAATAAAACTGTTAACAGTTTTCAATAAACCTGAAGAAGAACGAAAATAATTGAATACTTCGTATACATTACGGCAAATCAATCAGAAACTTGATTTAAATTGCAGCCTAGTGGGCATTCAAAATACAAATTCATATTTATTAATATTTCAATTCAATAATCCTTGGAACTGATACTACAATTAGAACTTCTAATCGGACAATACTTGGGTATGTGCAATACCAATATTCAAGAACCAAATGTACACTATTCGGATTCATGTAGCGCGACGACAATTGCATTGTTATCCTTAGACTTTTCCTTATCAAATGCCAACACAAATAAAAAATGTGTGTAAGACAACGCACTAACAAAGGATTGTACGAAACCAAAATCAATCTATCATGAGCTGATTGGATCTCTTAACAATCGAAGCTCTATAAGCTTGCAATGGAATAACCGAATTCTTACATGGATATTGCGTGACTTCGGTTTTACAGTAGTAAAAACTCGCACGCAAACTCTTTTGCAAGGTTTGTTCTGAACCGTTTTCGGAAAATCTGTAAGTGACATTCCTTGTTGAATTTCGAAGTGCCTTGTAAAAAAAAGTGTTCGCATGATAATGAAGGGCAAATAAATAGTAGACGGCAATAGTCCAATTGCGGCCCAAAGGGAGCCGGGTTACCATATTCTCAAAGAAGAACACAATTGTTTATCACCCAGGTAAAAGGTTGCCGTGGGCCGTAATTGGAACTTTTCGCAGTAGGCGGTAGGAAGAATGTGATGCAATAACATAACCTTAGTTCAAAAAGTAGAAAAATCGAAATTATTTTTATACAATTAACAATATTTCACTGGCAGGTTGTTCCATTTGTCTATTAACCCTTTGAGTACTGAATTATTTGAAGATTTTTATGCCCATGGGACAGATTTGGTGAGGTTCAATTGATCCCATTCTTGACCGAAACATTGCCGAAAAACATTCGAACTTAACAAAAAACATTCGAATTCTTAGAAAGGATTTTTTTCGATGCATCGATCCATTAATTCCAAGTGGAAGAATCGAGTGTTTTCGAATCGACAATTAGCGTCGCCTGTTTAGTGGGTGTGCCGTATGGGTCGCGCGTTTCGCACGCGTCGCTGGCCATCATTACGAGGGCTGACATATTCATTAAAATTGGCCATTGTTTCCTGCTCTTGACCTTCATTTTTTTTGCCGAATGTTTCCGCTGCCCGGAGACAAGACGGGAAACACTCGGAATTGTTTGCCGTGGAATTTTTCGTAATGCGATTGCAGAGAATCTAGAATTACTACAACTGTATTATTCGATTATTTTCACCAAATGAGAATGGAAGGGGTAAGTGGATGAAGTCGTGGAATATAACTTTAAAAAAATCGATTTATTTTAATGGATGAAGGAAGTATATGAGTTGGCCTGTTTTTTGACACTGACAACAACACTGTAGAAGCTTTATTAACATATATGCTACATAGTCTTAACATATATACTAGTCATAAAGAACGCATGTGACCACTATACAATATGAAAACTTTTAAGATCAAATATCTAAAAACGTATTTTTTTTTGTTGCATATATCTTTCATTGACTTATGTCTTCAATTATCTTGTCATCATTCTTTTGAAAGTTTTCACGAATTAAATTATACTCTTAATTTTATAAAACTTCTAAAGTTTTGTTATATTATTGTGTTATGAAATATTGAGCAAACTTTGGTTTTTAAAGTACTTACATTTATTATTCAAAATATTTTACTGCGTTAAGTAATATGCAATACCATTAAGTTTTTTCTATAATATGAATATATATGCGATATTATTATAAACTGAATATAGTTTTAAAATTTAACACAAAAAGTATTTCGTATTCATACACAACAGGCAGACAATTGTCTTTTTTAAGTGCACAGTAAACAACTGACGTATTTCGGCTTGTTAACAAATATAAATATTATTATAAACTGAATATAGTTTTAAAATGTAATATAAAAAGTAATATTACTCATATAAAAAATAACGGAATTTCTTTTTGATGCAATTTCTAACATGACTTATTTTATTTATCTATGTAGTTGATTGGAAAAAAAATATATTTACAAGTTGTTTAATTTTAAATCCTAGATATATAGTACAGTACAATACAGTATATTATATAGTTCAATAGACCAAATATGATATAGTACAACAGATCACCGGTCGAAGAACTTGCTCTATATTGAGCCCTCATCCACAAATCATAAGTCAAATACTAGATTAAGCCTTTTATATCTAGTCCATTCCAGCCCATTATAATCGAGTTCAAATCAATACAACATCATAATTCAAGTCCAACACCACCACTATTTACGTTCATTGTTATCTTTTATCTAGATCCACGATCATAAATAATTAGAGCAAATCTTTGAATATGATTCCTGTCACCAATGCAATGCTTGTTACTCGTTTTGAATGTTAAACTCATTTAACCGTTCCGTTTCTGTTGACTGAGACATGTTCCAAGAGCAGGCTTCCAACTAAAAACCCGATTTCACACTACAAAACCCATTACACCTGCCACGGCACATTGTCCAGTACCGGATGCCCAATGCAGCGAAGCCGGACGTAAAGATATCCGGTCATATTTATTATAAATGCGCCTATAGTGAATGCATCCGGAAAAAAAGAAGCAATAGGTGTCATTAGAGCTGCACAAGTTCGCAATATGGGGTATTTTCCTCGTTTTAACATCACTGGCAGTAGATCATTTGAATGCACAGATATGAAAGGTTGTTTTATGCTAAGCCTAATGTAGAACGCTATTGTGATATGACCGCATACATGCGACAGGTTTCCATTATTTTGGATAGTTTTAATGCTATCTTCTATAGAAAATGCAAAGTGTATTCAAAATATAAATAAAGATGAACCGAAGTTTATTGTATAGGCTGTGTTACTTGAAACGGTATAAAAATTTACAACGTTTATAAGTGTATTTTCATAAAAGCAACTGATCAATATATACTAGTAACTGAATTCAATAGGTGGTGAATTTTAGTGCTAAATAAGTATCATATTAGTAGGTTAACCTATAATAAATTTATTTAAAGTACTCTGTGAGATAGCGACATATATACGACCGCGCATTGATAGTTTTATAGCAATACATGTTATTTTTAAACTCCCAAAAACACTCCAAGTTTCATTTTTTAAATTCTAAGGCATTGGGGAAACTGTTGAAACTCCCTTTATTTGACTATTAAAAGTAATTATTTGAAGGAAAGTGTTGGAAATATAAATAATTGTCTTTTGCTGTGAAAAGCAAATTTAATTTTTTCATTCACTATTGCTTTTTTATTACAGTTCACCATTCCGAGGGTTCACATTCACTATTGCTTTTTTATTACAGTTCACCATTCATTTTAACAATATCGAAAAATATTATGTATGACTTAGCAACTATAAAACATGCAACTAAACTATTTAGTTGCATATAAATGGAAACTCAAGTTTTATTCGCTGACTGAACAACTTTTAATTACACAACTTTTGATCGCATCGCACTAACAGTTTTTCATATAATCGACAATTTGACGATTTTGTATGGATTGTTGTAACACGAATTTGGCGATTCTTTTCCCTTTCACTTTGGCGAATGCGAATTTTAGGACATGGCAACCCTGCGTTGGAAGTAATTAAATAATCAGAATCAGTTGATGTATGATTTTTTAGTTGCTCAGTTGATTAAAAGTTGCTGTGCAACTGTTGCTAGTCCGCAGGTAGCGTGTATTCAAAACTATTAAAAGTGAAGTAATTTAACTTAAAATTATACTTTTAAGTTACTTAAATTCTGTAATTAAAAATTATTGATTTCCGTTTTGAGATATTTTTTAATCTTTAAATAGTTCTTAGTTGAAAGCTAAAAGAATGAACTTCCTTTTCGTCAACAACCGCCATCTTGTATCACACTAGTTGACTCGATCATCGGTCAAGAATGTGCTAACAAATCGGAAGCATCGGAATGCTTGACTCCAGATGATATAGACAAACACATTAAAGTTTTATTTTTTAGTTCTTACCTTCGTACACGTGCCCCCTTTCTTCACAGCTGCTGACCGTGTAGAACATAATATCCGGATTGTTGCAGTCGGAAGACACTTTGGCGCACAGTCCATGCGTTCCTGGGACTTCACCAGTATAGTCACCCATGATTGGACAAGAAGACATCTGGATTTTATGTAGTCCTAGAAATGAATTGAGATGGGCTATTGTAGAAAAGGTAGAGTAAAAAGAAAATATATATTAATATGTGGAGGGAAGTTTTTGATGACTGGTTAGTTATTAATACTGAATTAAAATAATTCTTATTTTATTTTTAAGATTTTTATAAGAAACATCAGATACAATTTTAAAGGTTATGAAACTTA
The DNA here is from genome assembly GCA_963932185.1 of Troglohyphantes excavatus. Lineage (NCBI taxonomy): Eukaryota > Metazoa > Arthropoda > Arachnida > Araneae > Linyphiidae > Troglohyphantes > Troglohyphantes excavatus. The sequence continues at coordinate 10,041,440 of OZ010667.1, forward strand.
ACCTGCAGCGCTCACGCTCCTCAATGCAAGGGGAATCGAATTAGAGGTGAGACGAGTTGGAAAGATTTTTATTGGAATGACATCACTTGCTATTAGGAACCATCACTTATTACGTCTGAGAGGCTCGCAAGAACTAACAGTTGATCGAATTGACCAGAAGATTTCGCACATAGGGAGGAAAGAGTAACCAGAGGTTCGATTGGTTGCTTGTTTAATTTTTTAATGTTATAGCACCGCTCGGGAAAGTATGAAAAAAAAATAGTTTCACCTCGAGTGAAAAGATTTACGAAAATTAGACAATAGATTTCTGTTGTGGAATATGTAAATAAATTTATCGTTTAATTATAAATTAATAAAATTTAATTAAATAAATTTATCGTTAAGTTAATCGTTTTTATTGTACTCTTTTCGGCAGCGTTTAATGAAAATATCAAAAGCGGATCAAATCGCGATGCTTGGCGTAATAAGTGACGTTGCATAACAAGAATATGTTATCCGAATCCTTATTTTCCCAATTTCATCCCACCTCTGATTCTATTCTGCATAATAAGTGACGTTTCTAACAAGAATACGTTTTCCCGGTCCTCATAGTTTAAATTTCGTCCCACCTCCGTATCTGTTTAGAAATACTAATTAACATTCCTAACAAGAACACGTTATCCGAGTCCTTATAGTTTCAATTTTGTTCCACCTCCGATTCTATTCTGCATAATAAGTGACGTTCCATAACAAGAATACGTTTTCCGAGTCCTTATATTTCCAATTTCGTCCCACCTCCGATTCGATTCGCCCTGGATTGTGTCTCTAAGGCACAGCGTGAGCTCTGCAGTGTTAAAAGATTAACTAGAATAAATTATAAAACTGCAAATATGAAGTATATTTTATGAAAATTATTAAGCTTTTTTGTGTTGCAATTTTTTTATTTTTCACTAAAATATAATGTAAGTAAAAAAAAAAGGTTCTTACTTCCTTCTGTGATCCAGCCTTCAGCAGGAAATTGTTGATCGTGGCAAAGATTTTCAGAGTAGTGATTGCTTGGCTCAACCCCTAAAAAAATAAATCAATTAATAAACAATTGAGAAATTTTTCTGTATTTTTTGTACGTTTTCTAAACATTTGAATTCTTATGCTATTTAAAATAAAAAAAAATTGATAAAACTTACCAAGTTGAAACTCCATGACATTCGGTGTTCTTCGTTGCAACCAAATGCAATTATAAGTTTCTTCACCACTGTAAAATACAGATTTTGTAAGCAACTGCTCTTTTTATTCATTTTACTCATTTTTGAGTACATGTATTTTTCCAAAAATGAATCTTATGTATTCGGAGCTATGATAACCATCGAATGTAATCAAAAATGAGTACATTTTACTTATTTTTAAGTACCTATTTTTAACAGTGTGCTAATTATGGTATGTAATATAAAGCATCCCTGTCAATGAAGCATAAAGTATCCTTACCACTGCGTGACCGTGTACACGATGAACCTGTCGGTGGGGGTGGTGTTCTCCCTGAGTATGCACCTGCCGGATATGTCCTGGAATAGGGCGTGGTCTCGGAACTTGAAAGAGTCGCCGTCGATCGACAGGTGCTCCCAGCGGCCCTGGGACCATTCCGGGAAGCGGCACCGGGCGGCGTCCACTTGGGCCGGGAGGCTGCGCTCGGGCACTGGAAAGTAGGGCGCAAGAGTTAGTAAAATGTATACTTCGTACATGTCATACACTTTTCTTTGTATATACACCTTTTACTTAAGAAACACCATAAGTATTTTTAAAGAATCATACAATGTTCTTTGTGTATACACCTTTTTCTTCAGAAACACCTCAAATTTTTTTTAAGGAAAATGTTAGTATTTCTTGTTAAAAATATTAAAACTGACAAAATTTTATATATTTATTGAAGGTGAAAGTATTTTTTAAAAATTTATTGTAGTTTATAAATATTTTTCTATAATTTTTTTTTGTTATGATTTAGTAGTTATTTGTAAAAATGTGTTTTTGTTATGATTTAGTAGTTATTTGTAAAAATGTGTTTTTGTTATGATTTAGTAGTTATTTGTAAAAATGTGTTTTTGTTATGATTTAGTAGTTATTTGTAAAAATGTGTTTTTGTTATGATTTAGTAGTTATTTGTAAAAATGTGTTTTTGTTATGATTTAGTAGTTATTTGTAAAAATGTATTTTTGTTATAATATAGTAGTTATTTGTAAAAATGTGTTTTTGTTATGATTTAATAGCTATTTGTAAAAATGTGTTTTTGTTATGATTTAGTAGTTATTTGTAAAAATGTGTTTTTGTTATGATTTAATAGTTATTTGTAAAAATGTGTTTTTGTTATGATTTAATAGTTATTTGTAAAAATGTGTTTTTGTTATGATTTGATTATTACTTATAAAAAAAATCAAAAGCAAGAGTCATTTTTAAAAAGGTATATGATGATAGGTTGAATTTATTGATTTGGACTCGGTGTCCCGATTTTGGGACGCATAGAAAAAAAATGATTTTAACCCTCTGACGCTCAAGGCCGTATATATACGTCCAGGAATTTCCAGTTTTTCTAGCAATGCATCCATATTTTAAATTCTCAGAAATACTCCATTTTACAAATTTTTTTTAATTTAAAGGTTTGAGGTACAGATAATATGTTTAAATAATTGAAAATATTAAATAACATAAAATAGCATGCCCAATAAAATAATTAAATTTTCCAAGCAGGGCAAACAACTTATTGTATGCGAAAAATATCATGTTTCGCATTAAAATTGATAACTAGTAAATATTTATAATTTCCAAAACCTTAAAAGTGGTGATACTTACAAGGACTCAGCACAAGGGACTCGTAGCCATTCGTGGCAGATGAGAGCTGATTCATGCACGTGGAATCTGCTGCCAAAGACACGTAAACACGACCGTTGGTGGAATCTCTGCGATACAACTGAAAAAAGAAAACAGCCTTAAGTTTTAATCCTTGTTCTTCATTTTTACTATATATTTTAATTAAATAGGATTTACTACTCTTACAATATTGTCATTGTTAATTTAGTAATAATTAAAAATTTAATTATGTTTATATATTTTAGCATTTTTGAAAAAAAATCTCATTTTGATGTAGATGAAAGATTTAAGTACATATTTGTCTTCCCTCAAAATTTTATCGCCTTGCTTGATTTATGTAGGCATATACAGAGCAGTAAAAAGTATATATTTCACTTATAATGGTTCCATTTTTTTTCAAATATTTTTCACAAAAATTCTTTTGCGAATAACAAAAACCTGTAAAGATAGTTTCTTAAACACATTCTTTTGTTTGTGAAAAGGCATAAGCATAGTTTTTCAGAAAATATTTTCTTGATTTATGTAAAAAAATAAGAAATTACATTTTTTTGTAACTTTTTATTTCTAAAAAAGAAAAATTATATATTTTTTAATGTTTGAACATGTAATTACGTTAACATGCTTTGCATACATATGTAGAAAAAAAATAGAACGATATCTGCAAAATAAAATGTCAAATGTGTCCGATATCCTCTTAATTAAACTAACGCCATTGAATCATTGGTATATCAATATTTTTAAAAAAGCCATGAAAAGTTTAAATTCAATAATAAGGCCTTGACCGCCACAGGAAATAATTCTTTAACCATGCGTCACAATGATATTTTCTATAATTTTCCGAAAATAACCTAATTAATTTCTTAAATATCAGGAAGGTCTTTATTTTTGTCGTCTTTCAACAAGGAAACCTCAACTACCGCCATTTGACCGCATTCCGATGAAGTGACCGCATCGCAAAATGTAGCCATAAGAAAAAAAAGGAAGCAACCAAATGAGGAACTTACGCCGCATCTGTACTTGGGCCGAGCTTGGGGATCGTCCCTCAAGTCCATCAAGGCGATGTACCGGTCTCCATTTAGGCCCGCCCAGTCACCGAGACACAAGAAATTTATGGCTGAAATAAATATACTTCATTTAGATTCCATTCATTAAAGTCAAATTTACAATAAAATACAATATTCATATATATTCAAATTTAAAATTAGATACCATTTATACTTAAAAATATCTATTAAATTGTTGAAAAATATATTCGGCACAGATATATATTTGGCACTTAGACTTATATTTGGCACTTAGACTTATATTTGGCAAATAAATTAAAATTTCGCACTTGACTTATATTTGGCATTTGACTTAGATTTGGTAATTAAGACATTTGGATTTATATTTGACACTTAGACTTATATTTGACTCTTAAGACATATTTGGCACTTAGACTAAAATATGACACTTAGACTAAAATTTGGCACTTAAGACATATTTGACACTTAATATTCATAATTGCACTTATACTTATAATTAGCACTTAGACTTTATATATATGTAAAGCTTCAAGTGTGTGTAAAAATTATGGGTTTTGGTATAAAATTAACTTTTGCAGAACGATAAATGTTCTGAACGAGGAAGATATGCGCTTTCTTAAGCAATGGCGAAGACAAACAAAATTATCAAAGGCATTTGGTCTGTATATTACAATGAACTATTTAGTAGGATAGTCTTCATATAACCACAGTTTGAAAAGAACAATAATTTTACACTTTAATTCTACGAATATTGCTATCTTTCTTAGATGCAAATAAAAGCACGTTACATTTATTATACCTTTTTAGAAAATATTATCTTTCAAGAAAATATTTTTTTAAATTTTAATTATGATTATTACAAAATAAATACATGAATCAGTATATAAACCGAACTAAAATTGGAATTAATGTCATTTAATCCTTTTTATTGTTGACGGCAGCCAATATACAAACAAAAGAGTCATTCAACTCTTAAATAACAATACAAAATAATCCAACAAAAATAAAGTAATTGAATAGGCAATAAATGTCAAAAACATAGAACTAACTTTCTCCCAATAACTCAAATATGTATGAGTCGTCGTAATTGATACCATTCATTTAGATCTTGACGCATAAGGGTGCTGATAAGGCGTCAGGGGCATGTTCGAACTACAATAGCAGAAACGTCTTCCCAATATCCATAGAATCACAAACGAGCAATTAACGTGATGCGAATTCATCAACTGTCGCAAAACAAAACTATGCAGATCACGTAGTAAGTATCACGAACCTCCCCCTTTTTTTTGTTCGTGTTCTGCTAGATTTATGCCCTGATTCTCAATGGAATCGTCAGAATGGAGACAAATATGACGCATGCCTGGACTTGATTCTGCTTCTTCTTGTCGCATATGGGAAGCAAGGAACTTTCTCACCAATTAAAGGTCGAGTAATTCTCCGAAACAAACGATTGCGAGTTGGCATTGGGTTACGGAAATCGAATATGTTTCCGGCGATTGTGTGTCTTAGACAAAGATGGCCGCCGATTCGTGTTCGGATCCGTCGCCAGCACGCCATGCTGGAAAGTGCTATCGGAAATGATGTTAAATTGCCCATGGTGTGTTCTATTGCTGGAAGTGGATGGGATTGAAGGGAAAACAATGCGAAAGCGATGTTTTTGGATGATGGGACATGAGTTGGAAATGTCTTGAGATCGTGTGTCCAATTCAGGAGAGAATGGAATTCTTTTGTAGTATGGAAATAATTCTTTTGTCTAAATTGGACTTTGTATGCATTTTTTTTTTCTAGTTTCTGACCTACGATTTCGGGATTATATGACTTATTTCAATGTCTTCTTAAGAACGCTAATTGCAAAATTTCTCTTTCTTTTATGATTCAGCTAATTTCTTTTATGTCTTAATAAATTCAAATTCTCCGTAACAAAACTTTTAGACAACCTTTTGTGAACACTGTGATTATTTTTTTTTGTATAGTTTAATGTTGCATATAATTTGATTGATTTAGTCATTTGATGAAAATTTAACCTTTTCTATTAGTCAATTCCAAGAAGACTAGATTCTAAGAAAGCAGGTTACTTAAAAGGTAGGATGTTACTTAAAATAATAAGATAGGATGTTACTAAGGATCCTAAGATAGGGGGTTACTTAAAATTATAAGATAGGAGGTTACTAAGGATCCTAAGGTAGGAGGTTACTAAGGATCCTAAGATAGGAGGTTACTAAGGATCCTACGGTAGGAGGTTACTAAGGATTCAAAGATAGGATGTTATTAAGGATTCTAAGGTAATCATATTTAAATAAAAATTCCATTATTAACATTAAGTGAGACAAATGTAGCTCCTTACTCATATCAGGGAATGCACACTGCCTGAATCTCACATTGAGTCCATTCCCGTTGGGGCAGTTGCTCAACTCCGAGTACGGCTGCTCGCACTGGAACTCCCCGTGGTTGGCCGAGTACGTGAACCTGAACCGGCCGCTGATGGGACAGAACAGGTCCTCCACAGTCATCGTCGTGCCCGGCTCGTGCTTGCCTGCAGAAACACAAAAGGACCATAAGAAAAGGGATACGAGACACACACAGAGCTTCCGCGATGTGCCTTCTTGTTATTTGCATTGTGTGTAGTTTTGATGATGGGTTGGTGGTGTGCAGAGGGGGGTGTGGACTTCTTTGAAGATATGTCTAAGGTAATTAGGGTTTCTTTGTATGTGGCTTTTGAAGGGAGGGACTGGGGTTATTTGGTCGAAAGTGAACTTGATTCGGAAATGATTGTCTCGCTTTGGTTTGCGTGGAACTTTTCCGACTGCCTATTTCTGTCCTCATTTAAGAAACTTAACCCAGTCCTCGTAATTTTGGAAATACGGCACAGATGACGAGGTCATCCCCTGAGCTGGCACTCTACGCAACCTCAATAGACATATTAGATTTGACCAAGATCAGGTTTAAGGTACATTATACATGCCGATAAAATTGTGGAATTTTTAAAACGAATCTGGAAACCTTCCGACACGAGATCGCTACAACTTGTCAAGTCTTCGTAGATATTCGAATTCGCAATCGTCCGGTTACGAGACGGATACTTTGTCACTGGGCTACTGGGCCCTGCGCTTTGGACTTGTTCGAAGACAAAACCGCGTAAGTCGTATTTTTGATAAATTCAGTTAAAATGTGCATTCCAACCCTTGACCCTTATTGAGAAAAGTATTGATACATGAACTGATATACACGTTTACATCCCTTATAGATATGAAAAAGTACACTTATTCAGCATATTGTGACAGTAAGAAATACGTGTAGGATTTATTACAGTACGTGCATATTATTCGAATAGCCTATAGGAAAGTAAGTGGTTTTAACTTCTACAGGAAAACTTTAAAAAAAAACAGACTTGTGTGGTTATAGCACAGAGCCTTTCATTTGCAAGCCGTGATAATTCGAATTTTGATATAATATCAATGGACGCTGACATCAAGAAGTATGCCCTACACTATTATATTTCTAAAATAACCATTTTGATTACATATTATTAATTCGTAAGCATTCAGTAAAGTATTGTTTTGAGAATCACATGACCGTTGTTCGAAATAAGAGAACGCTTTCTGCGGGTATTTCCTTTGGGATAGATCCCGAATTGTCACCAATAAACGATCCATATTTTTTCCAAGGTACTCTCGCAACAAAATTTCAAAATGTTGATAAATAATAGTCCGTTCCGAAATCTGTGGATATAAATACGGTTTCTGTGGATATAATTACGGTACGGTAACTATGGTTGTTCGAAATAAGAGAACGCTTTCTACGGGTCTTTCCTTTGGAATAGATCCCGAATCGTCACCAATAAACGATCCATATTTTTCCCGAGGTACTCTCGCACCAAAATTTCAAAATCTTTATAAATAATAGTCCCATCCGAAATCTGTGGATATAACTACGGTTTCAAATGCCTGGTAGTGCTAGCTAACAACCAATCTCATTGGATATAAAAATACGTTTTTTCTCATTACACATGCAAATAGAATCAATGCTTTAGAAAAGAAAATCACTTCCATTCCGGAGGTAACAAACAAATTTAACTAATTTGAGAGAAAAAAATATATTTTAACAATAATAAAAAAAAATGTTTTTCCTCCTTATAATCTTATTTTTTCAGTCATGCTTCGCTTGCTTCCGTACGTAATTAAAGGTGCATATTGCGCGAGATTTAGAAAAGATTGATATGTTCACTATTTGTATTTGTGAGTATGGTTATCTTATGCCATGTTTGATGAATTACCAGCGTCTAAGGGTAATCGGAATATCTAAGCAGGGAACTGACGCGTGTAAGGCGCCTAAAGCGATAATTTCATTGTCTTGTCCAAAAAACTTCGACGTGAAAATCTCAGAGAATGACACTATCTCAATTTCGATAAGGCACTTTTTATTTTCTCACAATTTTCCTAATACAAAGTTGAATGTTTTCAAAAGCGTTTTACTTTTTTAACAAGTAGCTGTTTATCCCAGCCAGGACTTGAACCCGAGACTAATTGTTCGAAGTCCTGTATTCAGCCGACTAAGCAACAAAGGCGGGATCAGGAATCTTGAAAATATATATTTTTTTAGATGTTTCTCTATGCAATGTTCTGAAAACTATTAAAAAATATAATAATAAAACTATATAAAACTAAATGATATATATATTGTATATATATATATATATATATATATATATATATATATATATATATATATATATATATATATACATAAAATATTACACGGAAGCTTAGCCCCTACTCGCTAACGCATATCAAGAAGAAAACCAAATATCCCTTTGTTTGTATTAATTCAATCCTTTTCCAGCGTGTTATTGGAATTCAGCCCGTCTGACAAAGTTTAAATTTTGAGATGTAGATGGCTCCGCAATAAGCTTTTCTTGTTTTTAAAGCGTAATAAACTCATTAATCGCTTATTATTTTATAGTTCCAGCACGTTTTGGCACATCTAAAGTTTACTCCGTTTTAAATGGCACCTTCATCATAAAAATTAGTTATATATTTTAAGAGTAGTGATAGTAACAATATTCGGGCTTGGCTATTAAATGTATAGATTTTTTTCTTAACTACTTCGCTTATTTTTTAAGCAATTCTTTTTGCTTTAGCAAGCAACTAACAAAACAGTAAACCATAGCAAAACAAAATGGTTTGTGTTATGTGTAGTTAAACGTCCAAACTATTACCATCGTCCAACAACTTGTTATCACTCTTTTATATTAAAACGAGTCTTTGGTATCCATTTAATAGATCGTTCCATATATCTAAAGAGGGAAATAAAGGAACTTACGGAAGAGTAGAATTTCTTTAAACCTCCTTTCCAGCACTGCTCTTTCATCAGGACAAGTTGCCCGAGCTGCCTCCTCATTGGTGTAGCACCTTGCAAGACCTGTTGCGAATGAAAGAAACGGAAACATCAGAATTTGTTCTCATATATACATTTAAGGGGGTCCGATACCTTCGACATTTTTTTCTTTATTTTTATACTTGTACAATCCAATTTTTTTTTCTCTTTCTAAATATGCATAAAAAACCATTTTAAGACGCTCAGTTTTTTTTTTTTTTTAAATTGCACATTTATTTTTAAATTAAAATTTTAGTAAATTTTTCAACGATTTTAAAATTCCTACTCCTTTTTTGTTTTTCAATATTTTGAAGCAATTTTTTTTTTATTTAAGATCTTGAATAATATGTAAATAGATGTATGCATTCAAATTTTGATTCAGATACATCACTTTAAACAAATAAAATATATTAGAAATTTTGGAAAAAAAATTGACGAAAAAAAAATAAAATTCCATTTTAAGTGGTTTTAAAAAAACAAATTATGGTAAAAATAGGAAATCTGAATGCATACATCTATTTAAAATATATTTATCTTGCTATACACACAAAAATTATGATTATAAGTACAATAGTAAAAAAGCCTTAGCATTTTTAGTGTTCATTAAATTTCAAAACCACGAACAGAGATATTTGCTTTTAAAGTTTACATATGATACAACTATGTTATAGGAACACATCATTAAAACATTCATAACTAAAAAAGTAATAGGAATTTTTTGAAGCAGTTTTGTGTGAGTTATTAAGATAAGTTTGAATATTATTTTTTAAATATAAAAAAAAAAATGACTTTTTTTGCGAATTTTGGGTATCGGACCCCCTTAAGGGATGTTATTATTCAGAGACCTTGTTCAGCACGGAATTTGTAAATTTTGGAGTGTGACACTTACCTTCAGTATGGATTTGTATGACGTTTAGGGATTTTAGTGTAAGGTGGAAGCAGCGTATACAGTCTTCGCCTCCAGTTCTGCAATAAAAATACATTAAATCAGACTTTCATGCGGTATAATTTATTATTCAAATAATTTAAATGTTCTTTGATAATATAAATTTCGTATAATTTATTTGTTAATACCCGAGTTCTTCTCTCATCACCTAAAAGCGTAATTTTTTTTTAATTAAAAGTGAGATTTAAACGCGCGCCTATACCACACTTTTAAAAATACAAGATCATTTCTGAAGAAACTTCTTCCGTCATTTCTGACGAAACAGACGCCTGCTATGTGCTCCGATTAAATATTTTGTCAAACTAAGAAAATTTATTTTGTCGATTTTTTTTAATGAAATTTATTAAATAAAAAATGAGGACGATTTCGAATAAAAATCGAACCTGGGATCTCTTGGTCCAAAGTCACGTGCGCTATCGACCATGCCAGAAAAGCATTTCTGATTTGTGGCACTTATAAGAACCAGAATTAGAACCAAATGAGCTCACACTACCGGAACGGAATCTGAGTAATATATATATATATATATATATATATATATATATATATATATATATATATATATATATATATATATATATATATATATATATATATATATATATATATATATATATATATATTTGATTGGTATATGCACTTACGTGTCCTTGAGTATGACGTTGTTTCCCCGCCTCCTGTGACACCTCCCCCAAGGTGGAATGGAGTCCACCTCCACTGTGATCTCGGAGTAGGTGACCGTGTGACCGCCGAATGCGGCACTCGCTTGGGTCTGGGTCACGAAAGTCCCTTGGTATTCAATAGGAAAGTAGCATATGGAAGAGACTGCAAAAAAGAAAAAAAGACATATTAGAAACTGCTTATGTGCATATTATGGTGTTATATGTTCGCATATAGTAAGTACAATAATCTACTTTATTGAGAAACTAGCTGTTTGGCCGGTAAAACATATAAATTTAAAACAAAAATTTTGCATCGGGACTCGCGACCTATTTCTCTGAAGTCTCGCGAGCTACCGACTAAGCTACAAAGACACGTTCTAGATCATGTAAATATTGTAATCGTGAAAATATTACTACTTGAACCCGAAAGAAAAATATTTTTTTAAGTCGCTCCTGGGTTTGCTATCATGAAAATGACGAAAATGTAAAAGTGATTGTTGGAGAGAATATGAATCACGTCTATATTTTCCTGACAGCAGACGCAGGTGTGATTTAAAACATATTTTAATTTTGGGTCCAAGTAATGCTTCAAGACCAAATAACCCCAAGTTACGGTAATTTTCTTTCAAAAAAACAAAAACAAATAAGAAAGTACAAAAATAAAATTATTCCAGACACTCCACATTTACGAAAGAACAAAATGAGAACACGAAATTACATAAAAAAAGACGCAGTTCGCAGTTTGTATTTCACTTACATCCTTCAACGGACTTATCCTTCAATATTAGTACTCAGGAAACAAAGCCCCCAAAACCTACAATCAACCACAGTCACACCTTTAATCCCCCCCCCCCCAACTCCCCTCATACCTCAAAGAAAATAACCATACAGCACTAGGTGCTGCAACACCCACGCAGACCAAAAAAAAAAAGAAAGGTAAGTAGAAAAAAAACACGCCCGTGAAAAATCGTTTCCCTCTCTCTTACCACCACCTTTTACCTACCTACACCCTCTCCAAAATCGTCTGAAAATACCACGCCCAGTAACTGTGCTAACTCAGCAGCAGCATCCTGCATACATCCTGGAAAATTAGATATTGTGGAGCGGCGTTGGAATTCACGGGTTCCCGTGGGACCTGCAAAACGGATGTTGGAGGAAGGAGTCATTTTTTCTGTAGCCCCCCCCCCCCCCTTCTCCTTTTGAGGTAAGGGGGGTAGACCGGATGAAGGGGACCTTTTTCTCGACCCTTTTTCCGGTGGGGGGGGGGGGGGGGTCTTGCAAGGTGAATCGAAGAAATTGATCCCTCAAAGTGGCCGAGAATCCGTAGCGAGAGACAGTGAATTTCTGGGCTAGGGCCAACAATGGACGGGGTCCACACAATCCTTAATCTACATGTGGTATTGGGATGTTTCTCAAGAGTATTGGGGGTTGGATAAATACTTATGGGATTTGTAGGATACAGGTACCCGACAGGTAGATACTTTTCTTACACTTGGTAGTTTTTTTTATAAACTGTTTAGTTAGTTTGACACTAACACAATGGATTTAATATGATTTACAATATAACAGGTCAGTTAATGACTGTCAAGGAAAATTTGAACTCCATGCTAATACTACGATATATCTCTTAGGCAATGTGTTAACAAAATAGGTTTTTAACATTTTAGACAGCTGGTCGATATTTCAACCAGAATCCCAAATTAAAAAAAAACTCCTTCTAAAGATTAATAATTATAACAATGTAGGTATATAGCGATTAAACATTAACTAATAATTACTTTTTTATATTTAACTATTAGTTTTCTAAATAGTAAATATTTTTTTTGTAAGTGTCTAAAGAAACGAACCAGTTGTTTTATATATTTTTGACACGTTGTTTTGAGTTATTTTACTACACATTTTTAGTCAAATTTAAAGCCATTTCTTCATATCGCGTTGATATGAGCCGTCCAATTCCAAAACTTCTCTTGTCCACTTTTTAAATCTTACGAAGAATTTTAAAATTTTAATTCTACACTTGGAATTAGGCAAAGTTTGTTGTTTTACACATTAAACAACACCTCTTTGTTTAATTGGGCGACACATATCAACCAGAAACCAGACTCGTCGCACTGGGGGAGCACGACCCCCCCCCCCCCTCCCCCATAATATGGGAACCCTAAAGGTTGGGAAAATGTATGCCTGAAGAAAATTAATGTTATTAGCAAATGAAAGCCAGGGAAGATTCGAAATTTTCCAACTTGTAAGATTACATTTAAATTATACATCAAAACGAACACGGCATTCGAACATGCATGCAACAATTCAATGCTTGTGAAGAGAACTGTTTAATAATATATAAAACGCGATGAAAAATGCCGATAAGTTGGAACTGGGAATTTTCAGCCCTGTTGCGTCGGGAATTTCAAATAGTTGAGTTGGAAATTTCGAATAGGTTAAGTTAGGAATTTCTAATCGTTAAGTTAGATTTTCGAATTGTTAAGTTAGGAATTTCGAATCGTTAAGTTCGGAAATTTATTGTTTAACCTCCTCCCCACCCCCCTACCCCCGAAAAAAAATTTGATTAGCGGTACTGATGTCAGCTTGAAAAATACCTTACAATTAGTATCTAGGTAAAACTGAAACTAGTTAAGGAGGATGCATAATACATAAAGTAACCAATAAAACAAGGATTCCTCTATGCATTAAATAAAAAAAAAACGCGAGCGGATGTTCATTATAAAGCTTAGTATTTATAAATGAGAATAATATCAGGCATCCAGTGCACATAAGAAAAGCATAGCCCCCTCGCAGCAGACGAGATCATTAACAAGACCCTAACTTGAGGAGTGTGAGAAAAACTCTGCAACAATTCGTTTCCGATGCTCCAGTAAACGACCTCTCAACTCGTCTCGTCAAAGAGCAGACGATATTCCCGTTCCCAATGGGGAACCCCTGCTATTCCCAGCGGAAATGACTCTTCCAATATTTGCCTTGGAAGAGTTTCTATTTAGTTCTTCATGAACAGTTACTTCAGACACAGCTAAAGAACACGTTTTGTGTTTGAATTCAAAAAATTTTCTTCTTTGAGTGTAATAATATAATTGATGAAAAATAAATTACAACAAATGTGAATTAATTCATTGTTAAATAGAACAATGAATGTTTGGTTTTGTCTCATAATTAATATTTCGGAAAGTAAATCTGGCATTGAAATCAAGCGATGCTTTTACAGCTGCCAATAAACTTCATGAGTAGAAATTCCACTTCAGACAATAGATAGAAATGCCATCTGAATTTCACTAGACGGTTTTTTTAGTCATAAAATAAGATTTTGCTGTCGATTTATTTTAATTAGTACTAATTAAATTAGTGAATTTAAAATGTAATGTAAATCAAGATTTACAACCTTTCGAAAATTATTTCATAGACCTTTAAAAAAAATGGTCCCATAAAATGATTGGAAATACTTATTTTAATATACTCTTTTGATTTTGCTACTTAAAAGCTAAATGTAAGGTGGGAAATTAAAGTTATTTAAAAAAAGTTAAAGTTAAATTTTTAAAAAAATGGTTCTGAAAAAAAACAATTTCTGGATATAAATTTTACCGGTAATTTAAATTTTGTTAATAAAATTATACGATCTTGCTACGTATTCTTCATATAATTTATTATAATAAAGTAATGGTTATTATAAGAATGAAAGAAATGTCGAATATGGTTTTGAAAATTTTGTATGGATATTCCCCCTGGAACTTTAATTCCCCCCCCCCCCCTCCTTTTAAGTAGAAAAATCAAAAGAGTGTATTAAAAAAAAAAAAAGTTACAGTCACATAAAATGACTGTAATTTTTTTTTTTAATACACTCTTGATTTTTCTACTTAAAAGCTAAATATAAGGGGGGGGGGGGGGGAATTAAAGTTCCTGGGGGAATATCCATACAAAATTTTCAAAACCATATTCGACATTTCTTTCATTCTTATAATAACCATTACTTTATTATAATAAATTATATGAAGAATACGTAGCAAGGTCGTATAATTTTATTAACAAAATTTAAATTACCGGTAAAATTTATATCCAGATATAGTAACCATTACTCATTGACAAAAAAAAAACATATAAACATTTACATAAATTCAGAAGACGTTTTCGATTAATAAAACAAGAGGACACAATTCATACTTTTATCTATATTCCCAACACTTGTAAGTGTTAAGATAATGATCGCAAAAAGAAAAGAAAACACATTTACATAGACCCTACAAGTTTCATTTACAGAGGTCATTGACAGATTACCTAACGTAAGAAACATAGCATTTCTGTTAACTGCTCCGATAAGTTTCATAAGGGTAATACAGGATTAGTCTGGTATGTGATATTTTGCATCAGCTTTTGATTTTTATAATCCCAGGATGTCGCAGTATCGACTATAAAATGAATGGTTAATAAGGCTGAATAACGAGGGCGACAAAGGAAGTTAAGATTTAATCAGTGAAAAGCAATTCCTTGTATTTAATCTTGATTGCGACAGTCCTATCTCAATCCTTTGATCATCATTCAATGTATCGTTTTATTAAATGGAAAATCAATCTTTTCAATCAATGAATCATTAATATCCGCATTCGTTATTTGTAGCGTGGTAAATTTGTCATTCAGGGTGGCAACAACATTCTAAAAAAAAAGTTCCGTGATTTTCATGATGGTGTCACAAAAATTTCCTTGATTTTACAATTACATTAAGAAATGTTGCAATATATGTTTTGTATAGAAACAAAGTATTCACGCTACGATAATACTATAAATATATTGCATTATAAATGAAAAAATATAAGCAATACTTATTGACAGTTAATATAATAATTTATGGATACAACGAAAATGATGCAATTGCGACAGGCATTATAGTAATTAAACATGTTCTCTGGAAGCAGAAAATGCAAACAAAGCAAGTTTTTTCATATTATTTCTTTTGTAGATATTTTTAAATGTTTTATATGCTTCATATTTCCTAATATAGTCTTCAATAAATCCCTTATTTATTATCCCCTCACATGTTGCTTACAATTAACGGTCCAACACAATTTGCATTTGTTTCTCCCTCCAGCAGTGGTTCACATTTATACAAAAACTAAACTGAAAATATGAAAATGCGCATAACCATGCTTTTTTTTCTTAAATTCTTATTCAGAACTAAATGAAAATATTGACAAATAAATTACAAAGAATGGACGGCATAACAGACTATAATTGCCGTTTTAACGATTCAAATTTCAAAAGTTCCATAATTTTTTGCAAACTTTTGAAAATTTCTCTGACTTTCCCCTGATATTTCCAGAATTAAAAATTTCCATGATAATTCCCTGATTTCCCAGGTTATGTTGTCAAAACCTGTTATTTTTACATATATACAAGAATACCAATACCACAATATTTAGGATAAAATTAAGAAATCTAAATACGATATATTGTGAATACTGTTGAGCGTTCGTTGACTGTATCATATTAACTGTAATCTATAATAATAAAAGAAAGGCACCGTGTGTGTGTCTGTGGCACGCAAAACACTATCTTCCACTGCTCGGACATATATATATATATATATATATATATATATATATATATATATATATATATATATATATATATATATATATATATATATATATATATATATATATATATATATATATATATATATATGTAAATACTATTCAAACTCTAATTGTACACCTGAAGCTTGAAATTTTAAAATTTCAATTAATTTTCCGGTTATAACCATTTATAACTGTTTTAGAAGCTATTTTTATTAAATGTCCATTAAAAATAAATAGTATCTACAACGTTATAAAATTACCTTGTTATAAAACCATAAGATCTTGACAACAATGAAATACTTTAAAATAAATTAATATATTTATTGTTTTAAGCGATTGAAAGTTGGCTATCAAAAATTGTTTTGGCGAAATAACTCTTTTTGAAAATGATGCTTCAACGGGAAAACTAACGAATAAGCTAACATTCGGAGATGTACCGGAGATATCAGAAAAGTAGACCAGTTTATTTTGCCTACGAGAAAATAAACGGGAAGAATGAACCAATGGGGTGAATTTTTTTTAACATGTGTGAATACACGGGTAACAGCAAGCGGCATAATAAAACATTATTTTTGTCCAACTACTGCGCTTATATTTTTAACAAGTCACTCACCTTTAGTATGCAACACAAAGAGTATCCAAATTATAGAGTAAAGTGATTTGTTAAATGTTGTAAAACAGCCAAATAATGATCAATGCCTAACAATTTGTGACTACACTGTGTAATCATAGTTAATTTTCAGCATATTTTAAATTTTATTTTTATATTTTGTTAACTTTTGATAACATATGCATCACATATACATTACATATTTACCATTAATAATTAGGAGTTCTCTAAACTGATGAGATAAAATACATTAAGTAAAATTTACTTTTCAATGAACAATTAAATAATCTTTTTTATAAAAAAATTGTTATTCGAAAATAATAGTAGAGATAAAACTGACTATTTTAACTATCTAATATTCGTTAGCGGATATGACTAAACATTAAAAAAAAATCAAAGTCATTCAAAGTGAAATTTACTATCAATAAATCGAATTTAAAGCGTCAAGGTTTATGGAAATAGCAAAAGCTTACTTATCTAAGAAACTTGCTTTTAATTCGTTACGAAAGATGATACCAATCTCTTAAATTTGTTTTGGGGAATATAAAAACACCAAATGTCCTTGATTGAAAAAGATTTTAGTAATCCTTTCCCATATCGATATAAATCAGGGATTAAATTTGAATCGATAAATTACTAGTGATCGAACAAAAATGCGATGCAATGATTACGATGAATATTTAAATAGGTATTTGCTTTAGCTTCTTTCGTAAAATTAAGTTTTGGTAATAAAAGGAATTAAATGTCTTGATGGTCATTTGGTTTATGACAAATATAACTATTCGAACAAGTTCAGGAGTTTTTGATTAAACTAAGGTCATTTTGTAAAACTATCAATATTTTCCAATAGAAGCGCATGCTGAAACGAGACAACATTCTTTCCGAAATAAATGTCCTTTTTAGAGTAAAATATAAATTGGTAATAAAAAATATCACTAAAAAATTGTTTTTTTTTAACAAAGTAATTTTTATTTCTTTGGACTGCATTGTATTTCAGAAATCGAAAATCTAATTACGTTCTAGATAAGTCTGCAATTTCTCTTTAAGTTTTAGGGTTCAGAAAACTAGGCATCGTTCCCGGGTCTTTCCTTCGAGATAGGCCCCGAACCGTCGCCAATAGCCCACTGTCCAGCCCTAGTGTGACGTTAATTAATCAAACCAAACCAACCTCTTGAAGTTTTAAATAGTAAAAGTTTATTAATAAAAAGTGGAATTTTCACTGTCTATTAAAAAAAAGAATTTTCAAATGGGATGATATTTTTTTCTAACGGTTCAGTTAATTGAAAATTCTGGATAAATAAAAGACGAATAATCGGATAACTTATACAAAAGGTCTCCAAGCGAAGCAATCTCAATCCAAATGAAAACATATAACCATATTTGTGAATTAGAACAGAAATAATGTGCGATATATATAGAAAAATATATAACTGTCGAATTGATAACCGGTCTCCTTGGCGCATATAGCGGTATTAGTTTATGCGTTGAAGTCGATTAAATAATTATATTAACTTAATTATATTATTACTTAATATATATTATTATAAAAATATTATATTAACTTAATTAACTACAAAAAATAATTACATACTTTACAATTTAATTTTTGCAAAACCATTTGTACTATTGTTTTTTATTAATTAGAAAAATTAAATTTCAATTAAATCACTAATTTTAAAATGCATAGGCAATTAATTTGGTTAATATCTCTTGGCCCACGCATTTTTAAATCGGCAACTGTGACCGTGGCTTTTGAACTCCCCTTTATTCGATGGATCGCGATCCCCTGCGTGGGTTGCTGGCTATCACGTGACCATCACAACGAACAGCTACAGAACCCGGATCAAATTTGAACAGGACAATCAAAAACCGTACAGCACAGAGGACAGCCGGCCAAGATATCGGGCAAATCTCAAGTAAGATTTTACCTTAAAGGCCGATGTCGTTACTTGAAAGGACAATAAAGTTTTCTTGCCTCCTTGCGTGACCAAATGTGGATCTTAATTCCCCAAAGAGATCTTGAGGGTTAAGGAATATTATAATATTTTTAGATGGCTTTCGGAGATTCCTGCAGTCGGATGGCCAAAAGATATCTTTTGGACGTCGGTCTTGACCGATTAGAAGCGGTCAATAGCTCTTCGGTCCCATTTCTGGAATCATTCATCCGTTGATGGGGCATTTTGTTGTGGAGCAGATGTTACAGTAAAGGAATGCATTGGAACAATGTCGCATATGGGGGATGATTCTATTGTTGGGGATATATTATTAGTCGAGTAATACAATGGAGTCTTGTACAATCGATGTTCTTTTCTCGTTTGACAAGGTGGGTGTATTATTACTCAAGGATTGAAAAATTTGGAAATTATCGTTGAGTAATAGACGTCTAAAAAGATTCAGAGCTGACACATGAAGATTTATATAAATGTTTTATTACTCTAACAATGGGTTATATAAGAAAACGCAATTGTGAATAAATATTCATGAGAAATAGTTGGTATTTTTAATTTTGAACATATTTTTTTTAAAGTATTAAATAATACATTCTGAAATTATAATCCTATTTCAATACCTAGGAATTGAGTTTGAGCATTTCTTTTCATATTTTTAGAATATAACGTATGAGTAGTCTAATTTCGAAACCAGATATATTCACATATTTGGCAAAAGTGATTTTTTTAAAGCATTTTTCTCGAGTGCTCAATGCTCTACATCATATATTTCAAAATGGTATTGAAGTGTCTGAATCCAGTTTAAAAATGCATTCAAAGTTATTGGTTTAGATACAAATTTCTTTCAATATATATATATATATATATATATATATATATATATATATATATATATATATATATATATATATATATATATATATATATATATATATATATATATTATTTTTATTAATACTTTATTTTACGATTTAAAATTCAATATCTGGTTGGTATTATTTGTAACGCTCCATACATCCTTTAATAGCACAAACCTAATTAGTAGAAAAAGAAACATCCCCGAATCCTAATAATTAGTATCTTCTAACATCTCATTATCGGGTAGTTTGGCTTCAGAGAACATCTTTGGAACCACACCGGCATAAAGAACGGAAGTGAAGTCATGCCGGCAGCTCCACCCTGCATTATTTCGTTACTTCGTTAAAATCGTGTGCCAGAACGGAATTTAATTGGAGACGCAATGAAACGAGTTCGAGCTCTGATTAAAAAAAACTGCATATGCATCTTTTGAACTCGGAGGCCATCCAAGCATAAAACGATATCGTATTAATAGTATTTCGATATTCGAGACATTGATATGGCATCGAAGTATAGAGTTAGTGATTGTTAGAGATTGGAATATGTTCATAGGTGATGACCCAAGACGCTTGGTATGTGTGTCAGATCGTGACGAATCTTTGCATTCTAATGCTACTTTTTGTTCTGAAAAACATTTGAGTTCAGTGTAACTAAAAATAAATAAGTTGTAACTAGCAGTGTTAGATCAATTTATACACTGTTAAAAATAGGTACTTATAAATAAGTAAAATGTACTCATTTTTAACTACTACCAGAGCCTGTAAACTACCAGTGAAGCTTGAAGAAGTTATAAACAGAAGAAATGCTAAAAAGACGTGCCAAAAGAATGTAAGCAATTGACATAAAATAATGTGGAAAACCATCTTCTGAACTAATATTTTGAGTTTCTACAGTTAACAAACTTTTTCAAAACTTTTCACTGTTAACAAATTTCTCCAAAACTTTCCATAGTTAACAAAAATCTTCAAAACTTTTTACTGTTAACAAACTTCTCCAAATATTACTTGTGTTTAACATCCAACTGATGTATAAAAACTATTACATAACATTGGTCGGTTTAATTAACGTCATACTAGAGCTGTACAGGGGACTATTGGCGACAGTTTGGATACTATCTCGAAGGAAAGACCCGGTAGCACTTCCTCGTAATTTGAACCAATGTCAGATTACGAGGACAACACCTGAGCTGGCACCCACGCCTTCAATAGGCGTCAGGACTTTGGACTCCGATCAAATTTATTGTGCACCAGTCCCGTATACAATCCGATATAAGTTGTTGGATGTCATGGACGACTTTCTAGTATTTTTTTAGCGAATCTAGCAACCCTTCGATCACAAGATCACTACTTTTTTACTTTTCAGTGCCAAGTCCATCGCACGGGATCGAACTAGCAATCCTCTGATTAGTAGCTGAACGTCTTATCCACTGAGCAAATGGGGCTCTACGCTTCAACGGTAAAACTAATAGAAAAACTACATTCGGAGATATACCTGGTTTGTTTGTTTAAATAACGTCACACTAGAGCCGCACAGTGGGCTATTGGCGACGGTTCGGGTCCTATCTCAAAGGAAAGACCCCCGGGCACGATTCCTCGTATTTTTGAACCATGGTCATATGACAACACCTGAGCTGGAACCTACGCTTTCAATAGGCGTCAGGACTATGGACCCCGATCAGATTTATCCTGCACCAGTCCCGTATAGAAACCGGTATAATTTGTTCGATGTTACAGACGTATTTTTGTAGCGAATCTAGCAGCCCTCCGATCTCAAGATCGCTACTTTTTTACTTTTCATTGCCAAGTCCATCGCACGGGCTCGAACTAGCAATCCTCCGATTACCATCCGAACGCCTTTATCCACTGGGGGCCCCGGAGATGTGAATAATAGACCAATTATTTTACCTTCGAGAAAACACAAGAGGAGGAATAAACGGAGAGAAAGAACCAATGAGATCAAAAAATTTTAACACGTGTGAAACCGCGGGTAACAGCTAGTGATACATACGGACTTCAATTCCTCGTTAAAATTGTAACGGTATTTAGGTCACAGAATCTTCAGTTAGTAGCATCGCGAATCCCGTACACGTATACATAAAAAGAAGCAACTGCCTTGTGCGTGGGTTCTTCTGTCTTTCCCTTCTACGCCGCCTCGTTGACCTTAGATGGAAGACGAGAGAGGAGAGCTGTGTTTTCTTGCTTCAATTACCTTTTGAACGGTGCCGTCATTCTATAGCACCAACGCATTTTATCCACAAAAGCGTAATGGGAGAGAATCCCATTGCGGCTCGAGATTAGGTTTCCAAGAGGAAAAATAGCTTCCTTTGTGTTTTTTTTGGTGGTGGGAAGAAATTGATCGATTTTGACGTAAGAATGTACTTTTTTTCATTAAGAGGGTAACTTGGGTATAGGGTGGAGGGTATAAGACAATACTTCCATTTCCTGTATCATGGTTGCGGTAAATGTAGAGTTAGGAATTGTTTGGACATTCAATCATTTCTGTTTTAAGGTGTCTTAGAGGAAGGGAGGGGGGGGGGGGACACATAATAATCAAAAATATCTCAAATATTTTATTACTTTTAAAAATAGTTCATTTGTTTTTAATCGAACGACAGTAAAGTTATATTTCTACGTTAAGTACAACTAATTAGTTTTTGCGAATCAATATTAAGCTCTGGTACAAATCTGTTCGAAACAACATCTCTACATTTTCTATAATGTATATTTTCAAACATATTGCTTTAATATGTCTTTAGGGATTAGTAATATATAGATAATATGTTTTTTAGTAATATTTTAAAAAATAGTTTTACCAGGACACATAATAATCAAAATTATCTCAAATATTTTATTACTTTTAAAAATAGCTCATTTATTTTTAATCGAACGACACTAAAATTATATTTCTACGTTAAGTGTAACTAATTAGTTTTTGAGAATCAATATTAAGCTCTGGTACAAATCTGTTCGGATCTGATCGAAACAACATCTTTACATTTCCTACTGTATATTTTCAAACATTACTACTTTTATTATCACCTTAATATGTCTTTTGGGATTAGTAATACATAGATAATATGTTTTTTGGTAATATTTTAAAAATAGTTTGACCAGTGTAATTTGTAATTTTTTTTAAAATAATTTTTACAAAAAATTCACAATTTTTAAAAAATATCACATTTTTTGTAAATTTTTATTTTTAAGATGAAAAATTTTAATTTTTACAAAAGACGAAATAAATTTCGTAAAAAACACCAACAAAATCAATTTTATTGAAAAAAAACATCAAAATAAATTTCCTTAGTTCATCGAAATATTTAATCGGATCATTTAGCAAACTTCTGTTTTGCCACAAATGACGAAATTTTTTTCAAAAATATCGAAAGCCTCAAATATGAGCATGCATTTTTAACAGTTTTGGAGTACCAATAAGCTTAAATCTTATTAAAAAAATATTAAATTAAATTAACATTAAGATTAGTAGCCATTTATTTTCATCCCCGTACATCAAGCTTTCAGTTAACAGAAAACTATCCCGACAATCATTTTCAGACAAATCATTCCAGCTGCACGTAACATGAATCTAATTAGCAACCTAACTCATCACCTAAACCCCACTTACAAGTCCGATATCAGATCCCCGTTAAGTAAATCCCATCATTAACCCCACCTTGTACCGCACAAAGGGCCTAGAAACCGTTAAAAACCCCCTTGCACTTGGCTGACTTCGGAATCCTTCATGCTCTGGCCTCGGCTGCAGTTGCAGCGAGAGATTAATTTGCCATGCATCCTGTCAGGAGCCGTGGCCATCAGCATATGAAGCCATAACAGCCCGAAAGAGGATGTTCGGAGAGAGAGTGGTTACAAAAGTAGGCTAGGCCGGCTGTCAAGCGTGTCTCGGCCGGGGAACTACGGGTCACCACCTACAGCCAGCCTTTATAGAAAGTCGCGTAGGTGAGAGAATCCTCTACACTTGCACTCTTTTTTGAAGTTAACAAGATGGGATTGGAAGAGGGATGGGTCCGTTTGACACTGCGTGTTTTGTCATTTGTGGTCACTCGGAATAGCCGATGCGATTGTACCACTTGGACGATTTTTTTTGGTTTAGTGGTTAAAGTGTCTGTCACTTGTAGGTTGTCAAATTAACCCAATAAATTAACCTTTCAAGTCAATCGGAAGACTTCATGGGCAAGAGAAATATTAATTTTTAAAATGCTTTATATGTTTATTTTAAAATTTAATAAAAAATTAAAATTTATTAATTAATAATTTATATTATATAAATTAATATATTGTATTATAATTAATGATTTATAATATATATTAATTAATTATTATAATATATTAATTAATTATTATAATATATTAATTAATGATTATAATATATTAATTAACAATTTATAATATATTAATTAATGAATAATAGTATATTAATTAATGATAATGTATTATTTAATAATTTAAAATATATTAATCAATGATTTATAATATATTAATTAATAATTAAACACATATAATTATTATAATTAATAATATATTAATCTATGGTACATAATATAATAATTCATGATTTATAATATATTAATTCATGATTTATAATATATTAATTCATGATTTATAATATATTAATTAATGAATAATAGTATATTAATTAATGATAATGTATTATTTAATAATTTAAAATATATTAATCAATGATTTATAATATATTAATTAATAATTAAACACATATAATTATTATAATTAATAATATATTAATCTATGGTACATAATATAATAATTCATGATTTATAATATATTAATTCATGATTTATAATATATTAATTCATGATTTATAATATATTAATTCATGATTTATAATATATTAATTCATGATTTATAATATATTAATTCATGATTTATAATATATTAATTCATGATTTATAATATATTAATTCATGATTTATAATATATTAATTCATGATTTATAATATATTAATTAGCAATTCATAATATATTAATTGATAATTTATAATATATTAATTCATGATATAGTAATTAATTATTTGTTTATATGGTATTAATTAATAATTTATAATATATTAATTAATAATTTATAATATATTGATTAATAAGTTATACTATGTTAATTAATAATTTATAATAAATTAATTAATAATTTATAATATACTGATTAATAATTTATTATAAATTTATGATAAAAAAATTTCAAAGTGTTCTATTAAAATACCATCATCGTACTCCCCAAACATTTCAAAACAAACTTAGTGAATTTCACAATTATCTGATTGTTACTTTTTAAGTTGCGAATCAAAATATGAAAGAAGACAGTGGGTTAAGTTTCGCCGACAGCTACTTTTTTTACAATAAAGAAAAATTCGCTTACAAAAGTACTTGGATTTTATTGATATTGAGTAATGTACTGTAATAACAGGAAAAATAAATTTTAATAAAAATTTGTGTAACATATAAAATTATTATTTTTTAGTATTTCCAGCGCTACAACTTTTCAATATGAAGAGCCCTGTACATTTTAAATCCAGTAAACTCGTAACACATTAAGCAAAAAAAAACTCAAAATAAAAGGACTTTTATATTGACTGGTAGTATAGAAAACATTATATGTATATATATTTTAAATTTAACAATCGTTCTCCATTTTAAAACCAAATGAGTGTAAAGTTTTAAAAGCTACTTTTTACTCAATAAAGAAAAATAACGTTTTCTTTTTTTTGTTTATTATCCAACATTTTTATTAATATCCAATAAATGACATGCATATATATATATATATATATATATATATATATATATATATATATATATACAAATATATTCACTAATGAATGGAACCATGGAACCAAAAAATTAAACAAGGAGCTTCATTGGCATTCAAAATATATCTCAGATTTTATTCTTAACTTTCAGTCAAACAAAAAGTAAACAATGGATACCCATCCTAAGACACATCACAACGCCAATGGAGCATAACAACCAATTCGAACCCGATGATCCATTACAACTCGTATAGGAAGTAACCTTCAATCAACTTGATGAGAAAAGCAACTAATTTAAATCCATCCATGTATCGAAGAAGAATTTCCACTTCTTTGTATGAACATGCCACAGCCAGTGCCACATGGCTAAGCCTTTAGAACCATGAGTCGTTCAGAGATCGTTCACCCTTGCATCCCAATTCAGAAACCAATGTCCAGCAATCTTCTCCAGATAAGGAACATTGAAATCCAAGTTTCAAAGTCGCATTTCACAATGCCAAACCATACCGAAATTGGTCTCCGCCACAAACCATACCGAAATGTGCCCATTCAGTGTTTCACCGATCCAGGTCACGTTTGGCTCATCACTTTCGAACTGTTGTTTAATTGGCGACTGTTTCTTTTTCTTCCGCAGTCCACCTGTTATTAGCAGTTGGCAAAAAGAGTGAGAGGGGTGGGCCATTTCAGCGGTCGCAGTTTGCACGTGTCTTCCATCCACCACTGGCGCGTGTCCAAATTTTTTTTTTGTTTTAATTGCACCTTTTAATACATCGTGTCTTTTATATAAAGGTTCCGGATTTATTACCGCCTTGTTTCCGAAATGCTTAGGGAAACAGTTGGCGTCCGAAGAAAGTTCGAAAACATCTGGTGAGTAAGTGACGCGGTTTGGCGGTAATGGAGATTCCCCTTTTGAAAGTTGCAACTGCTCCTGGGCATTGAATGAAACTCAATGATACTGTTTAAAAAAAAGAGTCTCGTTACAATAGAACACTAGACAATTTTTTGTAGTTGAGTAACTGAAAAAAGTCGTCCAAATGTCGCCGTCTTGCAATTAATACTGGTCCATATTTGTTTCTGCGATGAAAGTAAAATGGTTCTACATACTGTAGCAATTTCCGTTCATTTAATGCCCCGAGGATTATTTCAGTCGAATAGTTATAATTGAATTGCTATTTCCCTATGGTATCAAGTGAAAAAAGTCATGATCGTGAAATATCTGTATAGTTTGAGGCGCCTAAATGTCAGAAATGAATAAACTATCTTAAATATTTGAGCTTTTAACTTAAAATAGGCTGGGGGCAACAATTATACAAAATATTTAGGCAGTTTCTGACAGTATGAAGGCAGGTTTTTATACATGGCACTGTATGGTATTGTCCATGTTCTAACATTTCTCAGAATCATCTATGGTTCTCAGAATAATCTACGATTTTCAAAATTATCGACGTTTCTCAAATTGTCTACGTTTTTCAAAATAATCTGCGTTTATCAAAATAATCTGCGTTTATCAAAATAATCTTATATTCTCAAAAAAAATATGCGTTTCTCAAAATTATCTACGTTTCTCAAAATCTACTTTTCTCAGAATTATCAACGCCTTAAAATTATCTATGTTTTATTTCGCTATAATAGTCAACTATTAGGAATTGTAATAGGAGACCACTACAACTGTTAAAACTCGATACTGGTTATTTAGGCTAAGTTATCTAAAGAAGAAACGTCCCAATATTTTGGAAAGGTTTTATTTTCTTTATAAACATAGCAAAAAAAATTATTCTAGTAAGTAAACAATTTGATTTTACCTACTTAAGAGCAAAAAACCCGTACACACATAATGACATAAAAACACAATAGATACATAAGTCTTTTTAAACGGTAGCGACAATAAACTGCAATACTACCGATGAAACGAAAAAAAAAGTTTGTATGTCCAATCTCAAGTGTGTCTAAATACATATTTTGATTTTGAAACGGGGACACTAAGCAATAAAATATTAACAACACTCAAATTTAGCGAGGTAAGTGTTTTTGCGAAAGGAAAGGGATAAAACAAAGAGAAATTCATCGCAACTTGGCGAAACTTAAAGAATCGTTGTCACGACAACCAGACATTTTGTCATCAAAATCACTTGACAGTACGTCCGGCTTTATTGAATCTTTACAAGACTTTTTGGGGAGGTCAACAGATGCAGTCATTCAGCAATCAAGAACATAGAAGGATTCGCAACTGGAATTAAGGATTTGCTTTTTAAAGAGGAGAAAGGTAATATCCATTGTTGTGGTCTTCCAGATGACATTGCGTCACTCCATTGTCATTGTTAAGCATCCGTTACGCATGGGTAATCGGGTAGTGGTTGGTTGGTAAATTAGTGAACTTTGCACAATACTGGCAGCGAACAGATTACCAAAGGTCAGACCAGATGTCGAGTTAAAGGAAAGTGCGGGCAGAAAATCATTCCAGCTGGTGACAAAAGGGATTGTTTGCAAGAGAAAAACACGCTAAAAATTGCAAATTTATTTGTGTATATCTTGGCACTATCATCGACGCTTCTTATGTGTGTCCTTTATCTTACTGTCAATCTGAGGATGATTTGGAATGTTATATACAAGCGACGCGTTTGTGATTGATAGTAAATAAATTATAGTTAAAGAGTCATAATTATTTTACGAAAATACAGCAGGTTTAAAAAAGCTTTCAGGAGTCTTATCTAGACTCTACCTAAACAAGAACTTTAATATCTTATAAATATATCTGTTAAACCGATGGAAAGCCATGAAAAACTATAAAAAAATAGTAATCACTAATCAGTAATATTGGTAAACTACACTATATGGATAAGTAGTTCAATCTACAATGTCGGTTGATCGAAGATTACACTAGAGTACCGGTTAGCAATGTTAAATCACACCACTCATTTTTCAGAAAGTACGATTACCTAAATTTGAGTACGTCATCGCCCATTTACGATGCAATTGTACAAAAAAAACAAGTATGTCCAAGTACTCGTTTTTAAGTACTTTTTTTACAATGCTAATATCTCCAAACAGCTTTTAGTGACTTAGTGAGTTTTTCCATAAAGTCCTTGACATACCCTAAACAGTACGGGTCTGTTTAAACGTCATTATTGTTAACAAAATACAATATCATCATATAAATAAGAAAAAGGATTGTAATATTGATATATGAGTTAGTGTAATGTCCGTTCCCCATTAATTAATTTTTAAGTAACTTTTTGTTTACAGTCCTAATATCTCCAAACGGCTTTTTGTGACTTAGTGAGTTTTTCCATCAAGCCCTTGACATACCCTAAACAACCCAGATCTATTTAAACGTCATTAATGTTAACAAAATAAAATCCCATCATACAAATAAGAAAAAGCATTGTAATATTGATATATGAGTTAGTGTAATGTCTATTCCCCATTAATTCATTTTAAGTAACTTTTTATTTACAGTCCTAATATCTCTAAACAGCTTTTTGTGACTTAGTGAGTTTTTCCATCAAGCCCTTGACATATCCAAAACAGTTCAGATCCATTTAAACGTCATTAATGTTAACAAAATATAATACTATCATATAAATAAGAAAAAGTATTATAATATTGAAATGTGTGTTAGTGTAGTATTCTAATATTGATATATGGTTCAGTGTAATGTCCATTCCCCATTAATTTATTTTTAAGTAACTTTTTGTTTACAGTCCTAATATCTCCAAACAGCTTTTTGTGACTTAGTGAGTTTTTCCATCAAGTCCTTGGCATACCCTAAACAACCCAGGTATATTTAAACGTCATTAATGTTAACAAAATACAATACCGTCATGTAAATAAGAAAAACCATTGTAATATTGATATATGGGTTAGTGTAATGTCCATTCCCCATTAATTCATTTTTAAGTAACTTTTTGTTTACAGGCCTAATATCTCCAAACGGCTTTTTGTGACTTAGTGAGTTTTTCCATCAAGCCCTTGACATACCCTAAACAGTCCGGGTCCATTTAAACGTCATTAATGTTAACAAAATACAATCCCATCATATAAATATGAAAAAAGTATTATATTGATATGTGAGTTAGTGTAGTATTCTAATATTGATATATGGATTAGTGTAGTGTCCATTCCCCATTAATTCATTTTTAAGTAACTTTTTGTTTACAGTCCTAATATCTCCAACAACTTTTTGTGACTTAGTGAGTTTTTCCATTGACAAATCCTAAACAGTCCGGGTCCATTTTAACGTCATTAATATTAACAAAATACATTCCCATCCTATAAATAAGAAAAAGCATTGTAATATTGATATATGAGTTAGTGTAATGACCATTCTCCATTAACTCATATCTAAATGATATCATCCAGTGCGAAATCCGAGACATCTCCTTAACAGTGGTAGAATGCAGAGCTGCGTACTTTCCCACGAGGTTCCTTGCGTAACCCAAGACATATCCTTGTCGAAAGCCTTCCGATAACAATGTCATGCCTCCCGTAGGAATGCGAAACCCCACCACAAATGTTGCAATTGACAGAAGCAACGAACTCTTCTGGTCAGCGGCAAGAAGAGTAATAGGTTTCTGGGTTACACATCGTCATCCAGGACGATTTGGTTGTTAATCGACTGGTGGGACTGACTATTTTGGTATGATTTATATCAATCGCTAACTGGTTTGACTGCCGGTGGCCTTCAGCGTAAACGACTAGGGAACTTTTTTTGGGGTGGAATTTTAAATGGGTAATATCCGCGTTAAGAAGAATGTGATATTAATCATAATTAGATCTTCATTCTTCTGTTTTTTTGGTAAGTACTAATCAACTGGGTTTTTTTCTGGCTGTTCTAATACGAAGTTAGATAGCGAAGTTTTCCTTTCATTGTTCAAACTGCATGTGAGTTTATTGATTTCTAAGATATATTTTAATTAATGACATATTATGTTGATATGTGAGCAGTGACGTTACACAACAAATAATTTTTTGAGTTTGAAACAAGAAATTTCCCAACTTAACGATTCGAAATTTTCAACTCAACTATTAGAAATTCCCAACTCAACAGTGCTGGAAATTCACAGTTCCAACTTATCGACATATTTCATCTTTTTTTTATATATATATTTCAGATAATATTAAACAGTTCTCTCACAAGCATCGATTTGTTGCACCCCTATTCCAATGCAGTTTCCGTTCTGAGGTCTAATTTAAATGTAATCTTGCAAGTTGGGCAATTTCTAATCTTCCCTAGCTTTCATTTGCTAATATTATTAATTTTCTTCAGGCATCAATTTTAAATCCCAGCTTTCAGGGTTTCCAGATAACGCTCCTTCAACCCCAAAACCCCGATGCGACGGGGTTGTATGTGAGGAGCGTGCATGCAAAACCAAACATGTTCAAAAATATTAAAACAAATTGATAATCATTAAATTTTATAAAAATTATAAGTAAAATTATATATAATAAAGTTAACGGTGCAAAAATAAATGCAATGAAAAGTTTGTTTTAACACAAAAAAAAGCCATGCTCAAAAAATTTATTTAAATTATTAGAAAAAAATTACAAAGTATACGATGAGTTTTAAAATAGACTTTTCCCAATGTAAGTTGTTGTACAACACGACGTTTTCAATTCCAAATAAAAAATAAAATTCAGTAAAATGCCCCATAATGAGCAAACAGTTTCAATAGAGGACAAGCAAACTCTTAAACATAAATATGAAATATTCACCAGTTTAGATTAGATATGAAATAACCACCAGTTCGAACTTCTTCATCCCAGAGAAACAAAACATAAAAAAATTGCTGTAAAAATTTATTTACATATCCCCGCCATGAAACAAATTTCAGAATCAATACCCAAAACAGGAAATCCAAAATTTTGAAATATCAGCCGTTTCCATAACTTCCCCCCTCTGTCATCCCCAGGTACTCATGAAACGGAAACCGCCTCCAATTAAACGGACGATACCATCGATCGTTTGCACACACAGAAAGAAAAAAAACGGCAACAAAATCACGCACAAACTGCCAGAAATCCCGAAATTTCCCTTGAGAAAGAAACCGAGAACCATCATAATTCTGAATGGGGCGAAGGTGGGAGGGAGGAGTACTGTACCGGACTGTGACAGTGCGTGCCCGTTGCCGGATCACTGGGCCGTGGCAGAGTCACGCCTCGAACCTTAAAGAAGTCCGTGAGACACAACAAGGGGATCCTGCTCCTCGAAGATCAAGGACAATTGGGAAGCCAACGCACCGAATAGAAGTTGATGTCAGTGGGGGTGATCTTTGTGAAGTGTGCTTTGATTGTGGTTCTGTATTCTTCAATTTCTGTCGGAACGATTAAACAGCTGTTAAGGTCATTGCAAGGTTTGGGTATGTACTGAGACTTTGAGGCAAAGTCTCAGTGCGTTAGGGGTGCCAGTGGGGTTGATCTTTGTGAAGTGTGCTTTGATTGTGGTTCTGTATGCTTCATTTTCTTTAGGGAAATTTGGGACGGTTAAACACCTGTGAGGGTCATTGCAAGGTTTAGAAATGTACCGAGACTTTGAGGCAAAGTCTCAGTGCGTTAGGGATGCCAGTAGGGGTGATCTTTGTGAAGTGTGCTTTGATTGTGGTTCTGTATGCTTCATTTTCTTTAGGGAAATTTGGGACGGTTAAACACCTGTGAGGGTCATTGCAAGGTTTAGAAATGTACCGAGACTTTGAGGCAAAGTCTCAGTGCGTTAGGGATGCCAGTAGGGGTGATCTTTGTGAAGTGTGCTTTGATTGTGGTGCTGTATTCTTCAATGGCTGTCGGAACGATTAAACACCTGTTAAGGTCTTTGCAAGGATTGGGTATGTACCGAGACTTTGAGGCACAGTCTCAGTGCATTAAGGATGTCAGTGGGGTTGATCTTTGTGAAGTGTGCTTTGATTGTGGTTCTGTATTCTTCAATTTCTGTCGGAACGATTAAACACCTGTTACGGTCATTGCAAGGATTGGGTATGTACCGAGACTTTGAGGCACAGTCTCAGTGCATTAAGGATGTCAGTGGGGTTGATCTTTGTGAAGTGTGCTTTGATTGTGGTTCTGTATTCTTCAATTTCTGTCGGGAGGTTTGGGACGGTTAAACACCTGTTAGGGTCATTGCAAGTTTTGGGAATGTACCGAGACTTTGAGCCAAAGTCTCAGTGCATTAGGGATGTCAGTGGGAATGATCTTTGTGAAATGTGCCTTGATTGTGGTTCTGTATTCTTCAATTTTTGTCGGGAGGTTTGGGACGGTTAAACACCTGTTAGGGTCATTGCAAGGTTTGGGAATGTACCGAGACTTTGAGGCAAAGTCTCAGTGCATTAGGGATATTTATAATGGATTTGGAATGCTCAAAATCAAATCAGAAATAAGCGTGAGATTATGTCCCGAGAAAAAAAGATGGTTGCTACTTATCTAAAGATATCAAATCTTGAGAATGCAAGGAAATAATGGATATGTATGAGGTCACGTTAACTCACTGACGCTCAAGGGGTTATTGGAAATGTGTTTTCATTGTTCGGAAGAATAATTAATTTTTTTTTGTCGGGATCAAGTTATTTTAGAAATTTTAATTAGTTTTAAAGATTGCCGAGACTTTGAGACAGAATTTCAATGCATAGTAATTTGTACATCATAAAAATGTTAATTGTAATTAAAAAAATATTGTAAAATTGTTTTATATGAATTTAAAAATTGGGTGTGCATTGTTGGAAGTAATGGATATCTCCGGATGTCCATGGTGGGGGGGGGGGGGGAGGGGGATAAATATTAAATAAAGAAAATATCCTTTGATGTCAGAAGAAGCTATTTGTTTATTTGGATTTTTACATATTTCCATTTTGGCGATTTTTCAAAATTAATTTACATATGTATCATAATATTAATATGAATTATTGAATTTTTTACACACACTGGTTGATTGCAATGCAATTGTATTTCTTACACTGCATCTTAATTAGCCATTAATACATTGTTAAAATATAAGCTGATAACAAACACATCAAAACAAGATAAATGGTATTAAATATTGATGCATGTGTTAAAAATTATGAAAATCAAAGGCAAATTAAAGATCAAATAGAAGAGGAATATCATATAAAGATATTCTTCATTGATCAAAAAAGGATATTTTTTTATATTTAATTTGGTTTAAGACTTCTAATGTAGTTTGTGATGTGTATTAGAATAACGTGACATTATGAATATTTTAATTGGTCACAAAAGTGTTGATTACATTTAAACTGTATTTTTTTTCATTGCGTCGTAAATAGCCTTTAATACTTTGCCTTAAATATAAATCAGTAAATTTTTGCACTACTAAATAAAATTAAAACAATATAAAAATTGTATTAAATAATACAATTTTAAATCTTAAAAGAAATCTTTATACAATATGAATAGTAAATAAGGAATTGAAAAAAAGATTATCAACCATAAATGTAAACAAAGTGAAAGTTTTTAAATAGTTATTTTACAAACAAAATTGCAATCCGAAATATATAGCAAACAATGAAAAGAAAATTGAGAAAATAAATGAATGGGTGTATCCCACAGGAACTGGTGAAAGAAAAAAAAACTGTCGGTTTATTTTGAAATACCGCCAACTTTCTCACGAAAACAGCCAAATTATTTTCTAAATGTTAGTTATTTATCCTCGGACCGAAGTAAAAAAGATTTCTGTATTCATTGTGTCTAATATACACCGAAACTCCGCGTTGTTCAACCGAGGTTTTTTTTAAATTTTATTTCTATTCATTTGGTTAATGTTATTTATTTAATTAAAATGCTTCGGAATGCGCGTGGAACTCTCCGCCAATTGCGATTTATGTCGTTTCTGTATTTAAAACAAGAAAATAATTCTAAAGTGGAAGAACGAGAATGCGAATGAATGGGATAAAAAAGAATGTTCGGAAGCGATTGTGAGAAAATACTCAAGGTTTCGAACTTCGATGATTAAATAAAGAACCCTGAATGATATGTTGGCCAATAACTAAAATGAGAAAATATTATATCTATTCACAAAACGTTGGATTGCATTGACAATTAATTTGCAGACATTTGCATTGTATTGTGTTATGCATTATAATGGTATACTTTATTCGTTTATTGACCATTTCACGCAATAAAGCGGCTAAGCATACCGGAACTAGAAATTTATGATTTTGCATTTAAATCCACTATGTATTTGATGAAATTTGATAATATTACTATTTTTAAAAATAAATAAAGAAAATATCCTTTGATGTCAGAAGAAGCTATTTGTTTATTTGGATTTTTACATATTTCCATTTTGGCGATTTTTCAAAATTAATTTACATATGTATCATAATATTAATATGAATTATTGAATTTTTTACACACACTGGTTGATTGCAATGCAATTGTATTTCTTACACTGCATCTTAATTAGCCATTAATACATTGTTAAAATATAAGCTGATAACAAACACATCAAAACAAGATAAATGGTATTAAATATTGATGCATGTGTTAAAAATTATGAAAATCAAAGGCAAATTAAAGATCAAATAGAAGAGGAATATCATATAAAGATATTCTTCATTGATCAAAAAAGGATATTTTTTTATATTTAATTTGGTTTAAGACTTCTAATGTAGTTTGTGATGTGTATTAGAATAACGTGACATTATGAATATTTTAATTGGTCACAAAAGTGTTGATTACATTTAAACTGTATTTTTTTTCATTGCGTCGTAAATAGCCTTTAATACTTTGCCTTAAATATAAATCAGTAAATTTTTGCACTACTAAATAAAATTAAAACAATATAAAAATTGTATTAAATAATACAATTTTAAATCTTAAAAGAAATCTTTATACAATATGAATAGTAAATAAGGAATGGAAAAAAAGATTATCAACCATAAATGTAAACAAAGTGAAAGTTTTTAAATAGTTATTTTACAAACAAAATTGCAATCCGAAATATATAGCAAACAATGAAAAGAAAATTGAGAAAATAAATGAATGGGTGTATCCCACAGGAACTGGTGAAAGAAAAAAAAACTGTCGGTTTATTTTGAAATACCGCCAACTTTCTCACGAAAACAGCCAAATTATTTTCTAAATGTTAGTTATTTATCCTCGGACCGAAGTAAAAAAGATTTCTGTATTCATTGTGTCTAATATACACCGAAACTCCGCGTTGTTCAACCGAGGTTTTTTTTAAATTTTATTTCTATTCATTTGGTTAATGTTATTTATTTAATTAAAATGCTTCGGAATGCGCGTGGAACTCTCCGCCAATTGCGATTTACGTCGTTTCTGTATTTAAAACAAGAAAATAATTCTAAAGTGGAAGAACGAGAATGCGAATGAATGGGATAAAAAAGAATGTTCGGAAGCGATTGTGAGAAAATACTCAAGGTTTCGAACTTCGATGATTAAATAAAGAACCCTGAATGATATGTTGGCCAATAACTAAAATGAGAAAATATTATATCTATTCACAAAACGTTGGATTGCATTGACAATTAATTTGCAGACATTTGCATTGTATTGTGTTATGCATTATAATGGTATACTTTATTCGTTTATTGACCATTTCACGCAATAAAGCGGCTAAGCATACCGGAACTAGAAATTTATGATTTTGCATTTAAATCCACTATGTATTTGATGAAATTTGATAATATTACTATTTTTAAAAATAAATATTTTAAGCACCATTGCATAAACATGTATTTAATTTATAAAAATAGTAGCTGTTCCCCACGGTTTAACACTCGTTAATTTTTTTTTTACCACATTGATTCGTTCTTCCCTGTTATTCCTTCTCTTTTATTTTCTCGATGGCCAAATAACTGACCCATTGTTCAGACATCTCCGAATGTTAGCTTTTCCGTTAGTTTTTCCAGTTGAAGCTTAATTTTCAGAAAGGGTTATTCCGCAAAAGCATTCAACAACTTTCAATTGCTTAGTACAATAAATATATATTAATTTATTTTAAAGTTTTTGATCGTTCATAAGATTTTATGATTCTATAACAATATAATTTTATGACAATATATATACTATTTTTTGCCATTTAAAAAAATAGCTACTAACGTTGTAAACGGAAAACTAGACGGAATTTTAAAATGTATAGTCTCAGGTGCTCAAGAGGATGAATGGTATCTATATATAAATTCCGGGCATGTCCGAGCAGTGGAAGGAAGTGTTTTGCGTACCAAAGACAGTCATTTTATTTTATTATTTATTATTATTGAATAGTCTTATCTAAAAATTATGTTTGGTTGGAACTTCCTCCGTGACCGAGTGGATTAAGGCGTCAGCTGGGAATCCGAGGATTCCCGGTTCGAACCTGTGCGACGGACTAGACTAAGAATAGTAAAAAAGTAGTGATATTGCGATCGGAGGGTTGCCAACTTCGCTACCAAAATACTAGAATGTCGCCCAGACCATCCACAAAAATTAACGGCGTGTATACGGGACTGGTGCACGATCAATCTGATCAGGGTCCAAAGTCCCGACGTCAATTGAAGGCGTTTGGTGCCAGCTCAGGTGTTGTCCTTGTCATCTGACCATGGTTCAAAAATAAGAGGCATCGGTCCCGGGTCTTCCCTTCGAGATAGGCCCCGAACCGTCGCCAATAGCCCACTGTGCAGCTCTAGTGCGACGTTAATTAAATAAACCAACCAAACCATCCCCATTGTTCACTTCAATGCTACAATGTTAAAAATAGGTACTCAAAAGTAAGTAAAATGCATTAAATATTGATTTCATTCGATGCTTAATCATAGCTCCGAATACATGAGTTTCAGTTTTGAAAAAGACACGTACTAAAAAATAAGTACAATGAGTAAAAAATGAATAAAAAGAGCAGTAGCTTGCCTACATAGGCTCCCTGTATAAATAACTTTAAATAAATATCGACAATTGCAACCAAGACTTACCGGGAATCAAACCCATACCCTCAGGCACCGCAGTCCAGTGTCTTATCCGTTATACTACCAGAGCGACGTCAAGAATTTATACAGAATAAATGTTAAAAAGGTGTTCCAAAAGAATGGGATGTAAGATAATTGAATTGTAACAACTCAGTTTCGGTTTCAGCAATCGACATTAAATATTGTGGAAAACCATCTTCTAAACATCTATTTTCAATGTGTCAGGTCGCTTTGTAAGTGAACAGAAGCTGAAATTAGCAATATTAAATCACACTGCTCAATTTTTAGAAAGTACGGTTGCTTAAATTTGAGAACGTCATTGCTCATTTACGATGTAATTGCACTCAAAGAAAATGAGTATGTTCAGGTACTCATATTAAGGTAACTTTTTTTACAGTTTACATATAAAAATACTATTTATTAATAATTGAATCTTGATTGAAAGATAATAAGTAAAATACCTAAAAAATAACCAAACGGAACCAAAGCCCAAAATATTTTATACTTGGGAAAAAAAATAATCTACCTCCACCAAATTAAAGGAAGAAAAATATAAGCCTTGAACCTACTATCTCGATATCGCCCACTGCCAATTTAATTCAGGTAAAATATATTATCTCTAACCGCGCCTTCAGAAAAAAAGAAAAAATACGTTTTTTTTTGCGATTCTCAAAAGAGGTTTAAAAGATTATCTTGTCAAAGTGGGAGTTTAGAGTAGAGGTAAGGATAACTATAAATATTTCCGGATCAAGGATGGAAATTTAAAACATCGTGGGATGAATTGAAGAATGCATATAAAAAAAAATTAAACTTTTATTTAAAAAAAATTGGTTGCTTTATTCTTAACATTCTATGGATGTACAAATCAAGTTAAATGTTTATTTCATACATTCCTAATTTTATTGTAAGTCATAAGTTTATTAATTATGCATAATAGCCATAAAAAAAGTATAGTGTTATTTTTAATACGATCTTAATAGTATTTTCTATTTTAAATGCGAGTATCATAAAAACCTCATAGCGTTGTTAAACAGATAATATATAAGTATTTTAAATAAAAAAAAAATATTACAAAATTACAAAGTGACTATGTATTCTGTGAAGTACCTTTACCACTTTAGAGCTTTTAAAATATATATGAAAGAGAATGTCGATCCATTGTAAACCCCTTTTAACTTTAGCACCTCCTTTTCCAAAACCACCCCTTTTAAACCACCTCTTTAAATAACTCACTTCATTTGTATACCGTCCCCTTCTTTTAAACTTTTTCCCAGGCGATCTGCTTTCCTTTAAGATGCACACTTTCAAAGTGTGATGCAATCTTCGAGCATGAATGAACTGTAGTAGAGCGAATATGACGTCATAATCATGAAACCAACATCTCAGACCGAATGGCCTCAAACACGTGACTTCTTTTCAAAATTATGAATTAAAAAATACTCGCGATTGGCTGATGAATTGGGAAATGTGTAACAGTGAAAATTTATGAATGGAATGACGTAATTAATCACGTGTCTGAGGCCATACAGGTTGGCCTCACTTTGATGTTAGCGAGATTATAACATTATATTTTCTCTACTATGAAGGATCCATGCTCGAAGGATGCAATTCAGCAGTCCTCCTAACGTTTAGCTGACATTGCAGTTCCACTCACCCATTCCGACGACTTAACTTTACCTATCTTATAATCCCTTAATTATCCCACGCTTATAATCCCCTTTTGGCACCATACCAGAAACTTCAACCAATCATGTGTGTGTTTTACTATTGATAAATCCCTACCAATTTTACAATTCCCTATATTTCATTTGAAAGTTCCCTCTATTGTGAAAAACTCGTATCTTCTTACTTTGACTCTTTTACTGTAAAGATCTGCACTCCGTTGGCTCTGGAGACTATATAAAGATTCTTAAATGCGACTTCGGCCCTTTTTTTTAAAAAATAAATCCTAATATGTCATATACAATTACTTTTAAATTGTTTTTATTATAAAAAAAAGTTTTGGTGTTAATTTTATAATGCAATAATGATTTTTTGTGGTAAATTAAAAAAAATATATTCTAATTCAGCAAACCCTAAAGGCTTTGATTACATACACAAAACTTCTTTAACAGGCCCCAAATTAAGCAACACATCAAAAAATTACACGGAGTTTATAGCCATAATAAATACCAAGACCTGCGAAAGGACACAAACCACATATATTTAAGTTCAGATCGGTTATTAAACATTCAATGGAACGATTGAGAAATAAAAGAACGATTTCATAGAGGGTAATAATTCTTATAATTTATTACCTTCAGCAGATTCCCTGAACGCATCAAAAACAATGAGAATTGAATATCTCATTACATACCCAACGCCGCGAAGACGACAAAGCCAGAAACCACATCGCGATTTGAAATTTTTGTTTTTACGATTTTCTTTTTTTAAGTGAAGACTTATTTCACTCTGCCCCTCCTCATATTACTCTGTTATGAAATTTCATAAAAGCAAGATTGCGTGAGCCCTTTTTGAAAAAAAAAAAAGGCCAACTGCTTTCTTGGGTTTACATCTGCTGCTTTTTTAAATAACCGTAATTGGCACCGTGGCGCGAAACACAATGAGTAGGTTGGCGAAGTTGTTTGTGAGAAATAACCGCCAGCGTGTGGGAACGGACAATTGATAGTAAATCAAAGCGTGGTATTTGGGAAAAAAAAAAGTTTTTAATATTTGTGAAATCGTTCTTTTAGAAACGTCCTTTATGCATTTATAACGCTCATTAAACACTTTTTAATAGGGGTTGTTTAGGAAATGGCGCTGCATTATTGTGCTTATTACTTGAAAAATGTCACGCCTTTAAATTGCAATTTCTGAATTTGAATAAGGAGAAAAGCGTTAAATTAAAATTAAAAAGATATATAGCATATTAATTATTAGATGTCATAAAATCATTTTGACCTTAGAAATCATTAAAGAGATATTTAAATATATATGGCTAATCCTTTTAAATTGTCTTATAATAATATATTTCAAATTTGCTATTTCTATTTCTAAATTACGAAATAATCATTAGAATCTACTATTCAAGTTTTTTTTTTATCTTTTAAAACCTAAGACAAAACAAAAACTTTTCACAGCCAGTTTATAAAATAACCCAGCCAACTGTGAATATAATTTATTCAAATAGCTGTTGTTTCTATTTAATAAGCTGTACAATAGCAATAACTATTATTTTTATTTAATTTTAATACTTCAATGTTAAATGTACTGTGTGTGTGATACAACGATTTGCTGAATGTCGTTTAATGTAACACAATATTGCCATTTACCTATATCCCAGTCATTATCATTTGCTATTTGAATTGCCATTGTTATTTACCTTAATTGTTTTTGCCTGCCATCGTGATACAAATGCGAACTTGATCGTCTAATTATTAATCAAAAGGGGTTTTGCATTAAATTTTCGTCAGCTAGATCTCATAGCCACCTCAGCAAGACCTGATACAGATAACTTCTTACTTAACCTAGATATGTGTGTATATGTTACCGTGAAAGACCGAAATTGGAGAATGTCGACTTACACCGGTGAATGTCAACACATACCAAATACGTCGGTGAAAGATCGAATATTTCATTACATTCTTGTACATTCGGACCCTCACCGGTGTATGTCGACAATCACAGATATGCTCTGGTGGGGGTCGAAAAGAGAGGATCCGAGGGACTCTTGTGCAATTCAAAGTGCCATAATGTTTAAGTTGTTGCAATAAATAAGATTTGAATCACATAATTAAGTAAGTTTTTTATTACTATTATTTTCTTTACTCATTTAGAATGTACTGAATAATTAATTAAGTTTTTAATTTCTATTATTTTCTTTTCTCATTTAGAATTTACTGTTTGTTCTAAGTTCTTGGTCACTCCTCTCAGAAAGAGAGGCGAAAAAGTTACGTCACCCTTGTGACGTTTTATCGCGACTGAAATACGGAGAAGAAAATATAAATCTCCGACTTGTTCAACATTCACCATTAGTGCATGGTGAATGTCGACATCTGCCGGTGTAAGTCAGAAATAAGGGTATTTAGCAAATATTTCGGATATACACAGAGAGACTATATGAAGGTTGACATTCACTGGTGAAAATCGACATTCTCCAGATTTCGGTCTTTCACTGTAACATATCCATTAAAGCCAATCTCAAAGTTTCCTCATCTCAACAAACCACAATTATTTAACTTAAGTCATAGAAATACAGGGTTGTTAGTCGATGGCCATTATCTGACTGTTTAACTAGACATAATAAACATTTTTGATAAACTTTTAACTAGATTGTTTGTTGCTACTAAAGCTATAAACGACTTGCTTAAATTATAAGCAAAGTATTTGGGGAAAAAATGCTTTATTATACCAATACTCTAAATATGATACAAACAAACAATGACCATCGCCCAATAATTTGTGATCACCCTCCATGAAACAATGTCTTCAATCGAGACTAAAACCCTTTTTCACTTTCACTTGCAGCCGCAGTAACATTGACCCAGAAACAAACCAACTCCTTGTGGAAAAGTCTCCACCCGTTTACCCACCCATTTATTTACGTGAACTCTTTCATTTTCCCATCCTCTGTGCGAGTCAGGGGCAAGCATATTGTTCTCCCAGAAGAAAACGTTCGCCAACAAGAACTAATCCCGATTTCCTGCGTCGTTTAAAGACAGAAATTACGGCGCCATTGTTCTTTTTTAGGATCCGCCGCTATCGCCGAATCGGATCGCGGAAAAAGAGAAGATCTTGATTTTGAGGTACAGTAGGGAGGAAATATGTTCTTGGAAACACGTGTCTTTTCAGAAGTGGTGAGATGGGAACGTAAGCAAGAGGTATTTTGATGACACATCTTTTGATTGAAATGGATTTTGAGATGATCAGGTGATGGGCAAGCCCATGTGCGCAATTTCAAAACAACTAAATTTTTTGAGTTATTCTTAAAACAACTCAATTTGTGAGTTATTTTTAAAGCAACTGAATTTATGAGTTATTTTTAAAACAACTCTATTAATGAGTTATTTTTTAAATAATTCAATTTGTGAGTTATTTTTAAAGCATCTGAAATGGCGAGTTATTTTAAAATAATTCAATTTATGAGTTATTTTTTGAACAACTCAATTTATGAGTTATTTTTTGAACAACGCAATTAATGAGTTATTTTTAAAATACATCAATTTATGAGTTATTTTTAAAATACATCAATTTATGAGTTATTTTTTAAACAACTCTATTAATGAGTTATTTTTAAAATAATTCAATTTGTGAGTTATTTTTAAAGCATCTGAAATGGCGAGTTATTTTAAAACAATTCAATTTAGGAGTTATTTTTAGAACAACTCAATTTAGGAGTTATTTTTAAAACAACTCAATAAACATTTTTTTTTCAAATCACTCAATTTATGAGTTATCTTTAAAACAACTCAATTAACGAGTTATTTTTCAAATCACTCAATTTATGAGTTATTTTTAAAACAACTCAATTAATGAGTTATTTTTTAAATTATTCAATTTGCAAATTATTTTAAGAACAACTTAAGAATTAAAATCGGCAATTTCCTCAAACAAGAAAAATTTAAGTTCACATGAAAAACTAATAACTTCAAAAACGCTTTATATAAATGTTATAATAATTACGAAAATGTATAGAAACTGCATATTTACAACAACAACAAAAATTAACATATAAGTAACAAGTGTACGTGTATCATTTAACATCACTTTGAAATCAATTGTGGACTTTAAATAATATTCGTAGATAATATACTTCATTAAGCAATCAAACAATTAAATTGGGCATGCTTTAGCCTACTGACGTTTAAATTTACGCTTTTAAATTTTCAATATCATTTTTAAAAAATTGACTGTAATATTTTGTTAAGCCTATAAAAGGAAAAGTCTATTAAAAACAATAGTTTGAAATAACGATGGTGATTATTTCTTTTTTGGTTGGTGAAAAATCCCAGGGCTAGTTATCTCATTTTCGAGCTGTTCGCTCGGGAAAATCTCAAAATTGAATAAATTAAATCCAAATTAGGGAAAATTATTTCGATCATTGTAGCAAGACAGACGAGTTTAGATTCTCCATTTGTAAGGAGAGAGAAAAAAAGTGGTTCACATCGTCATGCTTCGTGCTTCGGACAAGGAACATCAAAAGCCAGTGAAATTTCAAAACAAAAAAAAAATCTCTTCCAAGATACTTAAGATACTTTATTGCATTCGAATGGAATAAAAAATTGTGTCTGGAACTTGATACAAACAGATCGTTTCCCTAAGGAATTACGTTTTACCCCCCTACTTTCTCCAGAGGATGGTAGAAACGAATGAAGCCTTGGAATTCGCTGTGTAGCAATGAGCTATCGAGTATCAGGTTTTAGGATAAAATGAAGGATAAGAAAATTAATTTAAAATAAGTTGCTGATAAACAATAACAAATTACCGTGTTGGTAAACTAAACAAGCGTGTTTGGAATTGGTTTAAGGGAAAATTTAAAAAAATTACAAGATGTTTTGGAAAAATGGGAAATAATAAGAAAATAAAGACAAAAATAGTTTTATGCTGTAGCAGTTAACAAAAGTTTTAGTTCTTTCAAATCTTTTCACGCTTTATTAACTTATTATAAACAAGTTTTTAACTATCTAGTAGAAAGAAAACCTTAAATTGTAAAGTAGTTTTCACGCAGCATGAAACATTAGTTTATATTTCCAACGCAGGTATTTTAAATTAAAAAAATAAATTATTTTACGAAAAAATTACAAACTCAATTTGATAAAATATTTAATCAGAGCATATATTAGGCGTCTGTTTCGTCAAATATGAAAATGCATTTTTAACAGTGAACTAAACACTGTATAATCAAATAGGTTACGTAAGTATGTTTAGTTTTAAGTTAATGTGTCATTTGGAACATGGTTAAAGTAGTATTGCAAGGTTGATGATACAACTATAATAGAATTAGTTATG
Source organism: Troglohyphantes excavatus (assembly GCA_963932185.1). Lineage (NCBI taxonomy): Eukaryota > Metazoa > Arthropoda > Arachnida > Araneae > Linyphiidae > Troglohyphantes > Troglohyphantes excavatus. Next base: position 10,085,943 of record OZ010667.1, read on the forward strand.
TAACAAGTAATAAAAAAAATATATGTGACCACTGAGATAATGGACATTTCGTTAATATTTACGAATTATTTACGGACAGCGCAAGTGAAATATCGCAAGTTTTATAAGCAGCTATACGATTAATAGACTTTGTTTTAACTTTTATTTTAAAAAATTTATCAATATATGAAAATATATAATTGGTAAAAGCATATGGCAGTTTTCAAGTGATTTAAGAAATTAAATCTAAATTATTTTGAAAGGATTAATTACAAGGCAATTGAAATGTAAAATGTAATATTCGGTCTTAATTCAAGAATTATTAAAACTATAACAAGTTTGTATTCAGAATCACTTTGTAAAATATAAAAAAATATATACACGAACGTCGACAGAACAAATCCTCAGACAGAATCCATTATTTATAATACGGAAGATCTATTCTACCAAAGAAAATATCTATGGAAGAAATCTTCATAAAAAAAATCAATCAGTTTCACATTTTGAAGTCAAATAACAATAATTATACGTTTAACGACAAATATCACATTCTAAATTTTTTTTTTAAATGCCTTTCGGCCATATTTATCCCTATTTATGTTTACATATAAATTCAGGAGATTTTATCGTTATATACAAAAAAAATATCGATAACTTAAACGAATAGCACGACGTATGTTTATTTCGTTCGATCCATTCATTGCTATTATAATGCTGTAATCTTGAGGGATTTTTGACGCAATGTGCGGTCCCAGTGAATTTTAAGCGTCTTCCATTGTCAATATTCTTTCGGATATGTTTCGTTTTGCTGGACGTTCATGTCGGTTGGATTGTGGTATTAATCGCTTGCGGGGAATTTGAATAAATCGAAAGATATCGGTGATACTAACTGTAGAATTTAATACCAAAGCGGTTTTCTTCCTTCTTTGCATATTGAAGAAGAAAATGTGGGGAGATAACATAGAGATTTTAAAAGATAGAGGTGAGATTATTTTTTTTACGCCATTTCTCGAAAGCTATAAACCATAAATCATTGAAAGCAGTCAACACCGTTCTTTAATTTTAACACATGTGGCGTGAAAAATTCAAAGAAGGTTCGGGGTATGAATTTTACATAGATGTATAGGTATTTCTAAATATGCACTTGTTTGAATTAATCAGCTTATATTTAGTTTTGTTATTTTTTCGATAAATGTTAATAAACTTTACTGCATATTCTTTGTATTTGGTAGCAATATTTTTGCCATACTCGAATAAATTGTCTAATTTATTTTATAATATCTAGCGTTGTATCCTAGTTATTATTTTACTTTCAATTAAAAGTGTTATAAACACATATAATAGCTCATTTAGTTTCTTCTTAATCATCTGATAAGATGAACGACTTAAGTCGTTCAAGAATTTACAGCTTTTCTAGCAATACAAATGAACTTTAATTCACATAAATATTCAATGTTGAAAAAAATTTCAAATCTAAAGCTTTAGAGCGTTTCTTAGAAGCTATATCTATCAATTAATTAATATTGAAACATATATAATCTATATGCATTGGAGTCAGAGGGTAAAGTAACTTTTTATAAGTTCACCTATATTATTTTTTTATGTGGTTCTTTCTCTTACGTTCAGTAATATCCATTTGCTTGTTTCAACCAAATTGCACTTTTATTGTTTAGCAATTTTATTCATAATCAACATCAAGGTCTAACGTTAAAAAAAATCTTAATTATTTTAACTATTTTTTAAAGATTAATTAAGTAATTACAGTTGAAAAAATACTAAAATTAATTCTAATTGGGAAAATAAATCAGAAAATATTAAAAAACGATCGAATCGTTGTCTTAAGGCACAGATGTGGTAAGTGACAAATCGTTATTTTCAGGACGTCAAATCTTTTTCTGAAGTTCAAATCAAATCTGAAGTTTAGAACGTTATTTTAAGGATTGGAAAACAATAACCGTCAAGGATTTTTCACTGATAATTTAAATAATTATTTTTCATCTACCACAAATAATCTATTGTCTATCAAAATTAAAAACTCAAATAAGTAGAATTTTGAATGATATTCAACAAGTGTGTCTGACTTTTCAAGTGAAAATTGTAAAATTCTCAATTGAAACTTAAAAAACAAACAACATTGTGCTCGCTACAAAATCAAATTTTGCATTCCCTCGCATTTATAAAAAAAAAAGTATAATCAAAACACATATTTTCTATTTTTCTTATTCAGCAAATGAAACTCAACCTCGTGCGTTTTATAGTCGCAAAACAGCCCCCTAAAAAACACTCGCGAAAGCCAGCTGTTTTCGGTAAACGGAAATATTACGAGAAATCGTCTGCAAACACTCTACCCTCCTTCCCAGCAGAAACGAGAGTAAAGTGAAGAAATCTCACCCCCCCCCCCCCCCTTCTTCCACCCTTAGGGGGGGTGGGGGGTCCCCTCTGAGCTCCGGAAGTACTGGTGAGAAAATTTGTGATTTCGAAGAGGCTGCAAGCAACGAAAAAATATTTTTCAAAGCTGGATTTACTTTAAAAACACCTGCGCAACAAATGGTGTGTAATGATAACGTTATAGCATTGCTACGGTTTTTTTTCAAAGATAACGTAATTAAAGGTGAACGGCCATTATTAGTTTTATTAACGGTTTTTATGGGGTTTTTTATATATCGAGTTTGTTTGTAAAAACAAGAACGTGGCCTATTTCTGTTGAATTTATTTCTGAAACTGAATCCTATACTTTAATGATTGGAATTATTTTTTTATTTTAAGATTTGATGATAAAAATCCAATTAGTTTTTTATAAGCGTATTGTCATTTCTTTCTTTATATTATAATTAGGACATAATTATTGTTAAGTGATTGCTAACGCTTGAAAGGTTAATATAAATATTTGCTTTTGTCATTTTATTACTTTAGGAATGATTATTAAGTATAATTGAATAATTTTGTAAATTCTTTCTAGTAGGTTTTTACAAAATATAAATTTTAGTTTATTTGTAATTTATTTTTATTTGAATATGTGTTTCGATTTCATATTACTTACAATAAATATTTCATTCAGAATTGTTGGAGATGGAAAAAACTTGGAATGCCTTTAAAAAAACATTATGTTAAACGATTTTCGAATATCTCTAAAGGAAAAAGTGGAGAAACATAACAAACAGAAAATAATGTTCATGGACCGTAAAAATATGTTTTAGCCCAGATAAGTTTTTTTAAAACACTAAATTGGCTAAGTATTTTTTTTTAAAAAATACGTAAACCCGCACACATAGAAAGATAATCGCGAATCTAATTTCAATCAACAAAAAAAGAATAGAATCAACCAATTTTAGAATTAACTAATCACTCATTTTCATTTGCTGCTTCAGTCAAGAATAATTTGGGGAAATGCATGAAAATAAAGATTCTGAATCAAGATATTTGGACAGTTACTGAACAAAATTTTAAGATTGATAATATAGATAAACATTAGAAAATAATTCTCTTTTAAATAACTCTTATACTTATCTCACTACATAAGTGCCGTTACAAACAGAAAATGTTCTACATTATTTTATAAATAATTAGTTTTCTATACTTTTAAATATATGTATATTACGTCACAATATATTTATAAGAATAATGGTTGAATAAAGATGCAGACTTCGGTTTACATAGCGACAACTCTTCTCTTTGTTCAGTAGTATCATGAATCTTAAAGTCACGGTTTGAGCCATAAGTCGGACAAATTGCATTATACCTATTAGTTCTTAAATTGTTGATTTCTTTTTGGTAAAATATTTTCCTTTGCGCACATAACAATTATTAAAACTATTCCAATCTATAGAATGCAGTCAGTTTTAACACTCTTAACTCAAAAACTATATAAACAATTTTGATTGTTTAAATTTATTTAAAATTTGTATACTTACGGTGATCTTTAAATACAGTGCAATAAAAAATTATCGATTTCCATTTAACATTTTACTTTAACTGTTCAGTCAATAAAATATTTATATGTATCGTTAGAAAATAAACATTCTTTCAGAAAATAGTTCCAATTTCATTTGAAAGAAAACTAAAATAAACAACATCTTTAAAGTTTACTACAGTGTCATAAAGTGTTCGTACAAATACATTTCTATATATTTATCTTACTTTCAAGCAAAAATAACATTGTCTATAAGATATTAGAGAAATTATATTTTTGATTTTGCATTCAATAATCTGCGTGCATGTAAGTTTGCGCCAGAGTTAAAATATAGCATTAAATACAATACCATATTCTTCAATTAAATTCAAAAACGTAAAGGTTTAAAAATGCCACAATATTTCAAATGTTTATTCCAATATATGGAATAATATAATGGGATTTTAGACTATTAATGTAACATAAAAAGTGTAATTTTTTTATCTAATTTAAAAAAATAAATTACGTTTTTGAAATTCAAATTTTATGTTCATAATATTTTTTCCGATGAATCTTATAGTTGGTTTTAGTTAATGTTTACCAATAATAAAAATACAATATTCGAAGAAATTGTACTTACCGGCATCTATGAATAGAAGAAACACCACAACTATCACATTGAAATTGAAGACACTTTTCTTAGGCAAAGTTATTTCCAAAACACCTGTTTCCAACATGATCCTTACGGATGGTGCAATCAGTCCACCTGACTTCGTTCTCCCAAAAGTGCAAAAATGTTTCTTCAAGTAAACACTGAAACCAATTCCTCTGGAACAACAATAGCTCGATACTCTTGATAAAATCCTTATTAGTTTTATCCTGATCGAAGAATACGTGATCGATAAAGATGGACGAAAAAATATAGATCAAATATTTACTCAAGTTATTAAATGCCGCAAGTCCACTCAGAGAAGCAAAAAACAACTTTGTCGCCAATAATTCGGGACAGGTAGTAAATTCTTCGAACTTTAGAACGTTCGAATTTTAAGATTTAGAATGTTCGAATAGCTTCTACGGTTCCCGCCGCGCCGGTGAAGGAGCGTGGAAGATGAATGAATGAATGAAAAGTTTTCTCCCCACGCTTTCTCAGATGGCTGGTGACGTAGTCGTCACGTGACCTCAGAGATGAGTAAGGTACGGCGGCTGCGCAGTGGCTCTTTCGTCTGGCATGAATGGACGCTAAAAATGTATTTGCTTGTTGCTCTCTCTGTTCGACGGCACCTGCTGGTCGAATGTGTTAAGCGCATATTAAATGCCCATCTGTGTAGACACAAGCAGTCTGAAGTCAGGGGATAGGAATTCGTCAAATTTTTAATGGCCTTGACACAGGTAGAGAAGTTCAATGTTCCATTTTGATACGCGGCTGCACCTTTTAACGTGTTTCGTCTTGAAAGGGCGCTTTGCCGCAGAAATGTTAATTGTTGCCGTTTCGAAATTAACCCGACTACGACCTTACAAAAGATTTTCATTAACAAATTGTACGTTGTTGCGTAGGCAGCAAAGAAACAATCTGGTGTTGAAAAAAAAATGGTATAAAATGTTTGTGGGACGATAAAATTGTTTTGTCTGATTAAAAAAGTAGTTATTTAGTTCCGGAAGAAGATTAAGTAGAAGTATTTTTTTTTAATATTTCACTATAAATTTTAATATAACTGCCAAATTTATATTTTAAACATTAATTAATGAATAATTTAGCTGCGACATTTTAAAATTGTCAATTACTTTTAAAGTTAAACCATTAGAATGTCTTTAATTTCATACATAATATAATAATAACAAATATAACAGAATATAATAATAAATGTAACAGAATATAATAATAATTAATAAATATAACAGAATATAATAATAATAATTATAACAGAATAAAATAATAAATATAACAGAATATAATAATAATAAATATAACAGAATATAATAATAAATATAACAGAATATAATAATAAATATAACAGCATATAATAATAATAAACATAACAGAATATAATAATAATAAATATAACATAATATAATAATAATAAATATAACAGAATATAATAATAATAAATATAACAGAATATAACAATATTAAATATAACAGAATATAATAACAATAAATATAACAGAATATAATAATAATAAATATAACAGAATATAATAATAATTAATAAATATCATACAGATTCATATAAATAATGAATGTAAACGAAGAGAGGTGAAACTAAAGTTCCTTTATTATTTTGATAATTAGAATATCACATAATTGATTTTTTATAATTTTTTACTCAGCGATATATTTTAGTTGATAATTTATATATTAAATAACTTTTGAAGATTCATATTTTATATTTACTTACACTCACGCTTATTGTTTATTTTTTAGATTATGCTATTTGTTTCTATAAATTTAGATAATGTTACTTTAGAACTTAATCACCAGTCATATACAAACGTGAATTATATTTTCTTACGGGTATCGTCAGTTTTCTTAACAATAAACTTAATATAAAAGTTATTCTTCTTTAAACATGTTTCAAATGTAAAGCATTGTGATATTTCTTAAAACCTTCTTTTCTAAATTAATTTTTAAATAAAATTTTATAAAAAAAAGGGAGTTTGTTGAAAATTTAAATTAAGCTGCCTGCAGTAAAATACTCTTACAGTTCTTTCAATATTTAGTTCATTCCTAAAGGGGCTAAATTACATTCGGAATTGGCCCCCTTGGCCATTATTAGCTGATGTGGGGCCCTGCGTGAAACTCACCACATGGCCCTTTAGTTTGAAGTGTTAAAATAAAAAATCTAAAAAAAATCATAGTAGACTTTTAAGTTAAGCTGAGTGCATTTGTTCTGCAACACAAATGACCCGTAATTATAAATGTCCTGGATATATGAAGGTAACCGCTAATTAAAAAAATTGAAAAGAAGTTTTAAAAAAATAAGAATTCATTTTCTTCTAAAATACTTTTACATATTTTTTTTACTGATCGCGGTTCCCCTTTAAAATATCGACGTCCTGTGCGGTTGCACGCGTCGCACACCCCCTAAGGACGGCCCTGTCGATTCCAAACAAACAAAGTCACTAGGAAAAATGTTTTACGCCATTTTCAAAATGACAAATCGTTCAAGAATCCAGTATAAAATCGAATCATAACATCTCTTTTACTATCCTTATAAATCCCCTTAGAAGAAGCAGTCTTCAAGCAGTTATGTAAACACTTGCGATAAGGAATACATACCTGGACAGATGTATTAATATCAAAAGTTCAAGGTGATTTTTTTAAAAAATGCCCTTCATGCAGAAGGTAGAAAGTGATTATATATACGTCAATGATATTCTTTTTTTAGATTTTCTTTCATGTAAGTTATTTGAATCAATATAGAGAAGGCGCAATAAGCTTATCTGGTATTTAAAAATTTTGTATTTGGGTTTGAGATATAAGAGAAACGAACTTGTTAAACTGTTAAGGTGAAGTATAATTTTATTCTATTGCAATGACGTAAGCAGTTATAATCTCTGAACAAATACTATAAAAAATTATTTAAATTTTAAGGAAAATTTATCATTTATATTATATTATATATTAATTAATTATAATTCAATAATTAGTTTTGGCCGTAAATGACGTTAAACTTACCATTATCTTGCCTACCAGAAGTGTGTAATTTACTAAGTTAATACTTCATAAATATTAAATTCATAGGAATCTAGATTTAAAAATTGCCAACAGATGGCGCCACCTCTATTTTTCCGCTCATTTAAAGTTTGGATAAATGTTTACAAACTTCTATTTTTTAATACGATAAGGCTTATATTCTTCCTAATTTAAGCTGACATCATCAAAATAATTATTTATCAATGAATTGAAGAGGTTAATCGTCAAAATGGCTTACATAATTGTAAATAAAAATGCGGGCGCAACAGAATTTTGTAAACAAACTAACTGTTGCCATTCCGCGTTGAGAAAAACAGCGCTTTTCAATCACCGCGTAAAATAATTATATATAAAGATTATGAATTTCCTTTCGCTATATTTTTCTTATTGTTTATTCGAATTGACGAGTATAAGGTTTCAAAAATGATAAACTTTAAATCAAATATGCACCGGTTATATTTCGTTATAAACGGAACGTTAGAAACTATTAAAAAATATTATTTTAATGTTAAGGAAGTGTTCTTTGTTATTTTTTATTTTAATTTTTATCAAGATATGCAATATTTTTCGACAGATTTTCTTTATTCGAGTTGATGAATATAATACTTCAAATTCGGTAAACGTTACTTCAATATTTGCACCGATTCTATATCTTAAAAACGGTAACATTAATTTCTTCAATTTTATATCTTGAATTACAACTTTTAAAATTTGCAAATTCCAAAAATATTATGTACGAATTGTTATAGATGAATTGAAAATTATGCATGTTGCAATGTTTTACATAAAGTTAAATTCAAGTACATTTTTAAAAAAATTACAAATTATTCAGATATTCGATTTAACGGATAGGATCTTGTTTCATGTGATCCGGATATATGAAGCTCTACTACATGTTTATTTTTTTTGTTATACGGTCAGAATACATTGAGAATTCACATTTGATGCCAATCAGTCCACGTTTAAGATTAATATAGTAATATGAGTATCAAATTAAGGCAACATGAATTTAAAACTTACAGAATACGCAATTCAAATAAAATATTCGCTTTACAGAAACATTACTGATAGATTGATTGCGTTGATTTGTGATGGCACATTCAAAGATTTTTATATTATTACAAATGTACATGTATGGAAAATTATTTTTTGAATATATTTACAATTAATACTTACATAGCTAAGTAAAGTTCAAATTTATTTTTAATATTTTTTCGATATTATAAATGCAGTAAAGTGCAAATGGATGGATTAAAAATAATGTAATCAAAGAAAGTGAAGCCATACGCACAATATACGTACCTCACACATAAAGCAATCAATCTTGCGACGATAAACTGTTCTAGACATAATGATCACTTATTCTTGTTTATCACTGACAGAAAGCTAAAAACTAAATGATAAATTGCAATTTTGCAACTATATATAAATCGTCGTTTGTCAAGCTTGTTAATCTAATATATAAAGCTGAAATTTCCAAAATCTGTCCGGATGTTGGTTTGTTGGTTTGTTTGTTTGTTTGTTTGTCAGTACTTTATAGGCTCCGTAACTACACAACGCAGAGCTTTGAAATTCACAGAATAGTTAGTTCAAAAAATAAGAATTTTAACGCGACTATTTTCAAGTCTCTACGATGTTCCATTCGAATGTTATGACATTTTTTAGCATACGTCATCAAAGTTTCACGAAGTGGCAACAGTAAAATCAGTTAAAATCAACGGAGAAAAGCGAAAATATAATACAAAAAATTATAAACCAATTAGAACGCCGATCTTTTCACGGAATACTCCATAACTACAAAACGTAGCTTTATAAAATTTATAGAATACTTTACTTGAAAAATTATAAATTTTTTGTAATAATTTTTAAGTTTGTACGATGTTCCATTCGTATGTTATAACTATTTTAATGTATTCCATTGACTTAACGTGGATGAACATATCGTATGCAATTAAAAATAAATTTTTTCGTTATTGTCACTATAAAAATGACGTCATAGGTTTTGTTTGATTTAATAATTATTGACAAACGTCTGCACATTGGGCTTATTGTTACAATACGGATTCATTCAAAAATTAAAACAACCAGAATTTTATCTTAGGGAAATGGTTTAGAATTGTTTTAAATGTTATAATTGTATTATCACTTTTGTTTTGTCTGTATACAGTTTAATTATAACTATATTTAATTATCTTAGATCGAACTTTTAGAACAATCTTCCAAAATGCAAGTAATTCTAATTTATTAAACATAAAAATATTTTAAATTATAAAAAAAAAGCTATCACTTTTTATAGAGGAATTCTAAAATTGTATATGCGATTATCCCAGGGAGGAGGCGAAATGTATATATTTTAAGTTATTTGCCGTTATTTTACTTACCTCCGTGCGAAGAACGGGTACTTTTGCTAGTGGTTCATAAAAATGAGATACATTTCTTCTAAATGTATTATTCTTTAAAAATTACATATTAATTTTACATTTGTAGAAATGCTGCTCTTATGATTCTTAATGGTTTAACCATTAGACAGAAGGACGTGACGTTTAACTGTACTACTATGTATTTTTATGTATGTATTTGTATTTTTGTATTATGTATTTTTGTAATGTATTTTTAAATATATTATTTAAATATGTATGTATTTTTAAATATATTATTTAAATATGTATGTATTTTTATTTTTGTATTATGTATTTTTGTAATGTATTTTTAAATATATTATTTAAATATGTATGTATTTTTAAATATATTATTTAAATATGTATGTATTTTTATTTTTGTATTATGTATTTTTGTAATGTATTTTTAAATATATTATTTAAATATGTATGTATTTTTAAATATATTATTTAAATATGTATGTATTTTTATTTTTGTATTATGTATTTTTGTAATGTATTTTTAAATATATTATTTAAATATGTATGTATTTTTAAATATATTATTTAAATATGTATGTATTTGTATTTTTGTATTATGTATTTTTGTAATGTATTTTTAAATATATTATTTAAATATGTATGTATTTTTAAATATATTATTTAAATATGTATGTATTTTTATTTTTGTATTATGTATTTTTGTAATGTATTTTTAAATATATTATTTAAATATGTATGTATTTTTAAATATATTATTTAAATATGTATGTATTTTTATTTTTGTATTATGTATTTTTGTAATGTATTTTTAAATATATTATTTAAATATGTATGTATTTTTGTAATGTATTTTTAAATGTATTATATAAATATGTATGTATTTTTGTATTATGTATTTTATAATTTTGTACTATGTATTTTTTAAATTACATATGTTACACTTCGTGACTCCGTTTCTTTAAGACTATTTGTGTGAATAATATATTGTTTTATGTTTTTAATTAACCTGGCATCTAGAATACTTTTAACTGCAAATTATTAATTTAATGTCCAAACTATTATTAATTTAATGTCCAAACCAGCGGTTCCCAACATGTGGTCCGCGGATCCTCGGAGGTCTACTTGACCTAAAAGAAAAATTAATTACATACATTTACATTACCATCTAGTAAAATGTTTTAACTAATTTTAAAAGAGTGTTAAATGTACAAGTAAGAGAATAGAAGTAATAAAACTTCTGATTGTTGTGTTATTTTTCTATATGTATTTGTTGGACTAATTTGTGTCTATACTCTTAGTAAAAGATGTGAACAATTAAAATAAATTATGAAATTAATTTTGTAATATCCTTATCCCTTGATTTTTCATGTTCAAAACAAAATTGAAATGTACACATGCCTAGAAAGATGGGGGGACTTCCATAAGCATAAATGATTAAATGGATCCTCGGTACAATTTTAGTTTTACCTAGAATTGCGCACCTGAGGTTTGAAATTTAATTCCGTTGATAATGGTTTTAGACGATACCTTTTAAATCGCAATTTAAAAAAATATTATCTACAATGTTGCAAAAATACATTGATATAAAATCCTAAGACCTTGACAACAATGAAATACTTTAAAACAAATTCATATATATTTATTGTTTTAAATAATAGATAATTGAATAATATTGGTCAAATAACACTTTCTGACAATTATGCTTCGACGGGACAATTAACGGAAAAGTCCACATTCGGAGATATACCAATGGAATGTCTGAAAAATTTAACAGTTATTTTACTTTCGAGAAAATAAAAGAGATGAAATAAACAGGGAGAACGAATCCTGGTAAAAAATATAATAATGAGTGTGATAGTTGGTGCTTAATAAGAAAAGGAAACAAATATTTTCAAATGACCTCTACATCAACGAAGAACAATTAGTTAACAATAGCAACCTTTACATTTTAATCTTATGCATGATCAGCAGAGTATTAATTTAGGAACACAAAACAAGTTATTTCAATTAGCAGTCGATGATTACGGATAATATCGATTTTTCATTTCTTATTTCATGCTAATTTGTTGTTCCACATGAACATTGTTTCGTACAATTATGTTCGTGTATTTGTTACATGGCTGCTTGTTTTTGTTTGTACCATCTCTTCTGTGTTTCCCTTTGTAATCCTAACATTGCGTTTGTTGCCTGTCTTATATGTTGTTGTTTATCCCCTCTAATAGCTATTCGTAAACAGGATGTATAAGCACATTGTTTGAGTTCATGAAGTATTGCGATGGAATTTTATATATATATAAAGCTTAGAACATTCTTTTGGGACATTCTTCTGCAACATTGTTTCAAGTCGTGTTTGTGTTTACCAAAATCTTTTTGGGATGCAAAAATATCATCTTTTATTCTTTTTTGTACTTTTCAGGTATTTTGATGTGGATTCCGATTGAGGATTTTATTTATACCGATTGAAATGGAAGAGTTTACGGCAGCAATAGATTGTTCATATTAGCAAACATATCCATCAATATCGTCTGGTATTCTGAACGTTTCAAGTACTAAATTGAAGTAAACAAATAAAAGTAATGGATGAAGTACAATTTTAAGGGTTGATTTAAGTTAAGTAAGTGTTTGCCAAACACATTTGTTCAAATTCGAAATTGAATACACGGTTAATAATTCTTCCTCTTCCTCCTGAGGCATATTTGCAAAATGTTTGCGAAAAAAAAACTACTTTGGACTCGTCGACTTTAAATTATTTTCTTTTTGTACTTTTTATAAGATGTAGATGTGTAGAAAAATATACTAGATATACGAATAACCACAAAAAAAAATATTAATTTTATTATTTTAGACCCTTACAAAAATGCGATGGCACTTATCACCAGGGCATTCCTTAAGGGTGTGCAATGCGTGCCACTTCACAGGGTCCCCGTACAGGGTCCCCGTATGCGTGCCACATCACAGGGTCCCCGTACAGGGTCCCCGTATGCGTGCCACATCACAGGGTCCCCGTACAGAGTCCCCGTATGCGTGCCACATCACAGGGTCCCCGTATGCGTGCCACTTCACAGGGTCCCCGTACAGGGTCCCCGTATGCGTGCCACATCACAGGGTCCCCGTATGCGTGCCACTTCACAGGGTCCCCGTACAGGGTCCCCGTATGCGTGCCACTTCACAGGGTCCCCGTATGCGTGCCACTTCACAGGGTCCCCGTATGCGTGCCACTTCACAGGGTCCCCGTATGCGTGCCACTTCACAGGGTCCCCGTACAGGGTCCCCGTATGCGTGCCACTTCACAGGGTCCCCGTACAGGGTCCCCGTATGCGTGCCACTTCACAGGGTCCCCGTACAGGGTCCCCGTATGCGTGCCACTTCACAGGGTCCCCGTACAGGGTCCCCGTATGCGTGCCACTTCACAGGGTCCCCGTACAGGGTCCCCGTATGCGTGCCACTTCACAGGGTCCCCGTACAGGGTCCCCGTATGCGTGCCACATCACAGGGTCCCCGTACAGAGTCCCCGTATGCGTGCCACATCACAGGGTCCCCGTATGCGTGCCACTTCACAGGGTCCCCGTACAGGGTCCCCGTATGCGTGCCACATCACAGGGTCCCCGTATGCGTGCCACTTCACAGGGTCCCCGTACAGGGTCCCCGTATGCGTGCCACTTCACAGGGTCCCCGTATGCGTGCCACTTCACAGGGTCCCCGTACAGGGTCCCCGTATGCGTGCCACTTCACAGGGTCCCCGTATGCGTGCCACTTCACAGGGTCCCCGTACAGGGTCCCCGTATGCGTGCCACTTCACAGGGTCCCCGTATGCGTGCCACTTCACAGGGTCCCCGTATGCGTGCCACTTCACAGGGTCCCCGTACAGGGTCCCCGTATGCGTGCCACTTCACAGGGTCCCCGTACAGGGTCCCCGTATGCGTGCCACTTCACAGGGTCCCCGTACAGGGTCCCCGTATGCGTGCCACTTCACAGGGTCCCCGTACAGGGTCCCCGTATGCGTGCCACTTCACAGGGTCCCCGTACAGGGTCCCCGTATGCGTGCCACTTCACAGGGTCCCCGTATGCGTGCCACTTCACAGGGTCCCCGTATGCGTGTCACTTCACAGGGTCCCCGTACAGGGTCCCCGTATGCGTGCCACTTCACAGGCTCCCCGTACAGGGTCCCCGTATGCGTGCCACTTCACAGGGTCCCCGTACAGGGTCCCCGTATGCGTGCCACTTCACAGGGTCCCCGTACAGGGTCCCCGTATGCGTGCCACTTCACAGGGTCCCCGTATGCGTGCCACTTCACAGGGTCCCCGTACAGGGTCCCCGTATGCGTGCCACTTCACAGGGTCCCCGTACAGGGTCCCCGTATGCGTGCCACTTCACAGGGTCCCCGTATGCGTGCCACTTCACAGGGTCCCCGTACAGAGTCCCCGTATGCGTGCCACATCACATGGTCCCCGTATGCGTGCCACTTCACAGGGTCCCCGTACAGGGTCCCCATATGCGTGCCACATCACAGGGTCCCCGTATGCGTGCCACTTCACAGGGTCCCCGTACAGGGTCCCCGTATGCGTGCCACTTCACAGGGTCCCCGTATGCGTGCCACTTCACAGGGTCCCCGTATGCGTGCCACTTCACAGGGTCCCCGTATGCGTGCCACTTCACAGGGTCCCCGTACAGGGTCCCCGTATGCGTGCCACTTCACAGGGTCCCCGTACAGGGTCCCCGTATGCGTGCCACTTCACAGGGTCCCCGTATGCGTGCCACTTCACAGGGTCCCCGTACAGGGTCCCCGTATGCGTGCCACTTCACAGGGTCCCCGTACAGGGTCCCCGTATGCGTGCCACTTCACAGGGTCCCCGTACAGGGTCCCCGTATGCGTGCCACATCACAGGGTCCCCGTACAGAGTCCCCGTATGCGTGCCACATCACAGGGTCCCTGTATGCGTGCCACTTCACAGGGTCCCCGTACAGGGTCCCCGTATGCGTGCCACATCACAGGGTCCCCGTATGCGTGCCACTTCACAGGGTCCCCGTACAGGGTCCCCGTATGCGTGCCACTTCACAGGGTCCCCGTATGCGTGCCACTTCACAGGGTCCCCGTATGCGTGCCACTTCACAGGGTCCCCGTACAGGGTCCCCGTATGCGTGCCACTTCACAGGGTCCCCGTACAGGGTCCCCGTATGCGTGCCATTTCACAGGGTCCCCGTACAGGGTCCCCGTATGCGTGCCACTTCACAGGGTCCCCGTACAGGGTCCCCGTATGCGTGCCACTTCACAGGGTCCCCGTACAGGGTCCCCGTATGCGTGCCACTTCACAGGGTCCCCGTATGCGTGCCACTTTACAGGGTCCCCGTACAGGGTCCCCGTATGCGTGCCACTTCACAGGGTCCCCGTATAGGGTCCCCGTATGCGTGCCACTTCACAGGGTCCCCGTACAGGGTCCCCGTATGCGTGCCACTTCACAGGGTCCCCGTACAGGGTCCCCGTATGCGTGCCACTTCACAGGGTCCCCGTATGCGTGCCACTTCACAGGGTCCCCGTATGCGTGCCACTTTACAGGGTCCCCGTACAGGGTCCCCGTATGCGTGCCACTTCACAGGGTCCCCGTACAGGGTCCCCGTATGCGTGCCACTTCACAGGGTCCCCGTACAGGGTCCCCGTATGCGTGCCACTTCACAGGGTCCCCGTACAGGGTCCCCGTATGCGTGCCACTTCACAGGGTCCCCGTACAGGGTCCCCGTATGCGTGCCACTTCACAGGGTCCCCGTATGCGTGCCACTTCACAGGGTCCCCGTACAGGGTCCCCGTATGCGTGCCACTTCACAGGGTCCCCGTACAGGGTCCCCGTATGCGTGCCACTTCACAGGGTCCCCGTATGCGTGCCACTTCACAGGGTCCCCGTATGCGTGCCACTTCACAGGGTCCCCGTACAGGGTCCCCGTATGCGTGCCACCTCACAGGGTCCCCGTACAGGGTCCCTGTATGCGTGCCACTTCACAGGGTCCCCGTACAGGGTCCCCGTATGCGTGCCACTTCACAGGGTCCCCGTACAGGGTCCCCGTATGCGTGCCACTTCACAGGGTCCCCGTACAGGGTCCCCGTATGCGTGCCACTTCACAGGGTCCCCGTACAGGGTCCCCGTATGCGTGCCACTTCACAGTGTCCCCGTATGCGTGCCACTTCACAGGGTCCCCGTATGCGTGCCACTTCACAGGGTCCCCGTACAGGGTCCCCGTATGCGTGCCACTTCACAGGGTCCCCGTACAGGGTCCCCGTATGCGTGCCACTTCACAGGGTCCCCGTACAGGGTCCCCGTATGCGTGCCACTTCACAGGGTCCCCGTACAGGGTCCCCGTATGCGTGCCACTTCACAGGGTCCCCGTATGCGTGCCACTTCACAGGGTCCCCGTACAGGGTCCCCGTATGCGTGCCACTTCACAGGGTCCCCGTATGCGTGCCACTTCACAGGGTCCCCGTACAGGGTCCCCGTATGCGTGCCACTTCACAGGGTCCCCGTACAGGGTCCCCGTATGCGTGCCACTTCACAGGGTCCCCGTATGCGTGCCACTTCACAGGGTCCCCGTACAGGGTCCCCGTATGCGTGCCACTTCACAGGGGTGCAGAGGAAAATTCCCAAAATGAGAATATTACAGATAAAAGGAATTTATTATATTTTTACGTGAAATGTCTTTAAAAGCAACTTCATAGTATCAGGACAGAAACACCATGTTAATCTTTTAGGGAGACCATTCATACAACTATATCTTCATGTCAAATAGATGACTGACATAAATTTAGTCTAATTCGATTAGAAAATAAACCTAATTTTTAAATTTTACTTATAAAAAAAAATTATAATAATACGTACTGCTTATATAAAACAATTTTCTCTAATAAATTTTCTATGCAAATTAAAAATGTAGCTGCATCAAACTGTAGTAGTTAATTCTTAATTACATTTAATGTTCATAAAAAAAAATCCCGATTGGCTTTTTAAAAGTTTGACGGGATTCTTCCTCAGTTTTATGTGGAGTACGTCCAGTTTTATAAATACAGGATTCTATTAATTGCTACAAAAGGGGCCCCGCTACTAAATTCGCACAGGGCCCCATCATTGGCGGATCCAGGGAACAGCACATGAACCCTCCCCCCCTCCCCCCATACCGGCTACTTCTTAGTTTACCCTATATAACCTTAAAAGACTTATGTATGTAAAAAAAAATTAGCGCAGTTTTTGTCCTATTCTTCAAAATCAGGTAGTCAAGCATTAACGCAACCGTTGGACAACAACCACTAAATCAATCTATCATGCAGTGATCTTTCTATCTCTCTCTCTAACATAATCACAATATCACAACGTCTTTACTTAATTTAATTACCCCCCCCCCCCCCCCGAAGGGATACAGGCGAGAAAAATATAATAAAAATAATAATTATTGAATATTAAAGTAATTTTTTTAAATAATTTTACGAAAATAATGCTAATTAGGTAATTAATTATGCATATTATTGACTTAATTGAATTATTAATTACCTAATATTTATGAAAAGAAAATTATTTATTTAGGGAAGGATCCGAAACACATCCACATGTACTCCCCTCCCCCTTAAGTATGTCTTTATACTATACCCCCCTCCAAATACACATCCATATATTTTAATGGAACTAACTATGGGCCCCGTGACTGCTTATTGCACATCTCTAAAGGCTACCTGAATACTACAAATACAAATATTGACGACCAACAACAGGCTCAAGGCCCAACAAGGTTGGTCCATCTAGTATCTCCTAACTATCCCCCAATAAACTAGAATATAATTTCTAGTGCCATTAAAATTAGTTGGACTCTATATGAGGGGCGGAATTCACTTATTCCAAGGAACCAAATAGGGCCCTGGTCTAACGTTTGGAAAGCCCCACAAGGTTACAAAACGACAACAACGCTGAAGTACACATCTCGCTTGCCACCTGTAGCCCAAAACAAGATCTCCATGGAAACAGGACACCCTCAAGTCCATTCCCCTTGTGGCATCCGCGACAGATCATCAGCTGATACGACCCCCGTTTCCTGTCGCCCATCTTGGCGGGGGCAAGTGAAAGCAGGTAAATATCGAGCAATTATCGGCAATAGTCTCTTCTTCAGAAACAAAAGGTGGGTTTCCCTTTGTTCGGATGCACGTGGATCCACCTTCCGTCGGTCATTCATCGGTGGGGGCACGCATGGAGGGGGTGATCTTCTCCGATTTTCGGTCTGGTCTCTTCTTTGTTTTCGTCGCCCCGCCTTCGCTTCAATGGGAGGTGGAACAATGTAAATGGGCATTAGGAGGGGAGAGGGGTCGTCTGCATATTGCGTATAGTAGATGGTAAGGTGCTCATTTTTTGTGTTAATGAAATCGTCAGTAGCGGACCGTGGCCGTAGTCGAAAATGTTAGTGCAGCCGAAATCACGAAAATCCACCCCCCCCCCCCTCTCCCACCTTGGAAAGTTCCAATTGCGACCCATGGCAAACTTTTGTCTGGGCGATAAACAATTGTGTTCTTCTTTGAGAATATGGTAACCCGGCTCCCTTCGGCCGCAATTGAGCTATTGCTTCCCACCTATTTTCCGCAACCATACATGAACGGAAATTCTTTATTATTTACTACTCAAATCGAAGTCTTTAAATTTTTACGAAATGATAACGTGCGAAAAAAATAGAAAACACTTACTTTTTTTTTGAAAATTAAAGCAATCCTCTTTTCTTTTAAACATGCGAATCGGTTAATTTTAATATTAACTTAAATAATGAAACAACAGCACACAGTAAATTTATCACGAAACTATTTCTGTTTGGAGAGATTCTCGGAAATTCTCGGTTTTCCCACCCATCCCCGCGATTCACGCATAAGACAATCAGTTTATCGAATACCAAGTGCAGCCCAAATCAGAAAATTGATTTCGGGCTGTACCCTCGCCACACATGCAGTGCATTAGCATGGGAAGGAATCTCCATACTACGTAGAGGTTTCCATGGCAACGATGCAGCCGAATTCGAACTTTGCTTTTTGGCTGCAGTTTTGATTGAATGGAGTTTTTTCCCCTTCTAAATTCTGCATTACGGCAACAGGCTTGCTATTTATCAGAGATTTTGTTTACTCACCGTAGAAATTTCATTTTCAATTCTAATCTTCATTTAAGAAAATTAGTAAAATGTCTGATTTTAGTTTTAAAATACACTAATAAATTTAGGTATTAGGTACGGCTGTACGTGCTGCAGTCGACGAGCCACCACTGGAAATTGTTTGTTTTAGACTTCAATTGAAATTTCAAAAAAGCTTAGCTTACCTGTATGAATTGAAATGTTTGTAATTGCAATTTTATACACTGTAAATAAAAGGTACTTAAAAATGGGTACATGAACCTACTCGTTTTTACGACTGCATCGTAAATGTAAATGAGCGATGACAAAATCAAATTTAAGAAACAGTACTTTCTCAAAAATGAGCAGGGTGATTTTATACTGCTAATCTCAGCTTCTGTTCAAGCCATCTTAATAAAGCGACCAGGCAAACTTAAAATATTTGTTCAGAAGATGGTTTTCCACATTATTTAATGTAGATGGCTTAAATGGAAACATAGTTATTACAACTCAATTATCTTATAATTATATATTTGATATATTTATATAATATATTCAAATATATTTATATAATATATTCAAATATATTTATATAATATATTCAAATATATTTATATAATATATTCAAATATATTTATATAATATATTCAAATATATTTATATAATATATTAAAATATATTTATATAATATATTCAAATATATTTATATAATATATTCAAATATATTTATATAATATATTCAAATATATTTATATAATATATTCAAATATATTTATATAATATATTCAAATATATTTATATAATATATTCAAATATATTTATATAATATATTCAAATATATTTATATAATATATTCAAATATATTTATATAATATATTCAAATATATTTATATAATATATTCAAATATATTTATATAATATATTCAAATATATTTATATAATATATTCATATATATTTATATAATATATTCAAATATATTTATATAATATATTCAAATATATTTATATAATATATTCAAATATATTTATATAATATATTCAAATATATTTATATAATATATTCAAATATATTTATATAATATATTCAAATATATTTATATAATATATTCAAATATATTTATATAATATATTCATATATTTAATTTTTTTTTATAACCAAGGTGGTCACAAATTGTTGACCGATGTTTGGTGTTAGAGTGTATTACATTTAATTGTTTTTGTATAATAAAACATTGTTTTTGACCCCAACTTCTTCGCTCATATTTTAAACAAGTTGCTTAGCTATCGTAGTAAAAAACGTAGTAATTAAAATATAGCAAAAATAATTGCTTATTATGTGTAGTTAAAAAGCAAAACAATGGCCATAGTCAAGAATTTGTGTTCACTCTGTATATATATATATATATATATATATATATATATATATATATATATATATATATATATATATATATATATATATATATATATATATATATATATATATGAAAGAAAATTCCTATAACCACCCCCTTTTCTAATCCTGACCCCTTGTAAAACCCCTCTTAAAATCCCTTAACATCTATCCCTTAAATTAACTAAGCACAATCTGTGCCTTTTCTCTCTTATTCCAAGAACTCACTTTTTCCCTAAAAGATTATCCCTACCAATCAACGACTGTGCTTCCGAACCGATACGAATTCCCCATTTTCCCTCTTGGTAATATGAAAAATCCCCATCTCACGACACTTGGTGTTCGGCTGCCGACACGAAAGGATGTAAGCTAATTCTCTGAATAAACATGTTTCTGTGAAATCTACTCGGCCCAATCATGGATTAATTTAGTCACGACTGCAATTAAACTAATGAAATGACCACCCAGTGGAACATTTCAAAAAGTCGACAGCGATTGAAGTCCTGTTACGGCGAATTTTAGCGCACATAGCTCCCCATAGCCATGCTAGCCGAACACTAATCCAGCAGATGTCCGAGCCAACGTACAGCGATAAGTGGCCAACCGGAATACCATTCTGGAACTGAAACGCATCCGTCCTAGGAGGTTTCCTGCCGTGAAAAACTATCGTTCATTACCGATCTCGACGGATTTGTAAGCCGGTTGCCGAGAATGAGTCCTACTGCGTAGTTCCTGGCACATAGAAAGCCGAACCGAAAGTTGATATCCGCAAACACCAGTACACGTTCAAGCTCCGAAAGAACAGAAACCCGTCTACCTTTTAGAAGATGCGACGACCGCTTCGACAAACATGGGCGATTCGAACTTGCAACGGCAGCGACTCCAGAAGCGCCCTACAGAAACGAAAGCGACCGTTACCTGCGGCGCCATGACGTACGGAGCCAGCTCCCGGCTTGCCCTGAACCGCCGACTCGTGTGTTTTTCAACCTGCTGAGAAATTAAACTCCTCATCTTCAAAATAAAGTGTCTTCGAAACAGTGAGTACTCTGCCCATCGCGAAATCAAAGTGATCAGTGAAACTGAAACACCAAGAAACGAATGTGCTCGTTAGTTTCGATTCACATGTTGTGTTCATTTCTACAATTTGTGTGCTGTTTCGATACGAATCAAAATATTCACCAGTATCAATGTTCGTGAAATCAAAGTTCTGCAAGTTACATAAATCTCCGTGATCAGTGTGAAAGACCAAGAAATGAATGTTCTCGACGAAAGTTAGTTTCGATTTTCCTTTTGTGTGCATTTCTACGATGTGTGTGCTGCGTCGATTACGGTCAAAACATTGACCAGTGCCAATGCTTCGAAACGAAACCATGTGTATTTTTGATAATGTTTGAAATATTTTTAAAACTTAATAGTTTTCAAATTTAAGCAATATTGATTTTTTTAATTTAAATTGTAGAAGTTTAAATTGAATTTTATTTGAATAATTCACTATTTAATTAATTAATTTTAAATGCTTACTAATTAACTGATGTTAGTTTTTCATATTAATTATTTTTAAGTGTTTCCAATTAAATTTATTTTTTGTAAACAAAGATTTTTTTTTATACAAGAGTTAGCAGTTTGTAATGTTGAATAGTTTCAAAGAATTAATTAAACTTGATAGTTTATTTCAAAAACTGTTTTGAATATAATCATTAATGAGCTATTGTGTAAAATTTTGTGATCATGAAATTGATTTTGAATTTTAATTATTCTAATTATTATTATCCATTATCTAATTTGCTATATTT